>CM062819.1:1712892478-1713507478 GCA_031772625.1 Pinus tabuliformis | reverse complement strand
TTTCTATTTTTAGCATTTCTTGTTGCCATTTTCAACACTCCCTCTCAACAAGAAAGGCATTCAACTTGACCCTGATCCTAAACCTTTGGAATGTTCTGCATGCAACACTTCTCCCTAGTGTTGTTGCTCCAGCAACTCCAGAAACAAAAAAATATACAACCTGAATCAGTATGATGCATCTGTCATCAAAGTCTCTGACTGTTATTGACTCTGTCGACTAAAAACTCTGCATCTCTGTGCTCTTCAGCATCTGACTGCTCTATCCTCTGTCACTTTGATCTCTGACTGCATCAATCACATTGATTCCTATTGCTGCATTCGTGTTGCTGCTGGTCCTATCTCCCAACATGCATCCGCACTGCACCTCCTCTCATCATGTTGCATTGTGTTGCCCACTGCTGCACTACAACTCAGTTACTAAGAAGTAAGTAATTGATCTCCCAACTGACCTCCCTGTTGGGCTAGAAACACACTCTGATGCTAAAGCTTCCTCTGTTGCTCCATTCACATCTGTCTCTACCCACTCAGCCAGTCCTGCTACTCCTCATTGGGGCTCCTGTAGCAAGGTCTAATCAAAGAGGTTGGGTACCTCAATCATCCTACCCCTATTCCAGCGTTCTTGGGACTATCACTCCACATCGCCCCACCTTTGACCTGGAGGTATGGATGCATGTGATCCCTCTACCCACTTGGCTCGAAATTTCCCCCTACTGGAGGTCTCTGCATGAGTGGATGCCTCTACTCGGTCTCCTCTCGGCTTCTCTAGTTGTGGCTGCTCCACAACCTCCTAAAGCTGCTTCACTAATTGTGGCTCCTCCACAATTGTCTGAGACTTCTTCTGGCGCTGCATGTTGAGAGGTAATGTACTCTCCCTCTCAACCACCAAGTCTCCAACAGTTGCCTTACTCCTCAAGGATTTACATGCATTTTGAACCTTAAGAGCATACAGGTTCTTGACTCGTGAACCGATCTGCTTCACCTGTCTCGTGGTGACGTGTCTAAGGAAAACCTTTCCCTTACTGAAGACTACATCATAGCCTTTGTCTTCCAGCATTGCGATCGATACCAAGTTTTCCCCCAGTCCTGGAACATACTTCACATTTGTCAAGGTAATGCGAGCTCCATGCTCCCTCTAAAAAACAACTGTGCCTACTCTTGAGACACTATAATTTTCATCATTACCCATCTCTATGAGTATCTGGAGATCTTTCTCCTCCAAGGTACTGAACAAACTCTTATCATCGGTCATGTGGAATGAAGCTCCACTGTCAAGAAACCAACCACATCCCACCATGGATAAAAACATGCATGCGATGAAGGTGAAATCCAACTCGAACTGTGAGGCCAGTGCCTCACCTTTAGATCCTTCCTTGGATCCCATATTGGATTTCGTCAATGGACAATTTGTTGTGTAATGGCCCACCTCATGACAATGAAAGCATCACACTTTTGATTTGTCAAACTTCTTCCCACCATGGGAAGAACTCGATTTGGGATGAGAATCCTTCTCCTTCCCTTTCTTTGCCTTACTCGCTAAGGCGCAATTTTCTTCATCCTCCTTGGATGAAGAACCATCTCTGGTGCTTCTTCTTATCTCCTCCTGCATCAGATCCGACCAAAGTTGTTCCCAATCTAGGAGTTTCTCTCTTCCGTTTACCGAGTCTTGGTAGCTATGCTAGCTCTTAGGAAGACCGAGGAGAGCAATACTCACCATGTCATCATTGACTATCGTGATCCCTACACTTCCAAGCTCATCCGTGTAGGTGGTGAGCTTGCTCAGATATGTAGAGATCGTGTCGCCCTTTTCACACTTGATTTTCTGAAGCTTGTCTTTCACCGCCAGCTTCCTTTGATCACTGTTGTTCTGATATAGATCCTTCAATGTTTTCCACATTGAAAACAATGTCTCCTTCCCATGGAGGCTCGAGACAATGTGGTCTCAAACTCCCTCGAGGAGGATTCTCCTCGCTATAGCCACACATTTCTTCCATTCCGCCAATTCTTAGGCATTAGCTGCTGCTGGCTTGGGGACTTCTTGATCAATGAAGTCCTTTAAACCGTTGTCCTCTAATATGGCTTCCATATGATCCTTCCAGGCTATATAATTCGAGCTGCCATCAAGGGCATACTCGAGTCTTAAACCGTTGAACGCCATTGGTGAAATTTGAGATGTGATAAGAACTTCGATTTCTATAATTAGGAACTTCAAACTTCGAACTTCTCCCTTCCTTGTATACGTTCTTCACTTTGATCACCTTTGCTCTGATACCATGTAGAAATTCCCACTGTAGATCACCTGATAATGCAAAATACTTGATCTACTTCTACAAACAAACTTTGTGGAAGCTTAATTGATTATGAGAAACATCAAATAGAACACATATAACAGAGAAGAAGAAATCATACACATGAAACATAGAAGAATACTCTGGGGAAAGCCTCAGTTGAAAGCCCCGATCTATGTATTATCATACAAATGGAAATAAGTCCGGATTACACAAAGATTTAGCTCACAAGCTATCCAGCTCTTAGTACAATCCCTCTGCTACTCATAGATAGTCAAAGGCTTCTCACAAACCTTCTCCTCTGTCCTCCAAACCTCCTATTTCCTTACGCAGTTTCTCCTAGGGTCCAATGCTGCCACCTGTGTGAATTCACCTCTCACACAACTCACCAAACTCGGAAATAACTGCGCAATACTGAAGGAGATGAATTCCTTCTGCATGGATGAGTTTCCTATATAGGAAAATTCCTCCAATTGATAGTACATTGTCCCTTCCTTTAATCTCAACTGGGTCTTTCTCTGAAATGACATGCATGAGTTATTTATGAGAGAATATTCAGTTATCTGAAGTACACTAGTTGCATGCATGCATGCATTAACTAACTGAACTCACAATCAGTTCCACAACCTGTTGGAACTAATCTAACTGGACTTAACTCAGTTAACTGAGCTAACCAATTACAACTCAAATACAACTCATCCTTATCTCCTTAACTAAGGGATAACTTCCTCAATCAAAGGGATAACTGTTGCATGTCTTCACAAAGACTTCATGTTTGATTTTCTCCAACTAATTAACTCAAAATGAATTAATTAATTATTTTTTCAAACAGCTAGTGAGACTAAATTCGAATTTTAATTCTCAATTTTAATTCAGGGACTAATTAAAATTGGAATCTATCCCGAAATACTATTTGTAGTAGTGCTATTTTTAGCATTTCTATTTTATCATTCCTTGTTGCTATATCCAACACTAGTACCTGAGATGCTATTTATAACATTTCTATTTTTAGCATTTCTTGTTGCCATTTTCAACAGGACCACCTCCACTAGTGTGATGCACATAGTTTATAATATGCATAATGTACCACTAATTAGCACTTGAACATATTCAAAACTTCTAAAAAGATCAAACAACATAGACAAATAGTGAACCTATAAAGAGAAGATAAAATCAACCTCACTTTGCCTTTCTCTGCTACTTTTTAGGAAATCCCTGTCATTAACAAAATTATTGAGTCCACAGAAAACTAGATTTGAGAAATTTATCAAGAGAAAAAGCTTTCACATGCCTCTCATTGAATGAAATTCTCCTCCCCGACAACGACACTAAAATGTTGGGGTGTAGTAATTGACATTAAAGGATTAATAAACATTTAATTTGTCAATTTGGGAGTTGTAAACTTAGAGGCACAACATAATATATGCTGAGACATGACCCACATGGACCTGTTAATTGAACTATGTTTATCTATTTAACTTTCACACAATTAACATCTAAATCTATCATATTTAGTTCTGATTCCTCATGGGCTTACTGACTTAATATCTCCCTCAGTTCTCAAGTGGACAAAAGAATTCAAGACCTCAATATGATTTCGATGAGCAAAATATAGAAAGAAACAAAGTTCTTGGTTCTAGATCCCCCTAGGTTGGTTGACCTAATGTCTCACTCAGTTTTCTAGTGGTCAAAGGGACTCAAGATCTCTCTGTAATCTCTATAAGCACAAGGCAGAAAGAAAGAGTTCAAGCTTGATCAAACATAACCATTAAGCAACAATGTGGCCACCCTCTACCAAATGCTAATGATGACTAATCCTAAACTTTGCCCACGGTGTCCTATTGTCAATGACTGGATGGAGCAACCTGTTAATAGTTGTTACAAACCCCTACTTCAAATACAAGAATATATAAATCAAGAATCGTTTATATCCCAAATGAGACCATTCACATTTGTATTCATCACACATGATATCGAAGCACTACTATCATAATTGAAAACCATGAATCTTTACTTACAAGCTCCAAGTTCATATTTAATTAATTGTATTATTGTATGAATATTCAAAGGGAAGCAATATGCTACATGATAACCTAAAACCTATGCATTAGAAATATATAAGCCTTATTCAAGAAATGGTTCATACAAGCCGTGACCAATCCCATGTTTGTAAGGCACATAGGAAATATACGATGCTAATTGCTATAACGATTGAATAGAAGCTATATCTATGTGTCTACAATGAATATTAAAGCACACAAACATAGATCTATTGATCAAGACTCACACCAAGTCAGTTTTAATACTAAGTCAATGTTGCATATATGTTTATAATATGAAATAAAACCACAACTAAATGTTGAAGCATAATATCAAATAAGCAAAGCATATACCATTCATCCAAGCACACCACACCATGTTCACACTATAAAATGGAGGGGAAGTGAGTTGGATGGTGGGCTCAAACCAACCAACACATTCCCTCATAAGGAAATTTAACTTAGATCACAGAGAATGCAAAAATAAGGAAACTCCAGCAAGATAGTCTTTAAATTAGAAGAAAAGCTCCATAATTACATCCATAGAAAATCCAGTGGTCGCCTCAAGGGATCATCCCACAGGAACAAAGTACTAACAAAATCTCTCCTCTATGAACTCTTTTCTAAGCCCCTTATGAACCCCCAAATCAAATTTTTTCTTAAATATTTATAGAAGGCAATTTGAGACATTCCCCCCCTTAAATTGCCCAACAAATCATGATTGATCTTACAAGGGATTGGTTTTTTGGTATCTTTTACTGTATATTTGATAAGATGGGATGAATATAGGATTAAACCCTTTGAGAATAGCTCAATCTGGTCCAAGTTGTTAACTAGTTACTTAATTTAGGCATAAGTGAATAATGGTCGCACCCTAGAATTTTCCTTTGAAATAACCTTTGATATCTCCCAAACTATCCACTTTCTAGGGAAAATCAATGTGAACAACCTAACTGGGGATGTCTTGAGAAATACCCATGTTTTATATTTTCCATTTTCTTCCTTGTTTGTCCAGAAATCATGCCTGAATTTGGTGACTTGATTATGCCTATAATGACTTGTCATGATTGTTGATCGCTACCTGAAAGCTTCTAGAACTAACCTGGGTGTAAAGTAAGCAACATGGAACCATGTCGTTAATGCTAGGAACAAAATCTATATCCCAAAATTCCCCATAGTGTCGCATGGATATACTGAACATGAGGTTGGTTGCAGGATCTGCATATAGGTTACAAGAACTAACTAAGAAAAACCATTTTTAGTAATAAAACAACTTTTAACTTCTCTAATTCATCCAAAAACATCGGAATTAGGCATTAAATGAACAACATAATTATTTGGCCTAGTATGACATTTATGCATTGAACAACATCGAAAAACACTGATGGGAATGCAAAGAGACAATATAAAAATGGTATATTGAAGGTGAAAAGGTGGTGAAAATAATGTCATTTTGGAGGCCCAACAATAATAATATACTCAATTATCCAAAGGCTTAACAAAATTAGTCTTAACAAAGTTTGGAACATGTATACCAAATCTATTGAGATATGTAAATGATAGACGTGTAATCTCTTTCATGTAACAAGGTATGAAAAATGATAGGGGAAAATGATAAATTGATAGTATACCGAGTAGTTAGAAATTTTATTTGAAAACATAATCACTACATGACTTCAAATATGTGATTTGGTACCCACTAAATTAGCCATTGTATGCATATTTCACTTTTCTTTGTAAAATATAATATATGAATGGTGTGAAGCATAATTGTAATGATAAGGAAATGGTTTGTTAAAGGGGGCAATTTTTTTTTTCCAAACATAAACAATAGCATCATTGCTGAAAAGGATGGGTACAAGAGATTAAGATGGGTAATGTGTAGGGATGTCACCATTGAGTAAAGACTATGCCATGTTTGTGAGCCTTTTATTGTATTCAAAGAAGAGTCAAACCTTATCATTGATTTTATTTTCTTCCTCTTCTGTGATAAAGGCAAATGCGTATATATTCAAATGACAACTATATACCATATTGTATGTCATCCTGAGACAGGGTTATGGAATAACTTAGAGATATTTAATATACATAGGATCAAAGGTGAATAACAAACAACAATTTTGTTTATTGCAATCGAATTCATAATTAAGAAATGGGTGAAATAAAGCTAGTTACATAAAGTTCATATGATGAATACCCATTTTCTTCCAATTTCTCTTTATTGATAAAATATATAACTTCAAAGAAACATTTTAAAACTACTATACATTCTCACTGTGAATGCTCAAAGGAAATGCAGCACATAGGGCATAAAAGGCCAATAATTAAATAATGACTACATTTTTCCTCTCCCTTTTTCATCTAATGAGTGTCAGAGGTGGGTATACACACATATCACACATTTCAAAATAAAAATACCATTGTATATGATTGTTATATATACTTAACGGGTCTGGTAATAGGTTAACTGTGTGCAGTTGACAACCATGTTAATATCCTTTGCTTGTGAATGCTCAAAATGCTATGGGGAAGAAATAATAATTTTGTAGGCCATGAATGGGGTAGTAATCATGACCAATTTTATTTAAATTGAGTCTATGTGGGCATTATCCAATTGAATAATGTTAAGAGCATGTAGGGACAAAGTGATTTAGATAGAGCATATCCATCAAGAACATAAGGAAAGCGAACAAATAACCATGATAGGTATTTCATACAATAACAAGAATAAACAGAATTGTGTATTTTCACTTCCGACATTCAAAATTTCTTTCTATTTCACGTTGCCTTTTCCCACCATCCCAACTCCTTATATTTGTGCCTTGGCCATTACACCTCTCCAACCACAATAGACCTCATGACGACAAATAAAAGACTCACGATGAAGGACTACGATTTAAGCGGATCACTCTACAAACCAATCAAACTGCCATTTCCGAACCTAAAATCTTGGCCTAGAAAAGGAAAGGAAAACTATGAGTGAGGTGGAAAGCAAAGAAGTCCATTCCCACTTACACTGTGTAAATATATTCTTCCTAAGTGTTATTGCATCAAAAAATGAATTTAAAGAAAAGGTTACACACAACTCATCATACATGTTCATTTGGTACCAAGCAACACTTGTTTCCTTTGAAATGCACACGTTATATCACTTCCATCTAAATTCATCATGATAATGTGAACTGCAATTGTCATTCTCGTCACTTCCTTGCATTTCACTTACACCAAATGATTCACTAATTTTGATTGCCTTTATACCCTTGCCATGATGCCCTCTAATCCCAACAATCTCTAAAATCCATAACAATTGAATGAACTATGCTCATATGCTCGTGGCCTCTATCTTCATTGATCAGGTGCTCAAAATTATGTTCAAAAATCAAAATTGTCAGAATGGTGTGGAACCTGAATGGCCGCGTAGTTCTCATCATCCTAAATCAAGCGTAACTTGTTTCGCACAAAATAGACACTGTATGCTCCTAGAAACGCGATCTGTTCACTTTGTCAAACATGTAAAAAAAAGAAGGGCAAAGTATTTAATGAATGGGGAAGCACCAAGTGGCAGGATGCCCTTGGCCCCATATTTCCCAGAAGGAAGAGGTCTGTGGTTAAGGAAATCGTCCCCCAACACTACCGAGTTGTGCTTTACGATATCGTAATTGCAGATGAGAGGTGGGTCAGTAATAAAGAATCGACCCCAAAACGAAGCCAGAATGCGACGTGATAAATCATAATCGCACATCACATGGAGCAAGTGAGTTTACAAAATAGGCCTCGACATAGGCAGGTTGCAATTGTGATATCGCAACCGCATATCTCACAACACAACGACCCGTTATGGAGATCACCCCTGCTTTGGCCGATTGCGATTTGCAATAGTTTATGGTCACCACGTCTACTCCTAATGGTTGGCTAAAATATTGGTTGACAAGATAGGCCGGAGGCTGGGCTCGATCCCACGACCCCCGTTTCACAGTGCCAAGGCCTACTATTGCGCCTGCATGATGGTTCTTAACTATCAATGCAAGCGGGTTTGTATTATTATGAACTGACCGTTAGGTTGGGGGGGAGACCGCCTGCGTAACCACCAACAACCCTCCCATGTGACCACCTCGACCGCAACACGCAACAGTTATGTTGCCGCCACGGTAACCACACCGCCAACCGTCAGTCCTGACAGCCAGCCTCCCTAACCACGACATGTGAATGCCACCTTACCACCACAAGCCAAAATCGTCGCCTTTATTGCCAGACCTAACCACCTTGCATGTGACCACTTGGCCTTAATCGCGAGATAGACAGTTTGTTGGCAGCGAAGTTGGCGGGACCACCAATTTCGGCGGAACTGCCATAATTAACTCCAGATAATGAATTTAAATGACAGTTGGCCATATTTGGAGGAAATTGTGGAAAGATTAGCAGAAGTCATAACTAAAACAATTTTCGACCAAATGAGGAGCAAAAAATAGGTTGGAGTACCATTTTTGGACATTCTAGACTCATTGGAGTAAGTTTCAAAAGAATTTGAGCATTGTAAATACAACTGTTCACACTTTTGAGCATAATAGAGAGGCCCAAACCATTAGAAGTTGGACCAAGGAGACGTAGCCCAGGAGGGGTGAACTTCTTTATCATGTTCCTGTTGTAATGTTTTTCTGATGATATCTGTGTACATGTTTATGTTGTTGTTCAGTGTCTCATTTATGTTAAATTGTTCATAAAATTAACATAAAAACTCATCATTTCACTTGCAAAAATTCATGAATCCTTAAGCACAATGAAAGAATTTTGTTTCTAATCTGAGGAGGATCTTAGCACAACAATATAATATTCTAAATCAGATCAATTTGGTATCAGAGCTCTAGGTTTTCTTTGTGAAAGAAGGATTTAACTGTTTGCAAGTTTATGTCATGCTTACAAGGTTAAAACTCACAAGAGGATAAGGGACGCTGGTTGGAACCCTTGAAGTTGGGTCAAGGGGAAGGAGAGCAAGGTTGCCACAATCTCCAACACTAGTTCAACCTCGAGTTGCAGTTGAGACTCCAGAGATCATGTCTCATGAAGGAGAACCTACAAACATGACAGAAGATGAGAAGACCTTCAGAAAGGCTTTCTTTGATATGACAAAGATGGTAAAGGTCCTCTATGAAGAGAGGAATACCAGGTTGCAAGGGGAAAGTTCCAAACCTCCCAAAGGAGAAGGCTCTTCAGGAGGAGGTAATGGAAAAGGAGGTAATGGAAATGGAGACAAACCTCCACCCTCTCCACCATCTTCTTCATCTTCTTCTTCACAAGCATCTTCACCCTCTTCCACTAACATAACCCTTACTCATACTCATCATCATACTTCAAAAGGAACTGGTAAATCACCTTTTTTAAAACTTGATGTTAAATTTGAGCTGCCCATGTATAATGGTGAAGTGAATGCAAAGAATCTTGATAATTGGATTCATTAGTTGGAGGTCTATTGCAGGATTCAAAACCTTCAAGAGGATGACATAAAGATTCAATTAGCTTCCTTGAGAATGGAGGGTGCAACACTAGTATGGTGGGAATCAAAGACCCAAGAAGAGATTAAAAAACACTATAAGATATCAATTTCTTGGAATGATTTCATTGCTGCAATCAAAAGACAATTCTACCCTCTAGCTTATATGCAGAAAGCCATCATGAATTGGCAGAACTTTAGATAACTTAAAGGTCAAAATATGCAAGATTAGACCCAAGAATTCAGAAAAAGGTCTTTGATGTTAGGTGTAGACTTGCAATCACAACACACATTGCTAAAGTACATAGTGGGTTTACAACAGTTACCTTAGGCATACTATATTAATGTTTAATCCCAATAATCTAGATGATGTGTGTGTGCAAGCCACTCATCTTGAGGCAAGAGGGAAAAACACTCCAGAAGAAGGTAGTAAAAAGCCATTTAAGGGTAAAGAGAAAGAAAATGGTTTCAAGGGAAAGAAAAATGCATCCATTAAAAAGGAAGAAGAGAAAACAATATGTAAACATTGTTCTAGAGAGGGTCACGATGAATCTCATTGTTGGAAGCTTCATCTCGAAATGAAACCAAAGAAATTCAACAACAAAGGAAAAGAAAAGACAACTGTCATCATTCAAGAGGATTTGGGATCCGATTCGGGTGATGAAACTAAAATTACAGCCATGGGGATAAAAGGAAAAGAATCCATTGCTAGCACTAGTATATCAAATTGTCACACTAGTACTCCAAATGAAGAAACAAGGATTGAATTATTTCATGTGAGAGTAATCTCAAAACATACAAAAATCGACACACTTTTTGATAGTGGGTCTCAAGACAACTTGATATCTGATGAATTATTCAAACAAATTAATCTTGAAACCATTTCACATCCTAAGCCATATCCATTTGGTTACATATGCAAGGACACAAACTTACAGGTTACAAGAAAATGTATTCTTCAGTTTGTAATCACAACAAACTTCATTGACGAAGTTGAATTAGATGTTGTACCACTTGATATATCATGAATTGTTTTGGGTGTTCCTTACATCTATAATAGAAAAACAATCTTCTATCGTCATGAAAACAAGTACCACTTGTTCAAGGATGGTGTGGAGTATATTGTGCAAGCTCATCGCAAGAAACTAAATCTTTCATTAGTTAATGTAGGGCCAATGAAAAAACTAGAGAATTCAAGCAAGAATTTAGTTCTTCTTATGATCAAACCCAATGTTGATGTTCATTATGAAGCATTTGATGGTTGTAATTCAAATTCAAAAACTGATTTGGTTGATGTTGCTAACCATGATGATGAGGTGTTTCAGAAAGTAAAGGGATTTCCTTCCAAGGGGATAATCCAACATGAAACACCATTGCAACAAAACTGTCTTCTTTCTATCATTGACATGCATCGGATGTCAAGAAGGGAAAGTGAAGAAATAAAAAAGCAAATCCAAGGATTGTTGAACAAAAGGATCATCCGACCATCTCATTTATCATGTGGTGTGCCCCTTGTTTTGAAGCCCAAGAAGAATGGTAAGCATTTCATTGAATGGGATTCAAGAAGTGGTTTTCATCAAAGTAGAGTTGTTGAAGGAGACATATGGAAGATGACATTCAAAACCAAGCAAGGTTTGTTTGAATGGATTGTTATGCTTTTTGGTCTTTGCCATGCTCCTACTACTTTCATACATATGAAGCAGGATGTATTTTAACCATTTCTAGACATGATAGTCTACTTGGATGACATTTTCATTTTCAGCAAAATTTCATTATGAACATGTCATGTATGAGAAAGAAATACTTGATGTCTTATGTCAAGAACATTTGTTATTGAAGATGTCAAAGTATATGTTGGATAAAACTTCTTTGATGTACTTGGGCCATGATATTGGAGAAGGTGAGCTGAATTTAGACCTCTCCAAGATTGATGCCATTATGGATTGGTTAATGCTCAAGATATTCATTTGGATAAGAGGTTTTTTGGGAGTAGCACAATGTTGGAGGAAATTTTTTGTTAATTTTTCTTCTATTGAAGCTCATTTGCATTCTTTGGCAGTTGTGCAAAAGGTCTTCCAGTGGGGAGGCAAATAACAAGAGGCATTTGATGCTTTAAAACAAAAGATTAGTTCAACCTTTATACTTTCTCTTCTATACTTGAAAATGTCATTTAAATTTCAGGTTGATGTATGTGACTATGCCATGGGCGCAGTCCTTATGCAACATGGTAAGCCCATTTCATTTCATTCATAAATTTTCAGTGGTGCACTGTTTAAGTTACAATGACAAAGGCACTTTCATTGGATGGGTTTTCTTCTACTTTTCCACTCAGTGAAAAGGTATAAGAAAGGTATAAGCGACAAGTTTGTTGATGTACTTTCTAGGCCTATATTTTGTAGAACTACTTTCTTCAAGCATCATGTTGTTTTACATGAAAGCTATGTCCAAAAAAATACATACTTTCAAGATGTATATTCAAGCTTGAGTCAAAGGAATAAAGTAGAGGAATTTGTTTACCATTTGCATCATAATGTATTGTATCATCTTGGTAAGAATGATGTTGCTACTGATAGTAAAAAAGGACAAAGCGAAATGGATAGAGGTTGGAAAGGTGAGGGAAATTTACCCTCACATGTTGGACAAACGAAAGTGATCTTTTGGGGTCCAAAAGGCTTCCAATGGGGAGGAGTGATCAGGTGCTCAAAATTATGTTCAAAAATAAAAATTGTCAGAATGGTGTGGAACCTAAATGACCACGTAGTGCTCGTCATCTTGAATCTGACACAACTCATTTCGCACGAAACGGACACTGTATGCTCCCAGAAACGCGATTTGTTCACTTTGTCAAACAAGTAAAAAAAAACGATTGAGTCTTCATCGAATGGGGAAGCACCAAGTGGTAGGCTTCCCTTGGCCCCGTATTTTGCATATCACAGAAGGAAGAGGACTGTGGTTAAGGGAATCGGCCCCCAACACTACCAGGTTGCAATTTACAATATCACAATCACAGATCGGAGGCGAGTTGGCAGTAAAGAATCGACCCCATAATGAAGTCGGAGTGCGACGCGATAAATCACACATTGCATGAAGCAAGTGCGTTTACAGAATCAGCCCCGACAGAGTCAGGTTGCGATTGCAATATCGCAATCACATATCGCACAACACAGCGACCCGTTATGGAGAATCACCCCTGCTCTAGCCAATTGCGATTTGCGATAGTTTATGGCCGCCACATGTCCTCCTAATGATCGGCTAAAATATTAGTTGGCAAGATAGGTTAGAGGCTGGGCTTGATCCGATGACCTCCCATTTCATAGTGCCAAGGCCTACCATTGCGCCCACATGATAGTTCTTAACTATCAATGCAAGAGGGTTTGCATTATTATGAACTGACTGCCAGGTTGGGGGGGAGACTGCCAGCGTAACCATCATGATGGCCCTCCCATGTGACCACCTCGACCGCAGCAGTTATGTTGCCGCCAAAGTAATTGCATCGCCAACCGCCAGTCCTGACAACCAACCTCCCTAACCACAACATGTGAACACCACCTTACCGCCACAAGTCGAAACTGTCACCTTAACCACTAGACCTAACCACCTTGCATGTGACCACTCGACCTTAACCGCGAGATAGACGAATTCGTTGGTGGGACCACCAATTTCGGCGGAACTGCCAGAATTAACTCTAGATAATGAATTTAACTAGCAGTTAGCTAGATTTGGAGGAGGAAATTATGGAAAGACTCGCATAAGTCATAACTAAGGCAATTTTCGACCAAATGAGGAGCAAAAAAGAGGTTAGGGTACCATTTTTGGACATTCTGGACTCATTGGAGCAGGTTTCAGAAGCATTTGAGCATTGTAAACACATAATTTTACACTTTTGAGCATAATAGAGAGGCCTAAGCCATTGGAAGCTAGACCAAGGAGACGTGGACTAGGAGGGGTGAACTCCTTTACCATGTTCTTGTTGTAATGTGTTTTTGATGATGTTCTGTACATGTTTGTGTTGTTGTTCAGTCTCTAATTTATGTTAAATTGTTCATAAAATTAACATAAAAACTCATCATTTCACTTGCAAAAATTCATGAATCCTTAAGCACAATGAAAGAATTTTGTTTCTAATTTGAGGAGGATCTTAGCACAACAATCTAATATTCTAAAATAGATCAATTTGGTATTATAGCTCTAGGTTTGCTTTGTGAAATAAGGATTTAACTGTTTGCAAGTTTATGTCATGCTTACAAGGTTGAAACTCAAAAGAGGAGAAGGGAAGTTGGTTGGAAGCCCCAAAGTTGGGTCAAGGGGAAGGAGAGCAAGGTTGCCACAATCTCCAATACCAGTTCAACCTCGACTTACATTTGAGATCCAAAGATCATGTCTCATGAAGGAGAACCTACAAACATGACAGAAGATGAGAAGACCTTCAACAAGGCTTTCTTTGATATGAGAGAGATGGTAAAGGTCCTCTATGAAGAGAGGAATACCAGGTTGCAAGAGGAAAGTTCCAAACGTCCCAAAGGAGAAGGCTCTTCAGGAGGAAGTAATGGAAATGGAAACAAACCTCCACCCTCTCCACCGTCCTCTTGATCTTCTTCTTCACAAACAACTTCACCCTTTTCCACTTACACAACCCTTACTCATACTCATCATCATACTTCAAAAGGAGCCAGTAAATCACCTTTTTTAAAACTTGATGTTAAATTTGAGCTGCCCATGTATAATGGTGAAGTGAATGTAGATAATCTTGATAATTGGATTTGTCAATTGGAGGTCTATTGCAGGATTCAAAAACTTCAAGAGGATGACATAAAGATTTATTTAGCTTCCTTGAGAATGGAGGGTGCAACACTGGTATGGTGGGAATCAAAGACCCGAGAGGAGATTAAAAAGCATGGTAAGATCTCAATTTCTTGGAATGATTTGATTGCTGCAATCAAAAGACAATTCTACCCTCCGGATTATATGAAAAAAACCATCATGAATTGGCAGAAACTTTAGACAACATAAAGGTCAAAATGTGCAAGATTACACCCAAGAATTCAAAAAAAAGGTCTTTGATGTTAGGTGTAGATTTGCAATCACAGGACACATTGCTGAAGTACATAGTGGGTTTACACAGTTACCTTAGGCATACTATCTTAATGTTTAATCCCAATAATCTAGATGATGTGTGTGTGCAAGCCACTCATCTTGAGGTAAGAGGGAAAAACACTCCAGAAGAAGGTAGTAAAAAGCCATTTAAGGGTAAAGAGAAAGAAAAGGGTTTCAAGGGAAAGAAAAATGCATCCATTAAAAAGGAAGGAGAGAAAAAAATATGTAAACATTGTTCCAAAGAGGATCATGATGAAGCTCATTGTTGGAAGCTTCATCTCGAAATGAAACCAAAGAAATTCAACAATAAAGGAAAATAAAAGACATTTATCGTCATTCAAGAGGATTTGGGATTCGATTCAAGTAATGAAACTAAAATTATAGCCATGGGGATAAAAGGAAAAGAATCCATTGCTAGCTAACGGAACAAAATTCTCGTGGTTGAAATCTTGATTCCACTGATCTAGATAGAGACCTTGAGCATCGATAAAATATGGTCCACTTTGAAAAGTGAGATTTCAATCCACCTTTTCCTCAAAGGGAAATGTGAAAAACCCTTCACCAAAAAAGGAAATAAAGAGTTTCCCTGTGATAAGAGGTGATAAGAGGGTGCTAATTGTTGTCATTATAAAGATTCATAGACCTAGGAGAAGGTTAGATGCTAGTGAACTAGCCTATTATGCTTCGTTAAACTAGTTTTAGGGCGATTATGTAGGATTGGCTCATGTTAACTGAGATCTTTTGTATATCATTAATTTTCTTAAAAACATAGATTAGGCTTAACTTTCTACATACTCGGTGCAATTGCTACGAGGGCATTGAAAACAACAATGTTTTGGGGTAGGAGGAGGTGGCGGAGGAGCAAGCCCTCCAAAGCCCAAAGGCATTGGTAGGGTAGGAAAATGACTAGGATCTAAAACAAGCTCATCTACACACCAAAATAAAGGGGGTGGGGGATTTGGAAGCCAAAAGTACATATATCTCGTGAACCAAGACTACAACCTCTCCTAATGGGTCCCCTACCTACCTTTATATTATTTCATAAATCATACTTTAGCCAAAGCAAATAAACAATGTTTTAGTTCGAGAGTTGTAATTCTTTTAAGATTTAAAATTAGTTAGGCCATCTTTTGGGTCAATAGGTTAAACATAGGTCAAAGTTTTAACCTTAAAATCTTGCAATTAGCTTTCACTAGTGATAAATACTTAATGAGCTGAAAAATAAGCTTTGTAATTAAGTCAATATTAATAAGTTTGACATGACATGAATAATTAAATGTCAAACATGTAAGTCATTTATAGCTTAGGTGATCTATCCAAATATTGGAAACATAGTCAACGCCATCGTACAGAACTTTGAACTTCTCTTTGATATTTCTAGTCAAAAAGAAGGAAAAAAAATCACAAATACAAAACCAGAAAATATTCACTAACTTTTAAAATAACACAAAAAATAAACAAAACAATATATTCACAAGAAAGCATGATGAACATACTCTCCGCTAACAACATTTTACTCTATTGAATCCACCATCCACCTTATGTTAGTCACAAGCCCTCCTTTAATTGAGAGTTTGATATTTGATTCCTTTCTATAAATTATAATTGGAAGTGACATGATTGAATCCTTCATGAATACCCAAAACTTTTTGAAACAAAGGCTATAATGTAAAGTTCGTAAAAAACATATTCCTTTTCAAATATTTCCTTATTTAATAAGGAATCCCCAAATATGTGAAGTTTTGTTTTTTCGTTTTGTTTTTTGATCATGCTTACCCACAAGAGTGAGTATTGCCTTCAATGTTATCAAAATTTCCAACTTGTTAGCCGTCGCTCCTAAATTAGATTTAAATCTAATAGAATAATTGTTTGATAATTAGATAGTTGTTAGACCAAAGCTCACACTAAGAAGGGGGATGAATCAATGTGGCAACAATTTTATCATTTCACAACTTTTTATCAATGAACAATTATGTAGCATTGTATTGTAACTATTTGCAACATGTCAATAAATAGAACAAGCCACCATCACATCAACAATACATCAAGAATACCTCACATCAACACAAGAGGACACAAGCTTTTACATGGAAACCCATACAGGAGAAAACCACAATTTCTTCTTCTTCTTCAATTAATTACATAGATTTGTAGGCACTGACTTGCTGGAGGAACCCACCCCAAAGATATGCAAGAAACTACTTGCGATAGGCTACAACCTGATTGAGGCACCAACCTTAAAAATGTGCAAGAAACTACTCACTGTAGGCTACAACTTGGTTAAAACACCAACCTTAGGAATGACCAAGATTTGACTTGCTCTATGCTTCAACCTTTTTTAGGCACTGACCTCCTTCACTGGATCCACTTGATTTTTATTTTAAATCTTCAAAATGGTGTTGTCATACTACTGTTAATAAATTGTCATAACCTTTCCAAACTTTGTTCCAACCTGATCATTAATCTAGTCACATAAAACCCTTCTCGAAACCTGTTCTTGCCATATATCCAACATCAATTGCAACCTGCTTATAAGCTCCAAAAACACGTACCATTGATTTTGAACATCAAGAAAACATCATCAAGGCTTTTCATGCCTTCAAAAATGTTCATCATTGAACCTTGATCACCATGCTTCTTTTGGAATACAATTTGGCTCAGAAATTAGCCCAAAAACCTCCAAAAACTATACAGAACTATATAAAGCTTATAAAAGAATTAATCATTCTACATAATGATAGATTTAGGGCGCATTCTACAAAATAACACTTTACAGGTGCTACAAAAGTGTTCAAAAAAATGGGCAAATTAGGTGCACCAATAACCGTTATACAAAAAAATTGATTGAGTATGACTAGACTTGAACCTACGAATATCACTGAACAAACCATACCATATAACCAACCAACCAAAGCATTGAGTCCTGATTTGTGAGGGCTATGTACTTACATAATAAAGATTGTAAACCAAAAAAAAATGGGTTTCAACCCCTCAGAGTATATGTGTCTGAGAAACAAATATGCCACTGCTATAGAGTTTGCCCTCGAGGTTGATCACCAAACATAGTGTCCAAAGACAAACCATCGCCGGTTTTAACACAATGAAATAAACATGTCATTGCTACAGAGCTCGCCCTTAGGCTTAATCACCAAACTCAATGTCCAAAGACTCAAAACATCACATAATAATTGTTCCAATGCTATAGAGCTCGCCCTCAGGCCTGATCACCAAACACAATGTCCGAAGACTCGAACCTTCGCATATCATAACACAATGAAACGAACATGCCATTGCTACAAATATTTCCCTAAGGCTTGATCACCAAACACAAAACCCGAAGACTCAAACCATGACCAATCATAGAAAAATAAACATGCCACTGCTACAATGCTTTCCCTCGGGCCTGATCACCAAACACAATATCCAAAGATTCGAACCATGACATAACAATCGTGCCATTGCTACAAAGCTTTCCCTCAGGCCTAATTACCAAACACAATGTTTGAAGACTCAAACCATTGGCAATCAGAACAAAGGAAACATGCCACTACTATAGTGCTCACCCCTCAGTCCTGGTCATAACAAACATAGTACCATTGCTACAACGCGCCCTAGGGCATAGTCATCAACCACAATATAAAAATTCATCTGAAACCATCATTCTACAGAGCTTAACCACAAATTATTCACTGAGAGATCATTGTTCGAATCATATGTTTTGATGGAGTCATGGCATGGCATATTTCTGTACATGAACGTGGACTCGAGGCTTTAAGAATCGACCTTGGGGCTAACCAATGCATAGTGTGATCTCTATTCAATACAATATTTCCCATGAAACTTTGGGCTTTAGTCCTTCCCCAGTGCCAATGATGTGAACAAACTCAATATGATATTGCCATGTGACTTTAGCACTCAATCATTTTAACAATACGACCAAGACATGTGACCTTGTCATGGGGGTCCATAGTCGTCTGCAAGACGACGCTAGCATGACTTAATCATGTCATGTGGAAGCCCATGAGGGGCGCAATGTGACACCCATTTTACTCATTTGGCCAATCATAAATTGCCATTTGGACATGCGAGATGCAGTCCCTGGAGGTGCCATGTCACATGTTGATGTCATCTCATCCAACCAAAATGTGCCACATCATCCTTGTTTCTACGTCATTGGTGACTATGCATGGTGCCATGTCATTGTTGAAACGTCTAACCAAACTCTACCATGTGCCATCACAAGATTGGCCATTGTGGCAAGGCTTCTTGTCAATAAATAATGCACATATTGGGATACATATGCTATTCACTCCGAGCAAGGTGGACAATATTTAACTATGTTAAAATTCATGCATGAGCTGTGTATCTGCATAGAAGTTGTGCAATATTTAATAGATTGACGTTGCTGGTCATTTCCCCTATTTTTTGGTCATTTACAAGTGGTGATTTTAAAATTGCCATAAATTCTCATTTTAGAGATTTTTTTCAGAGTGGGATATACCATTGGAAAGGTATCAATGAGGACTACCCAACCTTGTTGTTCATAGGTTCATTAGGGCATCATAACATTGTGAAAAAACTCAATAAACTTCATGCCTATTTTGACTCCACATTATGAGGGCATGTAAGATATCTAGCCATCATATTAATTTCTCTGAATCATGAATGACGATATTGTTATCTTGCACATCCCCTTTCACATCAATGACACTTGTTGTCATCAATGACAACATTATGTGTAACAATCTCTCCCTTTGCAATTGATGGAAACATCGCCAAACATTGATGATCATTGATTTCAATAGGTCAAGTTCTCCTTGGCTTGCATCAACCTCCCCCTCACATAGTGTTGATGACTCCCTTTTTATGACTGTGAAGATCCTTCCTTCTTTCATTGTCTCCTCTAATCTCCCTACTCAATGCATGTTAGTATCTCCTACTCCTCTTTATCAAGGATTGTTAATGTTTACATTCTCTCCCCCTTTTACATCAATGGAAAAGGGACATGGTTGTCCTCTTATTCTTCCGTAACTATGTGTGAATCCAATATTGTTGTAGGTAGAGTCTCCCTGAGATCATCTTTCCTTTTCTATAAATACCTACCATGTGTGTCAATGTTTGAGCTTTTCTATGGATCTTATATAGTCTCCCCATGAGACCATGCTTCCTTTATTTCTAAGTGCCTGCCAATAATCATCAATTGTTCCTGAAATTTCCTATGAACCTAATAAATTTTCCCTAGGTTTCCAATGCTTCTCCAACTATCCTTGTACTTTCCTATGGGTCTGATAGAGTCTCCCCTTGAGACTATGCTACCGATACTTCTTAGACTACTCATTTTCTCCTTTGATTTATCCCATATTTAATTTGAAACTACATAAATTCTCTACATGTTCATGCCCGCTATCATCTTCACCCATCCTTACACTATTTTACATTTGATATACCATCATCAAGTCATACCATCCAATGCAAATGGAGTCTTCCCCCGTCATTGTCCATGTACTATCCTCATATTAAAGTGATGATTCTTCCTACTTAGAACTACTTCTTCAAGTTTTAATTCAACAAGTTACAATCTTGAAGAAGCCTTCTCCAAGGGATTAGATATGAGGGGTCATATCTAACCTTGGCTCTTCCTATGCCATCCTCCATCTTATAGTGTTTCTTCTTATATTAAAGGCAAGTGCTTCTCTCTTGAATCTGCAATCACATGTTGTGTGTCCTTCATTATGACATATATAACACATAGTATTGGGCTTCAAAATTTGCAGAAGTGGCTTATGTGCTCTTCTAACTTTATCCATTTGCCTAAATTTAGGCACATGATCATATACTCTATATTTGATCATATCATAGGTCCTACACTCTTATGATTTATGTGCAAATTTTGTACATGAAAAACAATAACCAAAGAAATTATTATGATACCTAGAGGTATAGGGTGGTCATGATCCTCTGAAGTTGTTCCTTGGAGGAGCCTCATTCATTCGTTGATTTCTAATACATGTTTCATTGATGCTTGTGTATCTTCTATGAAGATTCTCCGTCATGGAAGTTTCCCTTCCCTCATTTCGGTTCCTTCCCTTTCGTGAATTGACAATATCTTGCTACTTCCTAGCATCATCTTGAGAATGATTGTGCTTACTCATCATTTTATTAGGATCTTCAAGAGAGTTGTTGCTGGATGCAATGAACGTTTGATCGAGCCTTTCAAGATGATATTCATTTTATGTGGTTGGGAGACCTTTGTTCTTGGATGCCTCACATTTTCCCTGATAATCAAGACTCGTTTTAATGAGGGAAGACCTTTGCATGCTGAGAATGTGATCTAGAGATTCAGTTCCTTTATGAAGCTTTAAGTTGTTTTGGAGTTGCTCGAATTATTCATTTAAAAACACAACTTCTTTCTCTAATCTTTCATAGAGTTGTTCTTTCTCATGTAGTTGTTTTGACAAAACTACTTTTATCCTTTTTATCTTCTTCTAGCTAAACCTTGAGAGCAAGAATTGTTTTCTCATTCAAATCTTTGTATTGGATTTGTTGCATTAATTGTCTTTCCCTATTTCTAAGGGTGTTTATTTTTTCAATTCTCTTTTAAGTTCTCCTTCATAATCTATTTTTTCTTCAGTTTCTTCCATTTAGGCGATGAACAATATTTCACCTATTTCATCATTGGTTACACTTGCATTGCTTTCGTAATCACTTTCTTTCTTTGAGTAGAAATTCTTCTTCTTGTTAGATTGCTTCTTCTTTTGATGCTTAGACTTGAATCTTGTCTCATCATCACTATCATTCATTTTAACATAAGGAAATTTAGAAGCATAATGTCCTATCCTTTCACATTCAAAGCACTTAAAAGGGACCTTACATTTGAACTTGTCAGTTCCTGTTTTTAGCTTCTAGACAAACTTGGATTCTTTTTCATTAGAGTTAGATTTTGCTTGATTTTCGTGCTCTTTCTCTTTTTTGGCTGTGTGGAATGGTACTTCCTTGGTTCCTGAATTATCCTCCATTATCTTAGGTCATATGCTGAGAGTGTTCCATGAAGTACATCCATAGTCATTTTGTCTACTTTTGTTAGTTCTTCAAGGGATGATACTTTGGGATTTAATCTTGATGTAAGACATCTCAATACTTTTCGAACAACAACACCATCCTTGACTTCTTCACCAAGACCTATAATGGAGTTGACAATATTGTCTAGTCGAAGAAAGTATGAAGCAATATCATCATACTCGTCCATCTTTAAGCTTTTGAATTAGGCCCTGAGAGATTGTATCCTAACTTCCGTTACCTTTGTATCCACTTCATAATAAGTTTTGAGATTATTACTTTGACAAATTCCAAATTTGATAAAATACTTAGAATAACATGCTTAACTTGTGCATTGAATCTATAGAGTACCTTATCATCTACACCTATTGAAGTATAAGTAGGAATTTTATACTCGATCTCTAAAATTTCCCAAATATTAACTCCCATGGAGATGAGATAGGTGTCCATCCTTATTTTCCAAAACACATAGTTAGGTCCATCAAACATAGGGGGCTTGCCTGGTACTCTGATCAAGACCATATTTTCTTGAGATAAACCTTGCAATAGTTAATTCTTCCTGAAGGAAACCTTCTTTGATTCTACTTGTTAGACCAAAGTTCACATTTATAGGGGGGGTGAACCATTGTGGTAGCAATGTTATCATTTCACAACTTTTTATCAATGAACAATTATGTATCAACGTATCATAATTGCTTATAGCAAATCAATGAATAAAACAAGCCATAATCACATCAACAATACATCAAGAAGCCATCACATCAACACAAAAGGACACAATCTTTTATGTGGAAACTCATATGAGAGAAAAACACAATTTTTCTTCTTCTTCTTCTTCAATTCATTACATGGATTTGTAGGCATTGACCTGTTGGAGGCACCCATCCCTAAGATATGCAAGCAACTACTTGCATAGGCTACAACGTTATTGAGGCACCAACCTCAAAAATGTGTAAGCATCTACTCACTATAGGCTACAACCTAATTGAGGCACCAATCTTAGAGATGTGCAAGCTTCAACTTGATCTATGCTTCAACCTGAATAAAACACCAACCTTAGTGGAGGCACCAACCTCCTTCTTCAACTTCTTGTTGACCTCTTTTCAAAATCTTTCAAATTCGATCCATCTACTATTTAATATAAATGTTCAAACTACTATGGTCATACTAGTGTAAATAACCTTTCATACCTTGTCCAAACTCTATTCCAACCTGCTCATCAATCTGTCACATAAAACCCATCTTGGAACTTGTTCTTGTTGTATACCCAACATCAAATACAACCCGCTCGTAAGCTCCCAAAACAAATTACCATTGATTTTTAACATAAAGAAAACATCATCAAGGCTTTTCATGCCTTCAAAACTATTCATCGTTGAACCCTAATCACCATTCTTCTCCCATAATCTAATTTGGCTTAGAAACGATCCCAAAAACCTCCAAAAACCATATAGAACTATATAAAGCTTATATATAAATGAATCATTCTACAGAATGATAGATTCATGGTGCATTCTATAAAAAAACACTTTACAGGTGCTACAAAAGGTCTATTTTTTTGAAAAAATGGATAGATGGGGCAAGCCAATAACCTTTATACAAAAAGGTTGACTGAGTCGGAAAGGACTTGAACCCATGACTATCACTGAATAAACCATACCATATAACAAACCGACCAAAGCATTGAGTCGTGATTTGTGAGGGATGCATACTTACATAATCAAGATTGCAAACCTAAAACAAAAATTGGGTTTGAACCCCTTAGAGTATATATGTTTGAGAAACAAATTTGCCACTACTACAGAGCTCGCCCTCGGGCTTGATCACCAATCACAATTTTCGAAAACTCGAACCATCGTTGATCATAACACAACATAACAATTGTGCCACTACCACAAAGCTCGACCTCGAGCTTGATCACCAAACACAATGTTCGAAGACTTAAACCATAACATAAAAATCGTGCCACTGCTACAAAGCTCGACCTCGAGTTTGATCACCAAACACAATGTTTGAAGACTTGAACCATCGTTGATCATAACACAATGAAACAAACATGCCATTGCTACAATGCTTTCCCTTGGGCTTGATCACCAAATACAATTTCTGAAGACTCAAACCATCACCAATCATAAAAAAATAAACATGCCATTGCTACAATTATCACCCTCAGGCGTGATCACCAAACACGATGTCCAAAGACTCAATCCAGTACATAAAAATCATGCCACTACTACAAATCTCGCCCTTGGTCCTGATCGCCAAACACAATGTTTGAAGACTCAAACCATTGACAATCGTAAAAAAACAAACATGCCACTACTATAATGCTCGCTCTTAGGCCCGGTCATAACAAAAAGACGCACCACTGCTGTAGCTCGCCCTCAGACCAATCACAACATAAAAAAACAAACATGCCACTACTATAGTGCTCGCCCTTGAGCCCAGTCATCAACCACAATATAAACAATCATCCAAAACCATCATTCCATAAAGTTCAGCCACAAATTATTCACTGAGAGATCATTGTTCAAATCATATGTTTTGATGGAGTCATGAAATGGTATATTTATATACATGAACATGGAGCTAGGGTTTCAAGAATTGACCTTGGGGTTGACCAATTCATAGTGTAATCACCATTCAATACAATGTTACTCGTGAAACCTGGGTTTATTCCTTCCCCATTGCTGATGATGTGGCTGAAATCAATACAATCATGCCACCCCAATGCTGATAATTTGACAGAAATCAATACAATCATGTCATGTGCCTTTAACACTAGGTCCTTTTTACAGTACAACCAAGCCATGTGACCCTGTCCTAGGGGTCTATGGTCACTCGCATGATGACATCAGCGTGACATCATCATGCCATGTGACAACCTATGAGGGGTGCCATATGTCACCAATTTTTAATCATTCTACCAACCACAGACTGCCATTTGGACATGCCACATTACAATCCATGTAGGTGGCACATCACCTGCATCACCTCATCCAACCAAAATGCACCACATCATCCTTGTTGCTACATCATGGGTGACTATGTAGGGTGCCATGTCATTTCCAAAACTTCCAACCATACTCTGCCATGTGTCATCACAAGATTGGCGACTATGGTGGGGCTACTCCTAGTTAAATAGTGCACATGTTGGCCTACATCCATTGTCCGATCTGAGCAAGGTGTGTGATATTAACTACGTTAGACTTCATGAATGTTTGGTTTCCATCCACTATGGATTTAATTAATGAGCTGTGGATCTCCTCAAAAGTTGCACACTATTTAACATATTTATGGTGTTGGGTTTTTGCCCTATAGTTTTAGCCCTTTACAAATGCTCATTTTTAAATGGCCATAACTTCTCATCATTGAGGAGTTTTTAAGAGTAGGATATACTATTGGAAATGGATCGACGAGGACTACCCAACCATGTTATTCATAGATTCATTAGGGCATCACAACCTTGTGAAAAACTCAATAAACTTCATATATCTTTTGACTTCACCTGATGAGGGAATGAAAAATATCTAATTGTCATGCTGCTTTCTTTGATTCATGAATGACATTGAAACTGTCTTGGAAATCCCCCTTGACACCAATGACACTAGTTGTCATTATTGATAACACTATGTGCAACAATAGCACCACCTACACCCCGTTTACCACCCCGCCCATACCAACCTCTTCAAAACATCATCTTGTGAAGCCCATCAAAATAAGTTAGATCTATTAATAACCTCTTCACAAAGTTGTCTCAAAGTATTTGGAACTTTTTGTTGAGTATAGGATGCTAAATCTTTTAAGCTTTGCATTGCACATTTAATTAGAGTAAATACCCTATTATTAAAAACCTTTATAATTTTTGCTAGTCAAACACCCTATGCAACAATTATGAGGAAATCTCTAAGATTATTTGTATTAGGATTTCCAACCTATTTTCAAGAGCTTCCTCAATAGAATCCCCATACCAGGCATCTCTTAGCCTTGTGAAACTCTCCTATGCTTTCCATTTATGAGAAGCAAAACCGAAGACATAATAAGATGATGGTTTGTTTCGTCACTTACCATGCACATATTGCACTATCTAGGACCATTGACATTCCTTTCTTAAAGCATATCCCAAGTCAAAACTTCATTGTTCAATAACATCCACATGGAAATTCTAGTTTTATGGGGACACCTAAATCTCCATATATTTTTCCGCCACAAACACTCTTAAGGATCATCTTCTCCTAATAGAGACAAAATGTTATATCCAAGTCCTTTAGAGTATAAAAGCTTTAAGGACTCAAATATTAGACCAAATTATTATCTTCATGTTTTATATCAACATAATTGGATATGAATTTTTCTATATAAGAGTTCGAAATGTTAGGATCATCTTTTTCATTTTCCCAACTCCATAGAAAATAACCACTCATGTTGTCAACATGTAGTCAAATGCAAACTAGCTACTAGAGAAAGAGTGTATATGCCTCTATTCCTTAGAAATTAGATGAGATTCCTAGAAGTATAAATACCTTGCTACTGCCAATGTAGGGGTAAATGCCCACCAAAACCCTTGTTCCTCTTCCAACCTTCCATACTAACTAATTTCCATCAAAGTGAAAAGCTAGCAATATTGCTTTCTTGATAATAGAGTTTGTGAAAAATCCTTGAGGGATTTCATATGCAATATTCCATAAAGTCTAGGGAGATATACTTCTCCTTCATAATGTGACACCAAAGACCTTGTCCTTTAAATATTTTCTAAGAAATTTTCACATCTAGTGATTTGAAGAAAAGAAAAATGTCATGGTATCCTAACCTCCCAAAGATTTTTCCAATGGTAATATTTTCCACTTTTCCAAATGGATACCCTTTTTTATTTGCCACTTGTTTAATTGAATCTAAAGCTAATTCTCCCAACCTACTGATATTGCATGTATTCACATAATATCGCAAGTATTTATGGAAAGAAAAACATATACGTTATTATCGTATGAAGTTTGAGCATCATAAAACTGCAAGGATCAAGGTCTAGGTGTAGGAATACAAGAGCATTTTCATTCTTTGTGGACTTGGACACCTAAGTAGCCACAAAGTAGAGGTTTTAGAGCAATGATAAAAATGCCTGGAAATGTTGGAGCATTTCAGCGGCAAATGACAAAGCAACTACATTAGTTGCAGGAAGAAATCATTGAGCTCCAATTGAAATATAATCAAAAGGTTTTGAGTGTCAAATGTACAATGGTGTTCCTCATTAAACATACAACTCTTATCCATAGGATTGAGGATGAGTTATCGAGTTTGGGCCAACAGTTGGAGGAATTGCAACTGAGGCACTCATGCCCTTCCTCCTCTCGCAATTTTGTTAGTTTTCCAAGTTGGAAATACCTAATTTCAATGATCTGACCTTAGCTCTAAGAAGAAAAAGCTCAATATGATACAAATTCACCATCTTATATAGTTCAACATGTTCAAAAAATATTGCAAACTTTTGGGTGTTTTTTGGAAAGTTTTGACTGCTAGATATGATAGGGATGCCATCATTGTAGACTAGTTTTTTTAACATCAAGGCCACTCGAAAGAAATGTTTGTAAAAATTTTCAATCTAGTTTTTGGTGTTGAAAAGTGCAACAAGAAATTTTCAATTTGATTTTTCCTTCATTAAATTAAGAAAATTCAAATTTCCACATCAATCGAAAACTTGGATGTAGTTAACTTGTGTGGCATGACTTGTGTCACCTAGTTTACTCAGTAAATTTGAGTTAGAGTAGTTAGAGTTCAGTTAGGCATGATAGTCTCATGCTGATGATGGACATATGTTACAATGTATTGTAGGTCTGTCAAAGGTGTTGCAACTTGTGCAAATGTTTGTTGGAGAGTGGAGGACTTGTTGGCACTCTTGCCAACCTTGTTTGTTGGCCTTTTAGGTAAACCTGGCAGTGAAACTTGGGAGACTTGTTTTATCTACATGCATAGGTGTTACTGAGCTTAATAGAGGTTTTAAGGTGAGTTCAGAGGCTGGAGAAGAGGATCTAACAAGTGGCAGAGGTTCTGGACTGAAGTTCATTAGTTTTTCCTTATGCTCTGCCCAGTCACATGGAGAACGGCAAGTGACTGAAATTCTCCAATCACTGGGAGACAGGCCTGTGCAAGCGACTGAAGGTCTTCAATTGAGTTTAGCTAGTGTTGTGCATGCAATTGAGTTTTTCACGAAAAATTCTCCGCATTCCTCGCACAAACTGGATGAAATTGGTATGGAAATTCCTAGAGATTTCTAGAATAAGTTGTAAAGGTTGGGAATGGTTTGAAAATGTCTTGTAATGATGTCAACACCTTTAGTGCATAAGTAGTGATGTTAGTGGATTGATTTGGTCCAATTTGTGCACCTTTGATCCTATCCCAAAGGTCAATTTCGCCCTTCATGTTTTATATACTTCACTTTAGAGTTGAGTGATGGTTGATGGTGAGTGTATGTGAGGAAGAGAAGGATGCATAGTGTGAGTATGATTTAGACCTAGTTGTGAGAAGAATTGCTTCAGTGAGTGAGTGTAAATGGCAATGAATGGAGTATATTTCTGAATCAATATTGCTTCAGTGAGTGAGTGTAAATGGAAGTGAATGGAGTATATTTTTGAATCAGTGCATCAATATTCAGATCAGATGTGAGGCTGCTGTAACATAGATTGTTTGGAGAGTTTTTTCATGATGTAGGAGTATGTTTTGTTGATGGCTCTCACATTTGTTTTTGCAGGTGCTGCTAGTGCATTTGGCACATAACCATTGTGTTGTATGTTGCTGATTGTAGTATGCAAGAATTATATTTTGATGTGAGGGTTTGATATTATGGATGAACATGAGTTTTATTTCAGCTGCCGGTTATAGTATTATTCAGATTTGATGCATACATTGTGGCCACTATTTTGTTGGAGTAGAGAGCATGTTTGTTTTATTTTTGATTTGATGAGATTGACTTGCTGCTAGAGTTTGTATTGCAGAGTTAATTCCAGTTGAGCAAAAAGTCTGGGGATCTACTGTGAAAATATATGAGATTAGTTCGGCGTAGTGTAGAGGAGCAATGACTTCATGAGAGTTGAGCAATGATATTGAATCTTCAACAAAAGGAACAGTTTCTCAATCCAATGGTAGTTGGATAGTCCAAACAAAGTTGGGCGAGGATCGATTGATCGTGGTGGCTTTCAACGGAAGGTAGTCCTTAGATCCGTGTGAGAACATAGTCTTTCGAGCTGATCAATAGAATTGAGTCTCCAATTTGATGGGAGTCAATTGATTATATATGAGGTCGAGTCTCCTAGCTGATTAGAGTCAACAATCTATGTAAAAATACTATATTTTCTTAATAGAATATTCAGAGCAACATAGCATCAACAACGGTGGTTTTTTGCTCGATGAAGGGTTTTCCACCAGATAACTTGTGTCTCTTGTGTGGTAGTTTTTGATGGTTTTGTTACTCTCATGGTTGTTTGATTTAGCTGCTTACATTGTTATATTCATGTGATGATATAATGTGTTGTTGGTTAAAGTATATGATTCAGTAGAGAAGTTTAAATTGGTGAAAATTGTTATAAGACACACCAATGATTCACCCCTCCTATCAGTAGTGCTCAAAGGTTTCCAACAACTATAAAATAAAAGAAGGAGATAATTTGATAATTATATATACCTTTGATTAAAAACCATAACAAGAGTAGAAAGTGAGTCTTATGTACAAAAAGGAGACTAAGTGAGTCCATATAGAAGAAAAACAGGGGTATTCTTTGTGACAAAAATATAACAAAAGGGAGATTCAACATCTTCCCCTAGATAGTCCTATTGCATGTCCTCATGCAACTCCCAACTATTATAGTTCTAAAACTCTGGCATGTAATTCCCCTAGTCAAAATCTGGGGGTTCAAATTCTTTCAAGTTATAGTAACCAAGATTTTTTTTTTTCCAAATAAAGCCATTGAGTTCTTTCTTCTTCCTCTTCCCATTATATGGGTTCCTTATAGAATCATGCAGGACACAAGACAACATGAAGGTGAAACGTTTCACCCAATCCATCATGGTCCAAATCTCATTAATGAGTTTGTATAGAAAGGTTCTCTATTAAGGGCCAAATTAAATAAAGGATATCCCATGGGGTTCCTATGCTCTAGATAGTTAGGAAATTTCTCTCAGATGTCATGGGAGACTAGTAGGTGTTGACACCTAAACTTTGGGATTAGGTAAAACCATGTAAATATTGTAAATAGAAAAATAAAGAGAATTGGAAGATGAAGAGACATGAGGAGATGAAACCCAATAATCTCCATCTCCATGTATGTGTCGAGTCAACTCCCAAAATTAGTTGTTTTTGTTGTAACTCCTGCCATTGTCTGCCATTATTCTTTGTTCTCTTCCTCTGCGTTCATTTTTAGTTTCCCTCTGCTCCTATTTTTCTACCATTCGCTAGCATTCCCCTATCTAATAACTCCTCCTCTGTTTTATATAAATACTAATCTACACCGAAATCTTTCCTTTTCTGGACATCATGCAATTTCATTATGTGATTGGGCGTTATTGATTATGTGTAATTTGTTGTTGCGCTGGAGGACGAGACTATTGTCCGTGTAATATATTGTGGCGTTGGAGGACGATACTGCTGCCTATGTAATCTGTTGTCGCGTCGAAGGATGATACCACTAATCTGGTATGCGTAATCCCCTTTTTTGAACACTGTGATGTTACTGTAAAGAAAAAAAAATAGAAGTACAGTGATGTGTGGTTTGACGGTAAGTCACATGGGCGAAGCCTGGGCGGACCGAAGTTCAAATCTCATTAAGTACAATGATCTGCTGTGGTGGCAGCTAGAGGGGCGTCCTGTGAGTCTGCTCTTGCTAAAATCATAGGAACTTTGTATACCTGACTTGCAGGTGGTTGGTTATGCTCTTGGTGTTATAGTGGCAACTATGAGGTTTGATCCTTGGTCTCCCATAGATTAGGCCTGGTAGTTACCGATTCACCATGTGGTTAAAAAAAAAGAAAAAAAAATAGAAGACTGTAACTACACCCATGCATTTCCAATATCGAGTTTTATGGTGTGGTGAGTGTGGAAAGTTGGATGTTGTCGTATGTTGTGTTTCTTGGGGCCGACATATGGTGAATGGTATATTGAATAGTTTATGGTGAATGGTATATTAAATAGTTTATGGTGAATGACCGTAAGTGATATATGGCATGCTTAAAGACCTTGTTCCATTAGTGTCATTTTAAAAGGAGGCACATATATTTTATGAAGACCATGTTCCATTATTGAGTCTTTTATAATTAAAAAAGGCATATAATGTATGGTATATAGTGTGATTGACATATAATTTGATGGCATGGTTTGAATAATGTTTTTTTAAAGGTTACATATGGTATATAATACATATGAATAAAGTGCATAAGTTGAAGGAGTGGTGATATATGATGCATGAGAAATTAAAATATTGACTTGGTATAATGAAAAGTGGAGTTTTTCCATTCATATAATTAAACCAATATTTTACCCCAGAAGATATCAAATAAGGCTGCATTATTTTGAAGCACATAGTTTTTTTTTAAGAATGCATTCACTCATATCTATTGTGGGAGTAGTTTTCATTAGGAAGGAGAACTATATTGAGTGGTCTTAGAAGATCAAACACACCCTCATTTTCAATGAGTTGTGGAAAGGGGTTTGTGAAGGAGAAGGATACAATGCACCTAAAAATCCCACTTCATATAAGGTGTTTTCCATTTGGAAAAACAAGAACAGCAAGGTCTATGCCTTGATTGCAGTGTTAGTAAATGAAGAGGTGAGTCGACATATTTCACCATTTTCAAATGCCTTTCAAGCTTTAGAGAAGTTGAAGGAATTGCATGACTCACACTCTGAACTTGAAGTTGTTCAATTGATAATCAAGTTGTTTAGTCTTGAGTTGAAAAATGATAACCCTCTTTCCTTAGCGTCAGAAGTAAGATCCATTATGCATAACATAAGAGTCATTGGTGTTGAAATAGATATTCCTCTCATAGCTTATGTCAAGGCACCATATCCCACCTATTCAAATTATCTTGAGTCATTACAAGCAAGTGGAAACCTTAAGGAGATTACCTTTGACTCCCTTGAGAAGACATTTTCTAAAAGAGAGAAGGCTTTTGGGAAGAAGACATCTCCACAGTCTTCTGAAGAAGCTGTGTGCCTTGCAGAAAAGGAGAAGAATCATGCACAATATTCTTCTAGAGGAAGGGGTGGCCGAAGAGGAAGAGGAAGGAGGAATTTAAAGGCTCGGGGCAGACAGTTCAAGGAGGAAAGTCTAATCTTCATTGCTTATGATGCAATATAGATGGACATGATTCTTCCACTTGCATGTTGCCTTGGGATATAATTGAGAAAGAAAGAAATGAAGGAAAGGACAAAAAACGTGACAAAGGTAAAGGTAAAGCACATGAATCTTCTCATTCTGTTGTGGAACATTGCGATATTGGAATAACTGAAGACTTGTTCAATGCTTCACTTGCTTCATGGAAGGATGATTAGTTGTTTGATTCAGGAGCAACTTGCCACATGAATTTCAGTAGAGATTTATTTGAAGAATTCACTGACAATGTTGATGGAGTAGTATACTTTGCAGACAAGTCCAAACTCAAGCCATTAGGGCTTGGCACCATCAAGCTCAAACTGCATGGTCTTCCAAACTTTCTTCTACATGATGTTCTATACCTCCCTAGAGTTGAGGAGAAACTTGTTGTCTTTGGTCCACATCTGCCAGTAAGGACATTCCATTCATATATTTGATGGCAAGGTCAAGGTCACAAAAGCATCATATCACTCACTTGTCATGACAGGGATAGAAGAAGAAAGACTTATGAAACTGCAAGGAACCTCTGCTCGTGCACAAAAATTTTCATACAATTCTCACTATGATGAAGGTACATTTCCATAAAGTCTTTTATGGAATGCTAGATTTGGACACTTGAACTATGACAACCTTCGTTTGTTAAATTAAAATTGTGTTATTAGTTTGCCTACAATTCCTAGGAAACATAAGCAATGCGATGCTTGTATCTTAGGAAAGTACAACAAACAGTCTTTTCATGATTCTCATTCTAGAGCACACATAAAACTTGAACTCATTCATTTTGATTTGTGTGGCCCAATCCCCGTTCCTTCTGCAATTTGTAATAAATATATGATGACATTTATTGATGACTACACCACAATGTGTTGGGTTTATTTATTGAAGAACAATTCTGAAGCTTTTGAAACATTCGAGAACTTTCATGCATGGATTGAAAATGATTCACAATCACCTATTGGGTCTATTTACACTGATATTGGAAAAGAATACACTTCAAATTAATTTTAAAACTATCTCCGCCAGCATGGGATCTAACATCAAACAATCGTGCTTATAATCCCCAACAGAATGGAGTAGGTGAAAGAATGAACATGACAATATTAAATATGGTATGTTCCATGATGTTTTTCAAGAATTTTAAACTGATGTTTTGGGTTGATGCAGTTCTATGTGTTGTGTATATAAAGAATAGGTGTCCATATAATGCTATAAAAAATAAGACTCCCTATGAAATGTGGTATGGCCACATTACTTCGGTGATGCATATTAGGGTTTTTGGTTCCACCAGTTATGCATTGATACCTAAGGAATAGAGAAACAAACTCGGTGTAAGGAGTCACACGTGTATCTTCTTGGGGTACTCAAATATCTCCAAAGCATAACGTCTCTATGATGAAGTCAATAAGAAGTTTACACTATCTAGAGATGTCATCTTTCTTGAATCTTCCAAGACTGACAATGTTGTTAAGCGACAACATGAGCGCTTGGATAGATTCAGACATGCAAAGTCTTTTCAAGAATTTGATAATGAGATTCCACATCTTGAAGGGGGTATTTCTACACTAGATCAATCTGCAGAATCTTATTCTGAAGCACTCTCTCCCTCGCATGAAGCTCTAGCCACTGATCCAAATAACACTTTGAGTGATTTGATTGACATAATTGGGAGATTAAATCTTGATTCAGCCCCAACTCAGTCAACTGAGTAGCCTGGGCCATCTCAGAAAGGTCCTCCATAATGACTGAAAAAGACACTTGAAAGTGTTCGTCTCGATGAGGCTGGAAAGATAGGAACAAGAAGTTCAACCATACAGAATGGAGGTGATGTAGAGAATTCTGATTAATCTGTTGATATGAATGTTTCTTATAATTGTGAACTGAATTTGTCTACACATTTTGAACCAACTTTTTTCAAATAAGCCGCTTCTCATGATGAATGGAAAGAAGCAAGGCAAAAGGAATATGATGCTTTTATAAAGAATGACACCTGGAATCTGGTTGATCCTCCATTGGGAACAAAACTAATGACTGCAAGTGGGTCTTAAAAAACAAGTATAAAGCATATGGATAAGTTTTACAAGCACAAAGCCAAGCTTGTGGCAAAAGGTTTTGCACAGAAGGAAGGAGTTGACTATGAGGAGACTTTTTCGCCCACAACAAAATGGGCTACCATCCGGACACTCTTTTCCTTGGCAACACAAAATGGTTGGAAAGTCCATCAAAATGATGTAAAATATGCTTTCTTGAATGGATATCTGAAAGAGAATGATTTTTTATGTCCCAGCCAAAAGGATTTGTTGTGAAGGGTCAAGAACACAAAGTATGCAAGCTTGTAAAATCCTCATATGGCCTCAAGCAAGCACTGCGAGCTTGGTATGAGAAGTTAAATGAGCATCTTCTGAAACTCAACTTCAAACATTATGATCTTGATGATGCAACTTTATTTGTCAAGAAAGTTGGCAAAATGATTGTATATCTTGTGGTGCATGTAGATGATCTTCTGATGACAGGGAAAATGAGAGCTACATTGCATCCATAAATAAGGAATTGAGGAAATGTTTTGAAAAGACAGATTTGGGATATGTTCACTACTATCTTGGTATTAAAGTAATTCAACAAATGAATTTATTATTCCTCCCTTAGAAGTACATTGGAGATCTGTTGAACATGTTTGGCATTGATGAGTGCAATCCTTTGACTACTCCAATGGAAAAGAACATAAAGCTCACATCCACCGAGGGAAAATAATTTGAGGATGCAATGAAGTATAGACAACTCGTAGGAAATATCAACTACTTGACTACTACTAAACCAAACATTTCATTTATTGTTGGAATTATCTCCAGGTTTATGCAAAATCCTTGTGAGGGTCATTGATCTGCTGCAAAAAGAGTTGTAAATTACTTGAAGGGAACTCAATACCTTGGACTTAAGTATACACAGGTGGGCGACTTGAACTTGATTGGATACTCTAATTCAGATTTTGATGGAGATAAAGAAACTGGGGTATGTACTTTAGGTTATGTTATGAGTCTTGGATCAGGAGCGGTCTCTTGGAGGTCATGAAAACAATCAGTTCCAACAGATTCCATAATTGAGGCAGAATATGTGGCAGCAGTTGAAGCAACAATGGAAATTGTGTGGCTCAGGAAAATTCTTGAATATTTGTAGGAGAAATAAGTGCATTCAACTCCTCTTTTGACTGGTAACACTTCTGTAATAAAGTTGGCCAAGAACCTAAAGTTCCATGATCAAATGAAACACATCAATACAAAATTCCATCTAATTCGACATCATGATGAGGCCAAGACAATCCAACTATGCCATTGTTCCACAAATGAGAAGATTGCAGACATCTTCACCAAAGCACTTGCAAGAGAAAAGTTTGAAAGATACATAATGATGCCTGGACTCACCAACATCCCTTCAAATTAAGGGGGGAATGTTGACACCAAATCTTTGGGATTAGGTAAAAACATGTAAATATATTAAATAAGAAAATAAAGAGAATTGAAGTTGAAGAGACATTGGGAGATGAAACCCAATAATCTCCCTCCATGTATATATCTATGTTCCATCTTAATGCAAAATCCAATTCAATTCGTGAAACATAATCTATGAAAAACCGACATTTTTTTTTTTGAGACAAGTGCAATAGGTTGCACAAGGTTCTACTTAGGTAGGTTACATAGGGGTCTATCCTTGTGATCCAATTGGGCTAATATATCTTTTTATGAAATTTATCATGAAATTGAGACAAGTGCCACAGGGTACAAGAGATTTTGCATAAGCAGGCTATACAAGATTTTGTCCTTGTGTTTCAATTAAAAAATCAACTAAAAAATGATTAAATTTAAAGGCAAAATTTACACTAATTATAAGCAAAAATGTAATCAATTTAAATTACACATAAACTATTGTTTTTAAAATACTACAAACTACTGTAACAAACTATAATTAAATATACTCTGCTATGCAAGTAATTAAAATATGAAAGGACATTAAACCATGCAACCAATTGATGGCAACATGCATCCTTATCGCATGGCTCTTGAATTTTGTAGATATGGTCGGTCTTCATAATTATCATTTATGGTTGTTGATGTATTTTGTAAAGCATGTTCTTCATGCTATGGTCAAAACAAAATGATTAAAGGCATGTTTTTCATGTCCTTTATGAAAAAGAAAAAATCAATTTTTTGAAAAGAATTTTTGTCTCCAAAATAAGTCATATTGGCCTCCTCCTAGTCAAGTCAGCCCTAGTCAAAGAGGCACCCCTTTGACATGGAAGAATACTATATATTGACACTTGTTTTCCACCATTTAGCAAGCAATTCAGATCTCTTCTGTTGAAGAAAATTCGGATGGTCTGAGACTGATCTCTATGATTATAAGGAAGAAATTTATGTGATGGTTCAAGGACGAAAATCCTATCCCTTTGATGATTCAAGGATGAAATATATATCTATGTGATTGTAGAAATTCCTTGTAAATTCAAACTGCTAATTGTACTTTACTAAAACAATAGATTTGAATCTACTCTACTCACCAGTGGAAACAATTAAATGATCATGAAATCATGAAGCATACAAGAGAAATAATGCAATCAACATATTGCACAGTGATTTCCTAGGGAAAGACACAACTAAAAACCCATCCTATCTGTATATTGTATCAGTTAGAAAATATGAGAAGATTGCAATGATTTGCTCAAGCCCGAGCAACCTCTACACTATCTTTATTTGTCTCACTACTTCTTAAACAAGCCTTGGCCAATACTTAACCAATTTTCTGCTTGCCCAAGTTCCTATTTCCTTGCGCTGTTCCCTCCATTAGATTACGTAGTTCCTTTAGGCTCTTCCTCTAAATGCATGGACCATCTATACAATTCAGATAATTATAAAACTGATTATACACTACCCTTGAACTCCAATATCATCTGGGTAACTCTCAGATCTGACATGCATGATTTATTTATGAATGCATTATCAGTTAACTAGTTGAATACATGAAGCACCACCCCACAGTCTGACCTCCTACTAGTTCCTCCATCAGTTGAAACTAGTTTAACTGAATTTAACTCAGTTAAACTGAATTAATTAATTACAACACAAAATAAAATCAACTAGGTGTTGAAAGGTGTAACTAGGTTTGGTCTTCATAATGATATGTAATTACGATTTTATGTAAAGAGATGTAAATAGGAAAATGAAATTATTATATTGACTTGCTTCATGGGTTTTATCAGTGAGGGAATTTTTTTTTGAGTCAAGACTCCCATTAAGAGTCTTTAGTTTTTATTTGTCATCTATTCTGTTATCACTCAAAATTTTCCTTAGAATTTATTAGAATAAGGGAAAGACCGAGGTAACCACAAACCAATCTTTTAAGGATAGGCGCTAGCCAACCTATGACTCAGAGAGGGCTCTCTCTATATGATTTAGCTTTGTTTTCTGGGATTTTAGGCTAGTTCTTAAAGTTCAGGGGGTTTTGGATTTGTATTGAATGTTGGATGGTGGCATCCTTCAAATAGACGGATAGAATGAAGTGTCTAGACCATTGGGCTATGGAGTCAAAGAAGGGCAGCAAAATTGGAATTAACTCATTAAAGGGAGTGTTCACAGGACAAGCTAGCAGAGTGAAGTATAGGTCTTTAGGTCGAATGGGTGAAATGATTTTAACCGGGGTGAGAGGGCACTTAAGAATCCTCAAACCGGGATCAGAATGAGGAACAAAGGATAATCATGAGAAAAGGGTAATTAAGAATCCTTTACTATAGATCAGAGGAAAACTACCTAGACTAAGGAGCAACTAAGAATTCCTTAATTTAGATAATTTGTAGAAAACATTAAAATGCATAATAATTATAACAGAGTGCAGTGAAGCAAATTCTAAGATATCATTCCATATCATATCATTTAGATTTCAGATACATTAAAGATTATGGAAAACTTTAAAAGAAAGATAACAATCACAAGGGAAAATACTTGTCTGTACTTCGCACTACACATTAATCCTGTGAAATGTTTGGCTTTATTCATTAATCCAGCTTGCTGGTCCAAACGATGATACAATAGCTTACAATCTTTGATCAAGAAAGTCTATAGAAATGTCTAAGAATCCACCCTACATACTTCGAATTGTGAAGTATTTATACAAAAATTATTACAAAATATCTCAAAACAAACTTGAGATTTATTCTAGGAAATACAAATATCTTCTTGCAAGAAGATAGAGACATCGAATTAACTGTTTCATGCTGTCCCTTTTTATTTGGTATTGCCGGCTTTTATTGTTGAGTTTATAGTCCTTTATGCTCGCTTGTAGTTGTTCTCTTTCACGCTGGAATCTTCTTTAATTTTTATCTTTCACCTGATACTCTTTGACCCTGATACTCTTTGACCATGCTGCCCTATTTTCATCTGTTTACTTGGCTGCTTTCACCTTTACTGTGCAGTAACTTTTTGCTGTAAATTTATCACAGTAAATTAGTCATTGTCTCCCACCATTCTGCATCAGGTAACTTTACATTCATCATTCTTCCATAGATTTCGTCAGCTTCAATATACTTGGCAAAATTGGGCTTGGTGAAGAAAAAATGTTTTATCTCATGCTCAAGGAAAAACAAGTTCTCAAATGTGTTGTACAACACTTTTTCTTGTTGGCAGGGATTTTATGGATGAAGTGATTGCTTGTTCCTTAGCCAATTGCCTGAGTCTGTTATCATAGTCCAGCTATGTCATAAGTTTATCATTGATAACTAATGGATTGGGCAGACCTTTTTCCCTCAAAATTTGGAATTTAGCCATGAACCTATCAATGGCTATCTACATGTTGTGGCACTTTTCTTCTAAGTTAAGCATAAGGTTCCTTTTAGAGAGGACCTTCCTTATTTCCAAAATGGTCTATGTTCTATCTTCTATATTGAGTTCTTGGAGCTCATACCTATTTTTGTTGTTGAGTAAGTGGATGAGTCTATTGGCATCCTCAGGCATGTCTCCTAATTCTTCTTTGACCTTTTGGATAGTTTTTGTAGCTATCTTTACTAACTCTGCCTGCTAAAAAGTAACTTGAATTGAGGGCAAAATATCCTTGACGAAGTCAATGATATTGGCCCACAATATTTCCTTGGTTTGCCCTAGGGGTTTCTCCAGTGTCAAGTCTTTCTCTAAGATTTTAATTCTTTCATTCATTCTTTGGGATTTCTATGCTTCTTCCTTTTGCTTAAGTTGGGCAAGTTTGTAGTCTATTTCCAAACTTGCCACCTTTCCTCTTAGCCTGTTCATTTCTGTAGCCTGTATAGACATCTATTCCATGGCTTTGACTAATTCTGCTACTTTATCTCCTGATGCACTTACTGCTGTTGTAGATTCTACTATTACTGGCAATGTTGTGGCAGGTGGAATTGTAGGTGCCAATGAAGCTGCCAGTGTAGAAGGGACTGCTATGGATACTGTAGGGATGACATCTTTGGAAGTTGTGGCCATGTCACTTTGCTTCAGTTGAATTAAAGCGTCCAACTCCTTTTCTGTCTCGTTTAATTGATCATTCAACTTTAAGACTAAGTCCATGAGTTCTTCATGCCCCTGCCGTGCTTCTAGGACTTCGAATGTTTGTGGATGCTGTCGTTGAGGTATTTTTAGCTATTTCTTCAATGCAACTATATCATCATTCTTCTTTTTAATAAGTTGTTCTGTGGCTTTTATATCCTTGGGATCGTGTCCCAATTCAATCACTAAGTCCTCTAAGGACTTGATCCTGGTATCCTTGGCCTGTGAGGAGGCCTTCTCTAACTGAAATTGTGCTGAAATGTTGTTTAAAGAATTTTGTAGTTGATGAGCAGCTATGGCTTTACCTGTCAGGGTGGAGTATATCATTTCTCCAGCCTATTTGTGCAGTTCAATCTGGTCTATGGGATGAATATCCCTTTCCAACACTTCAAAGTCTACCTTTTTGAAATCAAATGCTGCCTTTGGCTATTGAGCTGTAGGTTTGATGAATGACATCTACGACTTCCCCTTTTTAATGTCAAAGGCTGACATTAGCCTTGTTTGATCGGTGGGAGTCAACTTCAGGTACTGAGCATAAGTTTGGGCCTTAAGCCTCTCATTTCTTGCTTTGATTTCCTTGTATCTTACCTTGATGTCCTGGTCCCTGTTAGCAGGCCTGCTGAATGAAGAGATTTCCACACTGAGCTTCCTTTCCAACATCTGAGTTTGTGATGTGGAAGGCTCTTGCATGCCTTTAGATGGAGTGGTAGGCTTGCTTCTGTTTCCTTCTGTGTTTGTGACCTCAGCTGAGCCCTCTGTATCCTCCTGTTCAGAGACAAGATTCATTTTCTGCCTTTTTTCTTGGCTTGTTTCTGGCTAAGCGTATGAGGTTTCTCTTGTTGATGTAGTGGCCTCCTCCCTACTTCTCTTTAGGTTCTTCTCCTCATTTTGAGGAGTCTGCATAACTGGAGGGGTACTCATGGTTGTCTCTGGTTGGTCTGATTGCTCTGATACCTACAAGAAAGAACCCTCATCAAGTTGTCTTTCTAGATCAATGAGAGTATTCTCTATGTCTACCCTGGTGCTGTCTTGGTCCACTAGGGTACCTTCCACCCATTCTGTTTGGTTGGCATAGGCTTCTATTTCAGGTATGGGATGGTGAATGAAAGGTCCTAGCTTGACCTTTTGTCTCTTCTTGGTAATGAATTCCAAAGGGTCATATCTCCAAACAAAACTTCTATGGAACTTCATGTTCTGCAATATCAAATCTGCTTCTTTGCCTGCCTCCCTAGAGTTGCATATGAAGGGGCCTAGTTGGTCTTTTATTTTGAAATTGGCTTTCTTCTTGGCATTGACGAAGTTTACTTCATCTGCATTGATGATTTGTCTATAGTATTCCAACGCAAACAACCTCATGGGGAGGTATCTTGGCAACTTATATGGTGCAAGCATGCAACCATATATTCTGATTTCTGTATGGTTCTGATAAAGGTACTAGTCACCCACTTTGGTCTGCTTGGAAAGTTGGAGGACTCTCTTTATTTTTGGACTGATTCTAGGGGGAGGGCTGCCAGTCAACATTGCCATGATTGGGTGTACAAATAAATCAATGAAATCAAAATAAGAGCATGGAGACTGAGATTGGTGGATCAATGGGGTCCAAAAAATGACTGACCTGGGCTGACCCTTGGTGTCCAGCTTCTGAAGGGTGAATGGGAAATTGTCAGGTTGATAATACAAGAACATATGATATAAGATTGAGGAATACTTCAAAACTCTTTCATTGCTCATTCTAAGAAATTGTTCATGCATCCTTTCAGCTATAAATTGGGCATAGTCATAAATGACAGCAGGAGGCTGTCTCGGAGTGTAGATGGACATGAAGGCAAGGATTAACTCATCAATGTATTCACTAGTGGTGTACCCCAAAACACAGGATATCATGGCTACAATGTTCTGGCCCCATGGGGAAAAAATAGTAGCTACATATGGAGGGGAATCCTTAGGGATGTGTTTTTCTTCTCTGATGAAGGTTTGGAACAATTGGGCCAATTTTGTAGAACTAAGCTTGGGATACTGGTCCAACAGGTCTCCAATTGAGAGGGGAGTTAGGTTTGGCCCTGGTTGGAGCTGCAACATTTCATTAATGGACTCAGCAGTGATGGTGAAAAGTATGGTTTGGTTTGGGGACATGACTGCTCTCTGACTAGGGATGTAATTGGCATGACAGTAGTGGATAATCTCTGGGAAAATGTGGACTTGGGGGAACTGGTATTTGGGCAAATTTGACTCCCAAAGGCCAATCTCATCAGCATGGTTGAGGTATCTGTCCCTACTTTGGCAATGTACTTTGAGCAGGGGCTCTATGGCAGTGGTATCTTTTATTTGGAAATCTTTATCAGCTAAAGGAAGGTGGTCTAGGTCTAAGTGAGGTGTAGAGATGGGACTTACATCCATTGCAGTTGGGGCAGCCATACTCAGTTCTTGTGGTTTTGAGTGTGGGGGGTAATTCAGAGTTTTTAGGGCAACGATGGTTTTGCAGATGGTTATGGCTCAGAGTGTAAAAATCAAAGTAAATTTGATATTTTTCACTTAATTAACAGTGTTACGAGGGTGAATTTACTTGGAATTTGACAATGGAGTTGGTTTTCCACAGTTAAATACCTGGAATTGGGCGAAATTGATTGTAAATGGTGGTTGATGGAGGCTGCAGAGGTCCGTACGATTCTGGTATGGACTGATGAACGAGCTGGGCTGTCTGCAGTGTCTGTGGAGCAATGGCGGAGGTCTGTGAGCAAATTTGCTGTTTGTAGGGGTCGCAATGGCTTTTTGAGTTCTCAAATGGAAAATGCGCGAAAAGAGTGAAAAGAGGGGTAATTGGGCTTATATAGGAAAATCATTGATTTTGGCGGGTTCATTAATTGATGAACAATGGGCAGTTTTTTCTGTTATACGGGAAGGTGGTTTAATGGGGGCATCACACCGCTTTTGAGAGGGAAGTGGTTTTCGAGAGAGGTCGCCCGATTCCATTCATCGTTTGACACATAGCAACGGGGGTCGAGAGGAAAACCGCCTTATCGGGCGGGTAAAGGACGGACGTCGGGCGCGGCCGATATGAGCATGGGCCGTTGGATGAGGGGGAGGGGTGATCCACGGTGGTCGGGAGATGGAGTTGCACGGTGATTTACACATAAAGTTTTCGGGGGGCCCGTGGGTCTAACCACCGACAATATAGGATTTAAATTAACACTTAATCTCATTGGGGGCGCCTTAATACGTGATTAAGGACTGATGACGAGATTTTAATATGTTTTGTGGGATTTTGGGTAGTGATATAGTTTATAACTAAACTAAGGGGAGGGGTTATTTTATATAAAGGAGTTAAATATATACGGGCTAATGGGTTTTTCGGGAATTTTATATATTTAATTAAAAAGTTAATATGAGGTGAAATGAGCGGAAGGGGTATTGTACTTAGGTATAGAAATATTATACGCTTTCCATACATTTAGTACTTAGGATAAATGTGATTTGGTGGGTTTTTGCATAAAATATGTTTATCATGGGGTTTCCTAGGCAAAAAGAATTTAACTTTAGGAAAAGGGGTTCTGTGAGGGGAATGAATGAATTGCAAGGGAATTTAACACCTTTCCTTCTTAAGTCATCAAGTCGAGGGTCTGGTCCCACCAGAAGTCAAAGAAATGCTCTGAGCCTTTTTGACTTAAAGAACTATAGGTATTAATATTTTATTATGAAAGGGAAAATAGTGAGTGTTATAGGGGTTAAAATGAATGAGGGGATGTTAAGTAAACCAAATTGTGAACCAATGTTTTTGCTTTGTCCTCTACTTACGTATTTTTTGAAAAATTTCATTTAAGATAATGACATAAGTGCTTCTGTATAATCACATGATATTTCTGCAACCTTTCTACTACTTACCCCCTTACTCATCCTACCATTTTTTCTTCACTTTATTTGGGTGCATTTAGGCTAGCAAACCCTTACCAATCTTTTTCTTTTCTTTACAAAATAAACTATCTAATTCTAACCTTATATCATCCAAGGGCTGAGATTAAGCTGATGAGCTCCTTTTATTCACTCTACCTATCTAATGATCTGCCAAGATTACACTGTTTGGTCAGATTTATTCACTACTTATAAACACAAAATTCAAAGCATGGTATAATCAAGATTAAATAGTTTGATTACCATGGATTGTGGCATGAGTGACAAGCTGCACACAATCATTATTATGCATAAAAGTAAATAGTAGTGGCATTTTGACTTGCACACTTTCATGGTCTCTTTTTGTCTTTTGGGGTTCATATATTTTCATTTTTTGACCTTTTTCATTCTCTTTTTCCTTTGATTATTCTTTTAGGACATACCCTCTTTACATTTTTTTATTTTTTATTTTATATGGAAATCATTTGCAGAAAGCAAAGGTATGTACCATATTACAAGGCTTCACCCTAGTCATTCAAAATTATGACTCCTATTGGTATAGGAACCTAACAGTGGCTCCACTTGGGGATGGCATCTTCTAGTGAAATGTCAATAACTTTGTAGATTAGCAACCTCTGAATTGTTGTTGATGTTACCTTGCTAAATTTTCCTCTGTGCTTTTGCATTATTAATACTTATGACAGTGGATCTTTCAAAGCTTAGGGCCTTCTCTTCGAGCTTCAACTTCAAAAAATCACAATCCAATCCAATCTAGACTTTTGAAAATAGAATATGTACACATGTGAAATGAGAAATAGTAATTAGGTTCAAAATAGTGTTTGAGCATTCGACCATTCACAGGTCCACCTTCTGCTTCTGTACCATCAAGTTCTCTCAGGAAGAAAGCATTATTACCATTGAAAGCATAAATGACATATGGGCCTTTCCATAGGAAATCAAATTTCCCATGTTTACCTTTATCTTCTCTCCTTGAATCCCACTTGAGCACTTTGTCACCAAGGTAGAAATCTTTAGCCTTGGTTCTTTTATCAAAAATCTTTTTAACTCTTTCCTGCACAATTTGAGACCTGATGTAGACTTCTTCTCTGGTTTGTTGAAGATGAATTGTTTAGTTGATTCTCCTCTGGATACTGGTTGGTTCAACCTGCATTTCTTGAAGCAACTTCATCACTGGTGTTCCCAAGGAAGATGGAAAAACAAATTCCATCCCATAAACTAGGTGATAGGGAGAAGTACCAATTGATTTCTTAGTGGTTAGTCTATCTTCCCATAGGGCATTGACTAGCTTCTTGTTCCATGTTTTCTTATTGTCCTCTAACAAATTTTTGATGATGTTTACCAGGCTTTTGTTTGAGGATTCTGCCAGTCCATTTCCTTGAGGATAATAGGCTGTGGAATGGCCCAGGGTTATGTGGTACTTGTTGCAGAAATCTATCATTCTTTTGGATTTAAAAGCTGCTGCATTATCAGTGATGAGCTTAGTTGGACATCCAAATCTTGATAGAATGTTGGTTTCAAGGAAGGTTATGATAACAGTGTTTGTGGCTTGCCTTGAAGGTATGGCCTCTATCCATTTTGTGAAGTAATCTGTGGCAGTAAGGATCCATTTGTGTTGGGCAGAGGAGGGTGGGTGAATTTCACCAATGAAGTCTAAACCCCAATGTTGAAAAGGTATTTCAGCAGAGATTGGTTTGATGGGTAAAGGTAAAAGCTGTTTCTTTCCCTAAAAAATTTGACATTTGTGACAGGAGGTCACATACTTCTTGACATCAAAAAACAAAGTAGGCTAGTAAAAACTAGCTCTAAGGATCTTATTTGCAGTGGTCTTCCAGTAAAGGTGTCCTCCACAGTCACCTGCATGAAACTCTTGCAATACTCTGTCAGATTCATCTTTTAATAGGCAATTGAGAAGAATACCTTCATGATCTCTCCAAAACAAAGCATTGTCTAATATACAAAACTTTAAGGATTTCATCTTTAAAAACTTGCTTTTAGTTCTAGATAATTCGGGAGGAGCTTGTAAGTTTTGTAAAACATAAATAATATCAACATACCATGGTGATTCAATAAAGGCCTGGCTAATTATTGGAGTCGCCATCTCCTCTCCATCATCTATTGCTGCAATAAAGTTTATATCCAAGGCCTGACAGTTCGATTCAACCATGAGTTTGGCTAAACCTTGGCCCTTGATTAACTTAGTTGGTTTGATTTCTATATCATATTCTAAAATAGTAGCAATCCACTTTCCCCTTTTTCCATTTGGACCTTCCTGAGTTAGGATGTCTTTGACTACTGAATTTGGAACGTAGGCCACTATATGAGAATATAAAATGTATACCCTGAAATCCTTGATGGCTTTGACCAAAGAAAAGGCTTGTTTTTCCATTATGTTATATTTCAAGGGGCATCTCTTAGGGCTTTGCTAAAGAAAGCAATCGGTTTTTCATAGCCCTGGTAATTTTTCTGCAGTAAAACCGCAACAATTGTGTGTTCAGAAGCAAAAGAAAATAAGATGAAATCTCTGTCAAACTTTGGACTGATTAACACAAGTGTTTTAGTTAAGGTCAATTTAATGTCTTCAAAGGATTTCTTAGCCTCAACAGTCCATTTTATGGTCGAATATTTTTTCAGCATATTGTTTAGTGATCTAATTAATTCTGCTAAATTAGAAATAAATCTTCTAAGAAAATTAATTTTCCCTAAGAAAGCTTGCAATTCTCTAATGTTCCTAGGATGTTGTATCTGTAAGATGGCTTCTATTCTTACAGGGTCTATTCGGATACCATCTTTTGAAATTATATGACCTAATAACTTTCCTTCTTCTAACCCAAACAAAGACTTCTTGGGGTTTAAATAAATTCCATATTTCCTGCATTTAATAAAGACTTGTCTCAGATGATCCAGATGTTGATTGTTAGATTTTGAATAAAAAATGTTGTCATCTAGATATATCACAAGAAAATCATGAATTTCTTTAGCAAAAGCTATATCCATAGCCCTTTGGAAAGTGGATCCTGCATTCATTAGTCCAAAAGGCATTTTCACATCCATGAATGTGCCCCAAGGAGTAGTGAAGGCAGTTTTGGGTTGGTCATCTAGATGAACTAAGTTCTGATTGTAACCAGAAAACCCATCCAATAATGAGATTCTGGTTGATCCAACTACCCTTTGTAAAATGTGATCCATTTTGGGGAGAGGGTAATTGTCTTTTAGTGACACTTTGTTGAGGTTTCTGAGATCTACACAGAGTCTAATCTCATTGGTTTTCTTCCTTGTTGGCACCAAGTTTGAGACCCAATCAGAGAACCTGATTGGTGCAATTATTTTAGCATCATACATCCTCTAAATTTCTTTTTCAATGGAAGGTAATAAGATAGGATTAATCCTTCTAAGTTTTTGTTTGAAAGGCTTTTGATTTTCTTTAATAGGAATGGTGTGTTGTATGATGTTTGTGTCATAGGATTTGAGGTCCTCATAACTCCAAGCAAAAACATCCTGAAATTCTTTCAATAATTCAATGTATTTCACTTTTTCAGTGGGAGGTAATGATTTCGAAAGTTTGATCAATTTTGGATTTTCATCAGTGCCTATATTACATTCTTCTATATCAGACCTTACTGGTTCCATTTTAGGTTTCCTAGGAACATCATTAGAATCAAATAAATATTCTAAAGGGGTTAATCCCTTAGGTAAGAAATTATCTTTGAGATTAATTACTTCAGTGTCTTCGTTAATTATTTCATCAATCTCAACTTGCTCTAGGTTTTCTACATCTGATTTAGTAAATTTAGTTGGGTTAAATCTATCTAGTTCATCACCTTCTATCTCATTTACTTCTAACTCATCCTTAGAGTTAGGATCTATGGATGTATCAGTGTCTATGTTGTGATTTGCAAACTCTTCTTCTAAATTTAAAAAGTTATTTATCTGTTTATCATTAGAAAATACTTGCCAATTCTTCAAATTATTTGGAATTGCAGGTCTGTGCCTAACTTCAACAGTGTACTGATGGTTAGGTTGGAAGGGTAACTTGCAAGTGCTGGCAAACATTGCTAAACTATGGGCTTGCATATTGTGTTTTCTGGGGATTACTGCAAGCTTGGTTTCTAAGAAAGTGTTCAGTATTTCTACAATAGTTCCTCTATAACAACTTAATCTAGGGTCCTTTGTCATATATACAACATCAATCTATTTTATAACTAGTTCAGAGTCTCCCATGACAGAAACTCTTTTAGCTCCTAGATTCCTAACTAATTTAAGACCTAAAATTAGTGCTTCATACTTGGCCATATTGTTAGTACATTTAAAATTCAGTCTGTATGCATGGCCTTCTGAGTGATTGTTCTCCAAATTATATATCCATACTCCTGCTCCTGCTCCAAACTTATTGACTGACCCATCAAATTCAAGATGCCATAATATCTCATGCTCATAATTTTCATCATCTGGTACAACAAACTTTTCCTCATTTAAAGCAATTTGGCCACCTTGTTTATTGGAAAGTTCTAAAGTTTGGTTAGTTTCATTTTGAATAGAAACTGCAATTTCTTTTGGTTCTGTATCAATACTATCTAAAAGAGTTTCTTGTGTTTGATCAACATTATATAGAATGAAGGAATCAATGTCTGAATGTACGGAGTAGATAGGAAAGTTTTGAGGCCGATCTTGGCTACTTACCATGTATTTCATTAAAGTTTCTCGGTACAACTTCTTAGGTTGTCCAAAAATAGAGATTGTTGCATATGACATATCAAGTTGTAAAGATCCATGAAGTTTGGCTCCCCATGATTTGGATAACAACATGCCATATTTTGGTGGGATGTCAGCAACCACAATATCCATAAGGATGATTTTGGCAAGATATTGAACTAAGGTAACACACAAGTCTTTAATCAATCCTAGACACTTTACTTGACTTGAGTCAAATGAGAATAAGTCCTTGTAAGGCCTTGTAATGTCTAGGTTTAATTTCTCCATTACTAATTTGGGCATTAAGTTGTGGGAGGCTCCAGAATCCAACATTGCGTTGTGCAGAATTTTGTCATGGATGCTAAGGCTAATGTAGAAAGGTGGTACTCCTCCTTCTAGTGGTTTTCCATTAACATCTGGACCAAATATAAGTTCTGGTTGGTCATCAAATAGGTTGACTGAATCCTCATTTTTAGCAATGTTTAAGGTCTGGTTTATCTTTGATTTGTAAGTTTCATTCTTGATTAGTTATGTTAAAGGGACTAAAATTTTTAGCTTAGCAAGGCAAAGAGGCTTTCTTTGTTTGAGGGTTTTGAATTTTCACAGCAGGGATTTGAGTAGGATGGTCTTCTTTTCCTCTATTGGGGACCTCTTTATGTGGGTTTTCAAATCTGGTGTTTTGAGGTTTATCCACTGGTTCTTTAGAGGGAATTGAAGTGGATGGCTGATCATCAGAAGGTTGATTAGGGGTTATATCTACAATGGTGGGGCCAAAAGGATTCTGGTTCTGTCTGGGGAGAATCTGGAGGATTTTAGAAACTGGGGCTTCTTTGATTTTCTTGGGTTGATTTGGCATTGTTTTCTTGGTTTGGTCAGGGATATCAAAGTTCTTTTTACTCCTTAGGTTATACTGTTTATGCACTTCAAAGATGGCAGAATCATAACCTTGTTTATAATCAAATGACTCTCCAGACTGGATTTGCAATTGCTGCAACATATGCAATTCCTGATCATCTTGGGTTAGAAAAACAACATCTTCATCATCTAATCCCATCAGGTTAATCTGTGTGTCTTGCTCTGGGTCTTCAGGATGGGATGTTTCTGCATAATTTTCTTGAAAAGGAGGCCTAATATTCTGATCAGGTCCATTTTTTGCAGTGTTTTGGTTTTGGTTTTTCCTAAAGTTCGGGTTTCTAACTAGAGGTGCTTGTTGATTATCCCATTGGGGTTTCCTTTCTATGTTATCTATTCTATCCATTAGTCTCTCCATACTTTTAGCTAAACTATCTATTTTGATGTCAAATGGTGAAGCTTCATCTTTAGCAGTTCCTCTCTTTTCATTTCTATCTCTAGCTCTTTTAGCTAAAAAATTAGCTTCAGCACTAACATCTACACTTTGCATTTCTTCTAATGTTGGGGTTTTTTTTCCCTAAGTTGGAATGCCATATCTATGTTAAATCTATCAGGGAACTTTATTAAGGCTAAGTCAGGTGGGGGTCTAAGATAAACTGGGATTGCATTATATATACTGTTAAATCTAGTGCAGTAATCTTGAATAGTTTCATTAGGTCCCCTTCTAATATTTTCATATTATGAAAGGATTTGTAGGGGATTTTCTTCTTTTCCCATCTGTTCAAAAATTGCTGATGAAATACTTCTAAACTATCAATACTATTATCAGGCAATGCTCTAAACCATTTCCTAACATCACTAGCTAAAGTTTGAGCAAATAGTCTCATTTGAACATCCACAATATCAATTTCATGTAGTTCAAAGTAATCTATCATCTTATTGACATGGTGCTATGCAGTGTAGTGTCCTGTGCCATCAAATTGAACAATTTTGCTCTGGTAGTCTGTTGGCATAGCACCAAGTGGGGCAGGTAAAACAAGAGGAGCATATCTGTTTGCCATGGCTGTAGGCTGGGTGGGGTTAAGATGTGGATGAAGAATGGATGAAGAACCAGGACTAGTAGGTGGTAAATGGGATATAATAGGTTGGTGAGGGAGTGAAGGTATAAATGGGGGTGGAGAATGGACTTCAGAAGTTGAAGGGAACAATGGTGAACTGAAAGTGGTGGACAATTGTTCAGAAAGCTCAGGGATCTTAGCAGTACTCAGGGATGATTGTGGAGAATTCAAAATGTATTCATCAATTGACTGGTTGGATTTTTGGACTTCAAGGTCTGCAATGAAATCAGGGTCTAGAATAGTATCGTATATTTCACTTTCAGACTTTGATTTAAATAATGACAAATCAAATTGCTCATCAAAGGGAAGATCTTCTAAAAACAACCACTCATCAGGACATGAATTAGCTTTAATCAATGGTGTGTGACTAGTTGAACTTTCTTCTTTTTTGGATTTTCTTGAAATTAGGTTGGGATTATCAAATACTGGGGCAGGGTTTGGATTTGGGTTAGCCCTAGTATAATGAGTTCTCCTTGAAGCCAAAATTTCAAAATTTTTCTAATTGTTTTCTTTTGTGAGATTTAAAAAAATAACTTTTGATAAATTACTTTAAGAGGCTCAAAAATACAGAATCAAAATTTCTTAAAGATTTATTAGGACTGAGGGTTTGAGTTCCTTAGCGGAGTCGCCACTATGTTATCACTCAGAATTTTCCTTAGAAGTTATCAGAAGAAGGGAAAGACCAAGGTAACCACAAACCAATCTTTGAAGTACAGGCGCTAGCCAACCTATGACTCAGAGGGGGCTCTCTATATGATTTAGCTTTGTTTGCTGGGATTTTAGGCTAGTTCTTAAAGTTCACGGGGTTTTGGATTTGTATTGAATGTTGGATGGTGGAATCCTTAAAATAGATGGATAGAATGAAGTCTCTGGACCATTGGGCTATGGAGTCAAAGAAGGGCAGTAGAACTGGAATTAAATCATTAAAGGGAGTGTTCACAGGGCAAGCTAGCAGAGTGAAGTACAGGTCTTTAGGTCGAATGGGTGAAATGATTTTAACCAAGGTGAGAGGGCACTTAAGAATCCTCAAACCAGGACCAAAATGAGGAACAAAGGATAATCATGAACAAAGGGCAATTAAGAATCCTTTACTATGGATCAAAGGAAAACTACCTAGACTAAGGAGCAACTACGAATTCCTTAATTTAGATAATTTGCAGAAAACATTAAAATGCATAATAGTTATAACAGAGTGCAATGAAGCAAATTTTGAGATATCATTCCATATTATAGCATTCAGATTTCAGATACATTAAAGATTATGGAAAACTTTAAAAGAAAGATAACAATCACAAGGGAAAATACTTGTCTGTACTTCGCACTACACATGAATCTTGTGAAATGTCTTGGCTTTATTCATTAATCCAGCTTGCTTGTCCAAACGACGATACAATAGCTTACAATCTTTGATCAAGAAAGTCTATAGAAATGTCTAAGAATCCACCCTACATACTTCGAATTGTGAAGTATTTATACAAAAAAATTATTACAAAATATCTCAAAACAAACTTGAGATTTATTCTAGGAAATACAAATATCTTCTTGCAAGAAGATAGAGACAGCTAATTAACTGTTTCATGCCGTTCCTTTTAATTTGGTACTGCTGGCTTTTATGGTTAAGTTTGTAGCCCTTTATGCTGGCTTGTAGTTGTGCTCTTTCATGCTGGAATCTTCTTTAATTTTTATCTTTCACCTGATACTCTTTGACCATGTTGCCCTGTTTTCATCTGTTTACCTGGCTACTTTCACCTTTATTGTGCAGTAACTTTTTGCTGTAAATTTATCACAGTAATCAGTCATTGTCTCCCACCATTCTGCATCAGGTAACTTTACATTCATCATTTTTCTATAGATCTCGTCAGCTTCAGTATACTTGGAAAAATTGGGCTTGGTGAGGAACAAATGTTTTATCTCATGCTCAAGGAAAAACAAGTCCTCAAATGTGTTGTACAACACTTTTCCTGTTGGCAGGGCTTTTATGGATGAAGTGCTTGCTTGTTCCTTAGCCAATTTCCTGAGTCTGTTATCATAGTCCAGTTGTGTCATAAGTTTATCATTGATAACTAATGGACTGGGCAGACCTTTCTCCCTCAAAATTTGGAATTTAGCCATGAACCTATCAATGGCTATCTGCATGTTGTGGCACTTTTCTTCTAAGTTAAGCATAAGGTTCCTTTTAGAAAGGACCTTCCTTATTTCCAAAATGGTCTCTGTTCTATCTTCTATATTGAGTTCTTGGAGCTCATACCTATTTTTGCTATTGAGGAAGTGGATGAGTCTATTGGCATCCTCAGGCATGTCTCCTAATTCTTCTTTGACCTTTTGGATAGCTTTTGTAGCTATCTTTACTAACTCTATCTACTAAAAAATAACTTGAATTGAGGGCCAAATATCCTTGACGGAGTCAATGATATTGGCCCACAATATTTCCTTGGTTTTCCCTAGGGGTTTCTCCAGTGTCAAGTCTTTCTCTAAGATTTTAATTCTTTCATTCATTCTTTGGGCTTTCTGTGCTTCTTCCTTTTGCTTAAGTTGGGCAAGTTTGTAGTCTGTTTCCAAACTTGCCACCTTTTCTCTTAATCTGTTCATTTCTGTGGCCTGGATAGACATCTCTTCCATGGCTTTGACTAATTCTGCTGCTTTCTCTCCTGATGCACTTACTGCTGTTGTAGATTCTGCTGTTACTGGCAATGTTGTGGCAGGTGGAACTGTAGGTGCCAATGAAGCTGCCAGTGTAGAAGGGACTGCTATGGATACTGTAGGGATGACATCTTTGGAAGTTGTGGCCATGTCACTTTGCTTCAGTTGAATTAAAGCGTCCAACTCCTTTTCTGTCTCCTTTAATTGATCATTCAGCTTTAAGACTAAGTCCATGAGTTCTTCATGCCCCTGTTGGGCTTCTAGGACTTCCAATGTTTGTGGATGTTGCAGCTGAGGTATTTTTAGCTGTTTCTTCAATGCAGCTATATCATCGTTCTTCTTTAATAAGCTGCTCTGTGGCTTTTATATCCTTGGGATCGTGTCCCAATTCAATCACTAAGTCCTCTAAGGACTTGATCCTAGTATCCTTGGCCTGTGAGGAGGCCTTCTCTAACTGAAATTGTGCTGAAATGTTGTTTAAAGAATTTTGTAGCTGATGAGCAGCTATGGCTTTACCTGTTAGGGTGGAGTATATCATTTCTCCAGCCTGTTTGTGCAGTTCAATCTGGTCTATGGGATGAATATCCCTTGCCAACACTTCAAAGTCTACCTTTTTGAAATCAGATGTTGTCTTTGGCTGCTGAGCTGTAGGTTTGATGAATGACATCTGCAACTTCCCCTATTTAATGGAAAAGGCTAACATTATCCTTGTTTGATTGGTGGGAGTCAACTTCAGGTACTAAGCATAAGTTTGGGCCTTAAGCCTCTCATTTCTTGCTTTGATTTCCTTGTATCTTTCCTTGATGTCCTGGTCCCTGTCAGCAGGCCTGCTGAATGAAGAGACTTCCACACTAAGTTGCCTTTCCAACATCTGAGTTTGTGATGTGGAAGGCTCTTGCATGCCTTCAGATGGAGTGGTAGGCCTACTTCTGTTTCCTTTTGTGTTTGTGACCTCAGCTGAGCCCTTTGTATCCTCCTGTTCAAAGACATGATTCATTTTCTGCCTTTTTGCTTGGCTTGTTTTTGGCTAAGCGTATGAGGTTTCCCTTGCTAATGCAATGGCCTCCTCCTTACTTCTCTTTATGTTATTCTCCTCATTTTGAGGAGTCTTCATAACTGGAGGGGTACTCATAGTTGTCTCTGGTTGGTCTAATTGCTCTGATACTTGCAGGAAAGAACCCTCATCAAGTTGTCTTTCTAGATCAATGAGAGTATTCTCTATGTCTACCCTGGTGCTGTCTTGGTCCACTAGGGTACCTTCCACCCATTCTGTTTGGTTGGCATAGGCTTTGGTTTCATGTATGGGATGGTGAATGAAAGGTCCTAGCTTGACCTTTTGTCTCTTCTTGGTAATGAATTCCAAAGGGTCATATCTCCAAACAAAACTTCTATGGAACTTCATGTTCTGCAATATCAAATCTGCTTCTTTGCCTGCCTCCCTAGAGTTGCATATGAAGGGGCCTAGTTGGTCTTTTATTTTGAAATTGGCTTTCTTCTTGGCATTGATGAAGTTTACTTCATCTGAATTGATGATTTGTCTATAGTATTCCAACGCAAATAACGTCATGGGGAGGTATCTTGGAAACTTATATGGTGCAAGCATGCAACCATATATTCTGATTTTTTATGGTTCTAATAAAGGTACCAGTCACCCACTTTGGTCTGCTTGGAAAGTTGGAGGACTCTCTTTATTTCTGGACTGATTCTAGGGGGAGGGCTTCCAGTCAACATTGCCATGACTGGGTGTACAAATAAATCAATGAAATCAGAATAAGAGTATGGAGACTGAGATTGGTGGACCAATGGGGTCCAAAAAATGACTGACCTGGGCTGACCCTTGGTGTCCAGCTTCTAAAGGGTGAATGGGAACTTATCAGGTTGATAATACAAGAACATATGATATAAGACTGAGGAATACTTGAAAACTCTTTCATTGCTCATTCTAAGAAATTGTTCATGCATCCTTTCAGCTATAAATTGGGCATAGTCATAAATGACAGCAGGAGGTTGTCCCAGAGTGTAGATGGACATGAAGGCAAGGATTAACTCATCAATGTATTCACTAGTGGTGTACCCCAAAACACAAGATATCATGGCTATAATGTTCTGGCCCCATGGGGAAAAATAGCAGCTACATATGGAGGGGAATCCTTAGGGATGTGTCTTTCTTCTCTGATGAAGGTTTGGAACAATTGGGTCAATTTTGCAGAACTAAACTTGGGATACTGGTCCAACAGGTCTCCAATTGAGAGGGGAGTTAGGTTTGGCCCTGGTTGGAGCTGCAACATTTCATTAATGGATTCAACAGTGATGGTGAAAAATATGGTTTCATTTGGGGACATGACCGCTCTCTGACTAGGGATGTAATTGGCATGACAGTAGTGGACAATCTCTGCAAAAATGTGGACTTGGGGGAACTGCTATTTGGGCAAATTTGACTCCCAAAGGCCAATCTCATCAGCATGGTTGAGGTATCTGTCCCTACTTTGGCAATGTACTTTAAGGTGGGGATCTATGACAGTGGTATCTTTTATTTGGAAATCTTTATCAGCTAAAGGAAGGTGGTTCAGGTCTAAGTGAGGTGTAGAGATGGGCCTTACATCCATTGCAATTGGGGCAGCCATACTCAGTTCTTGTGGTTTTGAGTGTGGGGGGTAATTCAGAGTAGGGCAACGTCGAGTTTGCAGATGGTTATGGCTCAGAGTGTAAAAGTCAAAGTAAATTTGATATTTTTCACTTAATTAACAGTGTTATGAGGGTGAATTTACTTGGAATCTGACAATGGAGTTGGTTTTCCATGGTTAAATACCTGGAATTGGGCGAAATTGACTGTAAATGGTGGTTGATGGAGGCTGCAGAGGTCCATACGGTTTTGGTACGGACTGATGAATGAGCTGTACTGTCTACAGCGTCTGTGGAGCAATGGCGGAGGTCTGTGAGCAAATTTGCTGTTTGCAGGGGTCGCAACAGACTTCTGAGTTCTCAAATGGCAAATGCGTGAAAAGAGTGAAAAGAGGGGTAATTGGGCTTATATAGGAAAACTGTTGATTTTGGCGGGTTCATTAATTAATGAACAATGGGCAGTTTTTTCAGTTATACGGGAAGGTGGTTTAATGGGGGCATCACACTGCTTTTGAGAGGGAAGTGGTTTTCAGGAGAGGTCGCTCGATTCCATTCATCGTTTTACACGTAGCAATGGGGGTTGGGAGGAAAACTACCTTATTGAGCGGGGAAAGCATGGACATCGGGCGCGACTGATATGAGCAGAGGCCGTTGGATGAGGGGGAGGGGTGATCCACAATGGTCGGGAGATGGAGTTGCATGGTGATTTACACATAAAGTTTTTAGGGGGCCCATGGGTCTAACCATCGGCAGTATAGGATTTAAATTAACACTTAATCTCATCGGGGGCGCCTTAATACGTGATTAAGGACTGATGGCGGGATTTTAATATGTTTTGTGGGATATTGGGTAGTCATATAGTTTATAAATAAACTAAGGGGAGGGGTTATTTTATATAAAGGAGTTAAATATATACGGGCTAATGGGTTTTTCAAGAATTTTATACATTTAATTAAAAAGTTAAGATGAGGTGAAATGAGTGGAAGGGGTATTGTACTTAGGTATAGAAAATATTATATGCTTTCCATACATTTAGTACTTAGGATAAATGTGATTTGGTGGGTTTTTTTGCATAAAATATGTTTATCATGGGGTTTTGTAGGCAAAAAGAATTTAACTTTAGGAAAAGGGGTTCTGTGTGGGGAATGAATGAATTGCAAGGGAATTTAACACCTTTCCTTCTTAAGTCATTAAGCCGAGGGTTCGGTGCCACCAAAAGTTAGAGAAACGCTCTGAGCCTTTTTGACTTAAAGAACTATAGGCATTAATATTTTATTATGAGAGGGAAATTAGTGAGTGTTATAGGGGTTAAAATGAATGAGGGGATGTTAAGTAAACCAAATTGTGAACCAATGTTTTTGCTTTGTCCTCTACTTATGCATTTTTTGAAAATTGCATTTAAGATAATGACATAAGTGCTTCTGTATAGTCACATGATATTTTTGCAACCTTTCTACTACTTACCCCCTTACTCATCCTACCATTTTTTCTTCACTTTATTTGGGTGCATTTAGGCTAGCAAACCCTTATCAATCTTTTTCTTTTCTTTAAAAAATAAACTATCTAATTCTAACCTTATATCATCCAAGGGCTCAGATTAAGCTGATGAGCTCCTTTTATTCACTCTACCTATCTAATGATCTGCCAAGATTACACTATTTGGTCAGATTTATTCACTACCTATAAACATAAAATTCAAAGCATGGTATAATCAAGATTAAACAGTTTGATTACCATGGATTGTGGGATGAGTGACAAGCTGCGCGCAATTATTATTATGCATAAAAGTAAATAATAGTGGCATTTTGACTTGCACACTTTTATGGTCTCTTTTTGTCTTTTGGGGTTCATATATTTTCATTTTTTGACCTTTTTCATTCTTTTTGTCCTTTGATTATTCTTTTAGGACATACCCTCTTTACATTTCTTAATTTTTTTATATGGAAAAAATTTGCAGAAAGCAAAGGTATGTACCATATTACAAGGCTTCACCCTAGTCATTCAAAATTATGACTCCTATTAGTATAGGAACCTAACATATTCATAAAATATAAGGGTCATTATCATGTAAATGAAGTCATGTTACACTTTGTAAAAGGTCATCTTGTCTATGTAAGGTATCCTCTAAAGAACTTGTCACCTAACCTCTTCAAGTTGTCCTACAGACGTTGAAGAACCGACCATAACAAGTTGGCCTACAGACGTTGAAGAAGCGACCATAACAATTTGACCTACATACAACTGTCAAGTCGACCTAAAGGACCAGTGAAGAGGAGTAGAAATAGAGGAACTCGACCTCCATTCTAAGTATCAAGTTTGAACTCAATCCACTGAGAGAAGTGCAGAAGGAAGTGCGAAAAGGAGGCAAGGAAAAGGGGTTTTTCTCTAAAGCTAAAAGAACACTCTTCTAGGGTAACGAGGAAAGAACCTTATGAGGCAAACGAAGTAGAATCTTCTGGGACAGTGAAGTAGGATCTTCTGGGGCAGCGAAGAGATATCTTTTGGGACAATAGAATCTTCTCGGGCAGTGAAGAAGTATCTTCTGGGGCAGCTAAGAAGGGATCTTCTAAGAGGAAGTGAATAGGATTCTTTTGGGATAGCGAAGGAAGAAATATTTTGGTACAAATAAGTCAAGACTGAGTTAGAAGACCTAAAGACCGAGATTCTCTAGGGTATTTGTGAAAGTGTAGTATATGAAATAGAGACTGAGTTTCTATAGAAGAAGCAAAGCAGAAAGAGAAGGAAGAACTAGGAAGACTAGGTTGGTGACAAGGTTCTTGAAGAGGATACTAGAGTCAAGGGTCAGTGTCATGGTCTTGGTACTTATCAATTGAAGATCTAGAGAAGAATAATTTTGATCAGGTTTTCCTCTCAAGAGGTGAGAGGTTTTGGCCCTGGCTGAAGAAGCCTATATACTATGTCACTTGTCGTTATTTATTTTGATAATTGTCTTGATGAAAAGAACACACTAATAAGCTAACAAAGTGAAATATCATAAGTAAATAAGAACAAACATATCACAAGCAATTATCAAGAAGAGAAATTGCTAAAATTAAAATCCCTAGATTTCTCAACATGGTATCAGAGCTAAGGTGCTAAAGACAAGAAGGGGTAGTCAAAGCAAGTTGACACACAAGAACAAATATTCAAATAAGGATTAAAAGAAAGTCTAAGGTTATCAACAAGTCCAAGATCTACATCATAGAAACCCTAGATCGAAGAAGGAAGCAAGAAGAAATATTGGAAGCACTTTAGATCATCAAAGGATCATAAATAAAGCTCTCTCTCATTAATCACTCAAGAAGAAGGCCCTTTATCAACATCAAGAAGAAAGAGGAAACAAGAAGCAATCTAACAAGTAAGTCCATGACTATATCCGATAATATCAAAATTTATTTTTGCAAGGAAAGCAATAAACTGGTTGGGGTTGTAAACTTGCTTGCATGGAAGAAAAGTGTTGAAAATGGCAACAAGAAATGCTAAAAATAGAAGTGCTAAAAATAGCACTACTATAAATAGCAGTTTGGGTACTAGTGTTGGACATAGCAACAAGGAATGAAAAATGGAAGTGCTAAAAATTGCATTGCTATAAATAGCATTTCGGGATGGATTCGAATTTAAGTTAGCCCCTGAATTAAAATTGAGAAGTAAAATTCGAATTTGATCTTAGCAGTTGTTTGTAAAATAATTAATTAATTCATCTTGAGTTAATTAGTTGTAGAAAATCAAACATGAAGTCTATGTGGGGACATGCAACAGTTTCTCCATTGATTGAGGAATTTATCCATCAGTTAAAGAGATAAGGATGAGTTGTAATATTGAGTTGTAATTAGTTGGCTCAGTTAACTGAGTCAAGTCCAGTTAGATTAGTTCAAACAGTTTTTTGAATTAATTGTGAGTTCAGTTAGTTAATGCTTGCATGCATGTAACTGCTGCTCTCTAGATAACTGAATATTCTCTCATAAATAACTCATGCATGTCAGTTCAGTCAGAGACCCAGTTGAGATCAGAGGAAGGGACAGTGTACTATCAATTGGAGGATTTTTCCTATATAGGAAACTCATCCATGCAGAAGGAATTATCTCCTTCAGGTTTGTGCAGTTATTTCTGAGCCAAGTGAGAAGTGTGAGGTGGGAATTCACACAAGTGGAAGCACTGGATCCCAGGAAAAATTGCGCAAGGAAATAGGAGGCTTGGAGGGCAGAGGAGAAGGTTGTGAGAGCCTTTGACTATCTATGAGCAATATTATTTTTTATTGCAGAGAGAGCAGGATAGCTTGAGAGCTGATTCTTTTTGTAACTTGAACAAGATTTCCACTTGTATGATAATACAGAGATTGGGTTTTAGGCTAAGGCTTTCCCCGGGTTATTTCTTCTGTGTTATGTGTGATTGATTTCTCATTCTCAGTTATATATGTTCTCTTGATCTTGCTCAATTCGATTAAGCTTCTACAAAGTGTTGTAGAAGTAGATCTTGTATTATGTTATAGTATATTGCATATTTTGTTGATCTATAGTGGGAATTTCTACATGGTATCAGAGCAAAGGTGATCAAAGCGAAGAACAGTATACAAAGGAGAGGAGATTTCGAAGTTCTGAGTTTTGGGCCGCGATTTATCTGAGCAAATCTAAAAAATTTTGTGCAAAATTTTCATAAACAAATAGCAGATCTGGATTCCTTGTGGAAAAATACCCAAATTCAAAAAAAAAAATCGGCTGAATTGGAGTTCGGATGAGGGAGATATCGTTGATTTAAAATCAACTCTTTTTCCAGAAAATTTTGTGACGGCGGGAAAGATGAAACATATTGGTGTGCTAGCCAAGAACCTGTATGCACTTGAGGTACAAGATGCATGCAAAGCCTTGAGGAGCAAGGCAAAGGTTAGATACTTGGTGGTTGAGAGGGAGAGTAAATTACCTCTCAACATGTAGTGCCAGAAGAAGTCTCAGACAATTGTGGAGGAGCCACAATTGGTGAAGCATCTTCAAGAGGTTGTGGAGCAGCCATAATTGGAGAAGCAGAGAGGAGACTGAGTGGAGGCATCCACTCATGAAGAGACCTCCAGTAGGGGGAAATTTCGAGCCAAGTGGGTAGAGGGATCACATGCAACCATACCTCCAGGTGGGAGGTGAGGCGATGTGACGTGATAGTCCCAAGGAGGCTGGAATGGGGGTAGGATCATTGAGGTACCTAACTTCTTTGATTAGACCTTGCTACGGGAGCCCCGACGAGTAGTAGCAGGACTAGCTGAGTGGATAGAGACAGATGCGGATGGAGCAACAGAGAGAGCTACAGTGCAGGAATTCCAAGACAGTGCAGAGCTAGTAGGCTGCAACAATGCGAGAGGCACAAGAGTGTTGCACCAGTGCAGGATGGCACAGAGAGGTGTGTAACAGTGCAAGATGCATGGAGTGTTGCAGCAGCTCAGAGGTCAGAGAGGGAGCACTTGTCAGTGGCAGAGGGAGCTTCAACATCAAAGTATGTTTCTAGCCCAACAGGAAGGTCAGTTGGGAGTTTTTTTTTGTTTCTAGAGTTGCTAGAGTAACAACACTTGGGAGAAGTGTTGCATGAAGAACATTCCAAAGGTTCAGGATCAGGTTCAAGTTGAATGCCTTTCTTGTTGACAGGGAGTGTTGAAAATGGCAACAAGAAATGCTAAAAATAGAAGTGCTAAAAATAGCAGTTCGGGTACCAGTGTTGGACATAGCAACAAGGAATGAAAAATGGAAGTGCTAAAAATAGCATTTCTATAAATAGCATTTCGGGATGGATTCCAATTTTAGTTAGTTCCTGAACCAAAATTCGAATTTGTTCTTAGCACCTGTTTGTAAAATAATTAATTAATTCATCTTGAGTTAATTAGTTGTAGAAAATCAAACATGAAGTCTATGTGGGGACATGCAACAGTTTCTCCATTGATTGAGGAATTTATCCATCAGTTAAAGAGATAAGGATGAGTTGTAATTAGTTGGCTCAGTTAACTGAGCCAAGTCCAGTTAGATTAGTTCAAATAGTTTTTTGAATTAATTACGAGTTCAGTTAGTTAATGCTTGCATGCATGTAACTGCTGCTCTCGAGATAACTAGATATTCTCTCATAAATAACTCATGCATGTCAGTTCAGTTAGAGACCCAATTGAGATCAGAGGAAGGGACAATGTACTATTAGTTGGTGGATTTTTCCTATATAGGAAACTCATCCATGCAGAAGGAATTATCTCCTTCATGTTTGTGCAGTTATTTCTGAGCCAAGGGAGAACTGTGAGGTGGGAATTCACACAAGTGGAAGCACTGGACCCTAGGAAAAACTACGCAAGGAAATAAGAGGCTTGGAGGGTAGAGGAGAAGGTTGTGAGAGCCTTTAACTGTTTATGAGTAGTATTGTTTTTGATTGCAGAGAGAGCAGGATAGCTTGAGAGCTGATTCTTTTTGTAACTTGAAAAAGATTTTCACTTGTAAGATAATACAGAGATTGGGGTTTTAGGCTGCGGCTTTCCCCGGGTTGTTTCTTCTGTGTTATGTGTGATTGATTTCTCATTCTTAGTTATATGTGTTCTCTTGATCTTGCTCAATTCGATTAAGCTTCCACAAAGTGTTGTAGAAGTAGATCTTGTATTATGTTTTAGTATATTGCATAATCTGTTGATCTACAGTGGGAATTTCTACAAAAAGGACCGACCTCAATCTTATTGAGAATGAGGTCATGTTTCACATTAAGGGATCAATAAACCAACCTCCAAAAGAATATACTTAAGCTCATGCTAAATACATGAAGGGAGAAGTGAGATCCTAAAGGATTCTTATAGAATCTACAAAAGACTCTCTAATCCCATATGTATCAGAACTAGAAACTGCAAAAGTTTTATATGACAAATTGGTAGAGTTGTTTTCTGTAAGTACCGCAAGAGAAGTAATCTCCTTAAGGCAAGAAATCTATAAACTAAACATATCCAAGGAAGATGGAATAACCTCATACTTCATGAGGATATCGAAAATTCGAGATCAACTACAAGAACTAGGAGAAGTTATGTTTGATAAAGAGATGACCACAGTGGTACTAAATGCACTACCGGAAGAATGGGGTAACATCATTTCAAGCTTATATGAGAAGAAAGAGACCAATCCATTTCAGGATTTATGGTTACTATGTGAGATTGAAGAAACCAGACTAAAGGAAAATATTGATATCGGACCAAGCGAACAGAATCAAGCATATGCTACAATGATAAGAAGAGAGGGAAAATTTGGAAAATTTGGTCCTTCAAAGAAAAGGAAGAACATGGATAATATAAGATGATTCGAGTGTAATGAAATTGGACACTACAAAAGAGATTGTCCTAATCATGGTAATGACAATAGGAATAGAGAAGGAGCACACATTACTGAAGAAGTGAAAAAGCCTAAGTCCAAGAAGCCTAAGAATGAAGAAGTAAAATATCTCTTCTATGATTGAGATGAAATTCTTCTCAAGAAGGTACTTTTCACTTGTAAATTATGGTCTTGATGCAGTTTAAATTAGATAGGATGCATCTCATTCGAAAAATAACATAGAAACATTAAAAAGTAAGAGCTCGTGACATGGAAAGAAAGTATGTCTGGTACAAATCCTACTGATTAGGAAGCTCTTAGGAAACCTCATGAGTATTTATAAGAAGCAGAAATCATCATAGACTGAGATCATCATAAAAGAAAACATCTACCAGGTGAGGATATAAAACATCCTCAAGTTTCTCATTAAAAGATTCACCGATAAAGAAAGGAAGCAAAAGGTTTTCATCAGGAATTCCAACTTGTGGGATTCAAGGAATAATGGTATGATGACACAACAGAGAAGCAAGTCTAAAGGATAAATTAATTTCGAATGAAGCTACAACAAGAAGTCTGGATGACTGAAAGAAATATGAGGTATGTATGCTCACATAGATTATGGTTGAAGATATTATGGATCACTATTTCCATCCTGGAAAATCTAATCAAGAAAAGAAAGGATCTCCTTCTCTGAAGAATTTTAGAATAGCATAAGTCACACTAGATGAAACCAACATAATATATGCAACATAAGGAAGCTAACTACAATCAAGGAACTCTGATTGGAAGCTCCTGGGAATGAAGTGTGTGAGAAAAAGAAAGGAAGAGATTGTGATAATAAATTATAGAATGCATTCAAAATCCGAAGTCCAAGAATATTTGACTAGAATATCTCCTAGAAGGATATGAAGACTTTGATAGAAGTCAGAAAAAGATAGAGACCGTTGACACTAAATATCTGGGAGATGTGTCAATCTGCATGCAGGATTTCGGTAATCACAGGAAGATGTCATGGTGAAATATCATCACAAAGGCAACTCTGATTTGAAGTGTTCATTGATTATTTGTGAACTAATATCTGGATGGGCTTATGTAAAACTGTCGAAGAGAAGATATCTAAATGACTTCCAAGAAGACCATATAGAAGGATGTAATGGCCTTTCGAGAAATATGGCATGAAAGGAGAATGACATGAAGCAAAGCTAGATGGAAAATTTGATAGATCACTTTCTGATGAGTTGAAGACATATCTGACACATGACAAAAGTGATGAATGATCTGTGCCCTATATATATAGAAGTTCCCAAAAGGTTGAAGACTCCTTAAAATAAATTCATGACATCAAATAAAGGAGTTCTTCATATAGTTGATTGTTGCTATAGGTCCTTGGTCAAGAGGGAGCATGAGAAGAAGTTTCTTACTTGGAAGAAACTCAAAAATTCCTAAGCTAGAAGCTTAGGTATATACCTCTGTGATAGGAATGAGTACATTCGTTTAATGGAATAAAACCTCCTAGTATAATAAGGAGTGTTACACTAAAAAATGTCACCATGACTATTTACAGTTAGTATGGCTCTATCAACAGTCATGCTATCCTCTTAGGCAAGTCTTATGCCTCTGCTCTCCATGTCAAACTCCAAAAAGAGAGAAAGTCTTTATAAATGTATTTATCTCTGGGGACGCACCCAATGTTCACAAAAGCTGCGTCTTTGGACGCTCTGTATGTAAAGGGGCAGGTGCGTCCCCCTGTAAAGGTTAAAATGCGCAAGTTTCATCTTTAAAAAGTTACTTGTGGTTATTTCTAGAGCATTCTAGAAGGTTGTTCGACGTGTATTGAGCGCCTCCAGATGGTTCATGCACTCCTACCAAAGAGGAACTTATCCCATCAATAAGGGAGCTATCCCATCCAAAGAGGGGATTATCCCATTGATGGTGGACCTGATTAACTTCCTCTTGAGCACTATAAATACAGGCATTGGGCCAGAAGGAGAGGAGGTTGGAAGCTATACATTTCTAAGGGTAAATGCTGCACGAATTAGGACTCCCATTTAGAAGCTTGTGAGGAGAGATTGCCATCTTTGCTTGTTCTATTTGGAAGTGGGTGAGCTTTGTCAAAGTAAAGGAGAACTCTTGATGGACCCTGGGAGGGACTTGCACAACACCAAGGCTCAGGTTGTATTTGTTCCTTTTGTTACCTATTAATGAAAATGAGTCCATTCTTCTCAATAACTTGTTATTTATGAGTTGTTTCATGTACTCCTTGGTCTATGTGTTAAATATGTTTTATTCTATGAGATTATCAAGTGCTATTTAATCGTTTGATTGTTAGTGTATGCAGGTTTCAAAGTGAAGGAGGAGCTCATCCGGATTAGCGGAGCTGGACTGCTACAACAGCGTTGGACTACAGGTAGGATCTAAACACTTGATTTCCCATATAGTAAATGCATGTTTAGAGAAGGATTGCTCTTGTTTGTCACTAGAGAGTCTTAGGCTCCTAGGGAGGTTGGTTGTGTCCGCACAATCGACTCTTTCCGCCTGACAAATTGGCGACTCCGCTGGGGACTCCATTGATGTGAAAGTCTTTTCCTTTGTATGAACTTTGCTCTGAGAAAATTGGTTTATTTTTCTGGTTTTTGGCTCTGTGACTTTGTCTTTGGGTGGGTTAGCTTAGGGTTAGATTCATTTGAGTTTTTCTTGAATTTTCCAGTAGGACGCACCCTCTGAGTATTTCACAGTGCATCCCTGGACGCACTGTCGTTGTGTGCACAGAGTGGGCCCGCGCCTGTCCTAACGGGTTGCCTGCGTCCCCTGCTAAAATTTGAGAAAATTCCATTTTTTGCATTTTTTCTCTTAGATTTTGCTTTTTCTCAGTTTTTACTGCCCAGATTCATTAGTCTCTTGTCAAAGATCTTCACCTGAACTTGTTTCGATAGCATTGAGTGTTTTAGTGGATTTCACAGAAGTTTAAGCCCTAGGGTTTGATTTTTGAGTAGGTCTTGTAGTGACTTTGGCGGTAGAAGTTGTCAAGCCTTAGATATCTCTGGTTTTGTCAGCATTCTTAGAAGTCAGACCTGTCATAAAGTCTACCTGTGAGAGCAACTTACCATTGAGTTGTCTTTTTGGGCAAATTTCGAAGTGCTTGTTGATTGAGTCTTGAAATCCATTTTACAAAAAGAACAAAAAGATTTGAGTTTTGTTTTGACTAGTCTTTTGATTCTGCATTAGCTGGTCCTTGATTTGATTTTGGTCAAGTAAAACAACCTAGAATCATCTTTGTGAGCTTTTGCCTTGTTAGGTTTGCTTAGAGTAATTTCCCTTTTGATTTGCTTATGAGTCAAGTTTTCATAGATTTTATAGCTTTTGAGATTGATTTTCGTTAAGATAGATTTATATGCTTTATTAAAAAGAGAAAATACAAAAACATCTCCTTTGAAAAGTTTTGTTTCAAGTAGCTTTGAAAAGTTTTGAAAGAAAAAGAGTTTTTCGTGCACGTAAGGAGTGGTCATGTTTGTATGCTTGAAAAGATAAAGAGAATTGTTTCTTTGATTGTCTTTACTAAGAAAGTTGTTTTTTATAAAATTTGCATCTCTCAACTCTCTTAGCTAAGAATTTCATTGAAAAAGGAAAGTAGCGTAAATCATCTTAGGTGCATCTTTGTAGTGGTTTGAGTCGAGTCTACACACCATTGGTTTCACTTCCGCTACCTTTTGTCTTTAAGAAAAACCATAAAATTAACGCTTAAAGTAAAATCGACGTAGTAACTTTTATTTACTAGGGCTCTGAAACACCAATTTAGATCAGGCTAGTGTCTTGGAGTAGGTGAGTAATTAACTCTCCAAGACAACAAAACCAAACAAGTAGCTTATCTTGTGATAGAATAAATCCAATTGTCTCATTTGTACTCTGGGAAAGCTCCTCTTAAAGGAGAAGCACGAGCTCGTGTCCGAACCAGTGAGGGGATCAATCTCCCCTCGTTGGGAACGACGCCAGACACGCACGTATTACAAACGGTAAACCTCGGATTAACCATTGTCGAGGAGCCAGGGGTCACTTGTCGGTAAACCTTGGATTATTGTCAAGGAGCCGGCAAGGGGATTGAGCTTGATACTCTGCCCTTGCGTGCTGTCGGAGTTTAGACTGTTCCCCCAGGTGCATTTGTTGCGGTTGGTAACCTTAGTGACCATTATCTTTAGGATTCTACCGAGGTGACGGTGGAGGGAAGATCCCACTGTACCTGGAGCAGATGTCGGCTAGACTCACTTGGATTTTCTGGGGTTTCACTTCACTCGAGACGGTTAAAGTGGAGGAACTTGGTCCAGTCTATTCATTAAGCAGGTTGCCGGGGTAACTGTTCCACCCGCCACTTCTGTACTGAATCCGACGAGGTTGGATTTCATCACCAACTAGCGCTTTCGGTCTGGAAGGCTACTGTTTGTGCTTGGTTTGACGCCCTAGATTCTTTAGGCGTGTGATTCAAATTTGTTTGGTTCTTTAGAGACTTTAGGTGGTTTGATTTGAAATTTTATTTTGTTTTCGTGTGTAGTAGTTAAAAGTTTTTAGCTGTGGCGGAATTACCGAGACAGTCCCGTAGACTTTGGGGCAAATCACCTGAGATTGTTACCGGAACAGATTTGTTAAGAAAACTCCGTAGATCGCGAGGTGGATCTCCTGAAGACGTTTCAGGTCAGTACGAAGGGTTGAAGGTCCTTGTAACTCCTCCTAGTGGCAGTAGAGTAGGTTCACCTGAAGAAGGAGAATCTTCCTTGGTAGTCCATCCAGATTACCAAAGTCTAGAGACAGGTTATAATCCCGAAGCTGTTATAGTTTCTGAGCTTGTTGGTAGTTTTTCGTCTGCTAGTGATACAGGCGAAGAACCTGAAATATCTGAACCTGTTACTCCAACTTCTAGTGTTCCAGATTCACCGAGAATAGAAAGAATTATCACCGAAAATCTTCCTACTGGTTTGATTGCTATCGAAGAACTTGCTCCAGAGGAAGAAATAGGCGTCTCTAACCTTGAAGATCAACTTACCATTGATCTAAGGGAGCGTGAATCTATCTTTTACAGTCCTCCTAGAAGTACTACTTGGTACCTTTCGTTAACCAATTTGTTAGACAACTCAGGGGTAGGTTTTTCTACACCTCGTACTCCATTTCCACCTGGAGGTATTTATACTCCTGTAAATATGTCTGGTCAGTCGTCCGTGTTTACTCAAAGTCCTGAATCTTTTTTACATGGCGGTCCTTCTGTTCCCACTGGGTATCAATCACTTTCTGGTACCTTTGCGGGGCATCTCCTCAACCCGTTGATCATGGGTTATTAACTGGAAACAGTGGTAATATACCATTGGGTGTAGGAGACATTTACATGATGTCAGGTTCAGTTCCCGTTTCCCAACCTCAAGGTGGCCAATTACCGCCTGGGGGGCAGCCTCAGTTAACGCCTGGGGGGCAACCTCAAGGTACACAAATCGTGTCTGGGGGGCAACCTCAAGGTCAGTATGCACCTATGGTACAATACATGCCTCAAGGTCAACCCCAGCCTCAATATGTACCCCAGGGTCAACCTCAGTATCAATATCAACCTCAAGGATGGCAACCTCAAGGGTATCAACCCCAAGGGTACCAACCTCAAGGGTACCAACCTCAAGGTCAAGGTCAACCCCAGTATCCGTATTTACCTCAAGGTTATCAACCTCAAGGTCAATACTCGAGTCAAGGTTATCAACCGCCTCAAGGTCAGTCATATATTCCAAGTATGGGAACTGCACCTTACAGTTATCAATCCTATCCTCAATCCGATTATGGATCTCAGTATACTCAACCTGTTACGGGTCAATACCCCGGAATGTTAGTATGGGATCCATCACAGGGTCAACAGGTGTTGCAGCCAAGTCTACAGTTGGTTCCTCAAGCTGGACAACCCGTAGTTTCTGGTCCACCCCAGCAACCGCAACCTGTCCGATCAAATGTTCAAACTTATGTAACTTCGGTAGTTACTCAGCCGCCAATCGCACCTAGTACCAGGGACAGTACCAACCTGGGCAAGCTGTCCAACAACCGGTTTACTAGTATCAACCGTATCCTGGGTACACTTATCAACAACCTCAACAACCCCAGTACGGTCCGGTTAATCTTGGATATCCTCCTCCTGGGGCTGGTCTTGTGACCCAGAGTTTTAGAGATCCTAACCGGCAGTTACCGTTTATCGCAACTTTGGATTTACCAGACTTGACGCGCCTAACGAACGATCCAATTCAATATCTTCAGTTCTGGCCGCCAATGCCAAATAAGTTGCCCAGTGATATACCCAAGTTCGAAGGTAAGTCTGGAGAGGATCCGTCCAATCACGTGATGACTTACCACCTCTGGTGTGCTTCAAATTCTATCTCGGATGATTCGATCCGCTTACGTCTTTTCCAGCGTACACTCATTGGTCTCGCGGCCAAGTGGTACATTGAGTTACCACGGGCCTCTTTTTACAATTTTAGCCAGTTAGCTACCTCGTTCTTAACTCACTTTCAGTTGCCGGTCAGATACGATAACGGCACGGAGTTATTAACTTCACTAAAACAATCAACGTCCACGTATATTTCTGATCACATTCATGAGTGGAGACGTCGAAGAAGACTAGTGAAAGTTTTTATCCAGGACCAAATCTTAGCTGAATGGTTTGTTAAATCATTATTACCGAAGATTACTGAAGATGTAGCTAAGGCCGGAGTAGTTACTGAGGAGCAAGTCATTGCTCAGGCGCAATACCTTGACTTAGTTTACACTCAGTCGGGTACGTTACACGAGAAGATTCTGGATCTTCCAAAGTCGAATCAAATCGCTGCTGCTCCTTCGGGATCTCATGCCGCTGATGGTATGATTGGTATCGTGAATACAAAGAGCAAGAAGAAGTCTTCCAAGGCTTCAACTACTCCTATTATCACTTTGCCTGATTCCCCGACAGGAGAGTCTTCTCCTGAACTTACCGCCGATATTCACGCTGTAGAGTCATCTACGGCCAAATCAAAAAACGGTGGAAAGAAGAAGGCTAAAGCAGACAAGGCTCCGAAGGAGAAAACGGAAAAGTCGGAAACCAATGACGAAAAGCGCAAACCTCGATATCCTTGTCTTATTTGTGAAGAGGATCATTTTACGAGAGATTGCCCTCATCGGGCCGAGGTTGTGAAAATAGTCAAAGGTTCTCCCACTCCTGCTGTGTTAAAAAATCCATTTCCAGAGCAGGAGAATAAGATGATAGGTTCTTCCTCGAATGCCAGTGAAGAACCCATTTTGATGATGTCTCATGTGAGGATTGCGACTCGATCGCAAGATTATGGTAGTAAGAATCCTGTTGATGGTAAGGAAGCCATCAACCTTAGCTCCTGGTTCCGATCCACTACAGATCGAAAAACCTAACCCGGACTTAGTAATCAAACCGCCCGCCAAGGGTGTACTTCGAAGGTCTGCTTTCAATCCACATGCGAGAGCAGCCCAGAATTACAACATTGTTGAGGACTTAGCTGTTTCACCCTCAGCAATGTCGGCGTTAGAAGTGCTGCAATCATGCCCAGCACAACGAAAATTACTTTTGTCGGCTATCGGAGCTGTTGATGTTCAGGACCCGAATCTAATAATCTTCGATCTAGAAAATAGTACACCGCGTCTCCCCCATCAAATGGCTTTCCAAATTCCAGTGATAGTCAAAAACAGGCCTATTCATCGGACTGTGATTGATGAGGGAGCTTCTACGTGTATTATGTCGATTCAATGTTGGAGATCTCTTGGTTCTCCTTCGTTGAACCAATCCCCCACCATCCTTAAGGCCTTTGATGGCCGTGGTTTCGTCCGTTTGGTATTCTACAGGAATTGCCTATAGGGGTAGAAGGTAAAACCGTTAGTCTAGATGTGGAAGTGGTTGATGCCCCTCTAGACTACAACCTTCTTTTGGGTCGAAGTTGGTCATATGCTATGACAGCGGTCGTTTCATCGGTCTTCAGAGTAATTAAGTTTCCACATAACGGTAAGATCGTGACTATTGATCAGCTGACATACTTTTCATCCGACCCAGCCTCTTCAGAGAGTATCCAGCATGTCGGTAAGACGACAATCCCTTATAGGGACGTTGGCGTAGGTTTAGTTAAAGATTCCGGTTTACTGGGAACTTTTCCTCTCCCTCCACTCAACGTAGATCCTTCATTTGCAACAATTCATATGATTACATCAAAAAACATTATTTATGATGATCCTTGGATTGTCCCATCTGAATCTGAGATAGACTCATTCGGTGATGCTATGCCTTTGAGTCCATATGAAATTGCTTATGAAGCTGTCATGTCTTTTACCGACTCGCGTTCAACCGAGATCGACCAAATGAATGTGGTCAGTGAAGAATCACTTTTCACCTCAACCTTAGAACGGATAGCGTTTCCCGAAGTCGTGTCATCTGACGAACAACTTCGCGAAATCCTAAGTGTAGACGATCTACCATGGGAAGATCTCCATCACAGATCTTCGTTTTTACCTAAGGATGATGCTTTTGAAAATGATTTTTCATCTATCTTTACCGCTGAATATGTCAAAGACGCTCAGGATCCAACGAAACATTCTGATTCAGAGTTGAATTTAGGGAATATTTCTCGCACTATTCCCATTGATATTTCAGTGAAGCCCGGAATTGAGGAGAACATTCATATAGGTGCCGCATGTACAGAAGATGAAATCCAAACTTACAAGGCCCTATTCCAAGAATTCCGCGATGTGTTTGCCTGGTCTTACGAGGAAATGCCGGGAATCGATCCTGCCATTGTTGTTCATGAAATAAAGACCTACCCGGATGCTAAACCCGTCCGGCAACGGTTGCGTCAGATTCACCCTCGAAAAGCGGCTGCGATTAAAGCAGAAGTCGAAAAGCTGTTGAAAGCAGGTTTCATTTATCCGATCCCGTTAACGGATTGGGTATCGAATATTGTTCCGGTCAACAAGAAACAAGGAACAATAAGAATCTGTATCGACTATAGGGATATAAATCGAGCTTGTCCAAAAGACAACTATCCTACGCCTTATATCGATCAAATTATTGATGATTGTGCCGGAAGTGAAATGTTTTCCTTTATGGATGGTTTTTCGGGCTATAATCAAATCAATATTCTACCTGCCGACCAACCAAAAACGACATTCATTTGTCCATGGGGGACATTTGCTTATTGCAAATTACCTTTTGGCTTAAGAATGCCGGGGCCACTTTTCAACGGGCGATGTCTTACGCATTTCATGACATCAAGCACATTGTGCAACCGTATCTCGATGATTTGCCTGCTCATTCTTTACATCGAGCTGATCACCTTGTCCACTTACGAGCAATCTTTATGAGGTGTAGGCATTATCGAATTCGGTTGAATCCCCACAAGTGTGTTTTCTGTATAGAAACAGGTCGATTGCTGGGATTTGTTGTTTCAAAAGCCGGCATTCGCGTCGATCCCTCGAAGGTCGAAGCTATCATCAAATTGCCTCCTCCTTCGAGTTTGCGCCAACTCCAAAGTTTGCAAGGGAAAGCGAACTTTTTACGCCGATTCATCCCAAACTACGCCGAGGTCACTAAAGGTTTTACACGGTTGTTGAAACAGAACGCTCAATTCTTTTGGGACGAGATTGCCCAACAATCTTTTGATGCACTTAAACACGCGTTGACCCATGCACCGTTGTTGCATCCTCCCAACTACAACCAGGACTACTTCTTATACCTCGCAGCTTCGCATTCCACCATTGGAATGGTGTTAGTTCAAGAAGATGAATTCGGAGCGGAACATGTGATATATTATCTTAGTAGGACCTTAAATCCCACTGAGCTAAAATATTCGCATGTGGAGAAATTGGCCCTGGCAGCCGTTCAAGCTGTCCAGCGTTTTCGTCACTACATTCTTCTCCGTAAAACTACAGTTATTTCGGATTGCAACCCTATGATTTATATTTTGACAAAACAACTGCTAGGGGGCAAGTACTCTAAATGGATCGTTATCCTGCAAGAGTTCGACTTGGAGTTCGAGAAGTCCAAGTCTAAGAAATCCTTAGTTTTTGCGGAATTGATGTGTGATTTCCCTCGTGCTGACACAGAGACTGTGGCAGAGGAGTCCATTGCGGACGAATCTTTGTTTCTTATCAGTACTTTAGATCCGTGGTACGGGGATATAATCATCTATCTCCAAACCCAAACCTTTCGGCCTGAAGCTTCCAAGGCGGAACGTCGAAAAATTCGGTTTCAATCCCAGCAATACAAAATTATTGGAGATACACTTTATCGCCGGGGGGCAGACTTAGTTTTTCGACGTTGTTTAACTCACGAAGAGGCTGAGAGGGTTTTGAATGATTGTCACTCTGGAGCATGTGGCGGTCATATGTCTGGGTATGCCACAGCTCAGAAGGTGTTGCGCGCTGGCTATTTCTGGCCGTCTATGTTTAAAGATTGTATCATTGCAGTCCGGAAGTGCCACAACTGTCAAGTGTTTGATCGCAAGATGCGCGCACCACCTGCTCCTCTCCACCCTATAATTGCCGTTGGTCCATTCGCCAAATGGGGTATCGACTTTATTACTTGTAACCCTCACTCGGCCGGGGGGCATGCGTATATCATCCTCGCGGTTGATTATTTTACTAAATGGGCCGAGGCGATGCCTACATTCGACGCAAGCGGCAAAACAGCTGCAGTTTTCGTATTCAATCATATTATAACTAGGTTTGGTGTCCCACAAGCAATCATTACTGACCATGGGAGCCATTTTCGAAACATCATGATGACTGAGCTTACAAGCCAGCTTGGTTTGCGCCACGATAGCTCTACTCCTTATTCCGCAAGCCAACGGTTTGGTTGAGTCTATCAAAAAAGTTCTGGTTATCATGATCCGACGAACCATTGGTATTCATCGGTCGAATTGGCACAACATGTTATTTTCAGCGCTATGGGCATACCGAACCTCAGTGAAAACTTCAACAGGGTTCACTCCTTTCCAGCTAGTTTATGGCTTGGAAGCTGTGTTACCCATTGAATGCGAAATCCCATCACTTCAAATGGCTGTCGAATTACTTCCAGCTACTTCCGAAGAGGAGAAACGTTTATTGTACTTAGCTAAATTAGATGAGACTCGACGTGACGCTGCATTGGCAATCGAGACTCACGCGAAGCGAATGAAAGCTCAGTATGATAGAAATGTGACCCCTCGAAGTTTTTCGGAGGGAGACCTAGTGCTATTATATGATCAAGCTAACGATAAGCTAGGTGCTGGAAAATTCGTTCCTATGTGGCATGGACCCTACATTGTAAAGCGAAAGCTAGCAAAAGGGGCTTATGAGCTGGTAGATTTTGATGGGGACTCTTTGGGTAAACCCAGAAATGGACTTTACCTAAAGAGGTATTATGCTTAAATGGTGGGTATGGAGAATTTTTAGTTAGGTTAGGTTTTCTTTCTAGCTAGTATGTTTGTTAGTTAGTCAGTGTGCTTAGCTTAGAGAGTGTGTTTTTCGTCGTTATTCTGGCTTATCTTGGTTTTACTCTTGATATTGCAGATGTCGACGCCTCTCCAAACATACATTGGATTTGCTGATGGTGCTTGTCGTAGTACACGGAATATCTCTTCCGCAGCTTGGGTTATCTATTCACCCTCTGACGAGTTAGTTTCTATGCATGGGGTAAGCCTCGGTCAAACAACGAACAACATTGCAGAATACAGTGCAGTGGTTGAATTATTATCCGAATCTATTTCATTTGGAATTCGACGTTTGATAGTGAGGTTAGATTCTGAACTTGTTGTATTACAGCTTAATAGAGTTTATGCCATTAGAAATCCTGTGTTATTAAGGTTGTTTTTGAGAGTGCGTCTCTTGGAACGTGAATTTGATTACATTGAATATCAGCATATTCCAAGGTCTTTAAATACATTAGCAGATGCAATTGCTTCTCGAATGTTGGACAGACATTTACAATAATCATGCAAGTAAATTTAAAAACATTTCATCACATATGTTAAACAAGATAAGCCGGTAATAGTGATATATATATAGATAGGAGTGTGTCAAAAAATATACATCGTCTTCGATCATAGGTTGAAAAAACACCTTATGATCGGCAAAAATGATAAAGTACAAAAAGTCAAAAATGTCACATGTGTCTACAAAGTGACTAGCCAATCACTGGTGGTGCTCCCTATACGACACCACTGCACGGGCTACCTTACACAAAAATCTCCTAAACGGTCCAGGGACTGCGACTACATAGCGCTGAAGTCTGATAGGAATATCATCTATGGTAGTCTCAGGCATATCCGCCGTCAGACGCTCTAGATCCTGCTCCAACTCAGCTAGTGACTCTGCCGCCGCATCCTGTGGGGCCGGTACCGGTGCAACTGGATGTCTCCTCTCAAAAGGCCAGAGGTTGGCTGGGCGCTGTGGACCAACATCTGCATTTTGAAAATTTTTACTGTCAGTTTTGAGACGATATATATAAAAAACAAAAAAAAAATACATAATTTGAAAACTTGTGAAAAATAAAGTACCTCTGTCATCCCATTGTTCTCCCTGTGGAAGAACCATGTCCGGATCACCTCGAAAATCTACTCCGGCATACGGAAAGTCCTGGATCGAAAAAACCTGGTCCTCTAACCAGTGAAAATAACTATCAGAGAATCGAACAATCGCTGTGCCCTCGTCAGGATGCCGGGCCATCACCGTAACCCATCGTATCAGCTTTGGCTCCCGAGGACCCAAGATATCAACAGTGAGTTGCTGAGGGATCAGCATCGGAACTCTCTCTAAGGCAAAGCTCACAACCCCATATCCAAAGGTCTTCAGTCGTCCGTTCTTTGCCCTAGTCAGTTGGCTCTTCATATTAGCCGACACAGCATCACACCAGTTGAAAATGGTGCCTTGGTAACAGTCAATCGCCATCCGCATTTGGGACCCGGAGGCAATATGTAAAGCGGCTGCGCCGCAAATTCTGGTAACCGTGAAAGCTATAACTTTGAGTTCACGCAGAGAGATGTGTTTGATTTCCACGCCTTTCGCATGGTGTGCATTGGGTGTGCACCAATCCGCCCAGAGACTAGCAAGGGATTGGCCACCCGGCCTAGTCCCGGCTAGATTGAGTTGCTCGCCTCTATTCGGCAAGCCAGTGAGAAAGTATATGTCAGAGGGCTCTATCTCGAGCTGGTGCCCTCCGATGTAAAAGCATTGCTCTTGAACGTTCCATCTCTCAACCAGCCATTCCAAGAATCTCACCTGAGCCCTCATGCCAGGTATGGCCCAGTATTTATATAGCCCGCATGCTTTTAGGGCATCAATAGAAGGTTGATGTTCAATTGCGGCTAAATCAACGTCCTCGTGCTCTCTTTCTCTCCAATCCAACATGGTGAGTACCCTACACACCAAGAAACAGAGATTAGAATTGATTTGGGAAATTTTTAATGGTTATTTGTGGAGTTTGGGGTTTCAAATTCCGCCTTTCACGGGGGACGCACCCCGCGTTTAGAACACAGGGCGTCGGGACGCAGCTGGCCTGAAGGTGGGCTGCGTCCCCCGACCTTTTTCCTGTACAGGAAAAAGTCGGGGGACGCAGGTCACCCGAAGGGCACCTGCGTCCCCCGCAGAGCGCACTTTGAAACCCAAAACCCCCCAAAAATCAAAACTAAAACCTAAAACACAATTTTAATCGGATGAAATTGAAGAGGAGGATGTTGTAAAATACCTGGAAGAGACGGCGTTCGATTCTGACGGTCGGATTTTCCGCAGCGACCACGGGAAGTTTCTTGCCAAAAGCCCTTTTTTCAACCTCAACAGTAAAATGGTAAAAATGACATGGTAAAAAGTCTTTTTATAGGTTTTTTGGATGAACTTGTTCATTTTTCACCATGGAAGGATGTTTTTCGATGTATTTTTGCCTATCTTAAACAGGTATGAGTAATGTGTCGTTTTTGTGCAGGACAAAGGGATTTAGAGGGAAAATTGTCATTTTTCACGAACCAAAATATCAGAGTCATCTTTTAAGCCCTTTTCTGACTCCTAAAAAATGAAAAGATTGCCGAGCGTTTCTTTTACACTCGTTAAAACAGAATTAAAAGACGGTCCCCTTATAGCTCTTTTCTGACCGTAAAATCAGGAAAAGATTGCCGGGTTTTTGTCGTTTCAAACTCGATACGGAAATAAAACGACGTGTCCTTGATCGCTTTTTACTTTTCAGGTCAGTGGCACTAATTATGAAAGTACTCCTTGGTCGCAAGATCAAGCGGTTCCCCCAGGTATTATTTTATACTTTTTCGGGCTTTAGGGACACAAATCTACGAAAAAGTTCAACTTGGAGTCTTCTTAAGTTTTTCAGACTCTCTAAAATTGAAAAACACCGAGTTTCTCCTATACTGGGCTCGTTAAACATTTCATAGTAAAGGACCTGTTCAATTACAAACAGGAACGAACCACTCCTTCCTAGGGTTCGAATCAAAACTAGGTTGGACTCATCCGAAGGATGAGCTTATAATCAAGCATATGTTATCCTCCTCAAGCTTGTTAAAAATAAAGAGGTACTTGCCAGAAATGGTGGGGGAAAAGAGAGAAGAATGAGCCTATTTGTTACCTTTTGTCTCAGAAGAAACTTTATTACCACTCTTGAACACGACACTTTTCATTCACCTGGGTTGGGAAATCCTTTACCTCACAGTTGATCAAACCACTTTGAAAGTCTTCAGCCGGGTTCCGGGGATTAACTTTGAGTTATTCATCACCAAGCCATCTGTCGTGTCGTTATGTGTTCAAGAGGTCTGCAAGCAAAACTTTCATCTGCAAAATACTTGTCATCCATTTGACCATCCCTGAGTCAGTCCTTACAACAACATTTCTTCAACTTGAACAATGATTTCGTGTTGTGGGCTTGCCTGCAACGGGTCGCTTTCTATCGACATCAGCACATTATCTAGAGAGATGACTTAGAAATCGTCAGTACCTTGAAGTCTGCATGCATCAATGGCAGGTTTCTCGCCTTTGACGTCAGTTTACATCATTGACTTTCGATCGAAGGATTCCGTGAAATGTTCGACATCAACTCATTCATTCACATCTCATGGATTGTACTGGGTACTTTGAGAACCATTGACATTACTGGTGGTCTCTCTCATGCTTTTTAACAGTTTACATCATCGACTGGTAATCAAGTGGTTTCTACCATGTTCGACATCAACTCATTTATTCGCATGGCTAGAATCGTACCAATTCGGGAAGTAGAAATGAAGACCCTGGATCTAGTTTCCACCATCCAGGCTGCGAGGAGTTTTGTATTCATTATCTAAGTAGACTAATCATAAACAGATGGCTACGCCCATACTGTGTCTACAAAAGTCTATGATTATGATGTACTGCAAGATCATTCCTGTATCAGAGTAGTTAGTCTGTTAGTTAAAGTTTTAATCTGAGTATGGGAATGCCTACCTCAGTGATGATATAATCTTATACATGTATTTTGTGTTGAAAATTGCAGGTTCTGACCACGCTCTCCACGAGATAATCCTTGAAATGATAAAGCGCTTCACCCTTCCTAGATAATACAAAACCCTAATTTATTACAGGCTTCGCACTTTAGGGGGCAATCTGTTACACTAAAAAATGTCACCATGACTATTTACAGTTAGTATGGCTCTATCAACAGTCATGCTATCCTCTTAGGCAAGTCTTATGCCTCTTCTCTCCATGTCAAACTCCAAAAAGAGAGAAAGTCTTTATAAATGTATTTATCTCTGGGGACGCAGGTTCTCTCAACCTTACCTGCGGGGACGCACCCAATGTTCACAAAAGCTGCGTCTTTGGACGCTCTGTATGTAAAGGGGCAGGTGCGTCCCCCTGTAAAGGTTAAAATGCACAAGTTTCATCTTTAAAAAGTTACTTGTGGTTATTTCTAGAGCATTCTAGAAGGTTGTTCGACGTGTATTGAGCGCTTCCAGATGGTTCATGCACTCCTACCAAAGAGGAACTTATCCCATCAATAAGGGAGCTATCCCATCCTATCCCATCAATAAGGGAGCTATCCCTTTGAACCAATTCCTAAGCTAGAAGCTTAGGTATATACCTCTGTGATAGGAATGAGTACATTCGTTTAATGGAATAAAACCTCCTAGTATAATAAGGAGCAATAGACATGTTGTTCTGTGATTCACCTGAGAAGACATGATGGACGATTGTGTAATCACTTGGCATCCGATACTCTTCTGGGACGAGATAGGGAATCCCATGAAAGAGTAGTCATGGAGGATTGATATTATTTTGGGGACTGGGGAGTCCGAGAAAAGAATAGTCCTTATGGAGCATATCTTGAGAGAACCTAGGCGGGGTTTTTTCTGAGAGAGACAATTATGAATATGTCTATAAATCATTGGTATCACCAGCACTGTGCTCTGATCTTATGGAGAGATAAAGTTGTTAGTCAAGGCCTTGCTATATAAATGTTGGTTGATATGATGCTATACAAATGAGTTACACATCCAAATTATTCTTATGATAGATTCTTCAGATTGAGAAAGTCCAAGGTACCATTATGAATACCTCCCTAGTTAAGAGGGAGTGTTGAAAGGTGTAACTAGGTTCGGTCTTCATAATGACATGTAATTATGATTTTATGTAAAGAGATGTAAATAAGAAAAATTAAGTTCTTATATTGACTTGCTTCATGGGTTTCATGTGCAAGGGATTTTTTTTTGAGTCAAGACTCCCATTGAGAGTCTTTAGATTGTAAAAGGTCATCTTGTCTATGTAAGGTATCCTCCAAATAACTTGTCACCTAACCTCTTCAAGTCGGCCTACAAACGTTGAAGAATCTGCAAGAACAAGTCGGCCTACATCCAACTGTCAAGTCGGCCTAAAGACCCAGTGAAGAGGAGTATAAATAGAGGAACTCAGCCTCCATTCTAAGCATTAAGTTCAAACTCAATCCAACGAAGAGAAGTGCAGAAGGAAGTGTGAAAAGGAGGCAGTGAAAAATGGTTTTCTCTAAAGCTAAAAGGACACTCTTCTAGGGTAATGAAGAAAGAATCTTCTGGGGCAAACGAAGTAGAGTCTTTTGGAACAATGAAGTAGGATATTCTGGGGCAACGAAGAAGTATCTTCTGGGGCAATGAAGAAGGGATCTTCTAGGAGGCAGTGAATAAGACTCTTCTGGGATAGCGAAGGAAGAAATATTTTGGGATAGAGAAGTAAAGACCGAATTTCTCTAAAAGACCTAGAGACCGAGATTATCTAGGGTAGTTGTGAAAGTGCAGTATAAGAAATAAAGACCAAGTTTCTCTAGAAGAGGCAGAGAAGGAGCAAGACAAGGAAGAACTAGGAATACCAGGTCGGTGACAAGGTTCTTGAAGAGGATACTAGAGTCAAGGGTTAGTGTGATGGTCTTGGTACTTATCAATTGAAGATCTAGAGAAGAAGAATTTTGATAAGGTTTTCCTCTCAATAGGTGAAATGTTTTGGCCCTGGCTGAAGAAGCCTATATACTGTGTCACTTTTCGTTATTTTTTTTGATAATTGTCTTGATGAAAGGAACACACTAATAATATAAGAAAGTGAAATATCATAAGTAAATAAAAACAAACATATCACAAGCAATTATCAAGCAGAGAAATTGCTAACATTAAAAGCCCTAGATTTCTCAACATGGTACCAGAGTTAAGGTGCTGAAGACAAAAAGGGGAATTCAGAGCAAGTTGACAATAAGAATAAATTTTCAAAGAAGTAATTAAAACAAGTCAAAGGTTATCAAAAAAAGTCCAAGATCCACATCACAGAAACCCTAGATCGGAGAAGAAAGCAAGAAGAAAGATTGGAAGCACTTCAGATCAAAAAAGGATCATAAATCAAGCTCCCTCTCATATATCACTCAAGAAGAAGGCCCTCTATCAACATCAAGAAGGAGGAAACAAGTAGCAATCTAACAAGTAAGTCCATGACTATATCTGATAATATAAAAATTTATTTTTGCAAGGAAAGCAATAAACTGGTTGAGGCTGTAAAATTCCTTACATGGAAGAAAAGGATTGACCTCAATCTTATTGAGAATGAGGTCATGGTTCCATTAAGGGATCAATGACCCAACCTCCAAAATAATATACTCAAGCTCATTCTAAATACACGGAGGGAGAAGTGAGACCCCAAAGGATTCTTATAGAATCTATAAAAGACTATCTAATCCAATATGTATCAAAACTAGAAACTGCAAAAGCTATATATGACAAATTGGTAGAGTTATTTTCTCGTAAGTACTGCAGGAGAAGTAATCTCGTTAAGGCACGAAATATACAAACTAAACATATCCAAGGAATATGGAATAACCTCATACTTCACGAGGATATTGGAAATTCGAGATCAATTACAAGAACTAGGAGAAGTTGTGTCTGATAGAGAGATGGCCATAGTGGTACTAAATGAAATACCTGAAGAATGGGGTAACTTCACTTCAAGCTTATATGGGAAGAAAGAGACTACTCCATTTCAAGGTTTATGGTCACTATGTAAGATCAAAGAGAACATACTAAAGGCAAAGATTGATGTTGGACCAGGTGAACAAAATCAGGCATATGCTACAATGGCAAGAAGAAAGGGAAAATTTGGAAAGTTTGGTCCTACAAAGAAAAGGAAGAACATGGATAGTATAAGATGCTTCGAGTGTAATGAACTTGGACACTACAAAAGATATTGTCCAAATCATGGTAAGGAAAAGAGGAATAGAGAAGGAGGACACTTTGCCGAAGAAGTCAAAGAGCCTAATTCCAAGAAGCCTAAGAATGAAGAAGTAAAAGATCTCTACTATGACTGAGTTGATATTTGTTAGTGGTTGTAATTGACGTCAACCCAAGGAGCACCAGGGGCTACCCCGATCTTTCATGGGAATTTTGACTTGACATCTCATCCTATTCCAAGTCAAGGATCTTCTAGATGGATTCTACACGTCGAGATTTTTCCATTGATATATGGCACACCACGTAGTTTTTCACAGTTTAAGAGTTATTCATGCTTGAAGTTAGTAACCCCAGTTAGCATACTGAAACCCCATGGGGTTGTGGCATGGAACTCATCATTGGCTGTGGTCATTTAATAGTCAATAATTAATAATGTTTTATGCTCCTAAAATCCCTCCAATTTTCACTTGTTGAGGACCCTCTCAACTCAAGACATTTCTATAAATAGTGACCCTCATATCCTCCTCTAGCAAGCACTTTTCAACAAACTATCTTGTGAGAAGACCTCTATAATTTTTCAGCCCTCATGAGCTTCTAATGCAGGATCTATTGTAGGGAGTTTAAGGTTTCGTTGAGGTCTGGTTAGGGCACAAAATTATGATCAAGTTTGAAGGTATGTTTTGAAGCAAGTTTAGAGCCTTGGATTCTAGGATTTCGCTACTTCAAACAGGTCATCGTGGCATTTTCACTATAATATTTTTTATACGAAGCTTCAAATGCCGAAATTAAAACCCATTTGAATCGAACTCTTGATGAACCTTGCGACCAAATTTCAGATCTTGATTTGATATATTGCCAGAGATATGATCTGAGGAAGTTAAGGTTTTTGCAGGCTCTCAAATTCCATTTCAAACAGGTGACCTTGGGAAAATCGTCATAAATTACTCTCTGAGAATTGGATTCAAATTTTGTAAATAGAGATAGAAAAAGGACAGAATTTAGTTTGTTGGGTATCGTTTTCAGGGCCAAAGGTCGAAACAATGACACATGGTACTTCGTCCAAGTTCACTCTACCGAACTAGTCTATAGTCAGCTCATTGTGGGAGATTGGGCATAACTCTTTCTTGAAGAATCCAATCTTGATCAGAATTGTGGGGTTGGAAAGATAAATATGGTATATGATGAAAAGGCTAAAGATCTTATTATTAGTGGGCTTATCGAATCTGTCTATATTAAGGTATTGAGTTGTAAAACTGCTAAAGAGGTATGGGGCAAGGTTGAGAATATATATGCAAGTGACTCACAGGTGAAAGAAGCATAGCTTCAAATTTTTAGGGAAAAATTTGAGCAACTTAGAATGAAGGATGATGAAGATATTGCTACATAATTTCAATGTGTTGATGAAACAACAAATACATTGGAAGGTTTGGGGGAACCTGTCGACAACAAAATTGTTGTCTGAAAGATCCTCAGAACCTTACTAGAAAGATTAAACCCAAAGGTATCTGTCTTGGAAGATAGATAAAATTTGACCAATATCAACATAGATGAATTGCATGGAATTCTTACAGAATATGAAATGAGGATTGAAGAAGAGGATGGAATATATCACTGAGAAACAACATTTGTCGCATCCAAGAAGACTAGCAAGGACAAGCAAACTCCGAAAGCAAAAATTTGGAGTTGTAAAGATGAAGAAAAGGAAGAAGACGAAGAAGAATTTTTAGATAAATAATTTTTCTACTTTGCGTGGAAAATGAGAACAAGTATGGGAAAATTCAAATGTAAACTTCCATTAATATGTTTTGATAGTGGTGAGGTTGGGTAATTTGCAGCCAAGTTTCCTCACAAAATGAGTCTATTATGAAGGGAAAGAAAGGTCCTAGGAAGTTCAACAAGCAAGGAAAGAAGAAATGGTTTAAGAAGAGTTTCTTCTCCAATGACGATAGCTCCTCATATGATGAAGACAATGATAATGAAGAAGAAATCAACAAAAGAGTATTGTTTACGGCCAAGCACAATAAGCAAGAGGCACCTGACGAAGAAGGATAAGAAGAGATGACTGAGGTTGAATTTCAAAACGAAGTGATCAGGATTATTAAAGAGATCAAGGCCAAGAAGAAGCATGTCAACACTCTTGAAGACGAATTAAAGACAGAAAGGGAACATGTACTAAATCTTAAAATCAAGGTTGAAGAATACAAAAAAATTGAAGAATCACTCAGGAGAGAATTAAAGGAAAGCAACAATGGAAGAGAAGCATTGGAAGTTGAAATAGTCTCTCTACGAAAGGAAGTAAAAAACGGAAAAACTCTTCAAAACTATGTCAACAACTCAAAGGCATTGGAAGAACTCATAAAAAATCAGTGATCATGGAGTGACAAGAGTGGTCTTGGTTACAAAAGAAGATGGATATGCAAAATCTACCAAGTAGGTGGATCTCTCACCTAAATCAAGAGATCAATACTCACAGGAAGAACCATGGAAAACAATTCCTCGAAGAATATTTCCTCCTAGGTGTCAAACTACCTTTTATGGTCATTAATATTCATGTGGAAGGTTTGGACATAGAGCTATGGAATGTTGCATGTATGTTTGGAATGAATATAGTTCAAGAGATCTTTTAGAAATGGATATTCCAGAACTCAGCAGAATATTAACACATTTGATCATTTGAGGGATGATGTCGAATGTTACAAATTTAACAATTTTTGATATCTGGTTAAAGATTGCAGACTTGGAAGCTCTTAAAAGGAATTCTCGCAAAATCAGAATGAACAAGTATGGAAAAAGAAGACTGAAAAATGTGTTATCACTCTCAACGCTCAAAGAGACATAAACGTTTGGTATGTTGATAGTGGTTTCTCAACGCATATGACTGGAGATAAAAATATGTTCATACCCTTGAAAGAAAATAAGGATGGAAAAATGTCTTTTGGAAATGATGGGTCTTCAAACATCATATGAGCAGGTACGATTACACTTGGAAGTTAGGATGCATTAGCAAAGGATGTGTTGTTGGTTGAAAATATGAATCACAATCTGCTCAGTGTTGGACACATGTGCGATCACGAACACACGATGCTATTCAACTCTATGAAATATGAAATCAGGAAAGGCAAATTCGGAAAATTGTGTCTACAACAAGAAGAGCTCCAAATGACATATACATTTTGGATGAAACACCTAAAGGGTGCTTTTTGGAAAAAGAAGATGAAAGTTGGTTATGGCACAAATGAATGGGACATATAAATTTCGACAATTTGGTCAGGATCAGCAAAAAGGAAGCAGTAAGAGAAATTCCTAAAATTTCAAAACCTACCAATACGATATGTGAATCTTGTTGGCACAACAAACAGATAATAGTTGAGTTCAAGACAAAGGAACACTTTGTGTCATATTCGTTGGAATTAATACGTACTGATCTATGTGGTCCTATGAGAACAAAAGAATTAGATGTTGAATTATACTTTAAGTTAATGATAGATGATTACACCAGGATGACAACCATAATTTTCTTAAAGAAAAAATCTGAGGCATTCGAATGTTTCAAAATCTACAAGGAATTGGTCGAAAATGAAACCAATTTGAAGATCAAATATCTTAGATCAGATAATGGTGGAGAATTCACGTCTAAAGCATTTCAGAAATACTGTGATGAAAATGGAATAAAAAGGCAATTCTCAACAGGCAAAACACCACAACAGGATGGAGTTGTTGGAAGAAAAAAGAGAACTGTACAAGAAATGGCTATAACAATGTTAAATGACTCAAAACATGATAATAAATTTTGGGTTCAAGCAATCAATACAATCGTATTCATTATAAATAGAGGTCTACTCAGGAACGATTGTAACACGACTCCGAACGAACTATGGAAGGGAAGACTGACTAAAACCAAATACTTCAAAATATTTGGAAGTAAATGCTTCATCAAAAGAGAAGACCAAAAATTGGGCAAGTTTGATTCCAGTGTTGATGAAGGTATTTTCGTTGGTTATTCACGCAAAATAAAGGCTTATAGATGCTACAATTTGAGGCGAAAATAAATAGTTGAAAGCATAAATGTTAGTTTTGACGAATACTGTGTTCTAAATGATAACAATGAGATCGTCTCTGAGGGGTTTGAGGTAGAATCTATGAAGGATGAAGAAGAAGCTCTAGAACAAGACCAATCAAAGAAGGAAACGATAGTCAACCAAGTGGAAATAAGAAATGATCAGCTGGATGTACAAGAAACTTCTCCAAAATTTTTAAAAGAATGGTGTCAAAAGAATCATCCATCAAATCAAATCACCGGCAACATAAATGAAGGAATTAGAACCAGAAGAATTCAACAACTTCGTTCATCACAGCAAGCCCACTTTGCTCTTTTAGCAACTATTGAGCCTAACAATTTTGAGGAAGCCAGTTAAGATGAACAATGGGTTGCAGCTATGAATGAAGAATTGGATCAAATTGAGAAGAATGACACTTGGTAGTTGGTTCCATGACCAAAGGATAAAAATGTTATTGGAACTAAACGGGTGTTCATAAACAAATTGAATGAGGACGGACAGGTTACCATGAATAAGACAAGATTAGTCTGCAAAGGATACGCACAAATTGAAGGAATCGATTTTGAAGAAACATTTTCTCCTATTGCCAGAATGGAAGCTATCAGGATGTTTCTCGCTTATGCATGCTCAATAAAAATCAAGCTTTACCAAATGAATGTTAAGTTAGCCTTTCTATATGGTGAGTTGGAAGAAGAAGTTTACATTGAACAACCCGAAGGTTTTTTGCTCTCTAACAATGAATACTACGTCTGTAGAGTAAAGAAAGCACTATATGGTCTCAAGCAAGCTACCAGGGATTAGTATGCTCATCTTGATGGATATCTACATCAACAAGAATTCAAGAAAGGAAGCACTGACAATAATATCTATGTGAAAGTGGATGAAGATAATCTAACGATTATTGAGGTATATGTGGATGATATAATATTTGGAAGAAATGATGAAAAATTAAGTAAAAAATTTACCACAAAGATGCAAAGTGAGTTTGAAATGTCTCTACTTGGCGAGATGACATACTTTTTAGGGCTTCAGATATCCTAGCAGGATAAAGGAATATTTATATATCAAACCAAGTACATCAAGGAAACACTCAAGAAATTCAAAATGGAAGATTTCAAGTCTGTCCTTACCCCATTGATAACAGGTTGCAAGATAAGCTAGAATATTCATCAAAGGATGTGGACCAAAGGTTGTATAGATCTATGATTGGTAGTCTTCTATATGTGAAAACCTCTCGGTCAGATGTAATGCAGGCAGTTGGACAAGTAGCAAGATTCCAGGCAACACCAACAAAATCTCATATTATTGTTGTCAAAAGAATTCTTCAATATCCGAAGGGCACAATAGAATATGGTTTATGGTATCCCAAAAGAAATGATCTAGATATCCAAGCTTATATAGATGTTGATTGGGCAGGAAGTGTTAATGATCGAAATAGTACCAGTGGAGAAACATTCTATCTAGGTGGTTGCCTTGTTTCATGGTTAAGTAAAACACAATCTTCAATCTCATTATCCACAATAGAAGCAGAATACATTGCGACAACAACTTGTTGTACTCAAGTTCTCTAGATGAAGCAAACTTTGCAAGATCTTCAAGTCAAGTTTGATGAGCCAATTCCCATCTTCTGTGATAACACTAGTGCCATGAGTATCACCAAAATCCTGTGATGCATTCCAAAACAAAGCACATTCCGATCAAATACCATTTCATTAGAGAGAACGTCATCGAAAAGAATATCAAGCTTCAATATGTTGGTACAAAGGAACAAACTGCTGACATCTTTACCAAACCATTACCTCGTGAAGCATTTGAGTATATTTTCCAAAAGCTTGGGATTCTCCCAAGTTCTCATTAGACTTTTTCTCTTATCTAACTAAGTAGAAAGGGGGAGTGGAGGTGTGTACAGGTCTGCAGGATGAAAGTTTGTCAGGGGGAGTTACCGTTTTCCATTGATGACAAAGGGGGAGAGAAGGTTGTAGGAAGAGGTGTCATGATCACACGAGGAGTACTTTTGTTGCCATCAATGCCAAAGGGGGAGATTGTTGATCAATGGTTGTCATTGATGTCAACCCAAGCAGCACCAGGGGCTACCTCGATATTGCATGGGAATTTTGACTTGAAAAATCATCCTATTATGAGTCAAGGATATTCTAGATGGATTCTAATCGTCGATATGTTTCCATTGATATATGGCACGCCACGTAGTTCTTCACGGTTTGAGAGTTATTCATGTTTGAAGTTAGTAACCCTAGTTAGTGGGCTAAAACCCCATGGGGTTGTGGCATGACACTCATCATTGGTTGTGGTAATTGAATAGTCAATAATTAATAATGTTTTATGCTCCTAAAATCCCTCCAACAATCACTTGTTGAGGACCCTCTCAACTCCTAACATTTCTATAAATAGTGACCCTCATATCCTCGTCTAGCAAGCACTTTTCAACAAACTATCTTGTGAGAAGACCTCTGTAATTTTTCAGCCCTCATGAGCCTCTAACGTAGGATCTGTTGTAGGGATTTTAAGGTTTCTTTCAAGTCTAGTTAGGTGACAAATTATGATCAAGTTTAAAGGTCTTTTTTGAGGCAAGTATAGAGCCTTGGATTCTAGGATTTTGCTGCTTCAAATAGGCTATTGTGGCATTTTTGCTGTAATTTTTTTTTCTACAAAGCTTCAAAAGCTGAAATTAAAATCCATTTGAGCTGAGCTCTTGATTAACCTCATGACTAAATTTTAGATCTTAGTTCACTATATTTTCGGAGATATGATATGAGGAATTTATGGTTTTTTGCAGGCTCCTGAATTCCATGTCAAACATGCGACCTCGAGAAAATCGCCATAACCTTCTCTCTGAGCATTGGATTCAAATTTGATAAACAATGATATAAAGAGTATCAACTTTAGTTTGTTGGGCATCATTTTCAGGGACGAAGGTCAAAACAGTGACATGTGGCACTTCCTAAAAGTTCACTCTACTGAACCAGTCTATAATCAGGTCATTGTGGGATATTGGGAATAACTATTTGTTGAAGAATTCAATATAGCTCAGACCTATGGGGTTGGAAAGAGGACTTAGAGGGCTACCACAGGACGAAATTTTAGGCCTTGGAGATTGAAAATTACATAGATACAAGAGATTCAATATCGAGCTCCTAGAAGGCAAGAAAAAATATGCATTCAAGGATCACTGCAATAAGGACCACATATCAACAATCAAGGGTAAGTCTGCTATAGCAAAGTATGTATGATTAATGTTTGCATTTGAATTTTGAGTATCATCTTTGACATATGTTTTTGCAGGACAACGTAGGTATATTGTTTTTTATTTGTTTGGGTCTTGCTTGTTAATGCATGTGAAAGAAGGATGACACTTTAGAACAACTCAGACACATACTAGAAGGACATGCAATGCCAAAGTACCATTACTTGAAGCAAGCACAACAATACTTCAATAGCTGCAAGTGATCCAAGAAGCAATGTTGAGTCAAGTGTCAGGTCCTGTCAAAATGCCAATGCTGTAAAAGCGTCATCATTGTAAATTTGTAAAAGAGTCGTCATTGAAAAAGTCATTATTGTAAAAGAGTCAATCTGCCTATAGTGGAAGAGGCATTGTTGGGAGGTATAAGAGTCATTGTTGGGAAGATGTCATGGTTGAGTTGCATGTCATAGTGTGATTGGGTGTTCGGTCAAGTACAAGAAAATAATTGTAAATCATATTGTATCATGGATCATTGCCCCTGGTATGGGAGTCCAAACTCTTGTCTCACTTCTAATCATTATAGGTTGGCAGGGAGGTGCTAGGAAAGTGCATGAAGTCGCCTACAGGTTGGATCCTGTGAACACTTTAGGGTGGTAGGTTGGTCTAGGATGTTGGGGCATCCATTCAGTTGACTCTTGAAGAAACCAGGGCTTTGGGGCATCCTTCTAGTGGGAGATGGAGAAGAATGTTTTTCTAGAATTCTAGGAAGTTGTAACTTTCATTTCAATTGGGGTTGAAGATCAAAGAATTTACTAGAAAATCGTTCAGTGGTTTTTTGACCCAGAGGGGGTTTTTCACCTAAAATTCTTGTGCCTATTGTGTTCTTTTGTTTATTGTTGTTACTTGACAAACATTAATGATAATTGAAGATTAAAAAATGCTCTGAAAAGATTTAAAAGTGTTAATTAATAAGGAATACTGATTCACCCCCCCCAGTATTTCCAACAATATTCTTCTCAAGGAGGTACTTTTCACTTGTAAATTATGATCTTGATGAGTATTAAATTAGATAGGATGCGTCTCATTCAAAAAATAACATAGAAACATTAAAATTTAAGAGCTTGTGACATGGAAAGAAACTATGTCTGGTACAAATCCTACTGATTAGGAAGCTCTTAGGAAACCTCATGAGTATTTATAAGAAACATAAGCCATCATCGACTGAGATAATTGTAGCACTCCATAATTCCTTTTAGGTTGAAGGAAAATGGTCACAGAGGTAACCGCATACCTCTTTTGGGGTAGAGATTGGTCTTCTCCAACTGGAGGGGGCTCCCTAACTTGTAAAACTTAGAGATAAGAGACTTTGAAGCACTAATTCTAGCATAGACTAGATCTGAAAAGTATTTTTAAATTTTATTTGGTGATTGGTGAAGGATTCTGGACTAATTGATGAATGCGATCATGACTTTACTGGTTCATCATGCCTATGCATTTCCCAACCAGTTTCATACACAAAGGCTTGACTAATACACACTTTGAAATAGGAAAACAATTTGTAGTATAGTGGAACATGAACACTAAAACGCTCATCCATAATAACAGAACAAATGAAATTTTTGTTACTGCAATTTCAATGAATTAATATCAAGACAAAGGAACAAAACATTTAAATGCACAAACATCTGATTTGCAATTGAAATTCGGTACAACTGAACAAGAGCATACAAGATGAATTCTAATGTAGTTGTTCCATTACAACTTTAAAGAAGACTAAGAAGAAAAAATGAATAAGATCACAAATTTACTAGAGAGTGCCAATTTCGAAGCATCATACCGCAATAAGCTCTGTAATGTTAACTGGAATAACTTTAGCATCAAGCATATTCATTAATAAAAAACACAACATACATGAGTCTACAATAGCTCAAAATAATGTTGAACCAACAACAACCTTTTCTATCTGTGTTCTCCAGTTTAAATAGACATATGACAAGAAATAATAAGAATCTATATACTTTGCATCATTGATCCAAATAGTGGATCGAACTAAAACCAAAAAGAGGAAAGCTTTTGCTGTTTAAGTCCTTTTTCACAACTGATTAAAAAACATAAAAGTATTCATGACTTTATCTTAATACAAAAAACTAAATCCCTATAAAATCTAGTCTATCTTCGAAACATATCTTCAGGGAATGAAACGGAAAAACGAAGGACAGCTGGCTGCTAATTGTTCAAGGACTATGTAGCAGCTAGGTAGCAACTATAATGGCACGTTTTCCTTCCAAAAATGGCACCTAGCTGGAAACTGATGGTTTGAGTTGGCTACCACCTCTGCTACATGTTCACACCTTTAAACTTTGACATCTGACTTCTTCTAAATTCTCGTGCAAATCTGTATGCAAGGCTTACGCAACAACTGCATATAAATTGCGTAGCGAGCTTTCAATACTACCTCTTATATGCCCCCAAGTCTTAACAAAACACAACTATAATTCTATAGGCCGCTCCAAATATCAGAACCATACCAACACACTGATCAAAATAACATATGCAATTTGAACCAAAAAAAGAAACACCTCTGCTGTGCAATGTAAACACTTTGAGATAGAAACAAAATTTCAAAACTTCATGCAAGGGATTGTTACCTCCTCTTCCTTTTGCTGGAGGTCTTGCTGGTGGAAGCTTGAGGTGTGGGATCTTTGTGCTCAATGGGCACTGGTAGAGTGAGATTTTCTTCAAATAGAGCCTTATATCTTAGCCTTGGCACTCTTCCAGGTGAAGGTGTTTTGGCTGCCTCTTTCTATTTCTTAACCAGTCCCCATGCCTTGTCTAAACTTTTCTTCATACTCCTCAGCTTTGCATTCAATACTAGGTTCCTGACATAGAGGTTTTTGCATTGTCTTCTTACATTTAACAAAATGTTTACCTCTGTCAAGGGCTTTGGATGCGTCACGTACCTCTTTGTCACAATTTTCAAGTAAATGTTGCCATATTTCTTATAATTCTGATTCTCTTTCCTGAACTTCTTAACCTGCTCCTCACTCTCCTCAATATCTTCTAAGCACCTCTGGTACTCCTTCCATTGGTCAAAATGTGGCTTACCAGGTGCTTGGGCCACTTTTTTCATTTGCTGCACCCAAGCTTGTTTTGACTTCACTGCTCTAGTTGTAGGCATACTGGACTCTACTCCAAGTTCTTCGGCCTGTTCAACAAATGAAACATGTTAAGCTTTATTCTTAGCAACAGGTTTGGGAGGCGTCTCTGCCCTTTCAATTGTTGTTTGAGCTAATTAAACTCAAGCTTCTGCGATCCATATTTTGATTATTTGAAGACATTTTTGGAAGAAATGACATTGGTAGAATTAGGCCGACGTGTTTCGAACCAACCAGTGTGGTTCATCATCAGGACAAGATGAACAATCAGATTATAACTCCAACTTAAATAGGGAGTCAGTACCATGTAACAACTATAGGGGAGATTATTTGAAGACATTTTCGAAAGAAATCACATTGGTAGAATTAGGCCGACGCATTTCGAACCAACCAGTGTGGTTCATCATCAGGGCAAGATGAACAATTAGATCATAGTTCCAAGTTAGATAGGGAGTCAGTACCATGTAACAACTATAGGGGATGATTATTTGAAGACATTTTCAGAAGAAATCACATTAGTAGAATTAGGCCGACATGTTTTGAACCAACCAATGTGGTTCATCATTAGGACAAGATGAATAATTAGATCATAGCTCCAAGTTAAATAGGGAGTCAGTACCATGTAACAACTATAGGGGAGTTTTTGATTATTTGAAGACATTTTTAGAATAAATCACATTGGTAGAATTAGGCCGGCGCGTATCGAACCAACCGGTGTGGTTCATCATCAGGACAACATGAACAATCAGATCATAGCTCCAAGTTAAATAGGGAGTCAGTACCATGTAACAACTATAGGGGAAGTGTTTCAAGTCTTTGTTTTTCTTCTTCAAGGATGCTATCTTCATTTGATACTTAAAAAGAGCTTGCTTCTTTTTAACCATCTTGGGTTTTTCTTCTTTATACTTCATGGTATCTTGTTCAGATTACATTGGTTCTTCTTCATGCTCAAACTGCATTGATTCATCCTGCTTCACTTCTTCTTCTTTACTGTCCTCTTGGTTTTCTCCTTGTTTATCATCAGAAATTTCGACAACAATATGAGGGAATGATCCCTCCACACTCTTCTTAGCTCTTGACCTAGTCCTACGCCTCATCATGAACTCATCTTTGATTGTCTATTCTACTTTAACTTGAAACTTGGTGGTCTAAGATGATGCCACCTGAACTTTTGGTTGTTGAGTTTTCTTCTTACCCTTTGTAATCTGCTTCTTACCCTGCTTACCAAGTTTGCTTGTGGGTTTCTTGTTGGGTTTTTTATCCTTTTCTTCAACTATCTTTGTCTCTTTCACTGTGTTGGTGACCTTCTTCTCATGTGTTTCATGCACTTCTTGTTCCTCCTCATACATTTTTACTGATGAAGACTCTGTCTAGGGTAGTAAACCAATACTAGATAGAAAGGCAGACCAATAAATATTCTTCTTGTCTACAACAAAATTCACCAAAATTTTAATGATGGAGAAATGAAAAAGACTGGACATGTGGTTACCCTTTTGGAGTTGAACTTTTGTTTCCATCCTTTCCATACTCTTGAGTAAAAATAAACGTAGGTTCACGGGTTTTTTGTCTGTGAAATGCCATAGAAGTCGCAAATGATATTGGGACACCCTGCTGAATCTACCCTCACATGTGAAATACCTTTGGATAACTTTCAAGAGTTCACTGTAATGATTTTGAAGATACATGGTAGGGAAATTCGTAGCAAATTTATTGTTAAACTCAGGTTTGACAAACTGCTTGAACCACTTCCCACCTGCTGTAGGGAGGCTTGTGGCATATGCAATGAGCTTCTCTGTAACAATAATTTCCACATTCCCTAATTTGACTCTGTTATCATTGAAGTTCAAGGCAAAAAAACTAGCTAGTCTCGTATTATGACCCACTTTCTGAAATTTTTGGCAGACTGGAATGCAACGAGCATTCTCGAAGGCGACTCTAATAATTGGGAAAGAATTTACTAGGTTTAGAGTGCTGGGCGCAGTGCGTACAACATCCCCTCCATTTATGCTAGTACTAGTGGCCATTGATCTAGGTGGATCTCTAGACCCCAGTGGCATGGAAAAGGTGGAAATTTGATTAACTTGACATCATATCGAAGTGCCAGTCACCCTAATTCCAATGGTGCAAACAACACTCCAATCTAAGTCCGGATGAAGGAGATATAGGCAGTGAAAGTTGGGTTGACTTTTTGCTGACTAGGCAGGATTAACAAAGACACAAATTGGACTTTCCTGGCAGACGTAATCTAGCCAACTCCGGCAAGATTCCAGGCAAAATTGTTGCCTGGTTAAAACAACTCCTTCGATCAAAAATCTGATTTTTCAAAAGAGGCATATTGTTTTTTAATAACAAAAAAAAATTATAAAAAAAAGGGTGGTGGGTCACCAGCCCCACCACCCCAAAACTTCAAAAGTTATTTATGGAGGGGCGGACCATGACCCCTGGCCCCTCCCCTCCATTCCACGGGCCACTGTTAACATTGCACGGAGGATTGAGGTGGTGGGTCGGCCCTTGGGGCACGGACCCAAACACCTTACACTATATGGAGACCATTAAAGGTGGGCTGACCCTTGGGGCGTGGACCCAACCTTCCACCCACCTTCATTAAAACAAGATGCGGTCCTTAAGAAAAGCAACGGAGCTGGCAGTAGGTGGGGTGGGCGGGCCGCCCAAGGTGGGCCCAACCCGACCCTTTTTAAAAATAAAAGATTTGTTATGTAAAAAAAAGGGAGGAGGCGGGGTTTGACCGCCCGACCTCCTCCATAATATTCGAATCTCAAACCAACTGCGCCACAATAGAATTCTTGAGAAATCCGTCACCATAGTTTTATTTGAAGATAGTTCATCAGTGCACCCAGGCAGAGGACGGAGCGCACGTAGTTCGAGGCAGATTTTTGCAAGAGGGCTAGATTTTCATTTTTTCAGATTTTGACAAATTTTATATGGTTTTAGCATTTCTCGACGCCATGAACGCAATGGCGCTGTCCGTTTCTCCATTAGAGTTCTGCATTTTTCGGTCATTTTTCAGTATGGAGGTATAAGACTCCTTTTTTGTAACTGATGCTTGTACTCTTCTTTCTCATGCCACTTAATGAATGAAGGCCTCCCAATTGATTGAGCAGGGCCCAGAGACATAGTCCAAGTCAGATGAACTCCGTTATCAAGTTTTGTTGTATTCTTTCATGCTTTATGTGTTTCTCCTCTTCTCTCATGTACCCATTAAATTTCTGTGTTTAAGCTACAATTTTTGCATGTAATTCTTTAACACATCTATAAGCAAGAGATTCTTGGATCAAGTGTTATCCGAGCAAGTCTTTTTAAATGTGAATTGCATGTTTGTATGCTAACAAGAAACATGCTCTGAAGAGGCAAAGGGAAACTAAAGTCTTTCGATCCCGAAGCGGGGTATGCACATCGAAGGAGAAACATGGCAGATGAAGAGGCTCGTTATGAAGAGGAGCTCAATTTCTGCAAAACCTTCTATGCAATGGCAAAAAATGTCGGCTAGTTGCTTTCAAGAAAGACTGGAGAAAGCAGAAGGGAAAAAGGCAGAAGAACAAGGTTCAGTGCATGGAAATGGTGAAGAAGAACCCCCTCCTTCTCCTTCCACGAGTGAAAGTTCTTCTTCCTCTCATCACCATCATCATAGAAATTCAAGGGATGCATCTAAGAAACCTTTCTTTAAATTAGATATCAAATTTGATCTTCCCATGTTTAACGGTGAAAGAAATGCAAAAAATATTAATAACTGGATTAGGAAGATTGAAATCTACTGCAGGATTTAGTAGATCGAAGAGGACGAGGCAAATATTTAGCTGGCCTCTCTTCGGCTGAGTAGCACTGATCTCGTCTGGTGGGAGAGTAAATTGCGAAGCAGTAAGAGTGTCGGTAATCTTCTTTCCTCATGGCCTAGTTTCATTTTTGCATTAAAGGAAAAATTCTATCCCTTGGGTTATAATCAAAAATCCTTAATGGATTGGCAATACTTAAGGCAAGGCAGAGGTCAGGATGTTCAAAGCTTTACAGAGGAATTTAAAAAACAAGCACTTAATTTGGGCATTGCACTTGACTCACCTGAAGTAGTAACTAAGTATATTGGATCATTACATAGTTACCTTAGACATTCATTATTATTGTTTGAACCAACTACTATTGACTCGGCCAGTGTAAAGGCCATCCATATTAAGAACAGGGGCAAAAATGAAAGAGATGAACCAACTACTATTGACTCGGCTAGTGTAAAGGCCATCCATCTTGAGAACAGGGGAAAAAATGAAAGAGATGATCATTTCAAGAAACCACCTTTCAAACCTCCAAATGGAAAACCCAAAGTGAAAGGAAAGGAAAGGAGAAGAGGACGACATCAACCAAGAAAGATGAAGGAGAAAGACCTTATTGCACTCACTGCAAAAAGGAAGGTCATGATGACGATCATTGTTGGAAACTGTACCCGGAAAAGAGACCAAAGAAGTATGGAGGAAAAGGCAAGCAGAAGACAGTGGCAACTGTGCAGCAAGACCTTGGATCCAATTCGGGAGATGAAGCATTGATCATAGTAGCAGGAACAAAAGGTACTCTTACACCTCATGTTAATTCTGAATCACATGAAGGCACTAGTTCAATAGACGAGTCTCTCCCTAATGAACGAAAGAGAATTGAGCTATATCATATTAGAGTTATCATAAATCATACAAAAGTGGAAACTCTATTTGATATTGGCTCCCAAGAAAACTTAATTTTAGAGTCCTTGGTAAAGAAGCTAGGCTTAGAAACCAAACGACATCCAAAACCTTACCCACTTGGATGGATACATGATAAAGCAAAACTGAATGTAACTAAGTAGTGTAAGGTTAAATTTGTGATCGCTTCTAAGTTAGTGGATGAGTAAAACTTGATGTGATACCATTGGATATCTGTGGCATGGTGTTAGGGAGTCCATATCTATATGATAGAAAGGCAATCTTCTTCCGTCATGAAAACAAATACCAAATCACAAAAGGTGGGGTAGAATATATTGTAAGGGCCCTTCAAAATAAAATCAATGCCAACCTTGTAAGTGCAGGACAAATAAAGAGGTTGGTGAATTCCAAAAAGGGTTGCATGCTTATGGTTGTAAGGGGGAAAGATACAGAATTATCCGATGCTTTCCAGGGTTGTGATCATGTGCATAAAAAGGAATTATGTGAATTAATTTCTAACTATGATGAGATGTTTCAGGAATCAAGGGGATTACCTCCGAAGAGGGAAATCCAACATGAGATCCATATACAGCATGACGCTCCTTTACCAAATATTTGCATGTATAGGATGTCGACCATTGAGATGGAGGAGATCAAAAAGCAGGTGCAGGAACTATTGAACCAAGGGGTCATCAGACCAAGATCTTCTCCATGCGGCTCACCGATTGTCTCAGTGCCGAAGAAAGATGGCACATGGAGGATGTGCATAGATTATTGAGCACTAAACAAAATCATGGTGAAAAATCGTTACCCTCTTCCTTGCATAGATGATTTATTAGACTAGTTAAAGAATGCTATCCGTTTCACCAAGTTGGATTTGCGTAGTGGTTATCACCAGGTCCGAATTGCAAAGAAAGATGTGTGGAAAATCGCCTTTAAGACCAAACAGGGGTTGTTCGAATGGATAGTGATGCCATTTGGACTTTGCAACGCTCCAACCACTTTCATGAGGGTCATGAATGATCTCTTTAGGCCTTTTATTGATGAATTTGTTCTTGTATATCTAGATGATATTCTTGTCTTTAGTAAAAGTTGGAATGAACATGTATGCCATGTGAAGAAAGTGCTTGATGTATTGAAAAAAGAAAAACTCTATGTAAAATTGTCAAAGTGTGAGTTTGGGAAAACCTCTTTGGTTTACCTAGGCCATATTGTTGGTCATGGTCAATTAAAAAATGATCCTTCTAAAGTTGAAGCAATTGTAAATTGGCCTAAGCCTACTAGTGTAATCGAGGTTCACAGCTTTTTGGGTGCAGTACAATATTGGAGGAGATTTATTGCCAATTTCTCTATTATTGCAGCACCTTTACACGCATTGACAAGTGTAAAGCAAATCTTTCAATGGGGAGGAAAGCAACAGAAGTCCTTCGAAACATTGAAAGAAAAGATCAGCACCACACCGGTCTTGGCCTTACCAAATCTCCAACAGCCATTCGAGATCGAGACAGATGCTAGCGGATATGCCATGGGAGCTGTACTAATGCAGCAAAATAAGTCGATATGTTACCATTCAGAGAAGTTCTCTCAGGCTGTGATAAACTATCCCACTTATGACAAGGAGTTATATGCCTTGGTCCATAGTGTGAAAAAGTGGAAACACTACCTGATCGGCAAGAAGACTATCATCCATATGGATCATCAGCCCTTGCAGTATCTTCAGTCACAAACCAAGTTGCAGCAATCTTGTCATTTCAGGTGGATGGGTTTTCTTCACAAGTTTCATCTGGTAAAAAAGTATAAGAAGGGCACTAGCAACAAAGTGGCCAATTTGCTATCTCGCCCTCCTATTTCTACTTCTGTTATTTTGCATAATGCTTCGTTACCTTTGGAAAGTTATGCTAAACAATATGCTAATGATGATGACTTTAAGGAGATTTATGCAAAACTAACCCATGGTTCAGAGGTGGACAACTATCACTTGCAGGGGAAATTGTTGTATCACCTTGGCAAATTGTGCATACCCACAGGAGAAAGGGTACATGTAATTCGGGAGGCCCACACCTCCCTTGTGTCTGGTCATTTTGGTATCAAAAAAACTTTGTGTCATGTACAAAGATTTTGTTTTTGGCCTCATATGAAGAACATTGTGACTCGATATGTAAAGGGATGTATGATGTGTTTTGTTTCAAAGCCCTCTAATAGAAAACTCAGGCTCTACACACTACTCTCTATTCCGAGTCATCCATGGGAAAGTGTGTCGATGGATTTTGTAGGAGCTTTGCATTTGTCTAGAAAAAGTCATGACTATTTTTATGTCATCGTTGACCATTTTAGTAAGATGTGTATTTTAATGCCTTGTAAAAAGTAGATCATTGTAGAGCAGACTTCTTATCTTTTCTTTCAGCATGTTTGGGTCCATTTTGGGTTGCCCACATCGATTGTGTCAGATCGGGACTCTCGCTTTCTCAGAGAGTTTTGGACCAGCTTGTGGAAGATGATGGACACCAAGTTGAAAAGAAGCACGACATTCCATCCACAGACTGACAGATAGACAAAGGTTGTCAACCGCACCGTGGTACACTTGTTGTGAGGCTATTGTGGGAAACATCCTAAGTTGTGGGATGAGCATCTTCCATATGTGCAACATTCCTACAACCGAGCAGTGCACTCATCTACACATCGTTCACCATTTGAGACATGTTTTGGCTACCTGCCAAAAGACCCTTTTGATATGGTCTTTGGAAGGGAATATGACTCCAGTGGACATGATGACAGGGACAAAGCGCAGTGGTTCATTCAGTGGATCCAGTTGATTCACCAAGTAGTACAGGAACAGTTGGAGAAAATTCAAGCCTGGTACAAGGCTCGACATGACAAACACTGAGTCGACCATCAATTTCAAGTGGGAGAAAAGTGTGGTTCCATATCAGCAAGGACAGGATGAAGGGAGAAGGGAAGAATTTGCGACCAATCTGGTATGGTTCATTCACCATCTTGGAGAAGATTAGAACCGATATATATGCAAATGTACTCCATCGTGAATGTGGAAAACTTAAAGCTGTATGAGCCACCATTGATTATGGACATCGAAGAGGTGGTCACAATTCCTACAATTGATGAATTTGCACCAGAGTATCTTGATGATTTACCTGAAGATATCATCCTTGATAGAAGAACCAAGACTTCACGACGAGGAGATGTGGAGTACCTTCAAGTTGGTTTCAAGGGGATGCACCCTAGCAAGGCAAAATGGTTGGAAAAAGAAAGAGTGAGTGAACAAATCCCTCACTTGCTAATTGACTGATATATCTTTTGGCGGTCCAAAAGCTCCTCAATGGGGAGGATTGATCCAGGTGGATCTCCAGACACCAGTGGCATGGAAAAGGCTTAAAATTCAAAGTGGTGGAAAGGCGATTAACTTGACATCAGATCGAAGTGCTCGTCACCCTGATTCCAACGGTGCAAACGACACTCTAATCCGAGTCCGGATGAAGGAGATAGAGGCAATCAAAGTTGGGTTGACTTTTTGCTGACTGGGCAGGATTAACAAAGACACAAATTGGATTTTTCTGGCAGATGAAATCTGGCCAACTCCGGCCAGATTCCGGGTGAAATTTTCGCCTGGTTAAAATGACTCCTTTGGTAAAAAATTTGATTTTTCAAAAGGGGCATATTGTTTTTGTATAACAAAAAAAATTATAAAAAAAGGGTGGCGGGCCACCAACCCCGCCACCCCAAAACTTCAACATATATTTATGGAGGGGTAGGCCATGCCACTCGGCCCCTCCCCCGCATTCCACGGGCCACCGTTAACATTGCGTAGAGGATTGAGGTGGTGGGTTGGCCCTTTGGGCATGGACCCAACCACCTTACACTATATGGAGACCATTAAAGGTGGGTCGACCCTTGGGGCGTGGACCCAACCTTCCAACCCAACTTCATTAAACAAGATACGGTCCTTAAGAAAAGCAACGAAGCCGGCGACAGGTGGGGTGGGCGGGCCACCCAAGGCGGGCCCAGCCTGACCCTTTTTAAAAATAAAAGATTTGTTATGTAAAAAAGGGAGGAGGCGAGGTTTGACCACTCGACGTCCTCCACAATATTTGAATATCAAACCAACTGTGCCACAATAGAATTCTTGAGAAATCCATCACCATAGTTTTATTTTAACACAGTTCATCAGTGCGCCCAGGCGGAGGAGGGAGCGCACATAATTCGAGGCAGATTTTTGCAGGAGGGCTAGATTTTCATTTTGTCAGATTTTGACAAATTTTATATGGTTTCAGTATTTCTTGATGCCACGAACGCAATAGCGTTGTCCGTTTCTCCATCAAAGTTTTGCATTTTCGGTGATTTTTCAATATGGAGGTGTAAGACTCCTTTTTTGTAACTGATTCTTGTACTCTTCTTTCTCATGCCACTTAATGAATGAAGGCCTCCCCATTGATCGAGCAGGGCCCGGAGACGTAGTCCAAGTCGAACGGAATTTGTTATCAAGTTTTGTTGTCTTCTTTCATGCTTTATGTGTTTCTCCTCTTCTCTCATGTACAGATTAAATTTCTATGTTTAAGCTACAATTTATGCATGTAATTCTTTAACACATCTATAAGCAAAAGATTCTTCGATCAACCATTTAACCCTAACACCTGACAAATTGAGTTTGAACTTTATGGTAGGCTACTTGTACAGGACAGAGAATGAAAGGCTTGACAATTGTGACAACACAAAACTCCACAAGACAACAATACTACACAATGATGACAACAGGTTTATAATATTCAAGATGAGCGGGAAACCCTAGCCACTCAACATTGGTGAATGACCACGATTTTTATTTTAAAGGCACAACCTCAAGCTTTAAGTTTTGAATGTACGCATGGCTGACAGGGTGTGTGCAATAGTTTTTTCAAATAGAATGTAATAAGAGAATTACTATCCTCAATTGAAGTGTTGAACATAAAATTTACAAGATGGGAAACTGATCCCTACCTCCCACAAAGTGAAACTGATATGTGTTAGTGCAGATAACCCTATGAAAACACTGTGCAACAACTGTGTAGAATTTTTTTAAATTTCTTTGCAATTTGTTACCAGTCTTCAAACCTCCTGCATGACAAACCAAAACATTTGCCTGCGATCGGAAATAATGAAAATGGCAGTCTCCTTGAGTGATTTGAAAGTGATTCCTAATCTCTATTGACGTGATTAGATATGTCGTTTAATTGGCTTCCCACCTGAAAGTAATCATGTTTGAATATGGGAGAGGGATCGAATATGAGTAATGGATTTGAAATGATGAAATGAGTTTTGTGTATGGGGTATGTGGGTAATGTTCACTCATCATACGTAATGATGTTTTAGCAAGGGAATTTAGGCTTAGGATAAAAGGGAATTTAGGCCTAGGATAGAAATTTACTGATTGGACTTACTAAAAATGACTGCATAACTGACAGACCCTTATCTGAAAAACTAAATTATTGATGGTAGCAGAAAGTCGAGACCTTATGGCCTCAACCTCGGGCTATAAATCCCAACTCCAACTACCCACACTTGAATTATTCGAAAGTAAAGCAGTATATACAATGAAATGATATTTCAGCTGTGAAATCATGTAAGAAAGTGCTTCAACAACTTAACATTCAGAAACCTTGCTCCAACTGGTTCATCAGACAAATCCTGAAGAAGATAAGCATTTTCCCCCCTAAATGCAACAATCTTAAATGGTCCTTTCCACAGATTTTCGAACTTTCCATGTTTTCCCTTTTCTTCGTTCTAAGCTGTAGGAATTTACAGGGTAAGTTCCTCAGATAGAACACCAAAGGACACCGCTCACAAACATATCACAGATCAATACACCAGTATTCTTGACGTGGTTAAAATCCTCAAAGAGGGAAACAGTCCATGGCCTGAGCCAACGCGGCCACTTTAGGAAATTTATTAATGTAAAAGAAAGAAAATTTACATAAGCTTCTCTCATGAACGATCACCTTACAAATGACTCTCCATGCTCTTTAAATAGAGATCATGGACCAATCAGGTGTTAAGCCATGGATCAAGTGTCAGTAATACCGAGGAGATAATGAACCGTCGGATCACTTCATGTCTATAACATATCGTGACTGTCAGTTTGTAAGTTACAAAAGTACATAGTAAAGAAACACAATTTACCTAACTATAGACTAGACCAAGTTATACTTAACTATTTCCTTTGTGTCAGAATATCCTAACATCCCACCTTAAGAACAACTTGGGATAGGATTGAAGGATGTACAAATATGAGACAATAGGAGAAGGAAGGAGGCATTAGAGCCTATCCCCCTTAGTGACAACTTCCTGAACTCCAACCATAAATCGAAGTTTAGTAAAATTCGCCTCTGTGAGAGCCTTTGTAAAGATGTCTGCAACTTGATCATCGGTTGAACAATATTGCACTTCAAGAACATGGTCATGAATGAGCTTACTGATGAAGTGCAAGTGTAGTTCAATGTGTTTGCTGCACTGATGTTGGACTGGATCTTTGCATAGTTGAATGGCACTTTGATAATCACACCAAAGTGTAGTCGGATGCTGCTGCTGAAAGCCAAACTCTGACAGGATCTGATGAAGCCATAGGGCTTCCTTACTAGATTCTATGTTGCCACGATACTCTGCTTCTGCTGAAGAAAGAGAAATGGTACTTTGTTTCTTACAAGACCATGTAATAGGACCAAAACCAAGAGTGAACACATAACCTGCAGTAGACTTCTGATCATCAGGGTCACCAGCTCAATCAGAATCAGTGAAACAAACCAATAGAGGAGATTCTTCTGCACTGTAATGAATCCCAAACTGAATTGTACCTCAAACATAACGAAGTATTCTTTTAGCTTCTTTCCAATGACTTTCATGGGGGTTTTGCATAAACCGAGAAATAAGGCCAACAATAAAGGAAAGTCAGGATGGGTATGGGTCAGATACAAAATTTTTCCTACAAGTTGATGGTATAAGGTAGCATCAACTTCAGGGGAAGTACAAGTGACTGAAAGTTTGGCTCCAGACTGAAAGGGAGAAGGGGCTAGCTTACAGTCTTCCATGTGAAAGTGGCGTAGAAGATCACATGCATACTTGGACTGGGAAAGGGAAATACCTTCCTTGGATTGCAAGACTTGAAGACCAAGAAAATAATGCAAGTGTCCTAAGTCTGTCATTTCAAAATTATTTTTAAGGTTGGACTTCATATGGTTTATAAGGTTGGGATCACTACCAGTAAGGATAAGATCATCAACATAAAGAACAAGAATGATAAGAGACTTACCCACTTTCTTGGTGTAGACAATATTGTTAGAATGACACCTAGAAAAGCCAGTATCTAAAAGAAATCTATCCATTTTGGCATACCAAGCCTGAGGGGCTTGCTTGAGACCATAAAGGGATTTCTTAAGCCGGCATACAAGGCTGGAGTCTGTTTGTATAAATCCAGGAGGTTGTTCCATATAGATTTCTTCATGCAAGTCCCCATGCAAGAAGGCAGATTTAACATCCATCTGATGGACTTCCCATTTGAAAGAGGCAACAAGGGAAAGAACAAGGCAGATAGAGTTCATTTTGGCAACAGGGGAGAAGGTTTCAGTATAGTCAGTGCCTTCAACTTGTGAAAAACCCTTAGCAACAATATGAGCTTTATGTTTATCAACTTTTCCATCTGGCCCAAACTTGGTTCTGTAAATTCATTTGCATCTAATAAGTTTTTGTCCCTTTGGAAGAGGGACAAGATCTCATGTATCATTTGCCATTAATGAACGATATCCTTCATTCATAGCTGCGTCCCAATCTAGATGGCCTGAATCTTCTGCAAAGGTGTGAGGATCATAATTCACTGAAGCTTGATCCAGTAAAGAAGAGGCTCTATCGAATTAAGAACGTGTACGTTGCTGATATGTAGGATCACTTGCAAGAGCACTTGTTGCATCTTGAGTAGCACAGACCCATTTTGGAACCTGAGGAGATGAAGGAGGATCCTGAGAAGGTGGGGGAGGATTGTCATCCTCGCTGTCATCATCTGAAGAAGAAATATTTTCAGAAGTAGAAGGGATAGAAAGAGGTGGCACATCCACCAAACTAGGCTCACAGGCCGATATATTTTCTGCAAACTTTACATCTTTTCTAATGATAACATTTTTGGACTTAAGTGGAATAAGTCTATATCCTTTGACATCTTCAGAATATCCAACAAAAATACATTATTCACTCTTATGTTTTAAAGTTACTTTATGTAAAAGTGTTCTCAGCCATTATAAAAAGTGAGTCACTTGTAATTCTAAAGTCTCTTTATCTTTTATTTAAGTTACAATTTAGTGGGTAGCTCATAAAGTACCATTGTAAAAGTGACTTTCACTTATTTATAAAAGTGGGTCACCTAATTTTTTTTTTTTTTAAAGTGAGCTAATTAGATTAAGTTTGGAAAGGGGGGGGGGGATTTTTTTTTAAATATAACATTATCATTCACTTCCACACATTCACGCACTTCGTCGGCATCTTCAACAATTTTCTTCAAAAAGCCATAACTTGTTCATTCGGAAGCCGTTTTTTTAATCAGCCTAATTTTTCGAGATCTTTCCATTGGAACACTTAGTTTCAACATCTACAGCTTCAGTTTCCGTTAAAATGGAAAGTCCATGCCAAGTTATTATTGATAGCACCAACTACTTCTAATGGTGGTCCTACATTGTGGATTTACTTAGAAGTAAAGGTCTTTACAAAATAGCCTCAGGCCAAGAAACTAAACCTAAAGATGAAGATAAGGCATCCAAATGGAAAAATAAGCAAGATCAAGCACTGGGTTGATAGTGATGTCTATTTCTCCAGACCTTAGATTCTATATCACATAACTTGATACCCCTAATGAAGCAATGAAACAACTCACTAAAGTTTTTTGAATTAAAAATGAAATTAGTGCCCATCAACTCGAAAATGAGTTGCTTATGTTGGACCCAAATAATTTTCTACCATTGAAGATTTTTTGTCCAAGTTCAAGACTCTTATACTTCTCTTGGAAGGTGTTAAGGTTAAGAAAGAAGATCGTAGCCTTACCTATTCCATTCTTACTAAGTTGGGACCAACCTACTCTGTGTTTGTTTCCACCTTCCATTTTACTAGAGAAGCCTTTATTTCTCAAGGACAAGACTACAAGTCCCCCTCTTTTGATGCCTTTTGTGATTCTTTAATAAGAGAACAAGAAAAAATCTTACATCTTGGTCTTCTTAATCTTGGAAACTCTTCTAAGAAATCCTTATCCGCCCAACAACAACCAAATTCAAAGAATCCTAAAAAGCAGTATCCTAAAAAGAATGGTCCTAAACCAAACAAGGGTCCTAAGCAATTTCAGTCTCAAAATGAAAAATCAATTCAACAAAATGATAAGGCAAATAAAAACAAAGGGAAGAAGACTGATAGACATTTCAACTTTTGTAATCGAGATGGCCACTTAGAATCCAAATGCTTTAAGAAGGTGGAAGCCTTGGAAGCAACAATGAAAAAGCATAACATCCATTTGGAGGACCCTTCAACTTCAACTTTGTCTTCAGGAATTGCACTTTCTACATGTGGTTGTCAAGCATCTTGGTCTGGTTATGCACTAAATGTATCTTCTTCTTCTCATTCTCATGAGTGGCTCATTGATTCTAGAGCTTCTTATCACATGGCCAAAAACAAAGCCATGTTTTCTTCTTTAAATGATTGTAACACCAAAAATATATATGTTGTTGATGATAGATCTCTTAGTGCTGTAGGGACTGGAACTATTCATCTAGAAAATGGTCAATTTAATGATGTATTATGTGTTCCAACCTTATCTTACAAGGCATCTTTACAAAAGCTCTCACAAACATTGATACCATGTAGGAATTTACAGGGTAAGTTCTTCAAATAGAACACCAAACAACACCGCTCACAAACAGTTCACATATCAATACACCAATATTCTTGACGTGGTTAAAACCCCCAAAGAGGGGAGCAGTCCATGGTCTGAGCCAAGACATACACTTTAGGAAATTTATTAGTGTAAAAGAAAGAAAAGTTACATAAGCTTCTCTCATGAACGGTCACCTTACAAATGACCCTCCATGCTCTTTAAATAGAGATCATGGACCAATTGAGTGTTAAGGCATGGATCGTGTCGGTAATACCGAGGAGAGAATGAATCGTCGTATCACTTCATGTCTAGAACATATTTTGACCATCGGATTGTAAGTTACAAAAGTACATAGTAAAGAAACACACTTTACCTAATCCTGTACTAGACCAAGTTATACTTAACTATTTCCTATGTATCAGAATATCCTAACACGAGCATCCCACTTTAATACCAGATCTCCAATTTGAAAATGAGTTGCCTTTGTTCTTCTGTCATAAATTCTTTTTATTTTGTCTTGTATCAGTTGTGTGTTTTTGAACACCTCCTCTCTGGACTGCTGAAGTTGAATCATTTGGCCAATCCTTCGCTATATGTCATTTGGTTCTACTTTAGCTTCTTGCAATAGCTTCATAACTGGAACTCCCAATGAGGAAGGAAAGAGTGCATTTGTTCCATAGACTAGTTGAAATGGAGACATGCCTATCGACTTCTTAGTACTCACACGGTCTGCCCACAACGCATGTACCAACTTTTTGTGCCAACTCTTCTTATTTTCTTGCAACATTTTCTTGATAATATTTACCAAACTTTTATTTGAGGATTCTGCCAAGCCATTACCCTGAGGGTAATAGGTTGTAGAGTGTCCTAGAACAATGTTGTATCTGTGACAAAACTCTATCATCTTTTTAGATCTAAAAGTAGCGACATTATCTGTGATAATATTTTGTGGACAACCAAAACGAGACAAAATGTTACCTTCCAAAAATTGGATGATTACTGTGTCTGTAGCTTGTCTGGTCGGGACTGCCTCAATCCACTTGGTAAAATAGTCGGTTGCTGTCAATATCCACTTGTGTTTTCCAGAAGAAGTGGGATGAATTTCACCAATAAAATCGAGCCCCCATTGCTGAAATGGTGACTCAACTGCTATAGGCTTTAGGGGCAGCGAGAGAAACTTCTTTCTTCCTTCAAACATCTAACATTCTCGACAGCTAGCCACCTTTTTATATACATCAACAAACAAACTAGGCCAATAAAGGCCAACTCTTAGGATCTTGTTCGTTGTGGTTTTCCAATACAAGTGCCCGCCACAATCTCCTTTGTGAAACTGCTCCATTGTTGCTTGAGCCTCATCTTCTAACAAACAATTGAGCAACATTCTGCCAGGATCCTTCCAGTATAAGAACTGATCAATAATGCAAAATTTTACTGCCTTCAACTTTAGAAAGCGAGCTTTAGTTTTAGGCCAGTTTGGAGGTGCTTGTAAATGCTGCAACACATATAAAATATCAGCATACCAAGGTGAGGCAACAAACCTTTCTGGAACTTGTTGGATAGTACTTGAGAGATCCTCTTCTGCTAGGAAAGCTAAGAAATTGATTTGGAGTGACTGAAAATTGGATTTAACCATCATTCGAGCCAAGCCTTGCCCTTTAATCAATTTTTTTGGCTTGATCTCGATGTCATATTCAAGTATAGAAGCGATCCACTTGCCCCTTCTCCCATCTGGATCACTCTGAGTCAATTTTTTTGTAACTGCAACACTGGGTACATAAGCCACAATGTGAGAGTGCAAAATATATACTCGAAAATCCTTCAAAGCCTTAACAAGAGAAAATGTCTGTTTCTCCATTATGTCATATTTAAGAGAAGCATCTCTGAGCACTCTGCTAAAAAATGAAATGGGTTGTTCTGCTCCCTACTGATTTTTCTGCAATAGGACAACAGCAATACTGTGCTCAGAAGCAAAAGAAAATACTATGAATTCTCGTGTATAATCCAAACTAGCCAATGTGGGAGCATGGGACAATGCTGCCTTAACTTCACTGAAATATTTCTTGTTATCTTCACTCCATTTCACCTCGTTGTCCCACTTTAACATGTCTGTAATTTTCCTCAAAATTTCAGCCAGATTCAGAATGAACCTCCTCAAAAAATTAATTCTACCCAAAAAAGATTGAATCTCCTTTTTACTCCTAGGAATGTCCATTTTCTGAATTGCTGCAACTCTGTTAGGGTCTATTTTGATGCCGTATTTTGAAATGATATGACCCAAAAGCTTTCCTTCCTCCAGCCCAAACAATGATTTCTTGGGGTTTAAGGAAATTCCATATTTCCTACACTTCTCAAAGACTGCTCTTAAGTGTTGTAAATGATCATCATCAGACTGTGAATAAACAGTAATATCATCAAGGTATATAACAAGAAACTTATCTTTCTCCTCTGCAAAATCTATATCCATAGCTCGTTGGAATGTTTCCCCTACATTCATCAGACTGAACGACATCTTGGCATATTTGAAAGTCCCCCAAGGTGTGGTGAAGGCAGTTTTATCTTGGTCTTCCGGGTGAACCAAAATTTGGTTATACCTGGAAAAACCATCAAGAAATGAAATTATTTTTGCACCGACTACCTTTTGAAGTATATGGTCCATTTTCGATAGCGGGTAGTTATCCTTTAATGACACCCTGTTCAAGTTCCTGAAATCTACACATAATTTGATCTCTCTTGTTTTCTTTTTGACTGGTACCAAGTTAGATAACCAATCAGAAAATCTAAGAGGTACTATTATGCCAGCATCAAACAACTTCCTTACCTCCTTTTCAATCAGGGGCAACAACACCGGATTTTTTCTTCGCAACTTCTACTTGAATGGTTTTTGATCTACTTTGACTGATATTGTGTTTTGGATAATGTCTTTGTTATACACCTTCAAGTCTTCATACCCCCAGACAAACACATCAGAAAATTCAGTCAATAATTCCAAGTATTTTTTCTTCATTTCTGGACTCAAGGTCTTGGACAACTTTATCATTTTTGGGTGTTCTGCTGTACCTATATTACATTCTTCAACTCCTTCTCCCACAGGTGCCAATTTTGGCCTCTTGGCCACATCATTCTAGTCAAAGAGTTCTTCTAAAGGCACCAACCCTCTTGGAAGAACATTGTCTTTAAGCTGCAACACCCTTAACTCAATACCCTGCTTATCTAACTCTTCTTTCAGCTGATTAATAAAACTCTCTTTATCTACATCTTCCCATCCACCATCCCTTTCCAATTTCATTTTGGCAAATTCCTCCTTCATTAGCAAAAATTTCTCCAACTACTTGTCATTTTCAAAGACTTTCCAGTGCTTCATGTTATTCGGGACAACAGGCCTATGTCTGACTTCTACCTTATATTTCCCTTTAACACTATTGGAAACTTCAAAATTAGAGGCCAAAGTGGCCAATGCATCTGCAACAACATTATCTTTCCTTGGGACAACAGAAAAACTATACTCAATTTTTTTTGCAAGTAATCTAGGACAACGTTGCGATAAGCACACATCTGGGGGTGTTTTGTTTGATATTCACCTTTGACCTGTCTAACAACCAGCTCAGAATCCCCATAGACAACTATTCTTCTAGCTCCTAATTTCTTCAAATTTTGTAGACCCAAAATGAGAGCTTCATACTCCGCTACATTATTAGTACAATAAAAAAATAACTTGTATGAGCATAGATTTGACTTACCAACTTCTGGGCTGATTATCCATACCCCCGCATCGACACCTTCTCTACTTGTTGCCCCATCGAAATGCATGATCCAAACATGCTATTTTTTCTGCTCTTTTTCACCTATTTCAACCTTCAAACTTACAGATTTCTCATGGACACTTTGGCTGCCCAGTTCCTCACTCTTGCTGTTGTTTTGTCCTTCCACTTTATGACTGTTTTCTTCATATTTTTCCTTGTTGTCAGCTTCTTTTCCAATGCCTGAAACATCCAACTTCATTATGCTGTCTTTCTCCTCTCTTATGTCTGAAACAATTGATCTTATTTCGTTGTTCTATTATGAATCTTTGCCCAAAATCTCTGAATTCTTACCACTGTCCCTTCCTTCTTCTATATCTAAAACAATCTCTTCATCATTGGGAGAACCCAAATTGAATAACACAAATGAGTCCAAATCAAAATGAACAACGTACACTGGATGATTCACAGGTTTATCCTTACTACTGATCATGTATTGCATGAGTAGTTCCCTGTATAACCTTCTTGACTGACCTCCGAAAACTGAAACTGTGATGTAGGACATGTTTGTTTGCAATGCTCCGTGCAATTTTGCCATCCAGGATCTAGACAAGAGCATACCATACCTGGGAGGTATATCTGCCACCACAATATCCATCACCATGCATTTTGAAGGAATTTGAGTTAAGGACACCGCTAAGTCTTTAATTAATCCCAGACACTTCACCTTATTGGAATCAAATGAATAGAGGTCCTTGTATGGTCTTGTAATATCTAAGCCTAACCTCTCCATGATCACTTTCGACATTAGATTGTGTGAGGCTCTAGAGTCAAGCATAGCATTATGTAGTATTTTATCATGCACATTTAAACTGACATAGAAAAGAGGAACATCCCCATCTTGCCCTTTGTCATCAATCTTTGGTCCAAAAATAATAGTTGGATGATCATCCATTGTATTAATTGTATCACAGGATTTATCTACTCTAAGTGCCTTTAGAATCTAAGATCTATATTGGTCATGTCTTACCAATTCACCAAGAGGAATAAAGATTTTTAATTTAGCAATTTCAGCTTCAAGGTTAAAGGGATTTGATACCTTTTCAACCTCTTTATGAGCAACATCCTTCCTTTCTGCAGCATCTTTGGGTGTGTCCTCTTTCCTCTGCAAGATAGTGATAGGAGGCTCCTTCCTTTGGGAACTTGTACTAGGGACATCCTTCTTTTGAACACTTGTACTAGGAACATCCTTCTTCACATTGCTAGCTACCATTTCTTTCTTTGTTGTGCTGCTGGTTGGTATTTCCTTTTTCGTTGCATTGCTGCCCACAATTCTATTCCTCAAATTATATTGTCACTGCACTTTCATTATGGAATTTTGATATCCCTTCCTATACTCCTCGGATTCAGTCATCAATACATCATTTTGAGACTGAGCAAGCAACAACTCTTCATCCTCTGCCTCAAAATTTTCAAACTGCTCCTGCTCTTGATCTTCTTTAGTCAAATACACATCTTCCTGCCCATCACCAAAAAATAGAATTTGATCTTTTGGTAATTGCTCGTCCTCCTCATCTTGATCTTGAGCATAATTCTGCTGAAAGGGTGGTCTTACTTGTTGTTGAGACTGCTCTGGACCCTTTTGCTCTCTTGGTTTGTTTGGCACCTGTGGCTGCCTCCGAAAATTTGGGTTTCTAATTTGTGGACCAATCTGAGGTTCTCTAGCTACTACCCGGTCAGTTAGAGAGATTTTATCCATGGTTTTGACAAATGTATAAAAATTAGCATCAAAAGAAGTATCAGGCTCTTCCTTTATTGTGACTCTTTTCTCTGCTTTCATCTTGGATTTGTTTGATAACAAGTTAGCCTCCACACTAACTGAATTGTTTTTCATGTCTTCTAGTGTTGTCAGATTTCTTTCCCTAAGCTGATAGGCCATCTCAGGGTTGAAAGCATTAGGATAATGAAGTAAATCTAGCCCGGGAGGAGGCTTTATCTCTGCAGGAATAGAATTGTACACTTTATTGAACCTTACAGAAAAGTCTTGAACAATTTCTCCAAGCTGTATTTTTAGATTATTATACTCAGCCAGAATTTGCAAGGGGTTCTTCTTCTCACCCCACCTTGCAAGAAAAGCATCTTCCAACTCTTGATAATTGGAAAAAGCTCCCGGGCGAGAACTCCTAAACCACTTCTTGACATCACCAGAAAATCTTTGAGCAAACAATCTGACTTTAACATCATCATGGTCTACTTCCTCTAAATCTACAAAATCACTGACCTTATCCACGTGCTGCTTAGCAGTAATTTCCCCTGTACCATCATATTGGGGAAGTATTTGACCATAGTTAAGAGGCAAATCATGAAGTTGAGCGGGCAAAACCAGAGGGGCATATCTCGTTGCCATAACTACTACCTGAGCAGTTGGATGATTGGTGGACGGTGTGACTGAAACAACAGATGATGGAAAAACTTGATGTATAGATGTTGAAACAGACGATGAAGGACCTAGAAATGATGTGAAGATAGAATTAGGATTTAAACTGAGTTGTGAAGGAACCTTTTTCTGAGAGAAGGCTATCTTGTCAACAGTTTTCTGAACTTTATTAACCAAACTTTTAAGTTTACTGAACTGTTGAAGAATATTTTGGATGAACTCTTTTTCCGGAAGTGAGGTATAAGAACTAGCAACAGATGAATCCACTAGAACTTTAGGAATATAGGAGCAGGATCTAGTTCTAGACAGAGGAACTTCAGAAAGGATTTCTGGTAAAGAAACAGATCTCCTAAGAGGAATATTACTTGCTTGACTTTCCACCACAATCCTCTCCTTCCTAATTAGTCTTTCAAGATCACAAACAACCACAGGGGGATTTGGATAAAGATTCTGCATGGTATACCTCATAAAAGTAATATCTTCTCATATAAATTTGCATACATCTAATTTCACTTAAATTCAAGGAAACTATGAAAATTTTAGCCTATGATGTAATTTTGAAAATAAAAGAACTCCTCGGGAAAAATTAGACCTTTCGATCCCCGACAACGGTGCCACTATGTTAGCACTCCATGATTCCTTTTAGGCCAAAGGAAAAGCATCATATAGGTAACCACACACCTCTTTTGGTTGAGAGACTGGTCTTCTCCAACCAGAGGGGACTCCCTCACTTGTAAAACTCAGAGATAAGAGACTTTGAAGCACTAATTCTAGCAGAGACCATATCTGAAAAGTATTTTTAAATTTTAGTTGGTGATTGGTGAAGGATTCTGGAATAATTGATGCATGTGATCATGACTTTACTGGTTCATCATGCTTATGCATTTCCCAACCAATTTCATACACAAAGGCTTGACTAGTACACACTTCGAAATAGGAAAACAATTTGTAGTACAGTGGAACATGAAAACTAAAACACTCATCCACAATAACAGAACAAATGAAATTTTTGTTACTGCAATTTCAATGAGTGAATATCAAGAGGAAGGAACAAAACATTTAAAGGCATAAACATTTCATTTGCAACTGAAATATTCAGTACAGCTAAACAAGAGCATACAAGATGAATTCTAATGTAGTTGTTCCATTACACCTTTAAAGAAGACTAAGAAGAAAACATGAATAAGATCACATATACACTAGAGAGTGACAATTTCGAAGCATCATACCGCAATAATCTCTGTAATGTTAACTGGAATAACTTCACATCAAGCATATTCATTAATAAAAATCACAACATACATGAGTCTACAATAGCTCAGAATAATGTCGAACCAACAACAACATGTTCTATTTGTATTTTCCAGTTTAAATAGACCTATGACAAGAAATAATAAGAGTCTAGATACATTGCATCATTGATCCAAACAGTGGATCGAACTAAAACCAAAAAGAGGAAAGCTTTTGTTGTTTAAGTCCTTTTCCTCAACTGATAAAAAAACATAAAAGTATTCATGACTTTATCTTAATACAAAAAACTAAATCCCTATAAAATCTAGTCTATCTTCGAAACATATCTTCATGGAATGAAACAACAAAAATAAGGACAACTAGCTGCTGACTATGCAAGGACTACGTAGTAGTTGGGTAGCGACTATGATGACACTTTTTCCTTCCAAAAATGGAACGTGGATGGAAAACTGATGGTCTGAGTTGGCTACCACCTTTGGTACATGTTCACACCTTTAAACTTTGACAAATGACTTCTTCTCAATGCTCGTGCAAATCTATATGCAAGGCTTGAGTACTAGTTGCGTAAACTGTGTAGCGAGCTTTGAAGATTGCCTCTTATATATCCACAAGTCTTAACAAAACACAACCACAATTCTATAGGCCACTCCAAATATCAGAACCATACCAACGGACTGCTGAAAATAACATCTGCAACTTGAACCCAAAAAGAAACACCCCTGTTGTGCAATGTAAACACTTTGAGATAGAAACAAAATTTCAAAACTTCATGCAAGGGATTGTTACCTCCTCTTCCTTTTGTTAGAGGTCTTGCTGGTGGAATCTTGAACTTTTGAACCTTGAGGAGTGGGATCTTTGTGCTCAGTGGGCACTAGTAGAGTGAAATTTGCTTTAGATATAGCGTTAGATCTTAGCCTTGGCACTCTTCCAGGTGAAGGTGTTTTGACTGCCTCTTTGTATTTCTTAACCAGTCCCCATGCCTTGTCTAAACTCTTTTTCATACTCCTCAACTTTGTATTAAATACCAGGTTCCCGACATAGAGGTTTTTTCAATGTCTTCTTATAGGAATTGACCATTTAACAAAAGTATGGGGGTTTACGCAGTGCATTATATTAGATATCATTTTTGGGATTCAACTGCGTTAAGCAAGTCATTCACGTATGACCATTTCCATGAGAGGTAGTCGTAACTGACTAATTTCTCATGATTTTTGAATAGTTCACTTAGCACTCATTGCATCGGGTGATGCTCACAGGGGTGAAGAAGTGGGATTGAAACTAGTGAAATGAATCACATAGCATCAATCATCACTTCCGGGGCTTGCACCTGGTAACCAGGACTTCCCAGGAGGTCACCCATCCCAGAACTCCTCTGGCTCAAGCGCGCTTAACTGTGGAGTTTTCCCCACAATCAAGCCCACTTAGCTTGCTACCCCATTTGCAAAACCTTAGCAAGTATTGTGCCTCATGAACCATTCAAGTAGAGATCCCTTGACTCTTTTTGAATTTAAGTATGGGGGTTTACGCAGTGCATTATATTAGATATCATTTTTGGGATTCAACTGCGTTAAGCAAGTCATTCACGTATGACCATTTCCATGAGAGGTAGTCGTAACTGACTAATTTCTCATGATTTTTGAATAGTTCACTTAGCACTCATTGCATCGGGTGATGCTCACAGGGATGAAGAAGTGGGATTGAAACTAGTGAAATGAATCACATAGCATCAATCATCACTTCCGGGGCTTGCACTGCGTAAACCCCCATACTTAAATTCAAAAGGAGTCAAGGGATCTCTACTTGAATGGTTCATGAGGCACAATACTTGCTAAGGTTTTGCAAATGGGGTAGCAAGCTAAGTGGGCTTGATTGTGGGGAAAACTCCACAGTTAAGCGCGCTTGAGCCAGAGGAGTTCTGGGATGGGTGACCTCCTGGGAAGTCCTGGTTACTGGGTGCAAGCCCCAGAAGTGATGATTGATGCTATGTGATTCATTTCACTAGTTTCAATCCCACTTCTTCACCCCTGTGAGCATCACCCGATGCAATGAGTGCTAAGTGAACTATTCAAAAATAATGAGAAATTAGTCAGTTACGACTACCTCTCATGGAAATGGTCATACGTGAATGACTTGCTTAACGCAGTTGGATCCCAAAAATGATATCTAATATAATGCACTGCATAAACCCCCATACTTAAATTCAAAAAGAGTCAAGGGATCTCTACTTGAATGGTTCATGAGGCACAATACTTGCTAAGGTTTTGCAAATGGGGTAGCAAGCTAAGTGGGCTTGATTGTGGGGAAAACTCCACAGTTAAGCGCGCTTGAGCCAGAGGAGTTCTGGGATGGGTGACCTCCTGGGAAGTCCTGGTTACCGGGTGCAAGCCCCGGAAGTGATGATTGATGCTATGTGATTCATTTCACTAGTTTCAATCCCACTTCTTCACCCCTGTGAGCATCACCCGATGCAATGAGTGCTAAGTGAACTATTCAAAAATCATGAGAAATTAGTCAGTTACGACTACCTCTCATGGAAATGGTCATACGTGAATGACTTGCTTAACGCAGTTGAATCCCAAAAATGATATCTAATATAATGCACTGCGTAAACCCCCATACTTAAATTCAAAAAGAGTCAAGGGATCTCTACTTGAATGGTTCATGAGGCACAATACTTGCTAAGGTTTTGCAAATGGGGTAGCAAGCTAAGTGGGCTTGATTGTGGGGAAAACTCCACAGTTAAGCGCGCTTGAGCCAGAGGAGTTCTGGGATGGGTGACCTCCTGGGAAGTCCTGGTTACTGGGTGCAAGCCCTGGAAGTGATGATTGATGCTATGTGATTCATTTCACTAGTTTCAATCGCACTTCTTCACCCCTGTGAGCATCACCCGATGCAATGAGTGCTAAGTGAACTATTCAAAAATCATGAGAAATTAGTCAGATATGACTAACTCTCATGGAAATGGTCATACGTGAATGACTTGCTTAACGCAGTTGGATCCCAAAAATGATATCTAATATAATGCACTGCATAAACCCCCATACTTAAATTCAAAAAGAGTCAAGGGATCTCTACTTGAATGGTTCATGAGGCACAATACTTGCTAAGGTTTTGCAAATGGGGTAGCAAGCTAAGTGGGCTTGATTGTGGAGAAAACTCCACAGTTAAGCGCGCTTGAGCCAGAGGAGTTCTGGGATGGGTGACCTCCTGGGAAGTCCTGGTTACCGGGTGCAAGCCTCGGAAGTGATGATTGATGCTATGTGATTCATTTCACTAGTTTCAATCCCACTTCTTCACCCCTGTGAGCATCACCCGATGCAATGAGTGCTAAGTGAACTATTCAAAAATCATGAGAAATTAGTCAGTTACGACTACCTCTCATGGAAATGGTCATACGTGAATGACTTGCTTAACGCAGTTGAATCCCAAAAATGATATCTAATATAATGCACTGCGTAAACCCCCATACTTAAATTCAAAAAGAGTCAAGGGATCTCTACTTGAATGGTTCATGAGGCACAATACTTGCTAAGGTTTTGCAAATGGGGTAGCAAGCTAAGTGGGCTTGATTGTGGGGAAAACTCCACAGTTAAGCGCGCTTGAGCCAGAGGAGTTCTGGGATGGGTGACCTCCTGGGAAGTCCTGGTTACCGGTGCAAGCCCCGAAAGTGATGATTGATGCTATGTGATTCATTTCACTAGTTTCAATCCCACTTCTTCACCCCTGTGAGCATCACCCGATGCAATGAGTGCTAAGTGAACTATTCAAAAATCATGAGAAATTAGTCAGTTACGACTACCTCTCATGGAAATGGTCATACGTGAATGACTTGCTTAACGCAGTTGAATCCCAAAAATGATATCTCATTTAACAAAAGGTTTACCTCTACCAAGGGCTTTGGATGCCTCACGTACCTCTTTGTCACAATTTTCAAGTAAATGCTGCACAAATTTCTTATAATTCTGATTCTCTTTCCTGAACCTCTTAACCTGCTCTTGACTCTCCTCAAGCTCTTCTAGGCATCTTTGGTACTCCTTCCACTGGTCAAAATGTGGCTTACCAGGTGCTTGGGCCACTTTTTTCATTTGCTGCACCCAAGTTTGTTTTGACTTCGCTGCTCTAGTTGTAGGCATACTAGACTCTACTCCAAGTTCTTTGGTTTGTTCAACAAATGAAACATGTTTACCTTTATCCTTAGCAATAGGTTTGGGAGGTGTCTTTGCCCTTTCAACTGCTGGTTGAGTTGTTTGTTTCAAGTCTCTGTTTTTCTTCTTCAAGGATGCTATCTTCATTTGATACTTAGAAAGAGCTTCCTTCATTTTAACCATCTTGGGGTTTTCTTCTTCATACTGCATGGTATCTTGTTTAGATTGCATTGGTTCTTCTTCCTGCTCAAACTGCATTGATTCATCCTGCTTCACTTCTTCTTCTTTAATGTCCTCTTGTTTTTCTTCAGAAATTTCAACAACTACATGAGGGGCTGATCCCTCCACACTCTTCTTGGCTCTTGACCTAGTCCTAGGCCTCATCACGAACTCATCTTTGACTATCTCTTCTACTTTAACTTGAAACTTGTTGGTTTGAGATGATGCCACCTGAACCTTTGGTTCTTGAGTTTTCTCCTTACCCTTTGTAATCTGTATCTTACCCTGTTGACCAATTTTGCTTGTGGGTTTCTTGTTGGGTTTTTTGATCCTTTTCTTCAAAATTGTTTGTCTCTTTCACTGTGTGGGTGACCTTCTTCTCATGTATTCCATGCACTTCTTGTTCCTCCTCACAATTTTTTACTGATGAAGACTCTGTCTAGGGTAGTAAACCAATACTAGATAGAAAGTCAGACCAATAAATCTTCTTCTTGTCTACTGCAAACTTGACCAAAATTTTAATGAGGGAGAAATGAAAAAGACTGGACATGTGGTTATCCTTCTAAAGCTGAACTTTTGCTGCCATCCTTTCCAGACTCTTGAGTAAGAAGAAAGGTAGGTTCATGGGTTTTTTTGTCTGTGAAATGCCATAGAAGCCTCAAATGATATTGGTACACCCTACTGAATCTACCCTCACATGTGAAATACCTTTGGATAAATTTCAAGATCTCATTGTAATGATCCTAAAGATACATGGTAGGGAAAGTTGTAGAAAATTTATTGCTAAACTCAAGTTTAACAAACTGCTTGAAGGTTGAAATATCGAGTTCATCACCCTTGAACCACTTCTCACCTACTTTAGGGAGGCATGTGGCATCTGCAATGAGCTGCTTTGTAACAATAATTTCCACATTCCCTAACTTGACTATGTTATGATGGAAGTTCAAGGCAAACAGACTAGCTAGTCTCGTATTATGATCCACTTTCTGAACTTTATGGTAGAATGGAATGCAACCAGCATTCTCGAAGGTGACTTTAATGGATGGGGACGAATTTACTAGGTTAGAGTGCTGGGCTTAGTGCGTACAACATCCCCTCCCTTTTTGCTAGTAGTAGGAGCCATTTAATGCTAACACCTGGAAAATTTAGTTTGAACTTTATGGCAGACTACATGTACAAGACCAATAATGAGAGGCTTGACAATTGTGATAGCACAAAACTCCACAAGATAAAATTACTACACAGTGGTGACAGAGCAGGTTTATAATATTCAAGGTGAGAGGGAAACCCTAGCCACTCAACATTGCATAATGAACATGATTTTCATTTTAAAGGCACAACCTCAAGCTTTAAGTTTTGACTTTACGTGTGGCTGACAGGGCGTGCGCAACATATTTTTCAAAGAGAATGTAATAAGAGAATCACTGTCCTTAATTGAAGTGTTGAACATAAAATTTACAGGATGGGCAACTGACCCCTACCTCCCACAAACTGAAATTGATCTGTGTTAGCGTTGATAGCCCCAGGGAAACACTACACAACAACTGCTTAGCACAATTTTTAATTTATCTGCAATCTGCCTTCCAATCTGTAACCAATCTTCAAACCTCCTGCATGACAAACCAAAACATTTGTCTACGATTAGAAATAGTGAAATGGCGGTCTCCTGGAGTGATTTGAAACTGATTCCTAATCTCTGATGACATGATTAGACATGTTGTTTAATTGGTGCTCCACCTGAAAGTAATCATGTTTGAATATGGGAGCGAGATCGAATCTAGGTAATGGATTTGAAATGATGAAATGAGTTTCGTGTATGGGGTATGTGGGTAATGTTCACTCATCATATGCAATGATGTTTTAGCAAGGGAATTTAGGCCTAGGATAAAAGGGAATTTAGGCCTAGGATAGAATAAGGGATGGTATGAATATTTTAGAAATGGGAAATAGTTTGAAAGAATAAAGGGATAGGGGGAATATGATAGGTTGGGTTAGGAACCAAATGGGGAATAAGAAATGGGGAAAATTTTGAGGAAAACAAGTGATATTGGAAGAGGGAAATAATTGTGATATTTTAGAACCATGTTGCCTTAAACAACAGTCCCTTGACTGTAAACACATGTTCAGGTGAACCCGCTAACAAACCCTTAGTTTGACACAAACTTTGACTCAAAAACTATATGATGACAACTCTGAAAAACTCAAACACCCCTTCCCATCATTGATAAAAACTTTGATGACCAAGTTCATAATGATTTCCCAGGAAGTGGTTGGTTGAACTCATGACAGTAAAAATGTTTGTGAGTTTGACCTGTTCCATGACAACAAAACAATGGATTCGAAGACATTCGAATACTAATAAACTAACTGGCTCTAACAATCATCATAGAAGAAAACATCTGCCAGGTGAGGATATAAAACATCCTCAAGTTTCTCATTAAAAGACTCATAGATAAAGAAAATAAGCAAAAGGTTTTCATCAAGAATTCCAACTTGTGGGATTCAAGGACTAATGGTATGATGACACAACAGGGAAGCATGTATGAAGGATAAATTCCTTTCGAATGAAGCTACTACAAGAAGTTTGGATGACTGAAAGAAAGATGAGGTATGTATGCTCACATAGATTATCGTAAAAGGTCATGTCATATGGTTGAAGATATTATGGGTCACTATTTCTATCTTGGGAAATCTAATCAAGAAAAGAAAGGATCTCCTCCTCCGAATAATTGCAGAATAGCATAAGTCACACTAGATGAAATCAACATAATATATGCAACATAAGGAAGCTTACTACAATGGAGGAAATATGATTGGAAGCTCCTGGGAATGAAGTGCGTGAGAAAAATAAAGGAAGAGATTGTGATAATATATTATAGAAGGCATTCAAAATCCGAAGTCTAAGAATATTTGACTAGAATATCTCCCGGAAGGATATGAAGACTCTGATAGAAGTCAGAAAAATATAGAGACCCTTGAAACTAAATATCTGGGAGATGTGTCAATTTGCATGTAGGATGTCGATACTTACAAGAAGATGTCATGGTGAAAGATCATCACAAAGGTAACTTTGATTTGAAGTGTTCATTGATTATTTTTGAACTAACATCTGGATGGGCTTATGTAAAACTGTCGAAGGGAAGATCTGTGAATGACTTCCAGGCAGAACATATAGATGAATGTAATGACCTTCCGATAAATATGGCATGAAAACATAGTGACATGAAGTAAAGCCACATGGAAAATATGATAGATCACTTTCTGATGAGTTGAAGACATGACTGACTCATGAACAAAAGTGATGAATGATATGTGCCCTATATATATAAAAGTTCCCAAAAGGTTGAATACTCCTTAAAAGAAATTCATGACATCAAAGAAATGAGTTCTTCATACAACTTATTATTTCTATAGGTCCTTAGTCAAGAGGGAGCATGAGAAGAAGTTTCTTACTTGGAAGAGACTCAGAAATTCTTTAATGGAATAAAACCTCCTGGTATAAGAAGGAGTGATAGACATGTTTTGTGCTTCACCCGTGAAGACAGAATGGAGGATTGTGTGATCATTTGACATCCGATGCTCTTGTGGGATGAGATAGGGAATCCCATGAAAGAGTAGTCATGGAGGACCGATATTCTTTTGGGGACAGGGGAGTCCAAGAAAATAATAGTCCTTATGGAGCATATCCTGAGAGAACCTGTGTGGGGTATGTTCTGAGAGAGACAATGATGAGTATGTCTATAAATCATTGGTCTCACCAGCATTGTGCTATGATCTTATGGAGAGATAGAGTTGTTAGTCAAGGCCTTTCTATATAAATGTTGGTTGGTATGATGCTATACAAATGAGTTACAAATCCAAATTCTTCTTATGATAGATTCTTCAAATTGAGAAAGTCCAAGGTACCATTATGAATACCTCCCTAGTTAAGAGGGAGTGTTGAAAGGTGTAACTAGGTTCGGTCTTCATAATGACATGTAATTATGATTTTATGTAAAGAGATGTAAATAAGAAAAATGAAATTATTATATTGAATTTCTTCATGGGTTTCATGAGCAAGGGATTTTGTTTTTGAGTCAAGACTCCCATTGAGAGTCTTTAGTTTTTATTTGTCATCTAGTCATAAAATATAAGGGTCATTGCCATGTAAATGAAGTCATGTTACACTTTGTAAAAGGTCATATTGTCTATGTAAGGTATCCTCCACACAACTTGTCACCTAACCTCTTCAAGTTGACCTACAAACATTGAAGAAGCTGCCAGAACAAGTCTTCCTATGTCCAGCTGTCAAGTTGACCTAAAGACCCAGTGAAGAGGAGTAAAATAGAGGATCTCAACCTCCATTCTAAGCATCAAGTTCAAACTCAATCCAGCGAAGAGAAGTGCAAAATAAGTGCTAAAAGGAGGTAGTGAAAAAATGTTTTCTCTAAAGCTAAAAGAAATCTCTTCTAGGGTAACAAAGAAATAATCTTCTTTGTTTTCCTCAGAAGAATCTTCTGCGACAATGAAGTAGGATCTTCTGGGGTAACCAAGAGATATCTTATAAGACAACAGAATCTTATGGGGCAACGAAGAAGTATCTTTTGGGGCAGTGAAGAAGTGATCTTCTAGGAGGCAGTGAATAAGACTCTTTTGGGACAAAGAAGTAGAGACTGAGTTTCTCTAGAATACCTAGGGACTGAGATTCTCTAGGGTAGTTGTGAAAGTGCAATATAAGAAATATAGACCGAGTTTCTCTAGAAGAAGCAGAGAAAGAGAAATACAAGGAAGAACTAGGAAGACCAGGTTGGTGACAAGCTTCTTGAAGAGGATACTAGAGTCAAGGGTGAGTGTCATGGTCTTGGTACTTATCAATTGAAGATCTAGAGAAGACGAATTTTGATCAGGTTTTCCTCTCAAGAGGTGAGAGGTTTTGGCCCTGGCCGAAGAAGCCTATATACTGTGTCACTTGTCATTATTTATTTTGATAATTATCTTGATGAAAAGAAAACACTAATAAGTTAAAAAAGTGAAATATCATAGTTAAATAAGAACAAACATTTCACAAGCAATAATCAAGTAGAGAAATTGCTAACATTAAAAGCCCTAGATTTCTCAACATGGTATCAGAGCTAAGGTGTTGAAGACAAGAAGGGGAAGTCAAAGAAAGTTGACACACAAGAATCAATATTCAAAGAAGGAATAAAATCAAGTCAAATGTTATCAACAAGTCCAAGATCTACATCATAGAAACCTTAGATCGAAGAAGGAAGCAAGAAGAAAGATTGGAAGCACTTCAGATCATCAAAGGATCATAAATCAAGCTCTCTCTCATCAATCACTCAAGAATAAGGCCCTCTATCAACATCAAGAAGAAGGAGGAAACAAGAAACAATCTAACAAGTAAGTCCATGACTATATCTGATAATATAAAAATGTCTTTTTGCAAGGAAATCAATAAACTGGTTGGGGTTGTAAGCTTCCTTGCATGGAAGAAAAGGACTGACCTCAATCTTATTAAGAATGAGGTCATGGTTCACATTAAGGGATCAATAACCCAACCTCCAAAAGAAGATACTCAAGCTCATGCTAAATACATGAAGGGAGAAGTGAGAGCCCAAAGGATTCTTATAGAATCTATAAAAGACTCTCTAATCCCATATGTATCAAATCTAGAAACTGCAAAAGATATATATGACAAATTGGTAGAGTTGTTTTCTGTAAGTACCGCAGGAGAAGTAATCTCAAATATATAAAACATTTTCAGAAGAAATCACATCGAAGATTTTGGTCAACACGTTTTGAACCAACCATTAGGTTAAATAGGTAGACATGCCATCCTAACAGCTAGAAGAAAATGACTATATTTGTCTAGGGGAGGAAAAGGGAAGTAAAGATATCAAAAATTCAAGATCAACTAAAGAAAGAACTCTACAAACTAAAGATATCCAAGGAATATGGAATAGCCTCATACTTTATGAGGATATCAGAAATTCGAGATCAACTACAAGAACTAGGAGAAGTTATGTTTGATTTAGAGATGATCACAGTGGTAGTAAATGCACTACCAGAAGAATGGGGTAACTTCACTTCAAGCTTATATGGGAAGAAAGAGACTACTCCATTTCAAGATTTATGGTCATGTTGTGCTCTACAACAACCCCCCATTTCATATCATTATTTATTTAGAAAAACTATCATATGAAATGGGTCCCTTTAGTTTTGATTGGTATCAATATTGTATTATTCAAAAAAGGTCCGAAAACAAAATGAAAAACATTATGAAAACCTTTTCGATAAACCCATTTTGATCTTAATAATACAAATAATCAATCTTTTATCATTGCAATAAAGCGATCGCAAGATCGCATATCACAATGACATAGGGAGCATACGTTAACGGCCCATTGGTTTTCCCCGATGCGATATCGCTATCGGCTATCGGCAATATTCTATGCATGTTCTTAAAGCGCCCCAGGTAATTCACCCCAATGCGATGCGATATCGCTATCGGCTATCGGCAATATGCTTTCCATGTTTTCGTAGAATGCCAATACTCCCGATGCGATGCGATATCGCTATCGGCGATCGGGGATTTCAAAAGGTGTCAATATAAGGAGTTAAGTTTTCCCCGATGCCCGATTGTGATAAAGCGCAAATTTCAAAAAAGCCGTTAAGACAGAGGGATATTACGATCAATTCATATTAAAAGCTTGATCTGTCAAACAATGATTTGCCTGCGCTCAACCGCCAAAACATCCAAGGCACGCTTAAACGAATCATTCGACTGATTAATGATATGATGGGCATTTAAAGGATTGGCAGGTTTTAAACGGCCATTTAATGTAATAGTAAGTCCTAAAATCTTCCCATAAATTGTATCTGCGGCCACTTTAAAAGTTAATCCCTCATCACGCATTGATCAATATATCTTTCTCATATTCGGTTTTCATTACCAATTCTCTGTGTTACGTTTACTTTCACTCCTGTGCAGAATTCTTCCAAAGCAGAAAACTCAAACAAAATGGGGAAGAAGTCTAAGAAAACCACAGTCGCTTCCGCTGCGCCAGCCACAGGACAAGCCGTCGCTGATCCAACAAATAAAAAGAAAGGATTGATATCTGATACTACATGTTCTGGTCTCAGCAAAACTACTTGGCAAAGTACCTACAATTTGATTGAAGCCGAAGAACCTGAAGTGACAACAGTACAAGCCTCTGCAGATTCAACTCGGAAATCTGATGGTACTTTAAAGGACTTAGCTGACTCCTTCCTTCATCGGATAGCATCTTGGGAACAAATTCTCCCATATACGGATGTAGTGCGGTGGGCAATTGAGGAAATCCCAATCATGGACAGAACCTTCTGCACCAGAGACGGGAGAATTTTCGGGTCATTCAAGGCTGATGATTTAAGGCAAATGTATCATTTGCCTGAGCCAGAGAAGAAGTACAACAAGGCGTTTTTGGAGAAATTCCGAAAAGAGAATGAAGTTGAATCCGAACCCATTCGGGATTGGAGACAAAATCCGGCAAAACACAAACATGAATCTTCTGGTAAGTACTCGGTTGATTCCCTATGTTCTCCTTATTGTTATGCTGGAATAATGATGTGTAGATTGTGGGGGTTGCACGACTCTTCTAATTTCACTATAGAAATGGTTCCCTTGATGGAAGCGGCGTGTAACAACGAAATAATGGATTGGGCAACTATACTCTCAGATAAACTAGCAACAGCTGTTCTTGAGTTTAGAAATAAGACCCGCGTTACTGAAAGGTTAATTCCCCCATTCTACTACAGTGCCTATATTTTAGATACCTTGTGTTTTAACTCTGAATTTCCGGTGCTCGGCTGGAGGTGGACACCACAAGACCCCATGCCTATTCACATATACCATCAGAAATTATGGAAATCCTCTTATAAGCATCATTTATACCAACTCTGCAATGGCTTTATGTTACCCATTCATTACTCTATTTTTGATAAACCTACTCCCAAGATTTCCTACCAAGCCGGGATTGACTTAACATCAGTAGGAAGATGGTTCGGGGAGGAAAAATTCACTTATATAAGAGTTTTCGGTAGCCAAGCCAAACCTCACGTCCTTCCTTTGTACATACCTGATAAACTGCTGGCGAGGGAAATAGCTTATCAGATCATTGCTGAGAGTGTTACACAGACTCTCAAGAAAAATAAGAAGCAGGGCTGGCCCTCTTTTCCTTTGAGATGCGGTGTCTACACCTTGCATGATCTCAAACATGTAGAGAAAGAAGCTACAAAGATAAAATAATTAACTCTAGCAACTCTCCCTAATAGGCGATTTGATCCCAACAAAGTCGCCTATAATGCACTTGAACAGGCCAAATTGGCAAAGTTTGATCATAAAGAAGATATGTTCGATGACCTGTTCTCCTCAGCTGAGTCAATAATGCAGGTTAAGGCATTTGCCAGAATGAAATATCAAGATGAAGGGTTGGTTGAATTCAACAGACTTAGAGAACAGAGGTTGCAAACTCTGCCTCTAGATCTGTTAGCAACAACCCCAACAACATCGTCAAGCGAGCCTGAACGGGAACAGTCAAAGGAACCTCCGGTTACAACAAAAGAACAAGAAAAACCACAGGAGGAAACTCAGACTAAAGAGCAGGAGAAAGTGCGGGAGGAGACCCAGACTAAAGAGCAGAAACAGACCAACATTGAAGTAAATGTGGATACTCATATTGATCCAAAATTGCTCCAGGAATGGCAGCAATTTGATTCTATTATCAGTAGTCTGGAATGTTCAAAGGACACCGAAACTTCAAAATCAGCAGACACACAGGAAACCTCTTCACAACAGGTTCTAAGTGGAACCAGCGACCCACCCATTTCAAAAGAAGTAGAAATAATACCAAAGGACCCCTCCGATCAAATCATTTTGCAGGTAGAAGAGATTCCTCCCTTGGATGTCTTCTACAGCCCGAGGCATAAAGCTGTAGTAAAACGACAGAGGAAGAGAAGAAGGACTGATCAACCTTCCCTTTCACGGGCAATGTGGTTTGGAAGGAGGAATTTGACCCCTCTGATGACCTGACAAAACTGTCACAATATGCTGGAGCCTATTCGGCAGCAACAATAGATAAGGCATCGGAGGTGAGTCTTTTATTGAAAACAAAAGACCAGGAAATCTTCTTATTACAGGCACAGCTAACTGAAGCAAAGCAGAAAGCAGAGCAGGCAGAACAACAATTGTTGACACAACAGCAAGTAAACAATCAACTAACTCAACAATTGCAGGCAGAGAAACAAAGGATTGACCACAGCGCAATCCAGAAGCAGAAAGAGTTGTCAGAGGCCTTGGCACAACTGAAGGCAGCAAATGAGCAAATGCTGAAAACAAAAGATGAGCAGATTGCTCAACTATCAGCACAGCTTGAGAAGACAAAGGACGTTCCACAAACAACTAAATTCAGAGTAGAAGCACTACAAATAAATACGGCATTGATAGCCCAAATTAAGCTTCTATGTCAACAAATCGCCCAGGTGGAGCCACTATGTGAATTGACGACATCAATAAGTGAGAAAATAGAAAAGGCTAGGACGGAATTGGATCAAGCTGAAGAAACGATAGCTGCATTTCTTGACTGGCAAGATACTGATCAAGGACAAACAGCGAATTTACCAAGAATTTTAGAGTCACATAAAGATATATTATTTACAGAATGGCAGTCCCAATTAATAAAAGCAGAGAGGGCAGTTTCACGATGCAAATCAACTACAAGCAATTTGGTTGAATTAGTTAATAACACTCTCTACTTGTCAAATATGATTTCCCAATGCACGCCAGGAAAATTGACAACAATGAAAACATTGGAGCAGTCATGTTATCCAGATCTAGAGGAAAAGGGGAGATTAATTGCTGGAATTAACAGTTTAACATGGGACACCTATTGGTTCTTCTTGGTAAAACCACACACTCAAAGAGCCGCCCTCAAGTGCCTTACAGATGCAATCGGGTATATTATCCCCGATATTCAGGATGCCACCTATGCCGCCCAGCTTAGCTCTCGCCTCAACAGACCGCCCGAAGTGGAGCCGATGCTTGCAATAAGTCAGCTTAGATTTAAAGGCAAACAACCTACTTGATGATTCATGCCGCCGACTGCCAGGTTGCTGAGGAAAATATGATCAAAATCAATTGATACCAATTAAGTAGGATTTCAGTTTCATAGATAGTTAGATTAATTAAGTATTTATAGACCCTTTCATTGTTTTGGAAAGGGTCGTAAAGTTTTGTACCTGACTTAAAGACTGAAGTTGCACTATTGTGCTTCAACCATATTCTTTTATAAAACTGGACCAGTTATTCTACTTTTGACAAGGAAGCTTTTATGCAAATGTGCACTACTGTCTTTGTTTGAAAGTATTTCTTCGTTGGAAGAAGAATCTCAAATAGCGATTGATATTGGGAATGTCTGGCAGCTCATATGGTACTATTATCTATGTCTGAATTCATTCTTTTCATATGAATTGTTATCTGATTGCCTTTGCTATTATCGAATATATGTATGTGTTTTAACAGCATTTCTTTATTCCCTCCACTATTGGATGCTTATGGGATGCTTTTCCTTTGATCATATATGTATCGATGATATATAAAGTGTAGCAATATTGCGCTAAACCCTTTGTTTAACGATTTAAGCAGAGTAATTCTTGAACGAATAAAAGTCCATGTTTATTGAATAGAGTCATCTACATGCCTGTTTGTAAACATAGATCATCAAGCGCTACACTTTAAAAAATACAATAGTTCCCGGGATTAGTAGTAGTTCTTTTATTTCGCCGATAGATTAAGTTATTCGCCTATCATTAGATTAGTCAACCAATCATTCATTCATCCCGTTTATCCATTTCTGGGAAACTGGTCCCATTATCCCCAGTCGGAGCCACCATTCCAAACGGAAAAGGAGCTGTACTAAGGTCCGGACCGGGTGGTTATCCCCCACTGTTGATACAACGATTTTCGAGGCATCAACAGGTCACTATGTAAGATCGAAGAAACCAGACTAAAGGTAAAGATTGATGTTGGACCAAGCGAACAGAATCATGCATATGCTACAATGACAAGAAGACAGGGAAAATTTGGAAATTTTGGTCCTTCAAAGAAAAGGAAGAACGTGGATAAGATAATATGCTTAGAGTGTAATGAACTTGGACCCTACAAAAGAGATTGTCCTAATCATGGTAAGGACAAGAGGAATAGAGAAGGATCACACGTTACTGAAGAAGTGGAAGAGCTCGAGTCCAAGAAGCCTAAGAATGAAGAAGTAAAATATCTCTACTATGATTGATATGATCTTCTTCTCAAGAAGGTACTTTTCACTTTTAAATTATGGTCTTGATGTAGTCTAAATTATATAGGATGCATCTCATTTGAAAAACAACATAGAAACATTAAAAAGTAAGATCTTGTGACATGTAAAGAACGTATGTCTAGTACAAATCCTACTGATTAAGAAACTCTTAGAAAACCTCATGAGTATTTATAAGAAGTAGAAGTCATCATCGATAGAGATCATCATAAAAGAAAAGACCTGCCAGGTGAAGATATAAAAATCCTCAAGTTTCTCATTAAAAGATTCACCGATAAAGAAAGGAAGCAAAAGGTTTTCACTAGGAATTCTAACTTGTGGGATTCAAGGAATAACGTTATGATGACACAATAGGGAAGCAGTTTTGAAGGAAAAAGTCCTTTTGAATGAAGCTACTACAAGAAGTCTAGATGACTAAAAGAAAGACGAGGTATCTATGCTCGCATAGATTATGGTAAAAAGTCACTTCATTTGGTTGAAGATATTATGGATCACTATTTCCATCCTAGGAAATCTGATCAAGAAAAGAAAGGATCTCCTCATCCGAAGAATTGCAGAATAGCATAAGTCATAATAGATGAAATCAACATAATATATGCAACATAAGGAAGCTAACTACAATCAAGGAAATCTTATTGGAAGCTCTTGGGAATGAAGTGTGTGAGAAAAAGAAAGGAAGAGATTGTGATAATAGATTATAGAAGGAATTCAAAATCTGAAGTCCAAGAATATTTGACTATAATATCTCCCGGAAGGATATGAAGACTCTGATCGAAATCGGAAAAAGATAGAGACCCTTGACAATAAATATATGGGAGATGTGTCAATATGCATGGAGGATGCCGATACTTACAGGAAGATGTCATGGTGAAATATCATCACAAAGGTAACTCTGATTTGAAGTGTTCATTGATTATTTTTGAACTAACAACTGGATGGGCTTATGTAAAACTATCAAAGGGAAGATCTATGAATGACTTCCAAGAAGACCATATAGAAGGATGTAATGACCTTCTGAGAAATATGGCATGACAATAGATTGACATGAAGCAAAGCCAAATGTAAAATATGATAGATCAATTTCTGAAGAGTTGAAGACATGATTGACTCATGAACAAAAGTGATGAATGATATGTGCCCAATATATAGAAGTTCCCAAAAGGTTGAAGACTCCTCAAAATAAATTCATGACATCGAAGAAAGGAGTTCTTCATAAAACTGATTGTTTCTATAGTTCCCTGGTCAAGAGGGAGCATGAGAAGAAGTTTCTTACTTGGAAGAAACTTGGAAATTCCTAAGCTGAAAGCTTAGGTACGTTCCTTTGTGATAGGAATGAGTGCATTCCTTCAATGGAATAAAAACTCCTAGTATAAGAAGGAGAGATAGACATGTTGTTCTGTGATTCACCTGAGAAGACAAAATGGAGGATTGTGTAATCATTTGGCATCTGATACCCTTGTGGTATGAGATAGGGAATCCCCTGAAAGAGTAGTCGTGGAGGACCGATATTCTTTTGGGGACCGGGGAGTCTAAGAAAAGGATAGTTGTTATGGAGCATATCTTGAGAGAATTTCGGGTGGGGTATGTTCTGAGAGAGACAATGATGAGTATGTCTATAAATCATTGGTCTCGCCAACATTATGCTCTGATGTTATGGAGAGATGGATTTGTTAGTCAAGGGCTTGCTATATAAATGCTGGTTGGTATGATTCTATACAAATGTTAAATTATTCTTATGAGAGATTCTTCATATTAAGAAAGTCCAAGGTACCATTATGAATACCTCCCTAGTTAAGAGGGAGTGTTGAAAGGTGTAACTAGGTTCGGTCTTCATAATGACATGTAATTATGATTTTATGTAAAGAGATGTAAATAAGAAAAATGAAATTATTATATTGAATTGCTTCATGGGTTTTATGAAAAAGGGATTTTGTTTTTGAGTCAAGACTCCCATTGAGAGTCTTTAGTTTTTATTTGTCATCTAGTCATAAAATATAAGGGTCATTGCCATGTAAATGAAGTCATATTACACTTTGGAAAATTTCATATTGTCTATGTAAGGTATCCTCCAAATAACTTTTCATATAACCTCTTCAAGTCAGCCTACAAACGTTGAAGAAGCTGAAAGAACAAGTCGGCCTACATCTAGTTGTCAAGTTAACCTAAAGACCCAGTGAAGAGGAGTATAAATAGAGGAACTCAACCTCCATTCTAAGCATCAAGTTCAAACTCACTCCAGTGAAGAGAAGTGCAAAAAGGAGGCAGTGAAAAGGGGTTTTCTCTAAAGCCAAAAGAATACTCTTCTAGGGTAACGAAGAAAGAACCTTCTGAGGCAAAGAAAGAAGAATCTTTTGGGACCATGAAGTAGGATCTTCTGGGGTAGTGAAGAGATATATTCTAGGACAAATTTTTTTTATGGGGTAGCGAAGAAGTATCTTTGGGGTAGTGAAGAAGGGATCTTCTGGGAGGCAGTGAATAGGACTCTTCTGGGATAGCGAAGGAAGAAATCTTTTGGGACAGAGAAGTAGAGACCGAGTTTCTCTAGAAGACCTAGAGACCGAGATTCTCTAGGGTAGTTGTGAAAGTGCAATATAAGAAATAGAGACTAAGTTTCTCTAGAAGAAGCAGAGAAGGAGCAAGAGAAGGAAGAACTAGGAAGACCAGGTTGGTGACAAGGTTCTTGAAGAGGATACTAGAGTCAAGGGTCAATGTCATGGTCTTGGTACTTATCAATTGAAGATCTAGAGAAGAAGAATTTTGATCGGGTTTTCCTCTCAAGAGGTGAGAGGTTTTGGCCCTGGCTGAAGAAGCCTATATACTGTGTCACTTGTCGTTATTTATTTTGATAATTGTCTTGATGAAAAGAACACACTAATAAGCTAACAAAGTGAAAGATCATAAGTAAAGAAGAACAAACATATCACAAGCAATTATCAAGTAGAGAAATTGCTAACATTAAAAGCCCTAGATTTCTCAATACTAGGGCTCCTATAAAGTAGGAGACGCTCTACATGACTCAAGTTAGATCCTCAACTCGAATTAACCGAACCAAATAATTAAAATTAACTTATTTAACTTGTACAAGTTGTCTTGTGATGTGGAGTTACAATTTTTATTCTAATTTAAGTCAAGGGAAAATTAAATTAAGAATTTATTGTTGCATTTTCAACACTCCTTCTCAACAATAAAGGGATTCACATCTACCTCGATCCAATACTTTTGGAAAGTACTGCATGCAAGACTTCTCACTGTCATTGTTGCTACTACAATATCTGCAACTGAAAAGCATCCGAAAAATAAATAAATAATGATAACGACTGAATCAATCTACAACTATCTAATGGGAAAACTATTCTATGTTTGACTCTGCTAGTGAGCCTCCTACTCTACTATCAAATCTACTTTGCACTCCTCTGATTTGACGAAGATTGATCTTCCTACTGCTGAATACCGTGGGCCCCTGTAGCAAGGTAATGCTCCATGAGTCAAAAAACACCTCAATATACCTTTCCCAAATTTCTGCAACTCTTGGGACTATTGCTTCACATTGCCCCACCTCACACCAGGATGTTAACTGCATGCAAAGAAAACTTTGATCTATTCATACTGCTGCTACTACTACTCTGTTTCTGCTTTTGTACTACTGTTCTAACTACTACAATAATGAGTCTGATGTCCCCATATCTTGAAGTACAAGTTTCCATAGGGCCGATCCCTCTGAAACTAGACTCTCTCTGAGTCTCGATCTCCCTGTGGGAAATCTCTCTACTCCTCAATATACCAATGGAAATGATCACAACTTCTTTTTGTGTCACTAAACATTGTTTCACTGATCTGCCCACTAGCAACCTTCTAGCTCCATTAAGAAGTCTGCACATAGGGTGTTCTGGATCTACCCTGAACTAGAGCTCCATCAATCTGCAATTCGAAATTACTGATCTAATGTGAATCATGCTCTAATAGTGATTCCTGCTCTAATACCATGCAAAAATTCCTTCTATATTCAAACTGCTAATTGTGATTTACTAAAACAATAGAGTTGAATCTAATCTACTCATTGGCGGAAACAATTAAACATCCTGAAATCACGAAGCATACATGAGAAATAATTTAATCAACAAATTACGCAATGATTTGCTGGTGAAATCCATAGCTAAAAACCCCTCCTATATGTATATTGCATTATTAAAAAAATATGAGAAGATTACAATGCTTTGCTCAAGCCCGAGAAACTTCTACACTATCTCTATCTGTCTCACTGCTTCCTAGACAAGCCCATGCCAATACTTAACCAATTTTCTGCTTGCCCAAGTCCCTATTTCCTTGCATTTTTCAATGAGGAATTATGCCCCTTTTTAATAGGAATTTTCCTCCATTGGATTGTGTAGTTCCTTTAGGCTCTTCCTTTAAATGCATGCACCATCTCTACAATTCAGATAATTATACAACTGATAGTACATTTCCCTTGAATTCCAATCTTAACTGGGTAACTCTCAAATTTTACATGCATGAGTTATTTATGAGTGAATTATTAGTTAACTAGTTGAACACATGAAACAACGCCCCACTATTTGACCTCCTACTAGTTCCTCCATCAGTTGGAACTAGTTTAACTGACTTTAACTCAGTTAAACTGAATTAATTAATTACAACTCAAAATAAACTCAACCAGGGCTCCTATAAAGTAGGAGACACTCTACATGACTCAAGTTAGACCCTCAACTCGAATTAGCTAAAGCAACTAAGTGAAATCAACTTAGTTAACTTGTACACGTTGTCTTGTGATGTGGAAATACAATTTTTCTTCTAATTTAATTAAAGTGAAAATTAAATTAAGAATTTCTTGTTGCATTTTCAATGGTGATGATACAAGGAAAGAAAAAAAATTCTGTGATGATGCAAAAATATTCTATATAATGGGACCAGATTTCTATGGAAGGATAAAATACTGAAGCATTTTTAATTGACTAGGAGGATGGACTAGGTTTGAGCTTGTGTTTGACTTGATGAATCTCTGTTGAATTTAATGATTTCTCTAAGAAAATGTTTGTTGGGTTTCGTCCATGTGGGTTTTCCCAAGGTAAGGTCTTATGTTTTTTTGTTTGGCTCTCTCTTCATGATCCTACTATCATTATTATGTCTTTGATGTCTTCTGTGTAATTGTTTGATGATGGAATAATGAGTAAGAATGTAAATAAGATCTAAATCATCTAGAGTAATTATCAACATTAAAGACCTTAGATACAAATCAACACCTAGTCGGGTCGCACATTACTTAAAGAAAACTCATAGTATTAAAATGATTGTAACAACGATTTTAAACATCACATCATAAGAACATGAACAACTGACATAATTATATTAGCTACAAAGTGTTTCAATACATCCAACTTATGATCTCTAATTCTCCTTTCTTTTGATTTTTGGGCAATTATTTATACAAAGTAATGATGGGAGGATATAATTGCACCCATAAAATTAGAAAATATGAGATAAAATACATTTTTAGTGGATCTTGGATCAAAATATAGACTAGGATATGATTACATTTTATCTCCCTAACACAAATTCACTAAAATACAGCTTGTTCCAACTTCCTTGTTGATTGGGCATTGAATGACACTTTGGCAAACCATCCATTCATGAAATCTGGAAAATTCATCTTTAGAAAAACAAACCATAATAAATCTATAAATATACTCATGTTTCACCTAATTTGGCTCATTCTACAGAAACCCATGTCTCAGATTTTGGAGATTCGTCCTCATCTGCCCTGAAATGAAGTTGGAGGTTGACTACCTGAAATTTGTTGCTAAAATTGATCAAAACTTTGACAAGGAGTTGCAGACTTATTGTGTGACCCATGTGTTGGTAATTTAATTTTCAGTTAAATTACTTGCCATTAAATTTTCAAACTCAGGGTTTATATTCTTGCGAAGTGTATGTGCACAATATAAGGTAGGAGGTTTATTTTTTTTATCAAAAAGTTAAATTCTAGTCTATCAAATTCAAATGCAAATTTTAACCCTACTGAAGAGTTTGCCTCATCAAGTATGTGCACATGTTCTTTCTATAAGACTTGTTTAAATCAAAAGGCAATGAATTAAAAATTTAATCTAAGAACAAGAATTGTAAATCTATTGTATCTTGTAGAATGAAAAGATTATGCTACTGAACTGAATTGAAAGACTAATTTAATTGACATAATTGGAAACTAATCTAGTAAACCAAATCAAAGTCTATGCTTTTTGGAGGGACCATTCAGCTTAGCCAACTAACCTGAGTCGAGTCAGTCCTAACTAATGTCATATTAAGTTGAAGTATCTAGTCAAACTGTTGTAACCATCCCAACAACCTATATATATCTGTTTGTGTACCAATATATTAGTTCTGATTCAGCTAATAAGAAATAATATATCTATGTGTGTTCGATGGTTCTCCATTACTCTGTCTCTCTTATCTTTACTTATTCTTGCCATGTGATTGCTTGATGTTTGTCTACTGGTAACAATGCACACTTTTCGCTAGATTACAACATTGGTTCCATTATCAGTAGTTAGAACTCGAGTCACATAGCATGCAAGCGTAAATGTTAACATTAGAGGAGATACAGTTATGGTGGGAGACAAAGATCAATAACTATTTGAAGAACTATGCACAGAGGAATCAACTGTCCATTGTAGAATCCAGAGCCAACTTCTTCACAGAAGCACACAGTCGGTTCATCGAAGGTGCTCCGATAGAGATCAAGAAATTCCTCGGTCGAGTCACCCATAAAAAAAACCTCAGAATGAAATTGATGCACAATTCATGCTAAAACTATGAAATGATGGTTAAACGAATCTACATGAGTGGGTTGAGTCGATTCTCAACGACTTTTGTGAAGAACAAGAAATAGAAGGCCGAACTTCTGTTGAATGTGTTAAAGCTAGATTCTACTACGATCTGCATGGACATTTATTTTGGACAATCCCCACCCTCTTATATAAGTTTGTACTTGAAAAGGGCACAAGACACATCGTTGAGTACCGAACCCCATTGTAGACCCCATCCAATACCAATTGGTGAAAGGAGAAAACTGACTGGAAAAATTTCCTTGATGCCTAGTGCAAAGACACAAAGGATGCATGCGATTACTTTTTAAGAAAATAGACATGGTTGTTGGGTACTTCCCCACGAACCAACATTAAGTCAGGTCGACATGGGGTGGGGTAACAGATCCTAAGAAAAAAAGAGCGAAAAGACGGGAAAAAGAGTGAAGTTGGAGAAGTACACATAAAATAATAAAAATGGAAGGAAGAAGGTCATTTTCCAGAAAAAAAAAACAAGATAGTAATCGACACGACACTAACCAACATTATAAGTAGTCGATTGACATATAGAAAATTACAAGGGACAAGTGACAATAATGACGAGAACAAATGAGAGAAAAATAATACTGGAGGAAAAGAATGAAGAATCGATAACGTGACAATACATATGCATGAGACTCCTTGGATGAGTTGAGAGGTGTAGCACTGGCCACTCTGACAAAGAATAATAGTCTTCTTATAACACCTAGAGATAAAGTGGACGCTATGTAAATTCACAAGACAATTCATCTAAGCATACTCACTCCAATGAAACCATCAAATATCGCAATCAACAAATGACTGAGGTGTCTACTAACCAACACTAGGAAAGAACGAATGAAGTACCAATCACCAACCCACCAGTTATCAACAACCCATTAGTAACCAACCCTGTTTTGACCTGCATGACTTCTACGAAAATGGCTTTGAGAGGCACACCAAGAGTCAAGGATAAAAAGGAGCATGTTGATATCTCAACCATGTATGCCGACATCAAACTCGGAAGCTTCAAACACAATTTTTAGGTTTTGGAACAGTTTGTTAAAGCTATTAAGAAGAAGTTACAAAACAGAAAGAAGGACACCAATAAGCTTCAAAGTCAACAAGAACGAGAAAGGGAGATTATGAAGTTTACAAAGATTCCGTAGAAGGATCACGATGAATTTGTGGCTGCCAAACAAACCTTGTAGCACTGATCTAGGTGGCTCCAAAGACACACACAAGACAAAGAGGACTTATGCAAGCTCAAAAATCAAAGCGATCAGAATGCTTTCAAACTAGAACAAGAGCGTATATGTCATCGTCCTAATCGCGACAGTGCAAACGGTTTGTCAAACTGAGACCGTATGCGAAAGTTAGAACCAGTCAAAGTTGGTTTGACTTTTGTTGAGTGGGCAGGCTTAAGGAGGCCGCAATTCGACTTTTCCGGTGGACGGAATCCAGCCAGCTCTGGCCAGATTCCGAGAAAAATTGTTGCCTCGTTAAAAAGACTCCTTCTACCCAAATTTCAGATTTTCAAAAAAGGTCTTCTTATGTTTAAAAAATAAAAAATAAAAATATAAGGGAGGTGGTGGGCCACCACCCCCACCACCCCACGCCTCTATACACCATACATAACAAGGAGGCCGGTGGGGATTGAACCTGCCTGGTCCACGTGGGTCGGCCCCCACCGGGCGACCCCATGAATGAACTCATGTAATGTACTAACATAAAACCAACCACCCCCATTTAATGCTAAACAAACAAAACATCGCGCTATGATTTAGCGAAGGTTAAGGGGCAGGCCGCCCAATGCAGACCCGACCCAAAAAATATTAATACAGTTTCAAAAATAAAACAAATGGTGTGTTAATTTGGAGGGGTCGGGGTTTGACCACCCGACCTCCTCCTTATTATTCGAAGCCTAAACCAATCCACCTAAATCGTCTTCTTGTTTAATCCGCCATAGCAACTTATATAAACCTTCATTTTCACTAGTGCGAGGGGCAAATGGAGGAACCAGGAGCGGGCACAAATTTCGAGGTGGAGGAGGCATTGCATGGAGTTCGAGGCAACGTTTTGCAGGAGGGTCGAATTTTCACTTTTTCAGATTTTGACAAATTTTATATGGTTTCAGCACTACTCGACGCCATGAACACAATGGCGCTGTCCGTTTCTCCATCAGGGTTCTACATTTTTCAGCCATTTTTTAGTATGTAGGTGGAACCATGACTACTATAGAAATAGGGAGTGGAACCATGATCCTTGAAATTTTCCCGAGGAGGTAATTTTTCTCCATGTCGGAATATAGTCAAGTTTACAGTCGTTTTTCACGGTTTTCTGCAGGAATCACAATGGGGAGGTCAGATTCACCTTTGGAGTTGCAGATTTCCAGTCCACCTATGGAGCAGAATCTTTGAGGAATCTAAAAGATTCCTTGAGCCCTAGATTCTCAATTTCATAGAATTAAAAAATTGGACAGTCGATTTTGCACTATTCGATGCCACATCTGCTTCTTTAGATGGCCCCTGGTTGTGAGGTATATGCAGTGTGTTCATGTACTTCTTTTTCTATGCATTGTGTTACACAGATCCCTGTTTCATGTTGATGAGGGATCTTGTTTATTACTTGTTTTCATGATTCCTGCTTGATGTGACGTGGAATCGTCTATGTGATGTACTTGTTGTCATGATTCGTCATGTTATGATTTTAGATCCCTTTGTTGTATGTTGATGGGATACTCATGTTGTCATCATGCATGTTTGCATTGAGATCCCTTTTATGCCATGTTGGCGGGATGCTCATCATGCATGAGTTTATGTCATGCTGATGGGAGTCTTTTTAACTGAGAGTTCCTGTAGTGGAACATCTCTTGGAGCCACTCCCGCATGAGGGCATTTTCCTTGTATGATAGCAACATCATCTCTTATGTACATCATCACTATTGACAACACTTAATGTAGTGACCTACACCATCTTGACACCAGGGGCCGGAGATGTAGTCCCTCTTGGACGAACTTCGTTATCAACGTCTTGTTATTTTATGTTGCTGATGATTGTCATGTTCCTTCTTCTTTAAAACATGCACATGTATTCAGTTATTTTCTTTTAAAAATGCAATTTAACACATCACAAAAGCAAAAGGTCTTGGAAGGGTCCTTTGTCACATCTGGACCTGGATCAAGTGGTATCAGAGCGGTCTTTGTGTTGATGTGAATTGCAACGTGAACAATGGAACGTGCAACGACAGAGGATGAAAAAGTGATTTACAAGACCATGCTCAAAATTTCCAAAAGAGTGGAAATAATGCATGAAACTCTAGAGAAAGAGACAAGGGAAAAGGAGCGATTGTAGCTTCAGTTGCAAGCCATGGAAGAGGCCCTGGAAGAATTGAAGCACAACAACCAAAGTCTTCGAACAGAGAACGTTGAGTTGAAGACGCTTCTACATGAAGAGAAAGAGGAAAAAAATAGTTTGCTACGACAGCTGCAAGCAAAGGACGAGGCCTTGGAAAAGCTGCAACGTGACCCATGTGAGGTAAAATGTGATTCTCTGAATTCATGCATGTGTCCTGATGATGATTTCGCTATTTTTGAAAATCACACCAAAGGAATTGGCTCCAAACTGTTGAATAAAATGGGGTATGAAGGAAAAGGCTTAGGCGTTAATGGCCAAGGCATTGTCAACCCCATCAAAGTAGAGGAATTACCGTGTTGAACAGGACTTGGGTATGTCAGAAAGGAATTTGGGGAATGCGCCGAGACAGCTAGAGAACTGCCAACAACAGATGATGAGAAGCCCTCATCAGTTCATTCCAAATCGACACAGGAGGTAAAGGATGTTGATTTCCTTTCGGTTTCGTCTTCACATAGTATGATTTCTATTGGAGATTTGGAGATCCCAATTATAGGGACAAACATGAGGCTCCTTACTAGGACGAAGCATGCAAAGGAAAAAGAACTCGATGTTAATAACCGAGGCATAACTCAACCAGTGGAGGTTATGCAGAGACCTCAAATTGTAGGCTTGAGATACACGAAGGGGAATGCTCGAAGGTGTCAGATTCTTCCGAGACATTGTTGAAATCGTCGAGGAAAGAGAATGATGGGAACACATCCCCATCATCCCATGGCAGTGCCCATTGCAGGGAAAGAGCTGAGGCAAGCTCTCATCGCCATACTTACACCAGAGACAACAAGGGAAGGTATAACCACTCTTGACATTTGAATGTTCATTTCAATTATAATCATGTTTTTAATGATGGACATAAATCAAGACATTGAGAAACATGTACCTTTTGTGGATTACATAACCATACATTTTCTAAGTGTTGGAAAACAATGGCAGCACACAAAAAGAAGAGGCATGAAAGACCCTCTCAACAACAGGTAAAGAAACATGTTAAGCAGATCTGGAGGAAGAAGATGTACCGCAGTCATTGCGATAGAAATGGCCAACAAAGAGCCACTTGTTGGAGGCTCCATCTAGAATAGCACCTTAAAGACAAAGTGTCGGTGCATGAACCAGGCAAAGCAGTTGTTCAAACATCGAATGTGCCACAAGGAGGCAACCCATTCACATTGATAAGTGAAAAATGGTTTCTAAATATGTTGTCTTGTCATGGTCATGCTTTTGTAAATCATTTGTTGCATTTTAAAATGTAAAAGTGATGACGTATTTCCATCACTTGTTAGGCAACAATGATGTCTAGTCTTATTTTGTGTTGCATGATAAACTGTGAAAGTGATGTCGTGTTTCCATCACTTGTCAAAACAATAGTGTTTGGTCTTATATTTGTAGATCATGTGTTGCAGTGATGATGTGTTTTCCATCACTTATTGAAGCAACAATGATGTGTTGGCCTTGTTTTCATAGCTGGGGTATTGTGTCCATATTTTTGTAAACTTGACCATCGAGTATGTGTTATAAACTCGTGGCAAGTGTGGGATGTTTGGGTCATTAGTTGGTCATGAAAGTCAAGCATGTGATTTTCCAAACAATGTACTACAGGTTGCAGAGGTAGTAGGTATCAGTTCGTCGCTTAAGGCTCCGAAGAACAAAGGTGAAGGAGATAGAAGTGAGACCTTTTCAGGACGCTTGTGATGCAGACAAGGTAGAGAGAAGTTGCAGATTATTTTTCATGCTTTTGGAGGACCAAAAGCTCCTCAGTGGGGAGGATTGATCTAGGTGGCTCCAGAGACACACAAAGGATAAAGGGGACTTATGAAAGCTCAAAAATCAAAGTGATCAGAATGCTTTCAAACTAGGACCACATCGTAGATCTTGTCGTCTTGATTGCGGTAGTGCAAATGGTTCGTCAAACTGAGGCCGTATGCGAAAGTTAGAACTAGTCAAAGTTGGGTTGACTTTTGCTGAGTAGGCAAGCTTAAGGAGGCCACAATTTCGACATTTTTGGCCGACGGAATCCAGCCAGCTCCAGAAAAATTTCGGGAAAAATTGTTGCCTCGTTAAAAAGACTCCATCGGCCCAAATTTCAGATTTTCAAAAAAGGTCTTCTTATGTTTAAAAAATTAAAAAAAAATAATATAAGGGAGGTGGTGGGCCACCACCCCCACCACCCCATGCCTCTATACACCATACGTAATAAGGAGGCCAGTGGGTATTGAACCCGCCCGGCCCACGTGGGCCGGCCCCCACTGGGCGGCCCCATGAATGAACTCATGTAATGTACTAACATAAAACCAACCACCCCCATTTAACGCTAAACAAAAAAAACAACGTGCCATGATCTAGCGAAGGTTAAGGGGTGGGCCGCCCAATGCGAACCCGACCCCAAAAATATTAATACAGTTTCAAAAATAAAACAAATTATTTTTTAGTTTGGAGGGGTCGGGGTTTGACCAACCGATCTCCTCCTTATTATTCGAATCCTAAACCAATCCACCTAAACTGCCTTCATGTTTAATCTGCCACAGAAAATTATATAAACCTTCATTTTCATCAGTGCGAGAGGAAAATGGAGGAACCAGGAGTGGGCACAGATTTCGAGGAAGAGGAGGTAATGCACGGAGTTTGAGGCAACATTTTGAAGGAGGGCCGAATTTTCACTTTGTCAGATTTTGAGAAATTTTATATGGTTTCAGCACTTCTCGACGCCACGAACGCAATGACATTGTCCATTTCTACATCACAGCTCTACATTTTTCGGCCATGTTTCAGTATGCAGGTGGAACCATGACTTCTGCAGAAACAGGGAGTGGAACCATGATCCTTGAAATTTTCCCGAGGAGGTAATTTTTCTCCATGTCGGAATATAGTCAAGTTTACAGTGGTTTTTCATAGTTTTCTGTAGGGATCGCAATGGGGAGGTTAGATTCGCCTTTGGAGTTGCAGATTTCCAGTCCACCTATGGAGCAGAATCTTTGAGGTGTTAGTGCCTAACTCTACCTCAGGCTGAGAAAGGTAGGATCTAGGGTAACATCAAACCACGCTTAACGTGGTAGCTAGCCCTACCAGGTCGGGAGAGGGCTCTCTCCTTGTCAATCTCAGAAAAGATGGCCTATGAAGCTTGAGATGACTGATGTAATGACTGATTTTAGGCTAGGTATATGTACAGAGGTGTTTGATTGAATTTAAGATGGGTTTGCTGGCTCAAATGTGAAAGGCAGATTTGGGTCCGGGAATGAGGCTCAATTTTGCAGAGATCTATGGGGCAAGGTAGGCAAATGGTTTGGTACTTCAAATTGAGTGACATGGAGAGCTTTTAGACAGGTGAGAAGTTGAAAAGGGCATGAAAAACTCAGGGATCCTTTTCAAACAGCTGAAAACATAGATAACTAAACAAACCCTAGGTAGAGCACTGGAATTTCAATGTATTCTACCTTTTATCCTTGTTTGATTTAGTTAAGATGAAATAAAGAGAGATAGTGGCATACATAAAACATATGTAGACTTACAATTACAGAATAAAACACAATACCAAAGAAAGATGCCACATGAATCCCATAAAATGCTGCAAACCCTGGTCTATTCCTTAGCCAAACTGCTGAAATGAATATACAATGAAGCTCCAAGCTTTCCCAAAAGTCCAACCATGCTAATGACTGAAAAACTACAAGATATAGGCAACAAAAAAATCATGCTAGGATTTAGGGGTAGAGATCATGAGTTTAGGAGCTGTTTTAACAGGATCTAAACTAAGAACTAAAAATTAGGCAGTGGAACAACATGCCTCTAAAACCTAGGAAACTGATTCATTCAGTTGCAAACTACTTTTTCATGATGAATCTACCTCTATGAGTGAAAATTTAGCATAATTACATCAAAATCCATCAAGTCACATTAAATTACATCATGAGTTTGACAATTAGAAGGAGAAAAGTCAAACTATGAAGAAACTAGGCGAAAAACAGAGTTTTTTTGCCAAAATGAGCAAAATTCCTCCAATGCGCCGCGCTGATTTCCCTATGTTTAGTGCCTTTTTGCAACTCATTTTGGAGGCCCTCCTAGTGTCCAAATTTGCTCCAAGTGGGCTTTTTGGAAAGGTATGCCTGTCTACTTTCTAGCATAAGTGTAATTTTTGAAGTTGGCCTCCATTTTCCCCTCCAAAACTGAGTTCTCCCAAGACTGCTTCCTGTGTGTCAAAAAAGGGGTAGTAAGGTCATTTTTGAGGTGTTTTTGACCTTTTTGGAAGCTCAAAACCTGTCAAAATTTTTGGCCATTTGTGAGCATGTATATTTTTTCATGAAAAATCCAAATATGTTGAGTTTTCCTCAAAAGGAGGTACCCATCAAAAGAGAGCGCCAGGTGGCGCGGCGAATCGGGCAAAAAAACTTGTTTTCTAAGCCAAAAATTTCAAAATTGCAAAAAGTGTCCCAAATTTCTTGAAATTTGGGCTGAATGTCCTTCATTAAGTGCTGCGTTGGGCGAAGGAAGCCTCAGCCAAGATCTGAAGTCTATCTTGCTCTTTTCGCTTCCTTGATGCCTTCTTTAACTTGGCCTTCAAAATCCTGATTCTTGCTTTGCACACCTTGTTTCTCGTCAAGTAGTGATATGCCATGTCCCTTAACATGTTTTTCTCGTTGTTGGCCTTCTCTAGTAGCCTTTCTAGGTGCATGTTTTTTCTCTCAAGCCAAGATTCATGATCAGCTTGAATTTCTTGCTCAAGTGTGGTCAATTTGATTTTCCTCCTCTTGGCAGCTTGCCGATTTTGCCTTCATGTTTTTGAGCTCCATGGATGAGTGGGACTGATGAGGGGAGGGTTTGATGCTAGCTGTAGGGTTTTAGGGAATGAAAGGGTTTAGGGGATGATATTTAGGGTTTGGGATGGCAATTATGGTTTTGGGGATATTTAACTAGGGTTTGGGATAGTGGGATTAGGGATTTAGGGTTAGTTGATTAGGGATATGGGAAATGTGGAATGGGTAGATGAGAATGTAAAGAGAGGGAGAAAATGATTGAGGGAATGAAGGAGTGAGGGAGTGAGAAATGGCTAGGAGTGGAATTAGCAGCAAGAAATACAACTCATAAACCCTATGCAATTGTTTTTTGACAAAAAATGCAAGGAGGTAGGGTTTTAATTTTTATCCATTAAATCACCATAAGCACCAAGAGAAATTCATTCATTGGTCATGGAGGGATGTTAAATTACTTGGGAAATGAAGAATTTAGAAATTTGAGAGTCTTTGGAGGAATATTTGAATGGATTTCAGGCTTTTTAGCCCAATGCGCTGTGCCATCTCAATGCGTCGCGCCAGTTCATTTTTTACACTACAGAGGGCTACCCAATGCGCCGTGCCATCTCAATGCGTAGCACCTTTTTGCAGGAGACTTTTGGAGGCCTTCCCGGTGTCCAAATTGGGCATAGGATAGCTCATTGGAAATATTATTGAGTCTAATTTCCAACACAACTTGAATTTTTCAATTTGGAGTTCATTTGCCCTGTCAAAAATCAAATCTTGCAAGACTGGTCAAAATGTACAAAATGAGGCTGCCTAAAGGTAGAGTTTTGTTGCAGTCAAATTTTGAAGGTCTTCCTCAACCCCAAATTGAGCTCAGGATAGCTCATTGGAAATTTCTTTGTGTCTAGTTATCATTTCACTCATCAAGCAAGTCATTTGGCCAACCAAGCTAGGAGAAACCTTGATTTTCCCAAGGTCACTCCAGAGGTGCAACAATTCTCCTAAGGCAACTGTATTTTTGACATTTCTCTAAAACCATGACACCTGTGTAAAAAGTGAAGGAGTTTTTTCTTCCTTGGCCTATTGTAGACAAAAACCTTTGTTAGTTTTCCCAAATTCATCTTTTCTTGCTCAAAAACATCATTGAAGTAAAACCTATCCCTACGTGTGGAACACAGATTTGTCGAAATGAAGTGAAATGAAGGGGATAAGGGGCTTCTAAATTCTTGAGAAAGTTTTTGGAAGTAGGGAGGGATGTTAGGAAGCAGGGGAAAGTGAAATTTCAGAGATTGAGTCACTGAGGGGAAGAGGTCCAAAAGGGTAAAACATAGGCCTAGCCTAGAAAATTGTCAAGTTGTAGCAAGAAACTAGGGTTTGTGCGAAAATGAGGAATTTGAGGGATATCAGTGATGGGAAGTGTTTAATAAGGTATATTAAGGATAGGGGAAGGTGTATGAACATCAGGATACAAGTTTTGCTGATGATTTGACCATCCAAGAGAAATTACCTTCAAAACCCTAGGAGAGGGAAATGAACCTTACCTAGGCGCAACTGAAGCATGAACAAGGTGTAAAATGACCCATTGGAACCTAACATGATGATGAAAACCCTCTGAATGATGGTACACTCAGCTGAATAGTGACATGGACTGACATTTGGACAACTTTGATAGGAGTAAAAGCAAACCCTAGACCTAATACCTAGTGACCAAATTTTGCTTGAAGACTCACTAAAATGACAAAATTTGACCTCGACACCTTAAAATCACTTTGTAAGAGCATTTTTGATCACTGGAGGAAGGCTGCAAAGACTGACCTAACATTGGCTCTAATGGGGATGGTAGCTCGTTGGAGGTGCCAAGAACGACAGATCTTTGGGAAGTAGAAAGTGCCTTCATCCATTGGGCAATGGAGTCAAAAACTCAAGCTGAAATGCATGACTGAAAACTGACGACTTGATGACACAAACTGACTCTCACTCAACTAAAAACTGACTCAATACTTAAACACAACCGACAAACTGGAAATGATGCTCAAAGTAGAGCTTATTCATCAAAACCTACTCTAACAGTTTCATTCATCACCTAATCAAGTGAAATGAAACAACCAATGCAACCAAGTAAGTATTCCGGCTGCTGTTTGAATTCTCTGCAAGTGCTTGCTTATGAACAACAACAAAGAACTACTGAAAGGCAACTCCCATGAAAACTTGGAAACAGATCCGTTGAATGATATGGATTCTCTATCCGCCTCCAAAAACACTGCATAAGGATCTTGAAATTCATGCACACTGGGACTTAGCTCATCCAATGGATTACTTTTCTTCTCCTCATACCATGAATGCAAACTTTCATCTGAGCTTTGTGATGAGAATCCTGCTAAAAATGACAAAGAAACCGACTGCCAGATCAAGTTTGTATCAATACTTGCTTCAAGCTCACGGGTAGCTAATGGAGAAGGACCTTGACTGCAGACATCATCCAACACATCAGCTATTGGATCATGAAAAACTTGAAAAGACTGCTGCAACCCATTTTCTATTGGTTCCGATGAGATTACATGATTTCCTACAGGCTGCTCATTTGAAGATATACTATGCAATTTACCCTTCAAAAACTGAAATGATTCAAAACAAAATGGTATGGAATCATCTTGTATCATTTGATCATATGTGCCAGCTTCCAAGTCTTCATCTGCAACTTGACAATCAATGGCATTCGAGGGCTGCAAATTTGGATATGAGAAGTCTTGAACAAGGTTTTCATTGCCCTCAAAAAGGTTCAGATCAAGACTTGTCGACAGTTGATTTCTGATTGCATGAATGTTGTCTCTGATGAACTGAAATGAAGCAAAACAAAAAGGCAAAGATCCTTCACTTACTTCAAAATTTGTTGCACTTTCCTTGTCATTTCCATAGCTGATATGTGATGGCTGAACATTGTATTCGAGCTGCTGAAAGTGAACTTCTTCCTCCCACAAACTAGCTGCTGGTTTGTTTGCAAGATTAGCTTCTATTTGGAGAACATAATCATCATCATACTGATCAAACTGAGGCAAATCATCAGTATAAAACACATCATCAAGCATACATGTCATATCAACAGATCTCCCTTCTCCAAGATGATCTACAAAACAATCATTATCAGATCTATGACAACTGGGATAAGAAACAAAATGTTTTGGATCAACAACTTGTTCTTCTTCAATCAACGAGCGATGGGCTTGAACATTATACTCATTTCTTGTGGTGATCCTTGTAGGAATTTACAGGGTAAGTTCCTCAGACAGAACACCAAAGGACACCACTCATACACAGATCACAGATCAATACACCAGTATTTTGACATGGTTAAAACCCTCAAAGAGGGAAACAGTCCACGGCCTGAGCCAACACGGCCACTTCAGGCAATTTATTAATAAAAGAATGAAATTTTACATAAGCTTCTCTCATGAACAGTTAACCTACAAATGACCCTCCATGCTCTTTAAATAGAGATCATGGACCAATCAGGTGTTAAGCCACGGATCAAGTGTCAGTAATACCAAGGAGAGAATGAACCATCGGATCACTACATATCGTGACTGTCGGATTGTAAGTTACAAAATGTACATAGTAAAGAAACACACTTTACCTAACTCTATACTAGACCAAGTTATACTTAACTATTTCCTATGTGTCGGAATATCCTAACATCCCCCCTTAAGAACAACTTGGGATAGGATTGAAGGATTTACAAATATGACACAATAGGAGAAGGAAGGAGGCACTAGAGCCTATCCCCCCTCAGTGACAACTTCCTGAAATCCAACCATAAATCGAAGTTTAGTGAACTTTGCCTCTGTGAGAGCCTTTGTAAAGATGTATGCAACTTGATCATCTGTTGAACAATATTACACTTTAAGAACATGGGCGTGGATGAGCTTTCTGATGAAGTGCATGTGCAGTTCAATGTGTTTTCTACGCTGATGTTGGACTGGATCTTTGCATAGTTGAATGGCACTTTGATTATCACACCAAAGTGTAGTCGGATGTGGCTGCTGAAAGCCCAACTCTGACAGGATCTGACGAAGCCACAAGGCTTCCTTACTAGCTTCTACGGCACCACGATACTCTGCTTCTGCTGAAGACAAAGAAATGGCACCTTGTTTCTTGCAAGCCCATGTAATAGGTCCTGAACCAAGAGTGAACACATAACCTGTAGTAGACTTCCGATCATCAGGGTTACAGCCCAATCGGAATCAGTGAAACCAACCAATAGAGGAGCTGCTTCGGCACTGTAATGAATCCCAAACTGAACTGTACCTCGAACATAACGAAGTATTATTTTAGCTGCTTTCGAATGACTTTCACGTGGGTTTCGCATAAACCGAGCAACAAGGCCAACAACAAAGGAAAGGTCAGGACGAGTATGGGTTAGATACAAAAGTTTTCCTACAAGTTGACGGTATAAGGTAGCATCAACTTCAGGAGAAGTACAAGTGACTGAAAGTTTGACTCCAGACTGAAAGGGAGAAGGGGCTGGCTTACAGTCTTCCATGTGAAAATGGCATAGAATATCACAGGCATACTTGGACTGGGAAAGGGAAATACCTTCCTTGGATTGCAAGACTTGAAGACCAAGAAAATAATGTAAGTGTCCTAAGTCTGTCATTTCAAACTTCCTTTTAAGGCTAGAGTTCACATGGTTTATAAGGTTGGGATCACTACCAGTCAGGATAAGATCATCAACATAAAGAACAAGAATGATAAGAGACTTCCCCACTTTCTTGGTGTAGACAGTATTGTCAGAATGACACCTAGAAAAGCCATTTTCTAAAAGAAAGTTATCCATTTTGGCGTACCAAGCTCGAGGAGCTTGCTTGAGACCATAAAGGGATTTCTTAAGCTGACATACAAGGCTGGAGTCTGTTTGTATAAAGCCAATAGGTTGTTCCATATAGATTTCTTCATGCAAGTCCCCATGCAAGAACGCAGATTTAACATCCATCTGATGGACTTCCCATTTGAAAGAGGCAGCAAGGGAAAGAACAAGGCGGATAGAGTTCATTTTGGCAACAGGGGAGAAGGTTTCAGTGTAGTCAATGCCTTAAACTTGTGAAAAACCCTTAGCAACAAGACGAGCTTTATGTTTATCAACTTTCCCATTTGGTCCATACTTGGTTCTGTAAACCCATTTGCATCTAACAAGTTTTCATCCCTTTGGTAGAGGAACAAGATCCCATGTATCATTTGCCAATAATGAATGATATTATTCATTCATAGCTGCTTCCCAATCTGGATGGCCTGAAGCTTCTGTAAAGGTGTCAGGATCATAATTCACTGAAGCTTGAGCCAATAAAGAAGAGGCTCTATCAAACTAAGAACATGTACGTCGCTGATCTGTGGGATCACCGGCAAGATCACCTGCTGCATCCCGAGTAGCATAGCCCCATTTTGGAAGCTGAGGAGCTGAAGGAGGATCCTGAGAAGGTGGGGGAGGATTTTCATCCTCGCTTCATCATCTGAAGAAGAAATATTTTCAAAAGTAGAAGAGATAGGGAGAGGTGGCACATCTGCCGAACTAGGCTCGTAGGCCGATATATTTTCAGCAAACTTTACATCTCTTCTAATGATAACATTTTTGGACTTAAGTGGAATAAGTCTATATCCTTTGACATCTTCAGAATATCCAATGAAAATACATTTTTCACTCTTAGGTTCTAAAGCTTTATGTTTCTCATCTGGAATATGGGCCCATGCTTCACTTCCAAAAACACGAAAGTGACTTACATCTGGTTTAACTGAGCTCCATGCTTCTTCTGGAGTGATATTCTTTAAAACCTTAGTAGGACTGCGATTTATTATGTAATTTGCACAGTTAATTGCTTTTGCCCAATAATTAAGACTAAGTCCTTTAGATTGAAGCATACAATTAGCCATTTCCTTTAAGGTGCGATTCTTCCTTTCAGCTACACCATTTTGTTGTGGAGTATATGGAACAATATGTTGCATTTGAATTCCATTCTTAGTGCAAAAGTTGATGAATTTGTTGTTAACATATTCTCCGCCATTATCAGATCTTAGCTTAAGAATTTGATGTCCAGATTGTTTTTCAACAAAGGCCTTAAAGGCCAAGAATATGTTAAATACTTCACTCTTGAGTTTTAAGAAGTATACCCAAGTGCGTCTGGAGAAATCATCAATGAAAGTTAAGAAATACTTGTAGCCAGAGAATGAAACAACTGGAAGTGGACCACATAAATCACTATGCACAAGATGTAAAGGGGCTGAGGCGTGCCAAGAGGCACGTTTTTCAAAACTGTCCCGATGATGTTTTCTGAGTACACATCCAGAACAAACACCATCTCTGCAAGATACCATTGGAAGACCTGTCACCATATTTTCTTTACATAGATTCTAAAGAGAGCGATAGTTTAAGTGACCAAATCGCTCATGCCAAAGTTTGCTCACTTCATCATTATGAGCAAAAAATATCGAGGGAAGATTTGATGACCCAAAGTTGTGAAACTTATACAACCTTGTAGAATCATCAGCAATGCTAGTAGCTAAAATATGTCTAGGATCTCTTAGGTCCTTATTTACAACATCGTGAGGTGAAAATTCAACGATTTTACCTTCACCTGAATGAGTTATCTGATATACAGATAGAAGGTTACAGGATAAGGTTGGAACACATAATACATCATTAAATTGACCATTGTCTATATGAACAGTTCCAGTCCCTACAACACTAAAAGATCTATCATCACTAACATATATATTTTTGGTGTTACAATCATTTAAGGAAGAAAACATGGCTTTGTTTTTGGCCATGTGATAAGAAGCTCCAGAATCAATGAGCCACTCATGAGAATGAGAAGAAGAAGACACATTTAGTGCATAGCCAGACCGAGATGCTTGACAACCACATGCAGAAAGTGCTATCCCTGAAGATGAAGTTGAAGTTGAAGAGTGCTCTAAATGGATGTTATGCTTCTTCATTGCTGCTTCCAAGGCTTCCATCTTCTTAAATCATTTGGATTCTCAGTGGCCATCTCAATTACAAAAGTTGCAATGTCTATCAGTCTTCTTCCCTTTGTTTTTATTTGTCTTATCATTTTGTTGAAATGATTTTTCATTTTGAGGCTGAAATTGCTTAGGACCCTTGTTTGGTTTAGGACCATTCCTTTTAGGATACAACTTCTTAAGATTCTTTGAATTTGGTTGCTGCTGGGTGGCTAACGCTTTCTTAGAAGAGTTTCCAAGATGAAGAAGACCAAGGTGTAAGAGTGTTTCTTGTTCTCTTATTAAAGAATCACAAAAGGAATCAAAGGAAGGGGACTTGTAGGCTTGTCCTTGAGAAATGAAGGCTTCTTTTATAGAATGGAAGGTGGAAACAAACACAGAATAGGCTGGTCCCAACTTAGTAAGAATGGAATAGATAAGGTTACTATCTTCTTTCTTAACCTTAACACCTTCCAAGAGAAGTCTAAGGGTCTTGAACTTGGACAAAAAATCTTCCATTGCACTTACCAAAATGTCAAGTTTTACCTCTAGAGATGTCAATTCCTTCGGATCTATGTTTTTCATCTCTTCTTCCTTCAACTTTTCCCTTCGGATCAGCAAATGAGCCTCTACATCTACTACACTGTTCTGCATCTCTTCAAGTGTTGCGAGATTCCTTTCTCTCAGATGAAACTCCATTTCTGGATCAAAGGCTTCCGGGTAGTGCAAGAGAGCAGATCCAGGAGGAGGCCTTCTATTAACCGGCATCGAAAAATAAACTTGGTTAAATCTGGCAGAAAATTGTTATACTGTCTCCCCTGGTTGTCTTTTTAGCTGGTTATACTCTTCTATAATCAAGAAAGGGTTCTGTCTGACCACCCCCCTGTCGAGGAAAACTTTGACGAACTACTAGAAATCTGAGATGCTCGCATCAGGCAGGGTTTTGAACCAACTCTTGACTTTGCCTTGCAAGGAAAGAGAAAAAAGCCTAATTCTGACATCCTCTTCATCAACTTCAAAATGGTCGAGAAAAGACTCAAAATTCAGAACATGTCTCTCAATAGTGATGTTGTTGCATTCACCATAAAATCTTGGTAGATATAGATCATGATTTTAGGGAAAGCATGGGATATAGGAGGTAAGATTAGAGGCTTGTATCGATCTGGAATTTTAAAAGGTATAGGGGTATGTACAAATGCTGCAGAATCAATCTTGGTCTCTTGAGGTTCATCAGTTTGAAGACGGTCATCACAAGACTCAAAAGAAGGGTTTTGATCAAGCTCAAAGGCATGCAAATCGTTGGTATTCACAATCTTCAAAGGGAAGGAATCAAATGCAGTCCGAGGATCTTTTCTCATATACAATATACTTTGCAAAGCCTTCTTGACATTCTCAGGAAAAGAGAAGAAATAATTTAGAACAAAGAACAAAATGTCTTGGATGAAATTATAACTTGAATACCTGACCTTTCCATATTGTCCTTTCATGTTTCTGTTGGTCAGGTTCATCCTCCAGTGGAGTCCTTGGATCTGATCTCGAAACTGATTTAGAGTCACCAGGTGAATGATTTCAGCTTTGCAGTGTCTAATCGTTGTCCACTATCAACAATCAGATCTGAAATTGATTACATTTTACTGAGTAAACCAGATGTTCAGTTCATAAACTAGACCGGAGATTGACTGAAGCAACATTCATCTACTTTCGCTAATGCAAAGCAAGAGCGTTTCGAAGGATACCTGACTAACTTCAGGTTCTGTCTGTAGTTTATAAAGCAAACAACAAACTTTTCTTCCCTAGTATGGTCATTAGTATGTTATGTTAGTGTCAGTCTTTGCAGCCTTCCTCCAGTGATCAAACATGCTCTTACAAAGTGATTTTAAGGTGTCGAGGTCAAATTTTGTCATTTCAGTGAGTCTTCAAGCAAAATTTGGTCACTCGGTATTAGGTCTAGGGTTTGCTTTTACTCCCGTCAAAGTTGTCCAAATGTCGGTCCATGTCACTATTCAACTAAGTGTATGATCATTCAGAGGGTTGTCATCATCATGTTAGGTTCCAATGGGTCATTTTACACCTTGTTCATGCTTCAGTTGCGCCTAGGTAAGGTTCATTTCCCTCTCCTAGGGTTTTGAAGGTAATTTCTCTTGGATGGTAAAATCATCAGAAAAAATTGTATCCTGATGTTCATACACCTTCCCCTATCCTTAATATACCTTATTAAACACTTCCCATCACTGATATCCCTCAAATTCCTCATTTTCGCACAAACCCTAGTTTCTTGCTACAACTTGACAATTTTCTATGCTAGGCCTGTGTTTTTCCCTTTTGGACCTCTTCCCCTCACTCAGTATCTGAAATTCCACTTTCTCCTGCTTCCTAACATCCCTCCCTACTTCCAAATTTTTTCTCAAGAATTTAGAAGCCCCTTATCCCCTTCATTTCACTTCATTTCGACAAATCCGTGTTCTACACATAAGGATAGGTTTTATTTCAATGATGTTTTTGAGCAAGAAAAGACGAATTTGGGAAAACTGAGAGATTATTTTGTCCACAATAGGCCAAGGAAGGAAAACCTCCTTCACTTTTTACATAGGTGTCATGGTTTTAGAGAAATGTCAAAAATACAGTTGCCTCAGGAGAATTGCTGGACCTCTGGAGTGACCTTGGGAAAATCAAGATTTCTCCTAGCTTGGTTGGCAAAATGACTTGATTGATGAGTGAAATGATAAATAGACACAAAGAGATTTCCAATGAGCTATCATTAGCTCAATTTGGGGTTGAGGAAGACCTTCAAAAGTTGACTGCAACAGGACTCTGCCTTTAGGCAACCTCATTTTGCACATTTTAACTAGTCTTGGGAGATTTGATTTTTGACAGGGCAAATGAACTCCAAATTGAAAAATTCAAGTTGGGTGGAAAGTAGACTCAATATAATTTCCAATGAGCTATCCCACGCCCAATTTGGACACCAGGAAGGCCTCCAAAAGTCTCCTGCAAAAAAGCACTATGCATTGAGATGGCGCGGCGCATTGGGCAACCCTCTGCAGTGTAAAAAATGAATTGGCGCGACGCATTGTGATGGCGCGGCGCATTGGGCTAAAAAGCCTGAACTCCATTCAAGTATTCCTCCAAAGACTCTCAAATTGCTAAATTATTCATTTCCAAAGTAAGTTAACATCCCTCCATGACCAATGAATGAATTTCTCTTGGTGCTTATGGTGATTTAATGGATAAAAATTAAAACCCTAGCTCCTTGCATTTTTTGTCAAAAAACAATTGCATAGGGTTTATGAGTTGTATTTCTTGATACTAATTCCACTCCTAGCCATTTATCACTCCCTCACTCCTTCATTCCCTCAATAATTTTCTCCCTCTCTTTACATTCTCATCTACCCATTCCACATTTCCCATATCCGTAATCAACTAACCCTAAATCCCTAATCCCACTATCCCGAACCCTAGTCAAATATCCCCAAAACCCTAATTGCCATCCCAAACCCTAAATGTCATTCCCTAAAACCTTTCATTCCCTAAAACACTACAGCTAGCATCAAACCCTCCACTCATCAGTCCCACTCATCCATGGAGCTCAAAAACATGAAGGCAAAGTTGGCAAGCTGCCAAGAGGAGGAAAATCAAATTGACCACACTTGAGCAAGAAATTCAAGCTGATCATGAATCTTGGCTTGAGGTAACAAACATGCACCTATAAAGGATGCTAGAGAAGGCCAAAAATGAGAAAAACATGTTGAGGAACATGGCATATCACTACTTGACGAGAAACAAGGTGTGCAAAGCAAGAATCAGGATTTTGAAGGCCAAGTTGAAGAAGGCATCGAGGAAGTGAAAAGAGAAAGATAGACTTCAGATATTGGCTGAGGCTTCCTTGGCCCAACACAACACTTAATGAAGGACACTCAGCCCAAATTTCAAGAAATTTGTGACACTTTTTGCAATTTTGGCTCAGAAAACAGGTTTTTCTGCCCGATGCGCTGCGCCACCTAGTGCTCGCTTTTGATGGGGACCTCCTTTTGAGGAAAAATCAACATATTTGGATTTTTCATGAAAAAATATGCATTCTCACAAATGGCCAAGAAATTTTGATAGGTTTTTTGAGCTTCCAAAAAGGTCAAAAACACCTCAAAAATGACCTTATTGCCCCTTTTTTGACACACATGAAGCAGTCTTGGGAGAACTCAGTTTTGGAGGGGCTAATGGAGGAAAAATTCAAAAATTCCACTTGTTCTAGAAATTAGACAGGTAGAGCTTTCCAACAAGCCCACTTGGAGCAAATTTGGACATCGGGAAGGCCTCCAAAATCAGCTGCAAAAAGGCACTACGCATAGGGAAATCAGCGCGGCGCATTGGAGGAATTTTGCTCATTTTGGCAAAAAAACTCTGTTTTTCGCCTAGTTTCTTCACAATTTGACTTTTCTCCTTCTAATTGTCAAACTCATGATGTAATTTAATGTGAATTGATGGATTTTGATGTAATTATGCTAAATTTTCACTCATAGACGTAGATTCATCATGGAAAAGTAGTTTGCAACTGAATGAATTAGTTTCCTAGGTTTTAGAGGCATGCTGTTCCACTACCTACTTTTTAGTTCTTAGTTTAGATCTTGTTAAAACAGATCCTAAAATCATGAGCTCGACCCCTAAAGCCTAGCATGAGTTGTTTGTTGCCTATATCTTGTAATTTTTCAGTCATTAGCATGGTTGGACTTTTGGGAAAGCTTGTAGCTTCATTGTATATTCATTTTAGAAGTTTGGCTAAGGAGTAGACCAGGGTTTGCAGCACTTTATGGGATTCATGTGGCATCTTGCTTTGGTATTGTGTTTTCTTCTGTAATTGTAAGTCTACATATGTTTTATATATGCCATTATCTCTCTTTATTTCATCTTAACTAAATCAAACAAGGATAAAAGGTAGAATACATTGAAATTGTAGTGCTCTACCTAGGGTTTGTTTAGTTATCTATGTTTTCAACTGTTTGTAAAGGATCCCTGAGTTTTTCATGCCATTTTCAACTTCTCACCTGTCTAAAAGCTCTCCATCTCACTCAATTTGAAGTACCAAACCATTTTCCTACCATGCCCCATAGAGATCTCTGCAAAACTGAGCCTCATTCTCGGACCCAAATCTGCCTTTCACATTTGAGCCAACAAACCCATCTTAAATTCAATCAAACACCTCTATACATATACCTAGCCTAAAATTAGTCATTACATCAGTCATCTCAAGCTTCATAGACCATCTTTCTGAGATTGACAAGGAGAGAGCCCTCTCCCAACCTGGTAGGGTTAGCTACCAGGTTAAGCGTGGTTTGATGTTACCCTAGATCCTACTTTTCTCAGCCTGAGGTAGATTTAGGCACTAACATGAGGAATCTAAAAGATTCCTTGAGCCCCAGATTCTCAATTTCTCAGAATTCAAAAATTGGATAGTCGATTTTGCACTATTTGACGCCACAAATCTGATGGTGCATTCAGATTTCTCATTTTCTCATTCTATTCTTCAGCCACTTTTCTAAGTGGAATGCAGGTGTCAACATTCATGTGTGAGCAACCATTTCCATGCGATTGATGCCGTGAGATCGATGGCACGAACAACTTCAGCAGTTTGACATCCACTTCTTCAGATGGCCCTTGGTTGTGAGGTATATGCAGTGTGTTCATGTACTTCTTTTGCTATGCATTGTGCTGCATAGATCCCTATTTGATGTTGATGAGGGATCTTGTTTATTACTTGTTTTCATGATTCCTACTTGATGTGACGTAGAATCATCTATGTGATCTACTTGTCGTCATGATTTGTTATGTTATGTTTTTAGATCCCTTTGTTGTATGTTGATTGGATACTCATGTTGTCATCATGCATGTTTGCATTGAGGTCCCTTTTATGCCATGTTGGCGGGATGCTCATCATGCATGAGTTTATGTCATACTTGTTGTAGGGAAAAGTATCCGACTCGGATGACCCTAACCCACTCTAAGGGTGACAGTTCCTTAGCAACAACTGTAAAACAAACTACTGAAGGTTTACTTCTTTATGAAAGCAAAAGAGAATGGAGGAAGCACTAACCGTTGCCTTGCGCTTAATGTCGAATCCAAACTCTCCTCTTTGGCCGCTTGCTCCTAGCTCTTTGTCCTTCTGCTCGCCCAGCTGCAATGAGATCCTGCAAAACAACAAAGAAGGAAACTACAAGAGGCATGCAATCATAACTAGTTCATGGATTAGTGTAAACCAAACATGCAATCATCACAATACATAATTGAAACAAGAGCACATAGAAGAACCTCAATAGCTTTTATTAATGAAGAAATAAAGGTTCTGAGAGGATTACAACCATTGCAGGCTCCAACCCAGCAACACCTCCCAGCAGAAAGAATTGCTCTTCTTCACCTCTCTCAAACAATCACCCAATAACTCAAGAATGAAACCAACAGCATATCATTACTTTGCACAAAATTCCAGCCCCATGAGCTCATAGGAGAGAGCTCAATATATAGATGAATTGAGAAAGGATGAGTCAGCTTGCAACTGATGTGTAGCTACCTTGTGTCCTCTCTCTCTTCAGTTAATCTTTAGTTGATCTTCAGTTCTTGAGTCCACTTGGTGAACCTTGCTTCCACTTGGAGAAACAAAGCCTCTGACTCATCACAAGGCGAAATACCTGATCCAAGTGTCATTTTTGGAAGATTCCAAAGCAATGACTCACTGTGCCACATGTCCAAACTCGCCCAACGCAGGTGGGCTTTGTTCTGCCTGCTTTGCAACGCAGGTACACCATGGAGCAGTTGTGTTTCAGCACAGAAGCCTAGTGGAGCACCTGCTTTGATTTCAGAATTGCTTGTTTTTGAGTGTTTTCAGGTGGAGAACTGATCTGAGAGCTGTTGGTTTGCTGACCTTGTTCCTCTAGGGGTAGGAACATCATGTTTAGGGAACTTTGGATCCCTTGGATTATTGACAATTCATGCTTGTTGCTGTAAGGCACAAAATTGTCTATAACAGATGCCCCCTAAAGTATGAGGTCGTTTATCGGGTGAAATGCTTTATTGAGAGGATCCGAAGTTCATTCAATCTGCTGAGAAGTGTCCTGTAATAAGATACAATACAATACATTATTTTTCATACATTTTTCATGATCTAGCTGAGGCGGGCATTCCCATGCTCAGCTTTATAAATACATTTTGGTACATAGAACAGACGATCGTCTGATGCTAGACTGATAATTCTCTGCCGAATTTATCATCCTTTGAAAAGGATGATCATCTGTTGCAATGATGTACATATCAAATGTCTTTATGTCCTGAATATATATCACAGCCCGGATGGATGAAACTAGATCCGGGGTCTTCAGTCTCTTCCGATCTTCACTCGATGTACAAGTCGATCCATGTGAGAATTTCTTGAAGTCGAACATGGAAAGACATCGCTTGATTACCGGTCAATGATGTAAACCGTTAACAAGCGTGAGAGGAATCACCGATAAGGATGATGACCCTCAAGGTACGGCAGTACAATTTACATGGTGGGAATAAAGGACTTGGTGTCGACCACCATGCAAAATCTTCTGGTCGAAGGTCATTGATGTATACCTGTCGCCGGAAGTGAGAAACTTGCCATTGAGGCATGCAGGCTTCAAAGTACTGAGGGGGGTGTTCCTAGATCAACTCCTTGGATAATGAGCTGATGTCGACAAGGAGCGATCCGTCAAAGGAGGGCCTTAATGAATCCCACATCAGTGACACGGAACGGAGCTAGTGATTATGATGAGGTGAAAACAAACTGTGATGTATGATTCAGGGTGGCGGTCATGAAGTGGATGAAGGATAATGTATGGCAGTGGGTGGAACACGGTTGACTCTTTACAGAACCACATCTCTTGAACATATAACGACACTGATGTGATGGATTGGTAGCATTACCCCAATTGTGCACGGTGTGGCGAGGACCATGGTTCTGCGACCGGTGAATGAAACAACCCAACCCGATGCGGTACGGAGGACAAAGTGTCATTTTCAAGAGCGACTTTCTACCATTAATACTGTGAGGTTCTCCCAATTTTTCCCCAGTCATTGCTGACCAGTACCTCTTTATTTTTGTCAAGCTTGAGGAGGATAACATATGCTTGTTCTATAACCTGCCCTTCGGGCAAGCCCATCGCTATGTTTTAACGAGCCTAGCGATAGGGAAACTCGTTCTCGTCTAAAGACAAGTTTGCCGCTATTTAATCATTTTAACGAGTCTAACGACAAAGAAAACTCGGTCCTTTTCATTTTTAGAGAGTCTGAAAAGGCACGAAAAGTTAACTCCAAAATTCCTTTTTCGTCATCTAATCCCTTAAGTCCGAAAAAGTTTAAAACAATACAGAAAGGATGAATTTTCGGTTGCTTTAACGAGCCGAACAAACAAGCGCTCGATCTTTTTGTGCAATAATCCCTCAGGTCCAAAAAGATTAAAATCTAGAGGAGGGATAGCTTTCCGGTCGCTTTAACGAGCTGGAAGGCCAAAACTCGGCAAACTTTTCATATTTTACGAGTCAGTGAAAAGAGCTCAAAGAAGACTCGTCTTTTGAGGAACGAGTGATGAACAGGGATAGCAGCAGATTCCAGGTACAGGTTGGAATTCTCCAATCACGGCAGTGTCACAAGGATGGCTAAGTGAAATCACTCTTCGCAGCTGTTCCTCAAAATGGGTAAACAAACATATGGAGGTGAACGATTGGCCAAATGAACGGATGGAGGTGATGGCATATAAACATGACCAAGGGATTTTAATATGGCTTTCAAAGGTTACATTTCTCGAGGTTGTTTACCAGTTCATTTTTCTGGATGAGCTTGAACTGCTAGGGAAAGATTGCTCACAATTTACGTTTATTTTTTAACAAGCATGAACTTCTGCACAAAAACTGCTCGATGATTGTTTTTATTTTTTAACGAGCATGAACATTGCTAAAACTGCTCGAATTATACCAGTCTTAATACAAGGAATGCTTTAGGTGAGGTAATCTTATTTAAGGAGCGATACCTCACTAATTACTCCAAATTGGCAGGTTTTAACTTTTGCCCTTCATCCTTTCTTTATGCAAGCTAGAAACGGCTAATCCTACGAGTTTAACGGGTTAGACCTACAGGTTTAAAGGGAGGACCTAAAAATTTAAAAAAAATAAATAGTCGTCCCGTGCTTGCACTCCAAAAGGTTTGCATGCCCCCAGGTATAAAGTATAATTTCGAGATTCTGCCATCTCTTACTTATTATCCGAAAAATGGTTTTGTTTGCTGCCGCAAACTAAAATCTCTTTTCGGCGATGTCTATCATTAGGTTGCTAAGGATGGTGACTACTTGTTGCAGCAATTTCATCTCTTTCTTTGAAGACTGCCCCTACTTATCCTTCAAAACAGCTTGTTTTAATGGGTGAGGCTTGACATTCAAAGATGGTGGCTTCTTGCTGCCACAAATAGACCCCCTCCTTAGGAGAGCCCACTTCTTTAGACAAAGGGAGCGATTGCTTCGCTCACATAACTTTGACAAAAGAATTTTATCCTAGAACAACCCTCTCTTCCTCTGCCGGACGGGGTACGGACTAGTCCATCCTTCTGCGGAAATTAACTTTATACCTAAGGTTTTCTCTGCCCGAGGCAGGCCAGGGTGCATGCCCCCTGGGTCCCAGTTCTTTCTTTCCGAATTACTCGCATTCATCGGGAAGTAGAACTGGGGGCGGTGGCATTCCTTGAGCGAATAAACCGTTAAGGGATGGTATTTGACTATTTGCAATGCGTGATCCTGGAAATGAAAGTTGGTCTACTAGCTGGACCATTCTTCCTTCGTGCGGAAAACACATGACTCTAAAGAGTGAGGACACTATTGCCTCCATGCAATATATATAGTCTCGTCCAAGGAGTAAGTTATATGCCAAGGGTCCCTGGACGACCATGATGTTCATGCGAACTGTTTTCCCTTTCAATGTAACCGGAACATTGGGGAGAATCCCTAACGGGTGACTGGTTCCTTTATCAAAACCTGATAGATTTCTCATCTCAGGTAAAAGCGCCGGGCAACCCAGTGCTTTCCAAGCAACAGAGGAAAGGATACTCACAGATGCCCCTTCATCAATGGTAGTTCCAGCCATCACCATTCTGTAGATTTGGACTATGATTATGAATGGGATACTGGCTGGTAACCGGGGTCTGCCTAGTTGATTCCAATCAAAGGATACAACTAGGTTGCTTGGTGGTGGGACCAAATATACAGCCGGATACGACCCTGACGATGTTCCTTCCTGCGATAAAGGAATGGGCGCATTGCCCTGATGCTCATCAGAGTCTGTGTTGATGAAAAGAATATGGACGGTGTCATCCTTATCCTCTTCAGTGAGGGTGTCATTTGAAGATGGGTCTTCAATGACGGAGTCATTGGACGATGAAACCTCTGAAGGAAGAACCGGGTCAACTGCCGTTTCGACCTTTAGACTTTTGTCTGGTCTGGATTCAGTAGGTTCATTCTCAATGACCGACACTTCAGCTGACCACTTGGGCGGGTCAGCTGGATTTTCAACTATCGAGGGATTAGGCGCGAGTTTTTGGTATCCAGGAGGAAGTCGTAACGGCGAAACCGGACGATCTTCCAAAACTCTCTTTGCCTCATCTAAGAATGGACATCTGTGGATGGCATGCTCGCCTTCACACAATATACAGGGTGATCTTGGTCTCCCTCTTCGTCCTTCACTCTCGCTAGTTGACGGACTACAATCAACATGACTGCCAGAGGTTGATGCTACCGGATTGTGCAATCTTGGGGACCAGTCCCTTAGTATCCGGGGAATACAAGGACAATCACGATGGAAGTGGGCCCCTTCGCAAATGACACACGGCGATTTAGGCCCGGTCGGTGCAGTGTGTGGGTTTTTGTCAGCTGTCTTTTGCTTGCCCCCAGTCGCCTTCGCCATAGGCTCCTTCTGCTTCTTTTCTCTCTTCTTCCTTTCTTTCTTCTCCTTGGGAGGCTGACTTTTGCCAGCTCTACCTTGCGAAGATGAAGGATCAGAGGAAGTATTGTAAAAAGTGGAAGGCTGGTGGGTAGTCCTAGACTGATCTGACTGTTGATTCGACTGCTCAGGATTAGTGGTGATCTGGACTACATTAGTTGAAAAGAGCCATACAGGTAGGCCAATTGTCAATCCTGGAAGTGACAATGTTGCCATATGAGGCGCACCAACATCTCCCCAAGAGGAGAAGGGATTTGGACTTCCGCCAAGGTTGCCTCCTTGGTTGGTGGGCTCCATACTTTTCAACTGAAAGATCAACGTGGGAATAACAGGTGATTTTGTTCCGCTTAAAATAAATTTTATTAACGACGCTTTTAGACACAAACTTGCTTTTTCATGTTTTAAGAGTCGAGAAAAAGCTAAAGATGACTCTAGTCGCCTTCGATGTTTTAACGAGCCCGAAGTGACAAATGCTCGGATGGACTTTTTCAGTTATAGAGTTTGAAAAAGGCCAAAAGAAACTGCTCTGGAATTCTAGGCAGAGGGTGTGCCAAACTTTTCGCGAAACCACAGAATACGTTTTACGGTACGGGTGGTCGATCTTCGTGAATGCTGTGTTCACTGCATCGCGATCAGTAGGGCGGCCGACACGGCTTCCCATGGATAAAGGATAATTGCCTATAGGGGTCTCCCAATATATACTCGACGGTACGTGGGAGCACAAGTCCGTATTAGTGCCACCGACTCTCAGGAGGAATCACCCACCTTCGTAGAGATCGACAGTCACTATGTTTAACGACGCCGGAACACGTCTCTACCTAGACCTCTAGATGTTTGCGTTATGTTACAAAGCGTTGTTATGTAAATTGGATTTATTTTAATGTTGATCTTGCTTATCAGTTTGCCTTTAAGGATCACCACGAGATGTATGCAACAAATTCCTGAATGCAGTCTAAGATGAGAAGCAAACTTTTCAATCTTTCAACTTTGAAAACCTTAACTACTGAGGGAAAAGAAAGGCAAATCTTTTCACACAGATCATAGAGCACACACTAAAATGCAAATTTTCCTAAATCGTCAAGCACACAGTCAAATGCAAAATGCACAATGCATGTATTTTCTTTTCCCTTTCTTAATGTGGATGGATACAAAAAGAAAGTGGTTATATAACTTTGATTTCGATTTAAAGCGAAAGTAAACAAGCTTGTCCAAAATCAAAAGACACCTTAAGATTCACTTGCTTAATCACTGGAAATACATGAAATCAAACCATACGAACGAAAGTAAAATGACTAACCAGCTATGGACAACAAACAAGCTAACTCTTTAGACCAGCAAAACGCCTAACACAGGTTCAGATCTAAGAGGCCAAAAGCATGACTAGTTTACTTTTCGTTATGGGAAATTGTAAATGAGCAAGAAATACAAAGAACAAGTACAATTTCGTTATATAACAGAGGCGGAATGATGGCAAGTAATATTGGTTTCAAAACAGGCACAAGACTGACACCTAGCAGCAAAACTAAGTGAAAACAGGCAAGAGAAAGGAGGAAACCCCAAATGCACTAAGCAAATTTGGGTCAACGCAGGCTCTGCACAGTCAAACTGGCTCTCAGCGCAGGTAGCTAGTTCGGGACCTGCGTTGCAAAGCAGGTAGCCTGTGTACTACCTGCTTTGGAAAACGAGAGTTGCGTTTTCACAGTTTCCGGGTCATAATTTTCTCAAAAATGCACGGTTTTTGCTCAAATCAGAAGCATTCAGTCAAGCACAATCAAAGGGATGATTTAGAAGGTGCAAAGCTATCACTAAGAGCTTACAAGGATCTTTGTAGATCAGCTCTTCAAATCATGAATCTGCTCAGACAATGAGCAAGAGTAGCAGCCCCTCTACTTCGCTTTTGATATAGTCAAAAGCTTTTCGATTTGGTACTCTTTTGTTCAGGAAATGAATAGCAAAATACTACAAACACAATCAAACGGATACGATCCCCAGCGGAGTCGCCAGTTTGTTGTAGGGAAAAGTATCCGACTCGGATGACCCTAACCCACTCTAAGGGTGACAGTTCCTTAGCAACAACTGTAAAACAAACTACTGAAGGTTTACTTCTTTATGAAAGCAAAAGAGAATGGAGGAAGCACTAACCGTTGCCTTGCGCTTAATGTCGAATCCAAACTCTCCTCTTTGGCCGCTTGCTCCTAGCTCTTTGTCCTTCTGCTCGCCCAGCTGCAATGAGATCCTGCAAAACAACAAAGAAGGAAACTACAAGAGGCATGCAATCATAACTGGTTCATGGATTAGTGTAAACCAAACATGCAATCATCACAATACATAATTGAAACAAGAGCACATAGAAGAACCTCAATAGCTTTTATTAATGAAGAAATAAAGGTTCTGAGAGGATTACAACCATTGCAGGCTCCAACCCAGCAACACCTCCCAGCAGAAAGAATTTCTCTTCTTCACCTCTCTCAAACAATCACCCAATAACTCAAGAATGAAACCAACAACATATCATTACTTTGCACAAAATTCCAGCCCCCTGAGCTCATAGGAGAGAGCTCAATATATAGATGAATTGAGAAAGGATGAGTCAGCTTGCAACTGATGTGTAGCTGCCTTGTGTCCTCTCTCTCTTCAGTTAATCTTTAGTTGATCTTCAGTTCTTGAGTCCACTTGGTGAACCTTGCTTCCACTTGGAGAAACAAAGCCTCTGACTCATCACAAGGCGAAATACCTGATCCAAGTGTCATTTTTGGAAGATTCCAAAGCAATGACTCACTGTGCCACATGTCCAAACTCGCCCAACGCAGGTGGGCTTTGTTCTGCCTGCTTTGCAACGCAGGTACACCATGGAGCAGTTGTGTTTCAGCGCAGAAGCCTAGTGGAGCACCTGCTTTGATTTCAGGATTGCTTGTTTTTGAGTGTTTTCAGGTGGAGAACTGATCTGAGAGCTGTTGGTTTGCTGACCTTGTTCCTCTAGGGGTAGGAACATCATGTTTAGGGAACTTTGGATCCCTTGGATTATTGACAATTCATGCTTGTTGCTGTAAGGCACAAAATTGTCTATAACAATACTGATAAGAGCCTTTTTAACTAAGAGTTCCTGTAGTGGAACATCTCTTGGAGCCACTCCTGTGTGAGGGAATTTTCCTTGTATGATAGCAACATCATCTCTTATGTACATCATCACTATTGACAACACTTAATGCTATGGCCTACACCATCTTGACACCAGGGCCTGGAGACGTAGTCCCTCTTGGACGAACTCTATTATCAACGTCTTGTTATTTTATGTTGCTGATGATTGTCATGTTCCTTCTTCTTTACAACTTGCACATGTATTCATTTATGTTCTTTTAAAAATGCAATTTAACACATCACGAAAGTAAAAGGTCTTGGAAGGGTCCTTTGTCACATCCGGACTTGGATCAAGCACACAGTTGACAGGGGAGATGCCCTTATGACAACATTGAATAAATGGCATATCTATATGGTATCTAATCACTCTAAGATGAGGGCTCAAGGTATGCTCATTCAAGAATTTTCTGCAAGACAAAATGAAGACACCAGAGCACACCAAGCACTTAAAAACACTTTGGAGCAGGAACGACAAATTTATTTGCAGTTGCTTCGATAGGAGCGCTAGTGGCTAAGGGAAGGGAATAAAGCACAACACGAAGCCATTAATGCATATGAATATATGAAGGGATTACTTAATCAAGTCTTGATCAATATTGAAACAATAAAACCTTTCATCCAAAGGCTAGCAGAAGACACACCCCTTGAAGAAAAAGTTCAGTATCTGTCAAACCTTAAAGAATCTAGTGCTAAAGCTATATTGATAGTACATGAATGGTTTATTTTCGTTGAACATCTATAGATCTTTGCTCTAGTGATTTATAAGACTGCATTTTCGAACATGCCTCCACTTCCTCTAGCTCGTTCTGCATGATCGAAACCTCCATGGCCTACCCACCTATTCTTTGCACCAAGTGTTTCAACATATGTTGCAATATCATAACAACAATCCCATGAAGTTAAATTTGAAGAGGCGGTTAATCAGTCAACAGATCCATCCCAAGAGGTTGCAATCACGACCACAGAGGAACTTGTTGAAGATATTCCAGCTGTCTTGCCTTAATTTAATCTTAATGTAATTTGTCATATATTAAGAATTTCATTATTAAGGAGCCAATGTCATATATTGTATAAATATTTTTACACTATTAATTTTTTTAACCTTTTGTATAATTTCAAATCTCCCCTTCTTTAGTACGAAGAATGATTTGAGAGTGGGGGAGACGTTGGAGGCGCTAGTCGCTTAGCCAACTTTCCTGAGTCAAGTCAACAAATACATATTGTAACAGATTCCTAACTAATGTCAGATTAAGTTGAACTATCTAGTTGGACAATTAGACTGATATAACTGTCCCAACATCCTATATATATCTATTTGTATACCAATTTATCAATTCCAATTCATCTAATAAGAAAGAATATGTGTGTGTGTGTTCATTGGTTATCCATTACTGTCTATCTCTTATCTTTACCTATGCTTGCCATGTGATTGCTTGATGTCTATATACTAGTAAAAATGCACACTTTTCGCTAGATTACAACAGTTACTTGACTTGTGATAAATCTATTCTACTCTTGACTGGAAATGAAATTATTGTAAATGATTTTGGAATCAACTCTAATCTAGGAACATAATAAATAAATCTAACTAGAGAGAAAAATTGAAATGACCTTGAAAAAATTAATTCAAATCTAGACTACAAATATTGTAGATTATTAATGTGCGCTTACTATGACTAGAGCCAATCTGAACATTAAATTAAATTTGAGACTAAGAAAAAATTTCAAGACACAAAACTTAATTGAGGAAATGTTTTTATGTTTTAAATTATGACTGGGAGAGCTCAACCTGTGCAAACAAACCAATGGTAAATAAACTAATGATTGAAAGCAAAACATTAATGAAGCACAAGACAATTGAAAATCAGATGGAAACAACTTCTAAAAAGGAATAAAATCGAATAATTGAGCTATCTTATGACTCTTCAGGGGGTCCTCCTGTTGAGTGCAAGGTAAATATAGACTCAAATTAAACTAGTCCCCAACGCATTTGTAACTCAAGTCTTGAACAAAGTATTGTATTAACTAAAAACAAATTCTCAGATCTCAATGAGTACAAAATTAGAATTATTAATTTTCCTCATCTTCCATATCGAGGTGATATTTATAATGTTCTATCTTTAACGACCAAAGAAATGAATGCCAAAAGGCGACTTCACTAAGTGACATCTAGGTGTTTTAATTGAAATAGATATCAATTTCTCATGATTTTCTCTTTACGTAGAAAATCATGAGAAAGATATTTGTCTACACATCAACAATTCGAGATAAAGTGCTCATTTAATTGATGCCATGCTTTACTACGCTCGCTTGCCACTGAAACTATATTCCTCAAAACCCTACATGCGAACAAACCATATTTGACTTGTGCTTTGACTGATCAGGTCCTCGAGCTTTATAATATTTTTAGTAAGTCTAATAGGTGGATGTCCCTGCCTTCAACATTTGGCATCTATCCATATATTTTGTTCTTCATCAAAGTCTCTATACCCTATCTTACCATGGACCGAGCTACATAAATTATCACTTGCTACGAAAATTGCATAATTCGGTAGAATAACAATACTTCAGTCATTTTCATAAAGAAAATATAGATTATGAGCTACAAATGTTTGATAACTTATGTTATAGCTGAGGATGACCAAATGATCTTATAACCTATAAATATGTCAAAAACAAGTATGGAATGGATGAAAAGAAGGGAAAATATGTCAAAATTGAGGACAATTCGAGGCTTCAACATTCCCCCATGCCAAGGATGTTGCATGTCCTCATGCACAAAAACTCAAAATTGAAGAAATCTCCTTTCATTGGACTATTTCTGAAGCTTGGATTAAGACATCCAAGTTTGATGCTCCCTTATTTTTTACATTAATTTACCATCTAGGTTTTCTCATGAGAAGTTTTCCTTGTAGACCTTTGATATTATTTCTGAGCACTTTGTTGTTTGCTTTGAGCTTTTTTTTCTTCTTGTACCAATAACACATCATTAACAACATAATGTCATTTTGTGCCTTCAAAAGTTCATTATGTGCCTTGACTATTTCATTTTCTTCTCTCATGTGTTTGTTTAATACCTCTAATTAATAAATGTCATGTTTCAGAGTATGAATAACATCTTGTTCTCCCTGAGAAGTAGTAGTATGGGTCTCAGAATTAACAATAGGTACATCACCATATGAAACTTCTTCATGAAATGACTAAGGAGATTTTTCCTTCTTTTGTGCTCTTTGTTCCAAAGTCTCCAAGTATTCATAGACTTCTTGTTGGGCTAGATCAATTTCAGGAGTTTTTCTTATTAGACTCAGATAGAATGAGGACTCTGCCACCACTCCTATGTCAACATCATCTTCTTCCTCAAGATTAATAGTCTCTAGAGGGTTTTGTTATGTTTGCTCATTTGAACATTTGAAACGTCGCTTGCTTCTCCTTAACTTTTGCTATGTAGTATTCCTTTTTCTGCTTTGTCCTTGCATTTTGTCTTGGTTCCTCTTAGCTTCTTTTGTCTTCTCTATGTCCTTTGGTTATTGTACCTTCTTGCTGACTTTATTTCATCTAAAATCTTGCTTCTTATTTTATGTTTAAATTTTTCCAAAAGTTGGCTAAGGGGAGTGTGATTCTCTGGTTCATCCGATATAATTTCCATCTATGTTGGTTCATTGACGGTCAAACCCTCATTTTCTTCTGTGGTAATTTCAGTTTTTTGGTTTCAAGCTGCTATGTGTCGAATCTTAGTTTTTGGTTGCTCCTCTTCATCTAAAACCTCTATGAAATGATTCCTTACTAAAAAGTCTTGCCAATTATCACCAATAGACTTCAAGTGGGCTTCAACAATAATTTTCACCAAACCATGGTGATACAAAGGCCTATCAATATTTCTAGAATCCCTCTGTATATTAAAGGCCATTTTCTTTAAGCTCCACATCAAGTAATAAGGCAAATTTAATTATTTTCCTTCAACAAAGTGCATTAATAACCTTGCATGGTAGAAGAGTAAGGTTCCAAACCTACCTTCACAAGTGAGAAACTTCTAGAGTATGAGCAATAGGTCCCTCCATTTGGATTTGAGCGTTGTGACCAAAATTCCCTTCTTGAAGGCTGATGTGTCCATGTTTGGATCATGTAGAAATATTTTCCAATGCTCATCTTTAAGTCTTTGACTCTTAAACCATCTTTCACCATGGTGAGGAAATTTTGTAGCATCTTCTATGAAGGACTATATATTTTTTAACCTTATGTTTCCTATCTCTGCCTCCACTCTATTAAATGCTCTGGAAAATTCCCCCGTGACCTCTACTTCATACCCATAAAAAATTTCAAATAATTGAAGCCATTTTACCTTCTGTAACTGGTCTCTGATTCTTAGATAAGCACTGAGGAAATTGATTCCATGTGGTTCAAACTTGACAATGAAACCCATGGCAATAGAGAAGTCATGCCCTCGAATTGCCTCTTCTGATAGGGATGGATGAAAACGGATTAAGTGCGCAGTGATATGGATTGACAATGGCAGGGTATGAATGAAATATATAAGCGATTAAGTCCGAAAAAAAACTTTTCTTCTTTTGATAATCTCCCATGAGTTAATCTGATCCGTTTTTATAGGACTATTAGGATTTAGGAGTTTTTTAAATCATTTAGATGTGATGGAAGGATTTTTTAATGATGAAATGAGTTATGGCAAGGATAATAGGTCAAAGTTATAAGTGTGGTCATCATTTCAAAAGGTGTATCAAAACCATTATATAAGCTCATAAATCTATCATCTCTTTAATGAAAATTAAATTAATACTCTATGTGCATACCTTTTGATGTAACCACTTGATTCCTTTTGCAGGTCCATGATGCTTTTTTGGATGCTTACTAGTCGAATAATGTTGTAGGTCTGTCACTAGTAGCATAATTTGAATTGAGCTATGGAATATTGACAATTTTGTAGCTACTTCCTCTATTTATTTGGTTTCTTAGAAACTTGCTAATTCTGATTTGGTTGCTCTTTATTGATGCTTAAGACTTTTGAATGTGCTGCAACTTATTAGAGATTTCTTTTAAAAAGCGAAACAGGGTCTTCAAAACATTTATTAGACTTGAAAATTTATTTTCAAAGAAAAAGTGGGATAAAAGCAAACGGGAAAAGGGAAATGTGGAAAATCTAAGCTACCGAGGACCCCTTGGTTTTCAACTAAGATTTTCTACATAGAAATGCGAACAATGTTGGTTTCCATATTTGTGATTTTATTTCTATATATATATTTTCCCCTTTTTTATATATTTCCTTATTTATATATTCTTTTTAATGATAAAGAAGAAAATATTCCTTTCTTATTAACTTCAAATCAAAATTCTCTTGAAAATGTTTGACAAATTCTTTTCTTGTCAAGGGTTTATGAGATAATTTTAAGCAATGCCCATTAATAAGGAAGGTAATATTTTCTTCATCAATAGTTTTGATTCTAACTAATCCATTATAAAAAACAATATCTATTTCATAGGGACCAAGCCAATGTGTCTGAAATTTTCCTTGAAAATCCTTAAACTTAGAATAAAAAAGAAGAGCCCAGTCACTTGGCTTGAATTTCTTGACTTTGATGATTTTTTCATGCCACCTGGTTCTTTATTGTTGGATTATGTTTTATTTTTGTATGGGACTTTCAAAATCTCATATAAATCATTCATTTGCACCAATCTTTGTTTTTGAGCTTCAGATAGATCAAGCCCCAACTTTGTTGCTGTTCTAAAAGTCTCCACCTGGAATTCAATTGGAAGCAAGACTTGCTTCCCATAGACAAGATCATAAGGAGTATGTCCAATAATGTTTCTCCATGTGGTTTGGTATTCCCAAAGGACCTCTGAAATCCTTTCTTCCCGATCTCTTTTGTGCATGTGTACAGTCTTGGTTAGGACTACTTCAAGTACCTTGTTGGTAGATTCCACTTTCCCGTTGGCTTATGGATGATATGGAGTGGACTTTCAATGTTTGATTTGATATTTTTCCATAATTATTTGCACCAACTTGGATGTGAATTGAGTACCTTGATCTATCACAATTTCCCTTGGGACACCAAAACAAGTGAAAATATCCTAAAAAAGAAATGTAACTACAACATTTTCAGTAGCAAAAGGAAGTGGCTTAGATTCTACCCATTTTGTAACATAATTTGTACAAACAAGAATATACCTCTTTTGTTTAGATGGAGGGTTGATTGGACCAACAAAATCTAGAGCCCATTTTTCAAAAGGCTCTATTAGTACTTGAGGCTATAGAGGCATCTCATCCGATGGAATGGGTTTTCCCATTCTTGGTAGCTGTCACATCTTTTGACATATTCCTTGGCATCTCTAAAAAGAGAAGGCCAATCATACCCCAAAAGACATTGTAACAACCCTGGTTAAAAATTCACGTAAAAATATATATAAGACCACGATTGATGGAACAAGTATTTCAAGCTGAAGGGTGGGAAAAACATCCTAGTGTGGGTGTTCATTTGGTTTATTATGGCTAAGGAAATTGGAAAAGGAAATGGCTAAGGCTTTGGAAAGGAAAAGTGACATTTTTGGCACATTTATTTATGAAAATAATGAAAATTAGGAGAAAAGGAAGAGGAAAGGTTACAAGTTGCATGTGAGGAGGAAAATGAAGGAAAGTAATGGAAAATGAAGAAAATAGAGGCCTAATTGATAAAAATATTACGAGGATCAATTTATAACCTTTTGTCAATTCAATTTTAGAGCTCTCTCATTATTCTCTCTCTCTCTCTCTCTCTTTCTCTCAGACACTTAGAGCGTTCTTGGAGCACTTTGGCATTGGATTAAGAAAGGAAAAGAAGGCAAGAGGAAGCATAGATCAAGCAAGGAAGAGCAGGATCAAGCAACTACAACATTATTCTTTGCAGGTATTGATTTGCATGTGTATTTTCCTTGCTATATTTGGCATGGATGGTATTGCATGTGGTTATTTTGTTGTTATGGCATGGGTTTTTCCAGGTGTGACATTGTTTTTAGCCTAGGCTTTCCATTTCCAGATAGCCATGGTGTGACGGGGTTCTCATGTTTTGGTTGAGCTAGATGTCCAGATGGATTCAAAGCTGAGTGAGGTAGATCTCTGAATGATAGAGCACATGGCCTAGTGGTCCATGAACCAGAATGTGGATCATGGTAAAGCCACTGGCCTAGTAACCCCTGAGCCAGGCTGTGGGTTGTGGTAAATCAAAGATTGCATTGCCTCGATGGGCCTAGGGATCCTTGTTGGTGAATGGCAGGATATATGGTAAATCCAAGGGGTAGATTTCTCTCCATTGGGCCTAGTAATCCAGGGTTGTAATATGTAGTAAATCTTGGAGAGTGGGTCTCGGTTTAGGGCCTAGTGGTTTGATGTGGATTGCTGTAAAGCTTGAGAGAGTAGGAGACATGAAAATTCCTTATGGTGTAGGTGGAGAAATCCATTGGCATCCATGCTTGTTTGGCCTAGTGATCGGGTGGAGATCATGGTAAAGCCTGCTATTACATCTTCATTTTATTGACCTAGTGATCTGGGATGGATTACAGTAAATCCTGGTTTCTATTGATGAGGGTGAGGTGGTTTAGCCTTGGGATGCCTTGGTTGGTTCTTTTGGTTTGAGTCCCACATTCATGCTTGGAATATGGCATGGGGGTGAATGACTGAAGAGAGATTTGGCTCAACCATTTTGTGGTCAGGTGGAACGTGGTAGTCCCATCCTGGGTTTGTATTTTGCATAATCAATATGATGTTATTTCTCCTTGTAATTCTATGAGTATTATACTAGTTTATATGTGGATCACATGGCTATGATTTCCTTGGTATTTATGTTGCTATTATGCTGGTTATGTATATGTTTTATGACAATGGCTATGTATGGCTCTCATCATGTTTTTACTTGTAAATGGATGAAAAATGTATCTATGACCTAATAGATGATAATGTAACAAATGATATAAGGGAACAATGTTTCATAGCAATTCTCAGATAAGTATGAGATCCCTATGCTTAAATTTGTTGCTTACACCTGTAGATTACATATTTGTGAAATGTTTGATGAAATGCCTTTCATGGCTAGTAGGAGTGTGGTTAAGGGTTTGTTCAAGTATTTGCATTTTCATTATTGTTTCCTTGTTATCTTTCTGTTATGAGGTGTCATTCAATTCTGGGTAGTGACCTGGGCTTTGCGCCTGAAAAAGTGGCTCAAATTCTGGGTATGCTGGCACAACACTGAGAAAGTAAGTCTTTGGATGCTAGCATTCCTTTACATGAGAGCGTCCAGAGCCTCCTGGACATTTTTAGGCCCATAGCATGGGAGCATCCAGAGGTCAAGCGGTCAAAAACCTCAGTGGGACCTAGGGGCTAGCTACCTGACTGTTTGGAATGGTTCCTGGGAGTCCTGTAGCTGATGTGGAAGGTCTATATGTTGTGTTTTCGTCAATTCCACTTCCTTAAGGTCACATAGGAGGTTGAATCCAATCATAGTAACCTCTTGTCACATGTTTACCCCGGTTGGCCGGTTACTTGGGTAGATGTGGGAGGAGGGTGTTACAAAAGTACCTTGTATGCAAATATTTTATCAGTGAGGTTTCCTCCACGTGGTTCATCATGGAAATATTTTAATATCTCTTGTACTTCATCTTCTCGAACACATCTCTGAATAATCAGATTAGGTCCAATTTGATAAAATTCTCCCTCTATCCATGATTAAGGTGCACTAGTTTTGATAACTTTCTATCTATCTTTGGATGATAACTGTGGGGGAAACTTTCACACAACCAAATAGTTAGCAATATCTACAAAACAAGGAGTTTTAGTAGATAATGAAAAAAGATACGTGTAAGCTAAATTATACTTTGCAAGAGTATCATCATTATCATTTTGCATCCTAGAAAGGAAATCTACAACTTTATTTTCCTTTCCTGGCCTATCTAGAATGCTAATATTGAATTCATGTAATAATAACATCCATCTAGTAATCTTTCCATTAGCAATTGGTTTATTCATAAATATCTAAGAGTATAATGATATGTATGAATGAAAGTTTTATAACCAATTATATAATGTCGAAACTTATTGATGGCATGAACAACAACTAAAAACTCCTTTTCTATTATTGTATAATTTAACTTTGCGAGAGTCAAATTTTTACTTGTATAATAAATAACATAAGGAGTCAAGTCTTTTTGTCCCAACACAACTCCTAAGGTTATATCTGAAGCATCAATTGAAATATGAAAAGGGAGAGACCAATTAGGCCCTCTTAAGATTGGTGCTTCAGTAATTTTTTGTTTCAATGATTCAAATGCCTTTTGGCAGTCATAATTGTAGACAAAATCACAATCCTTTGTAAGAAGTTTAAAGAGTGGAGAAGCTATTTTTGTGAAGTTTTCTATGAATCTTCTGTAATATCCCGTAAAAAAAATAAAAATTCTAACATCTTTTTGACAAGTAGGAACTAAAATTTTAGAAATTACCTCTACCTTAGATGCATCCACCTTGATTTCATCACATGAAATATGGTAACCCAAAACTATTCCCTCATTAAACATTTTTCATGACTCTAATGAGATTTTTTTTTTCTATTTTTTCAAGAGCTTCTTCAAAAGTGTTTCCATAGATAGTGAAATCACCCATGTAAACTTCTACACAAATCAAGTCAGAAAAGGTACCTAAAACTTCTCTTTGGAATGTTGCAGGTGCATTACATAACCCAAAAAGAAGTACCATGTAAGCATACGTACCCCATGGATATGTAAAAGTTGTTTTATATTTATATTCTGGTGCAAGTTGAATTTGGTTATATCCATTGAAACCATCAAGAAAAGAAAAATATTTCTTCCCAGCTAAAGTATATAATACTTGATCAATGAAAGATAGTGGAAAACAATCTTTCAAAGTAGCCTTGTTTAGTTCTCTATAGTCAATGCACACTCTCCACTTTCCATTCTTCTTAGGAAAAATCACTAAAGGTGAGACCCATTGACTATCTTATATTGGGTAAATGAAATTCACATTAATCAATTTTTGTAATTCCTCAACAATTTCTCTGAGATTAGGATTCATCCTTCTCTAATGTTGTCTCATTGGTTTGGAATTTCCTGAATGTAAATGTGATGCATACATGTATTAGGTCCAATTCCTTTCATGTCAGTATATTCCCATGCATATGTAGAGGAAATTTTTTGTAGAATCTTTATCAATTGTTTCTTTTGAAATTCCTCCAAGTTATTATTAATGTTTAATGATTTTTGTGGAAAATTTTCTACTAAGGAACTGCCAAACGTTCCATAGAATGTAAAGCTACTTTAGATTGTCGAGATGATAAAAATTCAACATTTCATTGCTCCTCAAAACTTTGATCTTGTTCACAATATGAAGAAGAATCATTATTATTGATTAGATTAATTAATTGATCTTTCTCATCAAGTTGTGAAAGAGTAAATATAAGTTGTATATCCTCAAAGTCTTCATTATCATCATCAATCCAAACTTCACTCTCCATTTCAGTTTTTTTTTTGCAGGTGGATATAATGTGAATATCTTAGTAGAATTTCCATCCAAACTATACATATCTCATGATCTACAACTTATAATTGCATCAACCGTAGCTAGCCAAGGTATACCATGGATCAATGGATGGCCTCCTCAGTTATTCTTGAGAGTTAAAGTCATAAAATCAACATGATACTCCCATGAATCTACATATACATCGTCTAATATACCATCACGTTTTATAACAGGTCTTTCTACTAGTTGCAACAAAGTTGGAGTATATTGAAGATTAGGAAGCTTTAATTGATCCATAGTTTTCTTGCTCATGATATTAATGGCTGCTCCTAAATCAATCAAAGTGTTTGGGATCTCAATACCATTGATATGAATTTTTACAATAGGGCTACCTGGATCTAAATATTTTTGAACTATTGGTTTCCCCATCATAATATCTGCAATCTTTCCTAGCAGTTAATTTTTTTTAATGTCTTTCCTTCTTCTTCGTGGTTCTTTAATGCAAAACTCCTTTACTGATTTTGCAAATATAGGTATTTCCTTTATAGATTGGAGTAAAGGAATTTTGATGCAAATATTTTTCAATTCATCTAGCATATTATATTAAGGTAAAATGATTTTATTTTCTATTCCCTTATCAATTTGAAGCCTTTCAAGAAAAGGGGGAATTTGTAAGGAAATAGAAGGTTGCTCTACTAGAGGAATTGTAGGAGTTAATTTTATTTGGTTGTCACCTAATTGTGTAGGAACATCTTTCTTTGGAAGGATTTTTTCTTGAACAAGAGATATTTCTTTTTCAGGAATTTTATCCTCCTTATATTCTTGGATGACAACTGGTGGTGACTTTTTTTGCAAAACCCTACTAAATATAATTTGGACATCGTTTAGACCTAGAGGGGCTATCATACAATATTTAAAGTCTTGACCCTCAACATTATAACTGGGTTGTTGAGGAGCTTTATTATTTGGATTCTAGAGCAGTTGAGGAGGTAGTTGATTGGATTTTTGAGAAAATGGAGTGGATGGCAAGAGAATTGGTTGACTTATAGTCAATTGAGGTTGGAATTGTGGTTGAGTGGGTTGTCAAGATTGAGGAGGATAGTACTAAGGTTGGTATTGAGGGTATGGCTGTTGGAATTGAGGATAATAAGGATTCCTACCATACAGATTTTGCCAACCTTGTGACCAAGATGGATTTTGGGGATGAGGTGGCCAAGTTTGCCAAGGCATGGGTGCATTCTATTTGCTTTGTGGTTGTGCATATGATTTTTATTTTTCATTGGGATATTGTAGCATACCTATTTGTAGAGGCTACCAAGGTCTCTTGGGAGCAATAAATCAAAGTGATTCAACTTGATTTGTTCCAGCTTCATCTTGGAAAACAACCTTAAGCCCAGGTATTGAGGGACATTATTTTGTATCATGATTTTCTACACATATGACACATATTTCAACACTATCAAGAGGACATTATCGTAAAGCATGTTTTTTCCTACATCTGGAATAAAAAATAGACAATGCAACATTCTCAACTTTTTGCTTGTTTTGTATCCTTAGAGTATCTAGTTGTTCACTAAGATTTCCAAGGATATTTATTTTAAAGTTGTCAAGCAAATTTCCTAATTTTTCTCTACTTACTATTCCAGATGCATATTTTCTTACTCTTGACATGACTGGGTCTCTAGAGTTCTTACCATATTTTTCCTTTTCCCTTGCAATGTGTTTGCACAACTCACAAATTTCATCAAATGAAAATTGGGAGACATCTCCTTTGCCCATTAAATTGAGAATATCAATCCATTCATCCCTTATGGTTTTTAGCAAAAGAGTTTTTAATGTCTCTTCATCTAAATTGTGGATTTTAGCCATTTGGGTATTGTAGGCAAAACTTTCCACCAGATCTTCAAGGTTTTCATACTATTTTTGAACCATCTTAAAGACTTCATCCTTAAGGTTACAATGCATACAATAATCTTTATATTTTTCTAGGAATATTCTTTTCATATCATCCCATGTTCTGATAAAATGTGTTCCTAGACCCATGAACCATTTAAGAGCTCCATCTTTTAGAGTGGTTGAAAATAATTTCAATTTTTGAGTATCAAGTAAATAATCATATGATCTACATAATACTTCAAACTCAAAAAGGAATGTTTCAGGATCCTCAGTTCTTAATCCATGAAAGTTAGGAAGGATGGATGGTGAGATATTTTTCATGGTAGTAGTGGTATCTGTATCTAAAATAGGAAACCCATAAGGATCCTCTTCATGAAAGTATCCATCATCTCTCCTTCCACCTCTACCACCTCAACCTCCTCTATTTCCTCCTCTACCTCTTCCTCCACCAATCCTTAGTCCACCCTCTCCATTGTGTACTTCTCCTTCTCCTTCTCCTGCTATTATAGATTTCTCAAAGTTGATATAAGGTTCAACAATAGGGTTCTCTACTTCTTCCTCTGGTTCTTCTACTAATGGTATGTTAGAAAAAATTTCCTCCTCTTGTTCACTAGGTACTTCTAAATCTTGTCCTAATAGTTCACATGTTGAAGAGAAAAATATGACTCGTTTAGTAGGGGATGTAGGTTCTTCAACTAGAGCTTCTAGACCTATGTACTTCAAGGAGTCTATTTCTACTTGCTATCGATAGAATGCGAGTGTTGGTGGATGGTGTGGCACTACGCGGTCTAGCAGGGGTGGTTGGTGATGTTGATATTGAACTACATCCTTTACCTTTACTTAAAAATATACCCATAGAATATCATTCTCTATACATGCATCCTAAATTATTTTAATATGATTTTAATTATGCATCTAACATATGAATGCATCTAGTATGATATGCAAATAAAAAATAAATTCCTATACACACTACCCCAACAATGACGCCAAAAATGTTGGGTAATTTAATTGTCATTAAATTATCAAAATTGGGGTTCGTATTCTTGCAAAGTGTATGTGCACAATATATGCTAGGAGGTTTATTTTTTATCAAGAAGTTAAATTCTAGTCTATCAAATTCAAATGAAAATTGTAACTCTAGTCTTTCTATAAGACTTGTTTAAATAAAAAAGCAATGATTTAAAAACTTAATCTAAGAGCAAGAATTGTAAATCTATTCTATCTTGCAGAATGAAAATATTATGCTACTGAACTGAATTGAAAGACTATTTTAATTGACATAATTGAAAACTAATTCTAGTAAACAAAATCAAAGTCTATGCTACTTGAATTGAGATAAATCTATTCTACTCTTGACTGGAAATGAAATTATTCTAAGTTATTTTGGAATCAACTTTATTCTAGGAACATAATGAAGAAATCTAACTAGAGAGAAGAATTGAAATGAACTTGAAAACAATGATTCAAATCTAGACTACAAATCTTGTAGATTACTAATGTGTGCTTACTATGATTAGAGCCAATCTGAACATTAACTTAAATCTGAGACTAAGCAGAAATTGCAAGACAAGAAACTTAATTGAGGAATTTTTTTTGTATTTTTAATTTTGATTGTGAGTGCTTAACCTGTGCAAACAAATCAATGGTAAATAAACTAATGATTGAAAGCAAAACATTAATGAATCACATGGAAATTGAAAATCAAATGGAAACAACTTCTAAAAAGGAATAACATTGAATAACTAAGTTATCTTATGACTCTTCAGGGGGCCCTCCTATTGAGTGAAAGGTAAATTTGAAGTCAAATTAAATGAGTCACAAATGCATTTGTAACTCAAGTATGGAATAAAGTATTGTATTAACTAAAAATAGAATCTCAGATCTCAACGAGTACACACTTAGAATTCTTAATTGTCCTCATCTTCCAGGTTGAGGAAATATTTATAATGCTCCTAATCTTTAACAACCAAAGAAATAAACTCCAAAAGGTGAGTTCATTAAGTGACAACTGGGTGTTTGAATTGAAATAGAAATTGATTTGTCATAATTTTCTCTTTATGTAGTAAATCATGGGAAATATCTTTGTGTACACATAAACAATTTGAGATCAAGTTCTCGTTCAATTGATTCCATGCTTTGCCACACTCGCTTGTTGTTGAAACTATTTTCCTCAAAACCCTGCACACAAATGTACGAGAGTTGACTTGTGCTTTGACTGATCAGATTCTTGAGCTTTATGATCTTTTGAGTAAGCCTAATAGGTGGATGTCCTTGTCTTTGAAATTTGGCATCTATCCATATATTTTGTTCTTCTTCAAAGTATTTTGACCTTGTATAACCATGGATTAAGCTGCAAAGTTATCATTAGCTATGGAAATTGCACAATTTGGTAGCCATAGCAATACTTCAGCCATTTTCATAAAGAAAATCTAGATTATGAGCTACAAATGTTTGATACCTTATGTTATAACTGAGGATGACCAAATTGATCTTATAACTTGTAAATATGTCAAAAACAAGTTGGAATGTGTTATCACTTAGAAATTTTCCCTTGGATGTGAGAGAAATTCCCAAGGTAACCATTGCAATCCAACCTATATATTGAAGGTTAGCCCCTTCAATCTAGAGAGGGTTCTCTCTGACCTTTACACTGTGGCTAGATATTTAGTTGGTTATGTTGATGTAGGGTTTGATTGGGCCTGAAATCAATAGCTCATTGGGTGATGAAGTCAAATAGAGAGGGTTTAGATACGCTTACCAATATAACTGGTTATCTGATCAGGATTGATAAAGGCAAGGTGGATAACAGATCCTAGACATTTTCCATTCACGTAGATGGATGAAGAAAAAGAAGAAAAATCCACTACAATAAGGCATATACAGTGAATCCTATGGTATCTTTAGAGGATCAAAATGGGAACATTTGAAAAAATTAACTCAAAGCATCAACCAAAGGATGAATTTTTAATCAATTAATCTTTTCCAAACATTCAGAACATTCATGATATTATAAAGGAGAAACTAAAAATACATTGAGAGAGTACATACTAGAACCTATTATCACATGGATCTTTATATCACCGGTTAGAATCTACTGATATTGGCAAATGAAATCATTAAGCATTCAAAACACACAGACAATCACTATATCTTTTCATAAAACCAACCCTTTTTCCATATTTTTCATTTAATATATAGGAAAATATAATAGATATTTAGATCCACAATTTGTGGAAAGTATTAATTACAATAACCATCAAGATCCAAAAGAAGTGGATATGAAAACCCATCTTTAGTATGATCCCCAAGTCAGAATTGATGAGGTGGCCTTCAGCTGTTGACTTAGCATTTTTATAGGAAACATAATTTCGAAAAATCTGGCAAATTCCTAAAAATAGAATCAAAATGTGCCTTCGTATCTTCCAAACCATGAAATATGTTAGAAACCAGAGGGAGGTTTTTGTTAATTGATCCATTAGATCCAAAAACCTCTTGTGGTTTTCCACAATTCATCCCCATATGTTCTTAAATTTCTTTTGAAAATAGTAACTAAAATAGGAAAATACATAATTACACAATCTAAAACCTAGGATTCAAACATTACTCTGTAGTTTCTAAACCATGAGATATGGGTAAAATATGAAAGAGGATTTTTGAAATCAACCCGTTCCCAAGAAAAACTTTTTTTGTTTTTTAAAATTCATCACCACCTGCTTGGAATATTTGTTTGAATAGGGTTACTAAAACAAGAAAAAACAGTGTTGTCATTTCTTCTTAAATCACTTCTCTCCTTTAGTTGGTAAACTTGTTCCCTTTCAAGGTTGTTTTTCCTTATGTTGAATTTTATTCTCTGCACTTCCTCAGCCAGAAAAACCTCTGATATATGACCACAATATAAAAAATAATAATTTACTGCTTAAATGTTAAACTGAATTGGCCAAAATGTTGAGGGACCATTAGGGTTTGTGCAACAAAACTACGGTTTATGTAATACTCTACCCCATGAAGTAAAATGATTATTTTTCTATGTCTTCTGCAGCTTGTGCAAGGATGTCTATTTTTTTTTGATTCCTTGTTACCCTTCTAGTAGGTTTTTGTTTACTTTTGTCATCTTTTAAGGTTTTTTCCTTCTTTTGTTCAACATACTCTGTTTTCCTCTGTCTTTTCATGTTCTTTGAAGTTTGCTCTATTTTTTCTTCTGCATCAATGATGATAACTTCTTCTTTGATCTTAGGGTTCATCCTAGCTTTGAAATTTAACCTCATTTTATTAGTAGGGCGAGTGTGAGGTCTTTTTCCCTGAACCCTAATCTTTGTCTCGACTTCCTCATCCTCTGTTTCAACTTTCTGTTTTCCCTTTTTGATTTTTGAGGCTTTCTGTTTTGTTTCTTCCTCTTCTACTACAATTCTCTATTGGATTCTAGTATTCCCTTCATAAACTTCAACCTCTAGCACTTTCATAGGGACCTCCTCATGTTTTTCAACCTAGTGGTGGCTAGATTCTCCTTGGGTTTCCTGAGCTAAAGCTTGAGCAGAAACTCTGTTTTGGCCTCTCTTTGACCTTCTAGGTATAGGTGGGTTTGGGTTCCTTTGTCTCATTTTCCTCAACTGTTCTACTTTCTTATTCAACTCATGCGTATATAATGTCTTAATTAGATCACGATGAAAGATATCATGGGCTTGTAGCTCAGGTATTTTTGTTGCTTTGGTGCACATTTTCAACAAATTTTGATGTAGGAAATATGGTAAATTAATTTTTATAAAACGTTCTAAGTGACAAAGAAACCTCATGTGATATAGGTAAGATTTGGAATACCTGCCTTCACAGGTGAAGAAGAGCTGAACAATTCTAAGTGCAGTAGACCATTGAGGTTTCAACCTACTTTGGAGGACCCTTACATCCCAATCTTGATTTTGACAATCCTCTTTCAGGAAGAAATTCAAATCTACATTCAACAACCTCTGTTTCTTGAACCATCTTTCACCCTCTGTTGGCAAACCCATTGCTTCAGCAATAGACTCCTCTGTGATAGGGAATTGTAATATCATGACTCTAGCTATGTTTCCATTGAAGGATAAGATAAAATCATGGCACCAACTGAGATTATTCCCATTAAAACGCTGAAAGACTGGCTCCCAACTTACATTTATGAAAAGATCTAACATTTCAGGGTACACTTCAAAATACATGCCATCGGGTTCAAACCTCTTCACGTGGCCACATTGACCCATTTTGCAAGGATTCAGGACCTGCAAACACCTTTTCCTAAACTTGAAATATCCTAACAAAAGATTGTAAGACAATCAACAACCTTTATGCATTGGAAAACTGAAAATCTGGGTTTGCTGAAAAAGTTGGTTTTAAGGAAAACAGGGAAAACTAGGGTTTGATCTTAAACAACTCTATTGGGCATAAAAACGTTGGAAAATGTCATATCATGCAAGAGGAGGACCAATATTTTATAAATCGAAACTTGTGCTAAAAAGAGAAGGGGTTAATGAGTCTAAAAGCAAGTTTTTTGTTTTTTTATGTTTTTTTGTTTTTGTTTATTTCTTTTTCTTTTGAAAATGCTATAAAAACATTTCGTAGCGCCAACCAAACTTTTACTATAGGTCAAAATGTTGAGCGAAATTTTGCATAAACTTAGGGTTAGGTGAAAGAGGTTTAATGACACATTTCCCTAGGCTTAGCAAACCTTACAAAGAATACAATACCTCCTTTACATAATTATGACCTTGCAAAAAGATAGACTGATATCATTGCCTTGAAATGAAGGTGTAAACCCGATGCTAACAGAATGGATGAAAATAAGGGAAAACATGTCAAAATCGAGGGCAATTTGAGGCTTCAGACTTCATCTTTAGCGCTCAGTCAACATACATCAGTCAACATTCACAATATTGTTCATCAAAATCTTATACTTCAAACTTATGACTTTTCTCCTAAGGGATTTGTTATTTTCTTTTAGCTTCTTATTCTTATCATACCATAGAGCAAGATGTAAGATAATATTGTCATTCTTGGTCCTTTGTATTTCATTCTACACTTTAAATGTTTCATGTTCCTATTTTAAGTGCCTTTTTAGTGTCTCCAATTTAAAAATTTCCTGTTTGAGAGTATTTATAATTGAAGGCTATTGTGGACTATTATAATGAATTTATTTTTCTTGATTTGAAGAGGATGCAGTGGCCTTTTCTGTATCTCTTTTCTCCAAATATTCTATATATTCATATATCTTCTGTTGGATTGGGTCAATTTCAGGTGTTCTTCTTACTGTATTAGCGTTTGGTGATGGAGCCTTTAGCCCTTCTTCTTCCTCTAGATTGACAAACTCTATGGATTGTCGAGATGATTCCTTTGTTGTTTTGTTGAGTCTTTCACTCCTCCTGACAGTGGATGAGGTTTTAGTGAGAGGAATTTGTTTTTGAACTTTTCTTTGTTCTGTCTTTGCTTGCTCTATTTCCTCTGTTTTTCTTCTAGATATGCTTTCTTCCTTATCACTGGTTTTTCTTCTTCTAACATTCTTCTTTTTAAGATTTTCTAATACATTAGGAAGGGGAGTTTCATCTTCTGAGGGCTGCTCTTTTTGTAGAGGTAGGTCATATTTAGGGTTTAGAGATAACTTTATTATACTTCTCTTTATTTTGCTACTAGGTTCCTCCCGTTCTTCCTCTTTAAAGTGGTTTCTAACTAAGAAACTTTCCCAATCATCTCCTATACTTTTGAGGTGGGCTTCAATCAACATTTTAATTAGGCTGTGATGATACATGGTATTTTCAATAGACTGTATTTTTCTTTGAGTATTACTGGTCATTTTCTTCAGACTATTGAGTAAGAAATAAGGCAAATTAATTTCATTACCCTCAAGGAAATGCATCATCAAACGTATATGATAGAAAAAAATGCAGTTGAATTTACCTTCACAAGTAATAAATCTTTGAATGAGCAACAATAAATTTCTCCATTTGCTTTTAAGAGCTATACTTGGGATTCCTTTCTTAAAGACTAAAGTGTCCATACCTAGGTTTTTGAGAAATGTCCTCCATTCATTTCCTTCAATTCCTCTATTTTTGAACCATCTTTCACCAACCCTAGGTAGCCCAATTACTTCTGCCATGAAAGATTTTGTCACTACTATTTTCACATCTCCAATTTCTGCCTCAACTCCATCAAATGCTCAGGCAAAGGACTTTGTTACTTCTTTGTCATAACCATTAAATTTTTCTACAAATTCCAACCATTGTACTTGCTGTAACATCTGTCTGACTTGTGGATAACCCTCCATGAATTTCTTCCCATCTGGCTCTGTCCTCACAATAACCCCCATGTTGGCAAAGTCTCAACCTGCAATTTCTTCTTTTGATAAGGTTATGGAGTGAAAATGGCTTTGGAAAACTGAGTATGGATGAGAGTGAAATCGTCAATGGAAATGAGTGAAAAGGCTTTCGGGAAAACATAATATGAATGAGGGTAGAATTATCAGGGTTTATGGAGTGGAGTATCTGCGTAATGATGAATGATGAATGGGCTTATGACCAACTTTGTTGATAGGACATAGTATTTATAATTAAATCTGAAGTTGGAATAGTAATGATTACTTCAAATGGAGGTAGCAAGTTTATTTTATTTCAGAATATAATGTCTCTTACCTTTATTATTTAATATAATATTTACATACCTTTGGATTTATGATTCTAATGCTTTGATTGACCTTTGTAGATTGTCCTTTGATGCCTTCAATTGCAAGCTTGATGATTTTTTTATGCCAAGATCTTCAATTGTCCTAGTTGGTCCCTATTAGTATCAGTTGCAGAATTTTGTTAAAGTTGCATATTCTCAACAATTTCGTAGCTGCTTATTTTGAAAAGAAAAAGAGGGTTACAAAGAAAATGGGATTAGAACAGGGTTTAAAAAGAAAATCTAGGGTGCCAAGAGTACTTGGTTTTCATCCTAAATTTTCTGTATAAACATGCCAACAATGTTGGTTGTCATGTTTACACCATTATATATATATATATATATGCCAACAATGTTGGTTGTCATTTTTACACCATTATATATCTATATATATATATATATCTATATATATATATATATATATATATATATATATATATATATATATATATATATATATATATATATATATATAGAGAGAGAGAGAGAGAGAGAGAGAGAGAGAGAGAGAGAGACTTTGCAAGTCAAGTTGGAGAGGAAAGGAATTCCTTCCTAACCACCTTCAAATCAATATTGTCTTGCAAATTTTTAACAAATTCTTCCCTTGTTAATGGTTTATGATAAATTCTTAATCGATGACCATTTACAAGGAAGGTCACTTTTTCTTCATCAATGGTTCTAATCCTGACAGCACCATTATCAAAGACAGTTTCAATCTCATAAGGTCCAAGCCAATGAGTTTGAAATTTTCCTTGAAAATTTTTTAATTTTTTGTCAAAAAGCAATGCCCAATATCCTGGCTAAAATTTCCTTTCTTTTATGAATTTGTCATGCCACCTAGATCTTTGTTGTTGAAATATGTTGGTTCTTTGAATAACATCATGTCTCATCTCATCTAGTTCATTCAGTTGCTCTATTCTTTTTTTTTGTGCTTCAGATAGATCAAGACCCAATTTGACTGCTGTCTTGAACTCAATGGAAATAAGACTTGCTTCCCACAAACATGTTCATAGGGAGTATGTCCTATGGTATTTCTCCATGTGGTACGGTATGCCCATAAAGCTTCTAAAATATTTTCTGCCTAGTCTCTTCTATGAAGATGCACACTCTTGGTAAGAATTGCTTCAATTACTTTATTGGTGAACTCCACTTGTCCATTTTCCCATGGATGATATGGAGTGGAATTTCGATGTTTGATTTTTTATTCCTCCATTAATTTATGTACCAACTTAGATGTAAATTGAGTACCTTTATCTGTCACAATTTCCCTTGGGACACCAAAATGAGTAAATATATCCTCAAAAAGAAATGAAACTACAACATTTTCAGTAGCAGAAGAAAGTGCTTTAGCTTCTACCCATTTTGTAACATAATCAATGCAAACAAGAATTACCTTTTTTGTCTTGATGGTGGATTGATTGGACCAGCAAAATCCATATCCCATTTCTCAAAAGGTTCAATGAGTACCTGAGGTTGTAGAGGCATTTCATCTGAAGGAACAAGTTTCCCCATTCTTTGACAACTATTACATCTCTTAACATATTCTTTGGCATCTTTAAAAAGGGAAGGCCAGTAACATCCTAAGAGAAGAACTTAAAAGCAATTCTTTTATCAGTGAAGTGTCCTCCATATGGTTCATCATGACAAGCCTTTAATATTTCTGGTACTTCGTCTTCTCTGACATATCTTCGAATGATTAAATCTGGCCCTATTTTGTATAACTTTCCATTTATCCATGAGTAATGATGCATTTTTTTTTTTTCCCATAAGTAAAAAGTCGTAATTTTTATTAATATGGAGAAATTACATTTTGCAGATGCTGTTGCATTCATATTGTGGTCCAGAGGCCTTCCTTAAGAAGCCCCATTTGTCGTGACTCCACACAGGGAGTTCTAGTATCTGAGGCTGTATATGCCCAAACTTAGAAGAAACAAATACATTCCAGCTCTTTGCAGAGAGCACTGCTGAGACTGTTTCAGCTACATAGATGTTTTTACATGAAGTAACAAATATCAAAAGCTACATAAAATGGAAACTGATTATATGTGGGTCAAAGACCCATTCCTAGAAAATCTCATGAAAAGGTCTGTGATAGTACTGATGGGAAGTTCCATCAATCACCTCCTGGATCAGCCAGTCGTCCCGTTGATTTTGAGCTGCTTCTTTGGATAGCTGGTCTGCATCAGTGTTCTGTTCCCTGTATATATGGCTGCAGTTGAAGGATTCAAATGATGCGATCAGTCTTTTTGCCTCTTCGAGAATATGTCTCAGAGAGAAAGCATAGCAGTGTGTTGCATCGTTCAGCCAGTTACAAACAATTTGTGAATCCCCAAATAATTGAAGGTGGCTGCACTGTTTCTGTATCGCAAAGTGAATAATATGTTTTGCAGTGCTTAATTCAGCGAAATTATTGGTGCCTCTGCCAAGCTTAATCTGGATTTTATAATAATGATCATCGCTGAGGTATAGCAACGCTCCTCCACCGCATCCTGTTTCTTGGGCAGAGCCGTCGAAGAATGCCCAAGGCTTCGATTTGTCCAGATTTATATGCCTGTTAGTGCGGATGGGATTTTTAGGAGCTGCCGCAGGAAGTAAATCGAAGTCTGCAATAGTGTGACTCAGAATTACAGGTCAATGAGGCGCCTTGTTTTGAAATATAACCTGGTTCCGAGCAATCCATATTGCCCAGCAAACAAGCAGAGGCATGTTGATTGATTTTCCTGAATGTTTACGGCACCAATCGCTCCACGCCTCCATAATATTCGGACCCTGCCAGTCTTTGAGGGAGGGATAGTGAGTAGAAATGTTTTGCCAAAAATCTTTAGTAACCTGACATTTTAAGAACAGATGTTCTGTGCTTTCCTCTTCTAAACAGCAGAGATGGCATCTGAATGGACCATGAAATGATCGCTTCATAAGATTGGTTCCGGTAGGGATTTTGTCGAAGAGTATATTCCACATTAAAAGCCGAGTGCGAGGGGCAGCGCCAAGCTTCCAGAGATCTTTCCAGATGGGGAGGATATTCGGGGGCTTGAATGATTCCATGAGCTTTAAATATCCCAATCTGGGGGAGTATATGCCGTGATTTGCAATAGCCCAGATAATTTCATCGGGGCCTTCAGTGAGTCTGATATGAGCCTGCGTGAGAGCATCTGTAAAGTCCCTCCATTCTTGATGCCACTGTTCAGGGATCTCTAAAGTGCGAGGGGTTGCCCAAGCCTGTTGCAGAAGGGAAGAATTTGCGCTATCTCCAATGTGCTTTATATGCGTAATGCCTCTGTTATGAAGGTGCCTTAACAGTCCATCAGATAATCTGTGTAAATTGCCGCACCCCACCCATGGATCCACCCCAATCCTTACATTGTTTCCTTCTTTGATACGCCAGGTAATGCCTTCCCGCAATAGAGGTAGTGATTGGAGAACAACTTTCCAAATGTTTGATATATTGCGTCCAGGGTCATGTTGCTGACGGAACCAGTCCATGAGATGTGATGGCTTGATGTATTTAACTAGGGCGACACGAGACCATAGGCTGTCTGTGGTCAAGAGATTCCAACCGAGTTTGGCTGCCAAAGCCTTGGCAAAGAAATCGAGGTTCTTAATGCCCCAACCGCCCCAGCGTTTGGGTCTAGCAATGGTGACCCATTTAACCCAGGCAAATTGCTTCCCTGTGTGATGACCTTTCCATAAAAATCTAGCACAAATGTTTTGTAATCTGTTCAGGATGCCGCGAGGTATCCAAGCCAAAGTCATCCAGTATACTGGTGTGGCTTCAATAACAGCTTTTATGAGAATCAATCTACCAGCTCTTGAGAGATATCTGTGATACCAAACCTGCAATCTTTTCTCCACCTTTGCTATTAACCAAGTCCAATCTGCAATCCGGTAGCCAAGGGGTTTAAGTCTATACCCCAGATATTTGATGCCGTCAGCTAGATTTAATGAGTTGAAGGGGAATCGATGGGATGCATATGTAGATTCATGTTGAGTGCAGCCAACAACCGTGATAGTGGATTTGCTTTCGTTTATCATCATGCCTGTGGCCTGTTGGAAAAGTGCAAATATATTCTGGAGAGTAGTGGTGTCACCTATGCATCCATTAAGAAAAATGAGAATATCATCAACAAATAAAAGGTGTGTAAGATAAAGATTATCAGAGATATTGATGCCGTTGATCTGGTTTCTGTCCCGGGCAGATGTGATGAGCCTACTTAAACCTTCCATAATGAGAAGGAATAGAAGTGGCGATAAGGGGCATCCTTGCCTGAGCCCTCTTTCTGAGGTAAAGAAAGATGTGGCTTCACCATTGAGAAGAACGCTGTAGGATACGTCGGTAATGCAGCTCATTATCCATTTAATGTAGCTATAGGGAAAGCCAAGGTGTGTCAGAAGCAGCCTGATATAGAGCCAGTTGGCTCTATCGAAAGCTTTTGAAAGGTCTACCTTTAATATCATACCCTTTTGTTTTTTGATATGAAGAGAATGTAGGAGCTCTTGAGCGGTGGCAATGGCTTCATGTATCTGCCTGTGATTAAGGAAAGCGAATTGTTCAGGGGATATGTGGCGAGATAATATAGGCTTCAGACGATTGGCGATTATCTTGGCAATAATTTTATATAGGCAATTGCAGAGGGAGATGGGTCGGTAGTCATTGAAAGAGATCGGATGATTGGCTTTAGGGATAAGAGCAATGAAAGTGGATTTAATAGCGGATGAGATTCTGCCATTTCTTCTGCTATGCTCAATAATATTGAGAAGATCATTGCCCAGTAAATCAAGGAAAGCAATGTAAAATTCGATGGTCCAACCGTCTGGGCCAGGGCTTCTATCTTTCTTGAACCATTTAATGGTGGCTTCTAGTTCTTCCATGGTCACTTCCTTTGTGAGATCCACTGAATCTTCTTGAAGAACAAATCTGGGGAATTTTTCAGCCACTCTCATAATCTCCAGGATATTGGCCACTCTGGGCGCTCTATAGATGCCTTTGAAGTGATCGATGGCTAATCTGGCTAAGTTCCTCTGAGATGAAATTATCTGATTCTGTTCATCCCTTAATTCCCATATAGTGTTGATAGCTTTACGTCCGTTGGCAAATTTGTGGTAGAAATTTGTGTTGTCATCCCCCTCGGTGAGCCATATAGCCCTGCTCCGAAGCCTCCAGCTTTCTTCTCTATTCTTCAGAATCTGTGATCGTTTGGCTACGAGGGAGGTATAATGTTCTTTGCATTCCTGGTTGGGGAAGATACCATCAGTAGAGTCCTCATATGATGCGATGATCCTCTCAGCCTCCTTAAGAGTATGGTCATCGCGGATGCGCTTCTGGTGTGCCCAATGCTTGGAGATTCGTTTGAGCTCGGATAGTTTCCTAACAAAACCGGCAGTATGGTCTTCATGTTCCCTAATAGGATTGTTCTGCCAATAATCAGTAACCAGCTGAATGTAGGAGGGGTCCTTTAACCATGAGGAATTAAATTTGAAGGGGCTCTTGATCTTGTTGTTGATGTCGACCGTCTCCAAGAAAATAGGGCGATGGTCCGAGATGCCCCCGGATCCGACCCATTGCCTTATGCGCGGAAGTCTGTTATATAGAGATTCCTTAATCAAAAATCTATCTAATCTTCTGGCCAAGCTCTGTATTCCGCTTCGATTGTTAGTCCAAGTGTGCTGTAACCTGGCAGTGGGTATGTCTACCCAATGATGCTCCTCCAACAGATTGGATATAGTATCCGAAAAAATGTCAACCTGGGCAGAGTGCCCCCACGATTCGCAAAAGCCCAAGGTGAAATTTAAGTCGCCACCGAGTATTATGTTGTCCTCCTTTAATAGTTCAGATTCTAGTAAGGCACTCCAAAAAGTGGCCCTGTTAGTACATGGGCCATAAACGTTGATGACCCGTATGTCCATTTCCATGGAGAGAACATAAACGTCCAAGCCGATGAAACCTCTGCCGCCCCAAATGTTTTGGATCTTGATTGCTCTATTGTGGATCCCAATAGCTAATCCACCCGATCTCCCTGCTGCATCTAATGCATGAAATGTCCAGTTAGGCATCCAGGAGTTGAGAGACTGGACTAGGGGGTCTGCAGGACAGAGGGTCTCTTGTAGAAATATGATGTCAGGTTGTGATAAGGTAAGCAATCTCCTGAGAGCTAGTTTTTTGGGGGAACTAGCAAAACCCCTATGATGCATTAATTTGAATTACCTTTCTTTTCTCTCGAGGATACAAATATAGTGGTAACTTCCCTGTAGCCAAAAAATTAGTAATATATGTAAACCAAGGAAATTTAATAGATACCGCAAAAAGATATTCATCAGGAAAATTATCTTCTACATGTACATCATTATTATCATTTTGAATCCTAGATAGAAAGTTAACAACTGTATTTTGTTTCCAGGTCGATCCAAAATAGTAATATTGAATTCTTGTAACAACAATAACCATCTTGTAATTCTGCCATTAGTGATTGGTTTATTCATTAAATACCTAATTGTAGAATGATTTGTATGTACAAAGGTTTCATAACCAATGATGTAATGTCTGAATTTATTAATGGCATGGACAACAACTAAAAACTCATTTTCTGTTACAGTATAATTTAACTCTGCAGGAGTCAAATTTTTACTGGTATAGTAAATGGCATAAGGAGTTAAATCCTTTTGTCCTAATACAACTCCTAAAGTTGTATCTAAAGCATCAATTGAAATGTGAAAATGTAGTTTCCAATTTGGTCCTCTTAGAATGGGTGCTTCAGAAATATTTTCTTTCAATGTTTCAAAAGCTTTTTGGCAATCAAAATTCCAAATGAATTCACAATCTTTTGTGAGCAATTTGAAAAGTGGAGAAACAATTTTTGTAAAGTTTTCTATGAATCTTCTATAGTAACCAGTAAAGCCAAGAAAAATTCTAACATCTCTTTGACAAGTTGGAATTGATAATTTAGAAATAACTTCTACTTTAGATGTATCCACTCTAATTCCATTCCCTGAAATATGGTGTCCTAAAACAATTCCCTCAGTAAACATCATAAAACATTTTTCATGGCTTAATGAGAGATTTTCTTCCTTACATCTAATGAGAACTTTTTCCAAAATTTTAAGAGCTTCTTCAAAGGAATTTCCATAGATAGTAAAATAATCCATATAAACTTCCACACAATCATGAATTAGATTAGAGAAAATGCCTAAAAATTCCCTTTGGAATGTTGTAGGTGCATTACATAATTCGAAAGGAAGTACTCTGTAGGCATAGGTTCCGCATGGATAGGTAAAAGTGGTTTTATCTTGATCTTCTGGAGCTACTTGGATCTAGTTATATCCACTAAAACCATCCAAGAATGAGAAATATTTCTTTCCTGCCAATGTATCTAAAACTTGATCTATAAAAGGAAGTGGAAAATGATATTTTAAAGTGGTTTTATTCAATTCCTTATAATAAATGCACTCTCCATTTTCCATTCTTTTTAGGAACAATTGCTAATGGTGAAACCCACTAGCTATCTGAATTGGATAAATTAAATTCACATTCAACAATTTTTGTAGTTCCTCTTTAACAATTTCCATTAAATTTGGATTCATTCTCCTCCGAGGTTGTCAAATTGGTTTGACATCTTATTCAATGCAAATATGATGTATACAAGTATTGGGATCAATTCCTTTCATGTCAGTGTATTCCCATGCATAAGAAGAAGAATGTTCTTGTATCATTTTTATTAAATCTTTCTTTTGAAATTCTTCTAGATTATTATTGATATTCAAGGTTTTTTTTGGAAAGATTTCTATTAAAGAATTGCCAAATTTTTCCATAGAATGTAAGATAATTGATGAGATGATAAATATTCAATATTACATTGTTCTTGAAAACTTTGATTAGATTTACAATACGAGGAAGACTCATTATTTTCCATTACATTCAAATTCTGATCTTGTTCATATATTTGTGAAGTAACAAATATTGGTCGTATATCAATATCATCATCTTTCCATTCTTCGCTTTCTACCTCTATTGTTGTGTTTGCAGGAGGATATAATGTGAATTGCTTTGTTGAACTTCCATAAGAAATAAACATATCACAAGGTCTACAAGTTTTAAAAGCATCATCTGTAGCTAACCATGGTCTTCCTAGAATCAATGGATGTCATCCTAAATTACTCTTGTTGAAGATAATGGAGAATATCCTAGAATAGGTAGAGTTGGTTCACGTAACCTCAGGATAGGAATTAGTTTCTATTTCTTAGGATGTTGTTCTAACTTCCCTAAAACCATGTTTTCTATTTAATGTGTAATGTACATGAACAATGTAAAGTGCTCTATAGAGCCAGACTCTCCTAGTTCAAACTCTCTTTCGTAGAGCTAACCAGTGGGTTTTATTTTTAATACAAACATTGCCATTTTTATCATGGTATCAGAGTGTCAGAGCTAAGGAACCTGTATGCTAGTTGGTGGGTGGTTCTTTGAACTGAGATCATCGTAGTTTTGAGGCAGATAACTGCGACGATTCCAAAATCATCGCTGGTTTTGAGTGTACCTCTGCGACGAGTGCACTGTAGCTCCTTCGCGCATATTTTTTATCTTTTTCGTCGCAGGAAAGACGTGTATAGCTGCGACGACGTCGCAGAAAAGACAGGCATATCTGCGACGATCGTGTAAGCCAAGAACAAGGCTGTAGCTGCGAGGGAAGCCAAGAACAAGGCTGTAGCTGTTAGAGAAGCTGTGTGGGGAAGCCAATAATAAGGTTGTAGTTGACAACAGAAGGTTGTATGGAGGCTGAGAAGGAAGCCACGGTGATCTGTGCGTGTGCTACAAGATCAAACAACATTGAAGAACAATGATCTGTCTCTGTCACAGATCTGGGGTAAATTTAACATATTTTACCTGTCGATTTTTTTTTCTAAATCGCCAAGATAAATAACAATATATTTGAATCATGCATGAATGAGAATAACAAGCTCGATGGTTCCAATTATTCAAATTGGAAGTTCAAGATGCAGAATCTGCTAGAAGTGTAGAGTGCTTGGATGATTGTGAATGGGGATGAGCCGAGGCTCGTGGCTGGATCAACATCAATCCCAGATTGGGAGAAACGAGAAAGCAGAGCAAGGACAATGTTAAAGATGTCAGTGAAACACTGCATTATACCGCACATCAGAGAAGGTAAGTCAGCTAACGAGATCTGGGGAATTCTGAAGGAATTGTACGAGATCAAGAATTCAAATCGTCTTCTGTTCCTCAAGAGTAAGATCCTGTCCATGAAGATGGAGGAGAATGAAACAATTGCTTCATTTGTAGCAAGGATCAAGGATCTGAAAACAAAATTATCAGATATTGGTCATACAATGGACGATACAAATCTTGTGACCATTACAATGAATGGTGTCACCGATGATTATCAAATGTTCATCATTAGGATAAATGCCAAAGAGAAGATTCTGCATTTTGAAGAGTTGACAGGTATACTGATGCAGGAAGAAGAGAGGAGATCGACTCTGAAGCCCCAGAGTGCTAATCTTGCATTGATGGCGAGGAAAAACTTCTACAAAGGGAAAGGAGGTCCACAACAACAAAACGAAGGAAGTTCACAGAAACGACCAAATTTGACCCAAGGTATGCATCCGAATAAAAACTACTCTGAAACTAAATGTTTTTATTGCGGAAAATTGGGTCATATTGCCAGGGAATGTAGGAAAAAGAAATATCATGAAGAACAGCAGAAGCCAAAGAGACATGCAGGTCATCTCCCAAATGGTGATCAAATGCAGAATTTAAGATTCTTCATGGTAGATCGTGATGAAAATGTTGATTCAGACATCTGGTATGTAGATTCAGGAGCGTCAACACACATGACATGGAATAAGCACTGGCTAGAGGATTTTAAAGAGATCAATGAAGGCGCACAGATTTACCTAGGTGATGACATAAGTCATCAAATCAAAGGGTGTGGGAAAGTTTCTGTCATCCTACCTAATGGTAATATCAAACAAATTTATAATGTAATGTATGTGCCTGGCATAATAAAGAACTTGATTTCTGTATCTATGATTACAGATCAAGATTTGAAAGCTGAATTTTTAAAATCGAACTGTTACATTAAAGATCTGCTAGATGGCATGAAGACAATTGCTATAGGGATCTGAACAGGAGGTCTGTACAAGTCGGATGTGAGACCTGCGCCGGTTAGAGCATTGACAATAGTGAGCTTGACTACAGAAGAGCTTTGGCATCAGAGATTTGGCCACATCAACTACAATGATTTGCTGTTACTACAAAGGAAAGAAATGGTAAGAGATCTTCCTATGCTAAAACAAGTACATAATGATTGTGATGCCTGTGCTTTAGGAAGAATGAATAGAGAAGAATTCCCTATTAGAGTAGAAAAGAAATAGAGGGATATACTGGAGTTAGTGCACATAGAACTTTGTGGTCCCATGTAGACAAAATCATTAGGAGGTGCACTGCATTTCCTACTGTTTATTGTTGATTGTACGAATTTTTCTTGGGTGTATTTCTTAAGTAAGAAGAGTCATACATTCAAATACTTTAAGCAGTTTAAAAATATGATTGAAAGACAAATAGGGAAACATATAAAAATTCTCCCATTTTGATCAAGGGGGAGAATACAGGAAAGATGAGCTTATCAGATATTGTAAAGATCATGGAATTTTGTAGCAGTTCACAGTACCCCATACTCCACAGCAGAATGGAGTAATACAAAGAAAGAACAGAACACTGGTGGAATGTGTTAGAATTATGCTGAAAGGTAAGAATATTTCAAATGGTTTTTGGGCTGAAGTGGTGAATACTGTGGTTTATTTGAAAAATAGGAGTCCTACAAAAAGTCTTGAGTCTAAAAATCCTTTTGAAGCATTATATGGATATAATCCTGCAGTAAAACACTTAAGAATATTTGGATGTAAAGAATTTTCCCACATACCAAAGGAAGATAGAAGAAAATTAGACTCAAAAGTCATCAAATGTACTTTTATAGGGTATTGTTTGTCATATAAAGCATACAGATTATTTAATCCCTCTACTTACAAGATCTTTATTAGTAGAGATGTTAAATTCCATGAGTAGGATAATGAAGAACCTGATGAGCACTATGATGGATGGGACATTCCGTACTTTGAGGAAGAAGAAGCAGAGAACAATCAGGGTCACCAGCAGACAAATGCAGAGGATGAACAACAACAACAACAACAACAACAACAACAACAACAGCAATAGCACGAAGTAATAAATGATGATCAAATAAGGTTTGAAACCACCACCCCAACACTCAGGAGATTAGGTAAGAAAGCTCAAATGCCTGCAAGATATAGGGAAAATGCTTTTATAACTAGTATGCTGAATGTGGTTGAACTGTCTAGTTATAAAGAAGCAAATGAAAGTAGTGAATGGAAAACAACCATGGAACAAAAATATGATTCAATAATAAAAAATAACATTTGGGAATTGTTTGAACTTCCTAGAGGAAAACAGACCATAGGTTGTAAATGGTTACATAAACTGAAAATTAATGCAGATGGAACTATATAAAAACTGAAAGCTAGGTTGGTTGCAAAGGGGTACAAAAAAGAAGAAGGGATATATTATGATGAAACCTTCACCCCTGTAGCTAAATTGAACACCATCAGAATGTTAATCGCTTTAGCTACTAAGAAACATTGGATGATGCACCAACTAGATGTAAAGTCTGCATTTTTGAATGGAGAACTGAAAGAAGAGGTTTATCTAGAGAAACCAGAAGGATTTGTCCAGAAAGGAAAAGAACATTTAGTCTGTAGGTTGAAGAAAGCACTCTATGGACTAAAACAAGCTCCCAGGTCGTGGTATGAGAAAATTTATTCATTTTTTCTACAAGCTGGCTACAATAGAAGTAAAAATGACCCTAATCTTTACACCATGAAAGATGAACAAGGGTGCGTAGTGCTGATTTGATTATATGTATATGATTTGATAATTACAGGTGATGCTATATATCTAATTAATGAAATCAAGCAACAGATGTCACAAATGTTTGAGATGAAGTATCTCAGTGAACTCAGATACTGTTTAGGTCTCGAGATTTAGGTCAAACATTTCTGTCTCAAGCAAAGTATGTGAAAGGCCTATTAGAAAAGTTTAGAATGGATCAGGGTAAGCCGGCACTGGTACCATTGCAGCAGAACATCAAACTGTAGTGTGAGGATGGCTCAAAAGCGGTGGATGCAACACTTTACAAATAGCTGGTTGGGAGTATGATCTACCTATCCACCACTAGACCTGATTTGGCTTATGCAGTTAGTGTCTTAAGCCAATTTATGTCTAAGCCATTCGAAAGCCATTGGAATGCAGTGAAGAATGTTTTGAGGTATCTACAAGGTACTGTAGATTATGGAATTATTTACACTGACTCTTCTGATGTTAGATTGGCAGGATTTGAAGATTTAGATTGGGCAGGAAATGTAGATGATCGCAGATCTATAAAAGGTTATGAATTCAGTCTTGGATCCAGGGTGATCACATGGAGCAACAAGAAGCAGAACACAGTCTCCTTGTCTTCAGCTAAAGTAGATTATCAAGCCATGTGTGCAACAACGTGTGAGGCGGTTTGGTTGTGGAAAATTCTCTAGGGTGTTGGGGAAGAATAGACAGGCGCAACAACAATCAGATGCGACAATAAAAGTTCAATCAAGCTGGTCAACAATCCGGTGTTTCACAAAAACACTAAACATATTGATACTCAATGTCACTTTGTCAGGGAGAAAGTGCAATCCAAAGAAATTCATCTGGAATATTGTAATACATGTGATAATGTTGCGGACATTTGTACTAAGCCTCTTGGAAAAGTTAAGTTTCAAATGTTTAGGGAGATGTTAGGCATATATGTGAACCCATTCTCCATTAAGGGGGAGTGTTGAAGATAATGGAGAATATCCTAGAATAGGTAGAGTTGGTTCACGTAACCTTAGGATAGGAATTAGTTTCTATTTCTTAGGATGTTGTTCTAACTTACCTAAAACCATGTTTTCTATTTAATGTGTAATGTACATGAACAATGTAGAGCATTTTCCAGAGCCAGACTCTCCTGATTCAGACTCTCTTTCGTAAAGTTGACGAGTGGGTTTTATTTTCAATACAAACATTGCCATTTTTATCAACTCTTGGGTGTTAGAATCATAAAATCAACAAGATACTCCTAAAAATATAAGGATACAAATATGTCTTCTAATACATCACCATGTTTAATAACATATCAATCTTCTAATTGCAACAATGTAGGTGTATATTGAATATTAGGAAGTTTCAATTGATTCATAGTTTGTTTACTCATGATGTTTATAACTGCTCCTAAATCAATCAATGTGTTTGGAATTTCGATACCATTGATATGTATTTTCATAGTGGGACTTCCTGGATCAAGATATTTTTGAATTGTTGTTTTTCCTGTCATGATATCTGCAATTTTCCAACTAGTTGGATTTTTTTGACTTCTTTTCTCTTTCTTCCTGGTCTTTTAATACTTAAGTCCCTGTTTGTCTTTGCAAATATTTGTAATTTTTTGATAGCTTGTAACAAAGGAATTTTTATACAAACATTATTCAATTCATCTATCATATCATATTCAATAAATAAAATCTATTTTTCTACCCCTTTATCAATTTTCAATCTCTCAAGAAATGGTGGTGTTTGGACAGATACTAAAGGTTGTTCTATGATGGGAGTTGAGTTTATTGGAATATCATTAGAAAGTACAGGGGTGGTATGTTTTTGAGATTTTTCTTCTTGATTAATATATTTCTCCTTTTTTAGAGAGATTCTCCTTTTTAGATTCCTGAATAACAACTGATGGGGACTTCTTTTCCAATACTCATATCTCAGTTGGACAATGTTTAGATCTAATGGAGTTATCATGTAGTTTTGGAAATTTTGTCCTTCCATATTGTAAACAGGTTGTGAATTTTTATTATTATTTGGATTTGGAAGTGGTTGGGAAGGAAATTGATTTGGTCTTTCAGGAAATGGTAATGAAAGTTGTGGATTTGGATTCTGAGGTTGAGTTGGTTGAACATGTTGAGGAAAATATTGTGGTGGAAAAACAGGGTAAGGTTGTTGATATTGAGGATATTTTCCATCCTTGTGCCCAAGGTTGAGGCTAAGATTGCCAAGGCATGGGTGCAGTCCAATTATTTTGTGATGGTTGTGCAAATGCTTGAGTGTTAAAACCTTGAGTCATATTTGGTTGTGAACTTTTCCACGGTCTCTTAGCATTAAATCAAAGGGGATCTAGTTGATTTGGTATAACTTCCTCTTTATAAGCAACTTTAAGAACTGGTATTGAAGGACATTCTTTTGTATCATGATTTTCTGCACATATAACACATGTTTCTACACTTTTTAAGTCAAGATGGCATTCTCTCATAGCATGTTTTTTTCTACATTTGGGACAAGAGATGGATAATGCAACATTTTCAGCCTTTTCTTATTTTGTACTTTAAGGATATCTATTTTTCACTAAGACTCCCCAAAATGTCTATTTTGAAGTTGTCAAGCAAATTTCCTCATTCAACCCTACTTACTGTCCCAACTGCAGATTTATTAATCCTAGACATGAGAGGGTCTCTTGGATTTTTCCTAGTTCTTGCCTTACCTCTTAAAATGTGTATGCATAACTCACAAATTTATCCAAATGATAACTGAGAAATATATCCCTTACCCATTAAATTGAGAAGATCAATCCATTCATATTTGATGGATTTTAATAAGAGAGCTTTCAAAGTTTCTTCATCTAATTCATGCATTTTAGCCCTTTTAACATTATAAACAAAACTTTCAATGAAATCTTCAAGATTTTCATCTTCTTTTTGCATCATTTTAAAGACTTCATCCTTAAGATTATGGGGCATACAGTAGTCCTTATATTTCTCTAAGAATGTAGTTTTCATTTCTTCCCATGTTCTTATAGAATTTACTCCTAAGCCCATGAACCATTTTAATGTTGCATCCTTAAGAGTTGCTGGAAACAATTTCTAATTTTGCGTGTCAAGAAATTAATTATAAGATCTAAACAATACTTCAAACTCAAAGAGAAATGTTTTAGGATCTTCACTTCTTAATCCATGAAAATTTGGAAGGATGGAGGGTGAGATGTTTTTCATTGTAGCTGTTGTATCTTCATCGAGGATAGGAAATCCAAAAGGTTTTGGATCTCCTCTACCTCCTCCTCTCCCTCTTCCTCCACCTCTTCCACCTCTTCCTCCTCCCCTATTTCCTCCTCTTCCTCCTCCAATCCTAGGTTGTTCACCATTGATATTATGTACCTCTCCTTCCCCTTCTCCAACCATTGTATATTCTTCAGAACTAATATAGGGTTCTAAAATTGGGTTTTCTATTTCCTCTTCTAGTTCTCTTGGTTCTTCTATCAATGGTAAGTTAAAATAAGTTTCTTCCTCCTCTTCTTCACTAGGGATTTCTAGTTCTTGTCCTAGAAGTTTCTCTCTAGTTGAAGATAGGAAAATTACTCCTTCTGTTGGGGATGTAGGATCCTCTTCTTCTATTAGTGCTTCAGTTGATGACGTTGGTGAATCTCTAGTTTGGATTTTGGATCTGAGTACCTCAAGAAGTTTATGTTTTCCTGCAAATGACAGAATATGATTTTGAGTGGGTGGTGTGGCACTATAAGATCGTGGTGGGTTGAGTGACGATGTTGGAATTAAGCTTTTATCTCTACCTACAAATCTACCTCTAGAATCTCTTTCCCTATGCATATCATTTTTTTTTTTTTTTAAGTAAAAAGAAAAGACTCCTATATACACTTCCCCAACAATGACACCAAAATGTTTAGTGATTTAATTGATCTTAAATTACTTACATGAATTATCAACTAGGGCTAGTAAACTGATGAAGTGTAAGTGCACTATATGTGCTAGAAGTCTTTGGTTATTCACACAAATTCTAAATTAAATTGAGTTATCGAAATATAAATTCTAAATTAAATTAAGTTATTGAAATGCACATGAGCAAATTAGTTATTCCTAGAAAATAAGATTATCTCTACAATGATGATCACACTCTTTGCTTTCAAACAAAACTACTTCTACTTATAAGATTCCACACTTTACTTTAAAATAGAAATCTCACACTTGTATAAATGTAAATCAATCTCACACTTTACATAAATGAAAATCAATCCATACTTTGCTTAAATGAAATTCACACTCTATTGCATAAATGAAAACTGCTCTCACTTAAGAAATCTCATGTCTAAAGAAAATCACACTTGCATGAAAAATGAAATGAAACAAACTTCTGCTTAAAACACACTCACACTTACTTGAATTAAAGATCACACATGCTTGAATTTAACAACTAATTCTGCAAATAAATCTACTATCTAAGATGAAACTAATTCTACAAATAAATCTACTATCTAAGATGAAACTATGTGTGAAACTAGATCACTGCTGCTAATATTTATCCATGTGCGTTCAAAATCTGAACATCAAGAATGATTAGCACAATTATTTTAACTTAATTCTAAAATAAAATTGAAAACATAAATACTCGATTGAATAAACAGAAATCTACGAGAATATAAGGCTAATAGCTAATTGTTAAAACAAAACAAGAATCCTTACTATCTCGAGGGGGCCCTCCATGAGAAGTAGGCAGTCACTACGTTATTGATCAAGCACTTTAACCACGCATTGAGAAAATGAAGCGATTCTTTTTAAAAACAGAGTATCAAATAACAAAGCTTAAGTCTCACTGTCGCGTTCACTATCATTGTTTTCATTTCTGCCAAGAGGCATATTTATAGAGCTTGTGGAAATTAATTGTTCAGAGCTATACGCCTAATCCCTATCAACAAAAACCAAATTTAACTTGAAAATATAATATTGCATAATTTGCTCATGATTTTCTATTATCAAAGCAAATCATGAGGCACGAATCTCGTTCTCGCTCGCTTGTTGCTGATTACAGAGGTTGACTTTGCCTTTGACCGCATTGCTAGGACATGTTTCCATCGATCTGGTTCATGAGAATAGGAGGAAATTGTTGAGTGCATCAATTGCCACCTATCCATATATTTCGCTTCCCAGCTGGCACCTTGGAACCTGTCAAACCATGGACTTGGTTGCAAAATCGTGTATTAGTTGCAAAATCATCATAATTCGGTAGCTGAAGTAAACATTAAATTAAATAATAAATAACATTATCAATTTATGAAATACAAGACAATTGTATACCTTCCATGTCATAAATCTTGTGATTTGATGCCCAATGTGTGATTATGAAGGTCAAAAAGAAATATATAGAGTGAAAAAGGATGTCAAAAAGAAGCAATTGTGAGGCTCAACAAAGATCTATTAGAAAGCGGGCCTTAAGAAATCCCATATCAGCCAACTCAAGAATAGAAAAAAAATATTTTGAAGGGCCATGATAAAGAATTGGAACCACCGTGAACTTATAGAACTTATTGTGAACTTTTCTCATCGGTTGCTTGGTTTTCAATAAAATATTGTGTCCATTTGTGCTAGTAAACTGGTTTTCATATCATGAATTATTTTTCTCTTTACTATTTAATTTACTTATTCATTACAATATCCTATCTTACTTGAATAAAGGAATCCTTTTCTTAACTGTAGGAGTATTTCTAGTAAATCCATTTGCATAACAAGATAACAAATATTCTCATATTCAAGTTTGAAAGATGTGCTTTGATATATACTAGAACATGAGAGACAAGTTACTTTGATTGAGATGATATCAAGAATTGTTGCAGAAGAGAGTGGTTCTCTAGCGTAATGATTGTTTTGAACCAAATTTCAATATAACTGTGATGTCCTTGGTTCACTTACTCATTTTTACCACTTTGCATGTCCTCTTCTACCATGCCATTCAAATATTCTATTATCAAATGATATATATCTTGGATGAATAAATGATCCGATGATAGGTATGTCAAAGACTCCTTGATCTCAGGTTCTAATCTCTGACCTCAATCATATGTGTTCCATGATTATTTTCTCTTCTCTAGATCTTCTTATAAATGCTGTTCATAAACCTTTCTCCCTTATATTGGTTTTTGGATTGTTATGCTCCTGATAGTAGTTAGGATTTGTTCCTCCTGAGTGTTATAGGCCATTTTATCACATATGTTCAATAGGCCTTCAAACAAGATCATTCACATCCTTTGAACAATTTGTCATCCTCCCTACACAAAGCCCTAAGCATGACTCTTCCTATTCCCCAAGTTTCTGCCTGAAAACACCTTGTTTTAGCCATTTGAAGGAACAATGCACCTTGGCCCCTCATTGGTCAACATTACCAGGTTTCCCTGCTCTACACCTACGCTGATCACCAATAGGTTTCTCAGTGTTGAGGGTGCACTAATTCTAGAAATTTGAGAAAACAAAAAAGAATCCTGAAGCTTCCTCTTTTAGAAGCTTCCAGGATATGTTGTAACTATTTATCTTAGATAAAAGGTTTGAGTCCTATCCTATCCTAGCTTGGAGTTTTCTCCCTTATCCCTTAAGCTCATCCTCCCAACAAGAGTGGATCTCAAGCCAAAATTGGTCAAAGGATAAGAATTCATGAACTATCTCCTTCACTTATATATTTACTTCCATCCATAGGCAAGGGGTTGGATTTTGGAGAGTGATTCTACCCTTATGCTATTGTTGTGAGAGATATCATTCCATGCATTAGGGTGATTAGGGGTGCAGTTTGTGACATGGAAAGGACAAGTCAACTTGGAGGAGCTCTTCTATAGGATCAACACCTATTTTTGGTTGTAATTCACTCCATTTCTATTAATACAAAGAGTTCTTTGTTTTACCATATATGATGTTATGGTTTCATGTATTTCAATACCATGTTTATCTATTGAATAAAGTAATTAAATGATGCTACATCGATTCCATAGATCTATGGCTTGTGTTATTTGACTGTGCAGGTTCTAATTATAGCGATTGGAGCATACAAGCCAAGGAAGGAGCGAAGCATACAACAAATTCTAGGTAGGCTTCATCCCATTATCTATTTACTTTAAGGAAAACATTAATCCCTTTGTCTTTCTATTTTTCTAGGTCAGTCCACCAGGCCTAGGGAAAATACTTCTGTCCGTAGTGGTAGATTTCGTATAACAAATTGGCGACCATACTGGGGAACAGTGTATTCCCTTGTTGGTTTCTTTGTCCATTGTGCTTGTCTTACCTCTTCTTTAGACCTTTACTGTCTTATTCAATCAATAAAATACCTAGGAAGACATTTCATTGAGTCTCAATTGTAATCCTTGTGTTAGAACTTTGTATCCATAGACAAACACACCCTCTAGTCTTGTGATAAAGCATTGAACCTCAACTAAGCCTTCTTTGTGTCTATTTTGCATAGCACTTGTGCCTCCTTTGCACCTGCATTGGCCCCTATTCATGCATGATTTTTCCTTTGTCTTGATTTTCTCTCTAATCAGCCTTCTTCCAGCTGCTCTTCCTGTAGGTTTTAATCCCGTACAGAAATTACCTGCATACGAATTCTAAAACACAGAAAATAAACAATGCGATAGCATAACACATAAAACACATATACACATAGATTTTCCCCTGGATCCCAAAACTGGGACTACCAGCTTGATTTTTCATTATATTCCTTTCAATGTTACAATACATATTTATACATGCCGAAGCATCCAATACCATGGACCGAAAACCATCACGTCCAAAACCATGGACTGAAAACCATAGGTAGGTTCGCCCAACCTAATACAGGGTCCAAATTATTTTTTCCCGGGGCGCTGCCCCAGACCACGTAGAGGGGGGCTACCTGCCCCCCTCAAACCCCCCAGACAGGGGGGCTTGCCACCCCCCCTGTGACCCCCTCACTACACAATCGACACAATGAAGGGGGGGCTTCGCCCCCCCTCTAACCCCTCGGTTCACTATGTGGGTTAGTCATGGAAAGAATATAACACAACCCAACATTCTCCCACTTGTTGTTTTCTTTCCACAGGGGGCCACATAAGAGCTTAGTCATTTTTCTAGCCCTAAAAATGCCCATTGTTTCTCGACACTAAGAGAACTTCTTAGAGCTCACATATTTTGTCAATGCATCTGCAGTGTTCTTCAAAGTGTCTACCTTTACCAACAACACCTTTTTGTCTTCTATCATATCCCTCACAAAGTGATACTGAACATCAATGTGCTTTGTCTTTGAATGGTAAGCAGGGTTCTTTCCCAAGAAAATTGCACTTTGGCTATCACAGTCTATCCTTATAGCTCCCTGTACTAACCCCATACTTGAACACAATCTCTCCAACCAAACTGTTTCCTTGCTTGCATGAGTGGCTACCATGTATTTTGCCTCTGTAGTTGATAGTGCCACTACAGATTGTTTCTTACTCATCCAACTAACTGCACCTCCAAATAGGTTAAACGCATACCCACTTGTAGATCTTCTCTGATCCAGATCTCCAGTCCAGTCTGCATCAACAAAGCCACGAATATCCAACACTCTGTCCAATCCTAGTCTTCCTTGGTAGCACAAACCATAATCACTAGTGCCACGCAAATACCTGAAAACCTGCTTCACTGCTGTCCAGTGCTCCTTCCCTGGTTTTGACATAAACCTACTCAATACTCCCACTGCATGTGCAATGTCTTGTCTAGTATAAACCATTGCATACATCAGGCTACCGACAGCACTTGCATATGGAACACGGGACATATCCTCTTCCTCTTCTTGTGTCTTGGGACACTGTTCAACAGATAACTTTACACCCACAGGAATAGGAAGCTTCACCGGTTTACTATTCTGCATATTAAACCTCTACAGTATTGTCTCGACATACCTCCTCTGGTTTAACTAGAGCTTCCTTTTTGCCCGATCTCTTTTAATTTCCATGCCCAAAATATAGTTTGCAGCACCAACATCTTTCATGTTGAATTTGGAGGACAATTGGGTCTTCAAATCCTGGATAATTTCTTTGTCATTTCCAATTAGCAACATATCATCCACATACAAGACCAAATAAATAACACAGTCACCAATTATTTTAAAATACACACAATGATCTGCTTTGCTTCTAGTGAAGCCAAGTCCCCGTATAAACGTATCAAATTTCTAATACCACATACTTGGTGACTGTTTTAACCCATACAAAGACTTCTTTAACTTGCATACCAGTTCTTTCTTACCCTTCACTGCAAAGCCTTCAGGTTGCTTCATGTAGATTTCCTCTTCCAGATCCCCGTGAAGAAATGCTATTTTTACATCCATCTGTTCTACCTCAAAATCAAAAGTAGCAACAACAGATAAAAGTAATCTAATAGAAGTTACCTTGGCAACAGGAGAAAAAATGTCACCAAAATCAATTCCCGGCACCTGGGAATAACCTTTTGCTACCAACCGAGCTTTGTATTTCTCCACCTTTCCTTTTACATTTGTCTTCTTCTTGAACACCCAATTTCTGCCAATGGGTTTCCTTCTAGCTGGCAACTCCACCAGATCCCAAGCCTCATTTTTGTGCAAAGATGTCATTTCATCAACCATGGCCTCTTTCCAAAGTTTTCCATCCTCTGAATCTATTGCTTCCTTTACAATTCTGGGATCATCATTAGTAATAGATAAAGAAAAATTTGAACAGAAAGCCGATGGACTATACCTTTCTGGCTACCTTCTTTCTTGAACTGATCTTCTCACACTTGGAGTTTTTGGCTCTTCATCTTCTGATTCATCCTCTGCCATAGAGTCTGATTCTTCCTCCTTTAGCTCAAACTCTATCTTCTCAGGTTCCTTTGGTTGGACTTCATGTTTAATAACATCTTTCACCTCTCTGAACACCACATCTTGACTGTACACAACCTTCCTTGTTGCTGGGTTCCAAAGCTTATAACCCTTTAAACCATCCTTATACCCAATAAAGATGCACTTTTCAGATTTACTATCCAACTTGGTTTGTTTCTCCTTTGGAACATGTACATATGCATCACGTCCAAATACCCTTAGATGTGAAAGAGAGGGTTTGTTACCAGTCCATACCCCTTGTGGAGTTTTATCCTCCAACACTGATGAAGGTGATCTGTTGACCAGGTAACACGCTGTCTCCACTGCCTCTGCTCAGAATTCTTGTCCTAACTCGACACCACTGAGCATGTTTCTTGCCCTTTCCATCAATGTCTTGTTCATTCTTTCCGCAACTCCATTTTTCTACAGTGTATATGGAGTAGTCTTTTTCCGTGCTATACCACACTTCTTACAAAACTCTTCAAATTCCTTACTGCAAAACTCTCCACCGTTATCTGTCCTCAACACCTTTATCTTCTTCTCTGTATGGTTGGCCACCAGAGCCTTAAATTCTTTAAACCTTTCAAAGACTTCAGATTTCTTCTTAAGGAAATATATCCATGTATTCCTTGAGAAGTCATCTATAAATGATACATAGTACATAGACTTACCTAGTGATGGAACCTTCACAGGTCTAAACACATCACTGTGCACAAGCTCTAATATCTGTTTCGCCCTCTTAACACCAAAGGGGAAACTCACTCAATTCTGCTTCCCATATACACAATTTTCACAGAAATCAAAATCCAGAGAGCTATTACTCATACCTTCTACCATACCTTTACCATGAAGTATTCGAAGGCCCTTCTCTCCAATATGTCCAAGCCTTTGATGCCACAACATGGTCTTCTCTCCAGAGACCACTAGATTTTTTGCTCCACTTTCAGGAACCACAGAACTGTTGCACCCATCAACAACAGTGCTACCTTGCAGCCTGTATAGAGTTCCAGTCTGTACTCCCTGCATCAATACCAGTGCTCCCCAAACCATCTTGCAGGTATCCTTATCAAACATTGTTTTTACACCTGCATCATCCAACTTTCTTACATAAACCAGATTTCTGGCCAATGCAGGAATATGCAGAACACCCAGAAGTGTTCTAACCCTTCCGCCTTGCAACTTCAACTTTACTTTTCCGTGATCAACGATTCGAGCCTTCCTATCATCCCCTAAGAAGACATCACCACCATCTTATTTCTCATACTCGCAAAACCACTCTCTATGGGGAGTGAAGTGAAAGGATGCACCTGAGTCAATCAACCATGCCTCATGATGTACATGTGTACTTGAAGAAGCCAAGTATACATCCCCACCTTCATCTGAGGTGGTTTTCGCTTCTGCAGAAGGAGCATCATCAGATCCCTTTCCTTTATCAGGAGCTTTAGATTTACAATCCCTTTTGTAGTGCCCTTCCTTTCCGCATTTCCAACACACCACCTTTATAAGTTTTCTTGGAGATTTATATCTCCCTCTAGATTTAGATCTCCCTCTAGATTTAGATCTCCCACTCGATGACTTATTTTTGTTTCTATTATGGGACCATCCTCGTACAGACAAGGCATCACCATTTTGGCTCTCCATATTTTTCCATCTCATTTCCTCCGTTAGCAAGGAAGAGACTATTTCATCAAACTGCAAGGCAGTTGCATTGCTACCTATTGTAATAACTAGACTATCCCACGATTCTGGTAGAGAACACAACAAACTAATGCACTTATCTTCATTTGAAATTTTAATATCAATAGATGCTAACTAACTTACCACAGTATTAAATGCGTTCAGATGATCTGTCACTGAGTCTCCATCTTTCATCCTCAGGTTATACAACTTTTTCCGCAGGAACAGTTTATTCACCAGAGACTTAGATTGGTACAAAGTCCCTAACTTGTCCCACAGAGCCTTCTCCGTAGCTTCCCCTGATACATTCAGAAATACTTAATCTGAGACACACAATTGTATTGTGCTCTTTTCCTTTCGATCCAACTTCTTCCGTTCTTCATCGGACACTCCCATTGGTTTAGTACCTGGATCTACCACGATCCACTGATCCTTATCCACCAACAGATCCTCCATCTTGAGTTTCCACAACTCAAAACTCTGACCATTAAATTTCTCGATCTCTATCTTTCGATTGCTCGCCATCTTCTTTCACCACTAGAATTGATCTCGCAAATCTTCCACTAAACAGGGTCTACCACAGGCTTGAGTGAAACCCCTCAACAACAAAGGCGTCCCCTTGAAGCCAAAATTGCTCCAATACCAAATGTAGGTTTTAACCCCGTACAGAAATTACCTGCATGCGAATTCTGAAACACAAAAAATAAATAATGTGAGAGCATAACACGTAAAACACATATACACAGAGATTTTCCCCTGGATCCCAAAACTGGGACTACCAGCTTGATTTTTCATTATATTCCTTTCAATGTTACAATACATATTTATACATGCTGAAGCATCTGTTTGGTCAATTTAGTGTGTCCTAAATTGCTATTTAAAATGTCAATCCGAGAGTCGTAAACTGCTGAAGTGAAGTGCACTGTATATGCAAGATAACCGATTTCTTAGTTCTTTGTCGTTTTTGAGTTTTTGGTTTGTTTTTGGGTTTATCTTCTATTGATTCCCTAATGTGAGATGGCAGAATTGAAAGTCAAGTATGGATGGAAATGGTGATTTCTACAATGATTTTCCAAACTTTAAAGTTCTCAAAAAGAAGGTTTCAAACTGGCTATGCTGAAATCAATTCTCAAAAGAAAATAAAAATGTACCAAAACAATGAACTAGTGACAATGAAGCGCAGTATCCTTACTGCTGTATAAAAAGAAAATAAAAACTGAACTCAAAGCAATTCAAAGACTGTAAGCAAAGCAAACTAAATCACACTACTTCAACTCATATTCTGACCCTTCACCTTTCGACTCGCTCCGGCTATAGGAAGTAATCATAAACAAATTGAGTAATATGATATCTAAATTGCAGGAAATGAAATTGCATAAAATGAAACTAAGATTAAACTACTTATTCATACTTCAATCCCTGAAAATGACATAAGTAATCCAATCACTAACTTGCAGGAAAGGAAACTAAATCATACTACATCAAGTAATATTCTGATTCCTTACTATTTGAGTCGCTTGGCTATAGGAAGGAAATCATAAACAAATGAGTAATATGATATCTAAATTGCATAAAAGTAAATAAGCAAAGCAGAACTGAAAGAAATGACAATGCTGGAATTAAAACTCAGAAAATGAATCAGTAGAAAGGACAAGATGATCTCATGTCATTAGTCATTAAAACTATGTAATTTTCCCGGGCTGCCTACAAGAACCTGAAAGAAAAATACTCATAAGCTAACAATCATGAGAAAGCATAAAAGAAAAGATGGACAACAGTTAACATGAATATCAGGACAACGTAATATATACAAGCAAATGATTATAAAAGAAGTAACATAATGAAAGCAAGTAAGAAACTATACAGTAGATACAGAGCCTTGGTGTACAGGGGCCCTCTACAACCTCGACCAATCAATACTCAGTCACAAATTGAACTTAAGAATGTTGTCTTCTCATATATTAAACTGCAGTCAAACCATGAAAATAGAGCATGGCACAGTGGGTTCGTAAACACAGTCAAGATTACATGTAAAAGATAACTATCAAGCGTATGATAACGCGTTATTTATAACTGAAGATGCTATAACTGATTCCTAAATTCTATGTTGCCAAACAGACACGTAAATCTCCACGTCCTGAGATCTAGCAGTATGGTAATCATGACAAATAAATATATGGAGTGGTGGCTGTTCGATTTGGTTCACGGATTGATCCACAGGTGTTAGCACACCTCCAGAGATTGAGGAACTTGCCACACAAAACTTCATGTGGGCAAAACAGAGCTGTGCCACCGCAAAACTCTTGGTTTGACCACTCCTTTGACCGTCCTTAACCATGGCTGTTTGTGAGTGATTCGGCTGAACCAAGGGGACACGCTCCATGTACATGCCATTTGCAGCTTGCCCATGTGGCCGGATTCTCCATTGGACGCCTGTAACATAGTCTTCAACAAAATGGCTGCGGAAACTTGAGCTGGCTGCGGAAAGTGACATGTTTCCGCATCTGATTGAACAAAAATCTAAATCAAACAACAGTCACAAACATAGTTAGGAAACCATTTTATAAGCTCTTTTTAAACTAATATGAAATGATTTGACAGCTTGGTGGGTCAAGTAAATGGAAAAGAAGGCTGAAAAGGTGTATAGGGAAGATGCAAGTTTGGGACTCAACATACCCCCACTGTGAAGGTGTTGCATGTCCTCATGCAACCAAAATTTTAGTCATTCCCTTTTAATCCATATGTTTTGAAGCCTCTGCTAGGACATCTAGTCCTCTTTTCTTCTTTCTTGGTGCTACCACCATCCTGGGTTTCCTTATCAGACATCTGAATTTGAGATTGATCAATTCTCTGCTCAACTTTCTGCACTTTTTCTTTAGTTTCTTGTTCTTCTTTTGCCATAGTCCCAAATGAAGCATAGTATTATCATGGATAATTTTATCTACTTTGCTCTGCTCCTTAAGTGCTTCATTTTCTTGCTTGATATGCCTGTTTAGAACTTCTAATTCAAATACTTCTTGCTTTAAGGATTGGACTTGTGCATCTGGTGACATGTGGGGTAGAGTGGTACTCGGGCTTGCAACTGTCTTTTCTAAAGATTCGAGGTAGTCATACACCTCCTGTTGACTGGGATCTATTTCGGGTGTTTTTCTTGGACTGACTTCAAAGTCTTGTGGAGGAGGAGGACTGCTTTCTAGCTCTGGCCGAGAAGGGCTTTCATCAACATGTGGAGGACTAGTTTTAATACTTGGCTGAGGACAAGGTGGACTACGGCCAGCTGGAGGTTTCTCGGGTGTTTCCCCACCCAAGTCAATGAAGTGGGGCCATTTTACTTGTGTTTTACTCCCCCTTCCTCTAAGCTTGTTGCTTCTTCTCAAATACGGTGGACTTGTACTCCCTTCTTCTATGCTCTATTTTCCTTTTTCCTTCTTCTTTGCTATAACAGTCTGTTCTTGAAGATGCACTAATCTCTCAGACAATGTTTGATAGTCCTCCTCTATAGATGGCTCAGGTGATTGATAGACTTCTTCTATGTTTCTTTTTCCTTTCAATTTTCTCTGTTTCTTGTCCTTAGTTCTGTTCTCTTTTTCATTTTGACCAACGTCTTGAGTTTCGGTAGTAGGAGAGTCTTGGACTATGGCACTCTTTTCTTTTCTCCTACTCCTTTTCGGTGTCTTTGGTGTACTACTTTCAGGTGCCTCAGATGGCTCTTGAAAGTAATTTCTTATTAAGAATTGTTCCCAGGTATCTTTGTTTTTCTTCAGTTGGCCTTCAATGAGAATCTTTACAAGTCCATGACGATATAGATGACGTTCTATATTTCCTATGTGCTTTTGGACTATAGTACTCATCTTTTTCAAACTCAGCAGTAAGAAATAAGGCAAATTAAGAGTTTGACTCTCTAAGAAGTTTATCAACAATCTAGCATGGTACATGTATATTGAACCAAAGCGTCCTTCACAAGTGAGAAACTTTTGGATAACTAACAGTAAGCTGGCCCATTCTTCTTTCAATGCATGAACAGGAATTCCTTTTGTAAACACAGTGATGTCCATACCTGGGTTTTGTAACATAATTCTCCATGCCTGTTCGTCCACACTTTTGTTTTTAAACCATCGCTCACCTTCTTGGGGTAAGCCTGTGGTAGCTGCTACTGTTGTTTCAGTGACCGTGAGCTTTAAGTCTCCAATTTCCACCATCTGGCCATCGAAAGACCGTGCAAAGGCTTTGGTTACCTCTTTATTATGGCCCTTAAATTTTTGGATGAAGCGTAACCATTTTGCTTTCTTCAACAAATCTTTTGCTTGAGGGTAACCTTCTAAATATTTAGGTCCTTCTGGTTCTGCCCTTAGTAATCGTCCCATTCCTTCCTCTGTTTTGAAATTCAACTGAAAATTCAATTGCGTGTGAGGGTTTAGCAGAGGGAAGGTGGCTCGGTTGCAGGGTTTATGGCAAAAATACAGTGGCTGCAATCGGTAGATGGATAGCAGGTAACGGGAGTGTTTCGGAATTACAAGCGGAACAAAGGATGAGCAGCCGTGGTGAGTTCACAAGATGAAGTGCAGACGTATGTGAAGAAGATGGTCTTAATAGAATGGTAAGGAAATGGAGTGAAGTCGGGATTTTGAATTAAACGGCTGCGTACGAAATGTTACACGTTTTAATGAATGGCTGCGGAAAATGCGGTGGAGAGGAGCCATAATGAGATAGGTCACATCTCATGATTACAGGTGGTGTATGAAAGTGCAGTTGACTATGAGTTTAAACCCGAAAATCAATCATGAGACCGTTAAGAAATGAATGCATGGTGTGCGGAATAATATCGTGGGATGGTAGTGGGTAATGGAGCTATCGTGACGATCATTGCACATAGTAGAGCTTTTATGGTTTGACAACTATGCATAATCGTGACTTTAATTGCAATTTGAAAGAAATTTTTGCTCATACCTTTGGAAACCTTGTCATTTTTTGCTCATTAGCTTTTAACCAACTGCTCTTCATTTATGTCTGGAGATGCTCCATGTCTTCATAGCATATGCTCAATCACACCTGCATTTTCTTGATTATTGCACTAACATTTTGACTGTGGATTTGAAAAACAGAGTGGTGGATGCGGAAACTGCTTCTGGCTGCGGAAACTGCTACCAGCTGCGGAAACTGACACAGCACCCACTTAGCTGAACAAAGATAGTTAGATAATAACTAACTGAGTGAAAATGGTCCTAAAAGGGACATTTATTGATGAAATGGAATGAAATGAATGAAATGGAGTGAGATGAAGCGGAGTGAAGTGAAATGAAAATGAGATGGAGATGGAGTGGAATGGCAAATGAAGTGGAGTGAAGATGGAAAAAGAAGGAGAGAAGAATTTTTTTTGGAAAATATAGAGTGTTAGGTGTCCCTGATTTTCACTCTACATTTTCTGTATAAGACCGCCAATCTGTGATTGGTTTTCAGGCTTATACAATTATTATTATTTTTTTTTAACTGAAAGAAACAAAGGCTAGGCTGGTGGGGAAGAAGGATTCTTCTTCACCAGCCTTATTGCAGAATTCTCTTGAAACATTTTGACAAATTCCTCTTTTGAGAGTGGCTTATGATAAATTTTCAATCGGTGGCCATTCACAATGAGAGGAGTTTGAAATTCATCAATGGTCTTGATTCTTACCGCTCCATTGCTAAAGACTTTGTCAATTTCATATGGCCCAAGCCAATGGGTCTGAAATTTACCTTTGAAGTCTTTAAACTTGGAATCAAACAGTAGTGCCCAATCTCCCTCTTGAAACTTTTTCTCTTTGATGTATCTGTCATGCCACTTAGCTCTTTGATGTTGAACTAGATCAGTTCTTAAAATTGCTTCTTGTCTGATCTCATCTAGCTCATTCAGCTGCTCCATTCTATGCTTTTGGGCTTCTGATAAATTCATCCCAAACTGAACTGCCATCTTGAAAGTCTTGACTTGAAACTCAATGGGGAGCAGGACTTCTTTCCCATAAACAAGTTCATAGGGAGAATGTCCTGTTGTATTCCTCCATGTAGTTCTGTAGGCCCACAAGGCTTCAGGAAGCCTTTCTGCCCAATCTCTTCTGTGTAGATGGACAGTTTTGGTGATGATGCTCTCAAGAACTTTGTTTGTAGACTCCACTTGGCCATTTGCTTGCGGATGGTAAGGAGTAGATTTTCTGTGCTTGATTTTGTATTCTTCCATCATCTTCTCCATCAAGTTAGATGTAAATCGACTCCCCTGATCTGTCACAATTTCTCTTGGGACACCAAAACGAGTAAAAATATCCTCATAAAGAAAATTAACAACTGAATTTTCAGTGGCAGAAGGTAATGCTTTGGCTTTTACCCATTTAGTGACATAATTAGTGCATACCAATATATACTTCTTCTGTTTAGATAGTGGATTAATGGGTCCAATGAAATCTAAAGCCCATTTTTCAAAGGGTTCGATGAGTACCTGTGGTTGTAATGGCATTTCATTTGAAAGAGTCGGTCTCCCAACTCTTTGGCAGCTGTCACACCTTCTGACATATTGTTTTGTATCTTTGAAGAGGGAAGGCCAATAATATCCTAAAGAAAGGATTTTATAGGCCGTCCTTTTGTCAACAAAGAGTCCACTGCATGGTTCATCATGACATGCCTTGAGGATGTCAGGCATTTCATCCTCCCGAACACATCTTCTGATCACACAATCTAGCCATGTTTTAAACAATTTGTTAGAAATCCATGAATAATTTGAACTCTCTTGAATAATTCTTCTTTTTTCACTAGGAAATAAATGTGGAAGTAGCTTCCCTGTAACCAAATAGTTAGCAATATCTGCATACCAAGGAGTCTTAGTAGTTACTGCAAATAAATATCCATCTGGAAACTTATCCTCTATAGGAGAATCTTTGTTAGTATTTTGGATCCTAGACAAGAAATCAGCTACTGTATTTTGTTTCCCTGGTCTATCCAACACAGTAATATTGAATTCTTGTAAAAGTAAGATCCATCTTGTAACTCTGCCATTAGTAACAGGTTTTTTCATTAGATATCTAATTGCAGAATGATCAGTATGGACAAAAGTTTCATAACCTGTTATATAATGTCTAAACTTATTGATTGCATGAACAACAACTAAGAACTCTTTTTCAGTCACAGTATAGTTCAACTCAGTGGGAGTCAAATTTTTACTGGTGTAGTAAATGGCATAAGGAACTAAATCCTTTTGACCCAACACAGCTCCTAGAGCTGTATCTAAAGCATCTGTAGAAATATGTAAAGGAAGTTTCCAATTTGGCCCTCTCAAAATGGGTGCTTCAGATATTCTTGTTTTCAAAGTTTCAAATGTAGATTGACAATCAGGATCCCATTTGAATTCACAGTCTTTTGTAAGTAATTTGAAGAGTGGAGATGCTATTTTGGTGAAGTTTTCGATAAATCTTCTATAGTATCCAGTGAATCCAAGAAAACTTCTAACATCTTTTTGACAATTTGGAATAGGCAACTTGGAGATGACTTCAACTTTTGATCTATCAACTTTAATTCCATCCCCTGAAATATGATGTCCCAAAACAATACCTTCAGTAAACATCATAAAGCATTTTTCATGACTCAATGAAAGGTTTGTTTCTTTACACCTTATAAGGACTTTTTCCAAATTCTCTAATGCCTCTTCAAATGAATCACCATAAACTGTAAAATCATCCATATAAACCTCTACACAATCATGGATTAGATCAGAAAAGATTCCTAGTACTGCCCTTTGAAATGTTGCGGGTGCATTACATAATCCAAAAGGAAGCACTCGGTAGGCAAAAGTTCCCCATGGACAGGTAAATGTGGTCTTATCTTGATCTTCAGGTGCTACCTGAATTTGATTATAGCCACTAAAACCATCCAAAAATGAAAAGTACTTTTTGCCTGCTAGAGTATCTAATACCTGATCGATAAAGGGTAAAGGAAAGTGATCCTTCAAAGTTGGTTTGTTCAATTCCCTGTAATCAATGCATACCCTCCATTTACCATTCTTTTTAGGTACTATAACCAAAGGAGAAACCCATCGGCTATTTGAAATTAGATAAATGAAGTTTACATTGAGTAGTTTTTGGAGCTCTTCTTTCACTATCCCCTAAGGTTTGGATTCATCCTTCTCTGAGGTTGTCTGATTGGTCTATTGTTTTACTCGATGTAGATGTGATGAATGCAAGTCTTAGGGTCAATACTTTTCATATCAGTATACTCCCATGCAAATGCAATAGAATGTTTTTGCAAGATTTTGGTTAGCTCTCCCTGTTGTGATTTTTCCAAGTTTTTGTTGATATTCAATGTTTTACCTGGAAAGATCTCAATGGCGGAACTACCAAACTCTTCCATAGAGAAAAGAGACATTTGTCTAGATGATAAATACTCAATGTCAGAATCTAATTCAAATTGTGTGTGGTCATATTCTGAAGATGTTTCAAAGTTTTCTAATGTGTTCAGAATTTGACTATCTTCACTGATTTCAGAAATCGTAAAGACAGGTTGTATAGTATCCTCATCATCAACCCACTCATTATCTCCTATTTCTGTAATTGTTTTTGCTGGAGGATACAGATTGAATTTCTTTGTCGAATTACCATCAGAAATATACATATCCCCAGATCTACAACTGATAAAAGCATCAGCTGTGGCTAGCCAAGGTCTTCCTAAGATGAGAGGGTGTCCTCCTAAATTACTCTTGGGAGTTAAAATCATGAAATCTACTGGATATTCCCAAGAATCTAAGGAGACCGGAATGTCTTCTAATACACCATCTAGTTTGATAATTGATCGATCTGCAAGTTGCAGTAAAGTAGGTGTAAAAAGAAGATTAGGAAGTTTTAGCTGTTCCATAGTCTGTCTACTCATAATGTTGATAGCAGCCCCTAAATCAATCAAAGTATTTGGAATTTCTACCCCATTGATATGTGTTTTGACAATTGGACTACCGAGATCTACATACTTCTGCATAGTAATTTTTCCCATCATGATATTTGCAATTTTTCCTACCAGGTGGATTCTTCTTGTATCTCTTGGTTTCCTTCCTGGTCTTTTAAGACTCAACTCCTTTATTGTTTTTGCTAGAATAGGAATCTCTCTAATGGCTTGTAACAAGGGAATCTTGATACATACATTCTTTAATTCATCTAGAAAATCATAGTCAGGCAACAAGATTTGTTTTTCGACCCCTTTGTCAATTTGTAATCTTTCAGGAAAAGGAGGTGTGGATGAAGATGCAGGTTGCTCAACTATAGGAGTTGTGGGGGTTGACTCTTTTTCTTTTTCTTTTGGAGTGCTTGGGTTTTGAAGAGATGCTTCAGAACCTTTATTGGCTTCAAGAGAATCTTCCTCAGAAATGCTTTGCTTTTGAGCATCTATAGAAGGCTTATCTAAAACTCTACCATATCTGAGTTGTACATTATTGAGAGGAACAATCATATAGGTAGGAAATTGTTGTCCTTCTACCGTGTAAGCATTTTGAGGGTTTTTATTGTTGGGGTTCGGTAATGGCTGGGAAGGTAGTTGATTTGTATTCTGTTGGAATGGAAGCAAGAGTTGAGAATTTGGATTCTGTTGAGAAGGTTGTTGTTGTTGTGGAAATGGCAATGATAATTGTGGATTTTGATTTGGAAGTTGTGGAGCTTGTTGATTTTGAAAAGATGGAGGATATTGATAAAATTGAGCAAATCTCCCATAAGGATTTTGCATACCTTGTACCCATGATTGAAAAGGATTTTGAGGTTGGGACCAAGGTTGTTGCCAAGGATTCCAATTTGGTGGGGGTTGAAAGTTCATAGAGTTATTATACCCTTGATTTTGTTGCCCCTGCCAAGGTCTACTTGCAACAAAACAGAGAGACTCAATTGAATTTGGATCTTCTTGAAAGACAACTTTGAGCCTAGGAATTGAAGGACAATCCTTGGTCTCATGGTTTTCTGAACAAATCACACATGTTTCTACAAATTTTGCATCCAAGGGACATTCCCTTAGAGCATGTTTCTTTCTACATTTTGGGCAAAAGATGTCCAAAGCTTCAGCTTCTGCTTTCTGCTTGTTTTGTATCTTAAGGGTGTCTAGTTGCTCACTAAGACTACCTAAGATATCAGTTTTGAATTCATCAGGCATGTTGCCAATCTCAGCCCTACTTACTGATCCAGTTGCAGATTTGTTTGCTCTAATGAGAGAAGGATCTCTAGGCCCTTTTCCAGTTTTATATTTTCCCCTTGAGATATGGACACATAGCTCTGCTATATCATGAAGTGGAAGTCGAGATATATCTCCTTTTCCCATCATGTTCAAAATATCTATCCATTCGTCTCTAATGGCTTTTAATAGAAGGGATTTCAAGGTTTCCTCATCTAAGTTACTCATTTTTGCTCTTTTCAGGTTGTATTGAAATATTTCAAGTAAATCCTCCAAGTTTTCATCTTCTCTTTGCACCATTTTGAATACCTCATCCTTGTGATTGGTGGGCATACAATAGTCCAGGTATCTATCCAAAAATGTTTGTTTCATATCATTCCAAGTCCTAATGGATTGAGTGACTAATCCCATGAACCATTTCAAAGCAGCTCCCTTCAATGTTGAAGGAAACAATTTGAGTTTTTGAGAGTCTTCCAGATAATCATAAGTTCGACACACGACTTAAAACTCAAATAGAAATGTTTCAGGATCCTCATTTCTTAACCCATGAAAGTTTGGGAGGACAGATGGTGAGATGTTTTTCATTGTTGCTCGAGAATCCTCATCAACTATAGGAAATCTGAATGAGTTATCTCCATCCCTATTTCCCCCATTATTACCTCTACCTCCATTGTTTCCTCCTCCTCCTCTACCTCTACCTCTACCAAATCCGTTTACTACTTCCTCTCTCATGATAGTTTCCTCAGAGACTTCAGAGTCCTCTGGTTCCTCTATTAATGGCGAACGAGGAGGAATTTCTCCCTCTTCTTCTTCAGGTGATTCTACTTCTTCAATTACAATGTGTTTTCTTGTAGAAGTAAAGAAAGGGTCTTTTCCTAATTTAGATTCGGTGGATAGTGTGGGAGAGTCTCCTAATTCAACTACTGCCTCTTGAATTCCAGGAATCCTAAGGCTAGGAGTGTGAGTTGGAGATGATGGAGGTGTTTCTTTTCTATTCCTTGAAGTAGATGGAGTTGTAAAAAACGAACTCTTAGCCCTAGCTAAAAACCTTCCCCTAGAATCTCTTGCTCTATGCATGTCATTTTTTTTTTATTTTTCTTCAAGTCGGGCTAATAATCCTCTTTCTGATCTTCCAGATCACTCTAGGTGCAAGAAGAGAGCATACTCAAGAAATTATTGAACCAATAACTCTCTTTTCTAATCCTCCAGATCACACTAGGTGCAAGAGGAGAGCATACTTTGAGAAGTTATCAATTTTTCCTTCCTTGAAATTTTCTTGTTTTTTTTTTTAAGAAATTGGCTACCTAGTTTCACTTCCACGGCAATGGCGCCAAAATGTTTGGTCAATTTAGTGTGTCCTAAATTGCTATTTAAAATGTCAATTCGAGAGTCGTAAACTGCTGAAGTGAAGTGCACTGTATATGCAAGATAACCGATTCTTAGTTCTTTGTCGTTTTTGAGTTTTTGGTTTGTTTTTGGGTTTATGTTCTGTTGATTCCCTAATGTGAGATGACAGAATTGAAAGTCAAGTATGGATGGCAATGGTGATTTCTACAATGATTTTCCAAACTTTAAAGTTCTCAAAAAGAAGGTTTCAAACTGGCTATGATGAAATCAATTCTCAAAAGAAAATAAAAATGTACCAAAACAGTGAACTAGTGACAATGAACCGCAATATCCTTATTGCTGTATAAAAAGAAAATAAAAACTGAACTCAAAGCAATTCAAAGACTGTAAGCAAAGCAAACTAAATCACACTACTTCAACTCATATTTTGACCCTTCACCTTTCGACTCACTCCGGCTATAGGAAGTAATCATAAACAAATTGAGTAATATGATATCTAAATTGCAGGAAATGAAATTGCATAAAATGAAACTAAGATTAAACTACTTATTCATACTTCAATCCCTGAAAATGACATAAGTAATCCAATCACTAACTTGCAGGAAAGGACACTAAATCATACTACATCAAGTAATATTCTGATTCCTTACTATTTGAGTCGCTTGGATATAGGAAGGAAATCATAAACAAATGAGTAATATGATATCTAAATTGCATAAAAGTAAATAAGCAACGCAAAACTGAAAGAAATGACAATGCTGGAATTAAAACTCAGAAAATGAATCAGCAGAAAGGACAAGATGATCTCATGTCATTAGTCATTAAAACTATGTAATTTGCCTAGGCTGCCTACAAGAACCTGAAAAAAAAATATTGATCAACTAACAATCATGAGAAAGCATAAAAGAAAAGATGGACAGCAGTTAACATGAATATCAGGACATCGTAATATATACAAGCAAATGATTATAAAAGAAGTAACATAATGAAAGCAAGTAAGAAACTATACAGTAGATATAGAGTCTTGGTGTACAGGGGCCCTCTACAACCTCGACCAATCAATACTTAGTCACAAATTGAACTTAAGAATGCTTTCTTCTCATATATTAAAGTGCAGTCAAAACATGAAAATAGAGCACGGCACAGTGGGTTCGTAAACACAGTCAAGATTACATGTAAAAGCTAACTATCAAGCGTATGATAACGCGTTATTTATAACTGAAGATGCTATAACTGATTCCTAAATTCTACGCTGCCAAACAGACACGTAAATCTCCACGTCCTGAGATCTAGCAGTATGGTAATCATGACAAATAAATCTATGGAGTGGTGGCTGTTCGATTTGGTTCATGGATTGATCCACAGGTGTTAGCACACCTCCGGAGATTGAGGAACTTGCCATGCAAAACTTCACGTGGGAAAAACAGAGCCGTGCCACTGCAAAACTCTTGGTTTGACCACTCCTTTGACCGTCCTTAACCATGGCTGTTTGTGAGTGATTCGGCTGAACCAAGGGGACACGCTCCATGTACATGCCATTTGTAGCTTGCCCATGTGGCCGGATTCTCCATTGGACACCTGTAACATAGTCTTCAACAAAATGGCTGCGGAAACTTGAGCTGGCTACGGAAAGTGACAAGTTTCCGCAGCTGATTGAACAAAAATCTAAATCAAACAGCAGTCACAAACATAGTTATGAAACCATTTTATAAGCTATTTTTAAACTAATATGCAATGATTTGACAGCTTGGTGGGTCAAGTAAATGGAAAAGAAGGCTGAAAAGGTGTATAGGGAAGATGCAAGTTTGGGACTCAACAGCATCCAATACCATGTACCGAAAACCATCGCGTCCAAAATCATGGACCGAAAACCATAGGTATGTTCGCCCAACCTAATATAGGGTCCAATTTTTTTTTTCCCCAGACCTCGTAGAGGGGGGCTACCCCACCCCCCCCCCCCCCCCTCAAACCCCTCGGACAGAGGGGCCTGCCGCCCCCCCTGTGACCCCCCCGCTACGCAATTGGCGCAATGAAGGGGGGGCTCCGCCCCCCCTCTAACCCCCCGGTTCACTACGTGGGTTAGTCGTGGAAAGAATATAACACAACCAAACACTTCCTTGAGTTTTTGAGTGTCTTATGGTCTCCCTGAAGCATCCATTTGGTTTTCTTTCATTTTTTAGTGCCTTTGGTAAGGGTTTGTTTATATTTTCCTTTTTTATTATCATTAGGTCAATTTGAAACTGATTTTGTTTGATCATTGAGTGCTTAGATGAATTGGTTTTCTAGTCATTGTTCTGAAAAGCTTGTTTGAATCAGTGATTAAACTTTGCATCTTAGTTTTCTTCATTTTCAGAAATTAAGTGACTGGAAAAGAAAAATATTTGCATTGCCATTTAGGGTTTGTGTATGCATCAACATTAGAACAATTACGTTTAACAGGGAATTGTACTTTGCACATTTTTTGCTACGTACTCTTTGTCCCTTCCCTCACTTATATAGATTTTCATTGAATGAGAAAGATTTCATTTCCTCATGCTAGTTTTAATTTTGGGATATTTAGGTGAAATTCGTGGTGAGCCCCAAAACTGAAACTTAATTGAAGATAAACATTAAAATTCATTGAATCAATCTAAGGAGAATTTGTAAGATTAATGCAAACATTTAGAGGTCTAGGCTGGAGACGTGTTTCGACGTTGTTAAATGTAGGAGCTGTCATTGTTTTCTAGCATTGTATCATGGGGGTGAAATCCCATTCCACGTACATGAGTGTATATGATAGTTCTCGACGTACCTTTGTGTATATTAGACGATGCTCCACGCATGTAAAGTATATGGGAATGCTCTCATCGAAAGATTACACATTAGAAAACACTACTACAGACTGCACTTCCATGTACCATCGAGTATATTTTGGAAGTCCCTTATAGGTTGCTATCCTCACCATAGGTAACTGATTCAACCACCTTGTGTACCATGATACACCGAACACAACATTCAGGGAGATTTCCTACACATATGTTAAGTCCTTGGTTCACCAAGGTGTATATTACAGTTCACAGTTGCTTGGTAATCCTTTATGCCTAGATTACCCTCTTTTTGATTTATTTTTGTGTTAATTTCTAAAATTTACTATCCAATGTGGAAGAACAATATCCCCCACTTCATCGTCCATGTAGAATGAAAAATAAGCCTTCTCTTCAACCAAAGGCTACTCCTGGCCATCGTCAGAAACATAAGAAGACACAAACTACCGAATCAGGAAATTTGGGAACTACTTCTGGTCCTCCTCCTGAATCCGATAAACCAAAATCATCTTTCCCTTTGAGTATTGAGCCTGAGATCACCTCTACTCTTACTGGTGAATTTGACACAATCGAAACAAAAGAACCTAAAACCTTATTGCCCAAGGTTATTGAACTTGACTTCCTTGAGTTAAAAGTTTTATTTCCTGAGGTTGTTGAACCCAACGAACCTAAAACATCTTCACCTATTACTTTAGAACCTTCCCACTCTCTTCCTTTGTCTCAGACAAAACCTCTGACCATATATCTTGGACTTGACAGTGAACCTATTCCATACGATCTTATGAGTATTAAAGAGATCCCACAAGAAGAGCCTTTTCCTTCTACTCCTTTTCATTGGAGCAGACTTCATTTTTATCATACTAATCCTCTTCCTCCTCTTCAAACTCCAACACAAACTTGTCTACCTGATTCTTTCGGCTTACACAAGGATTTCTCATGGCAATCTTCATTAGGATTGTTAATCATGACTGGATCCGATATGACTTCCCAACCTGTGTCCACCACTATGGTTGAGACATCAAATTTTGCTTCCTCATCCATGTTTGCAACATCACCAGAGGCACATCTGTATGGTGGCCCATCCGTCCCACCTGGCTATCAGTATTTATCTGGTACCTTCTCTGGTGCAACTTCCATTCCTTGGACCTCTCCCATGTCATCTATTTCAGGAATTCCATCTGGCACTTCCCTTATGAATGCTACTCATCCTTCTCCTTCTCCTTCGCCTACACCTACAGTTGAACAACATGCTGGCCCTTATGTTAGTGGGTAAGGTTATCTTCAACAACCTAACTCTCCTTATGTTGGGTGCCCTCCATTTGGGTCACATTGCCTCCATTATCCCCTCCTCCTATGGCAGGGGGGAAACCTATTGTTGGTATACCTAAAATTGGTAATCAACCTTATTATAATCCTCCTTATCCTAGGATGGTTGCTAGTGTTTGGCAACCTACTTTTCCCGTCCAACTTGGTTCGATTTGGGATTGATTGTTGAAACCTCAACCTGTGCTGTCTTCATATCAAATTCCTACCATTCAAATTTCACCTCAAAAAGCTCAAATATATGTAAACCAACCTTTACAGGTTGCTATTGTATCTCATCCTATTCCATCAGTATTTGGTACCCCTTAGGTTCCACTTACCCATCCTTTACAAGGTACTTTATAGTCTTAACTGTTTGGGCAAGGTCTTCCTCAAATTCCAGTAGGATAGATAGTGTATAGCATGACATAACCTCAATCGAATCCACCTTATGCCAAGGTGATGAAAAATCCCACAGGGAAACAATATAGACCTTATCAAGGTATTCCTCAAGTGCCTTTTTAAGGCTAACATATCCAGACCCATCCATTCCAGCCTTTATAGGGTTATCCTGGAGTTGGTCAACAAGGTTATGGGTATGATAGTTACCAGAGTCCTCCTTATTTTAGTGCCCAAGTTCCTCTTTATCAAAACCCTCCTTATCTGGGAACACATGTTCCTGTTGCTTAGGCCATTCCTTCTTATCCAAGCGATCCTCCACCATATTTTAACCAATAGTTACCTTTTGTTGTGACTCTTGAATTTCTTGACTTGACTCAACTCAACAACGATCCTATCGCTCATTCGCCTTTGTGGCCGATAATTCCTACAAGATTTCCTTATGATATGCCAAAATTCAATGAATCCTGGAGAAGACCCATCGACCCATATCATGACGTATCATTTATGGTGTTCTTTGAACTCCCTTAATAATGAATGTACTCTTACATGTACTCCAACTAAATGGTACATTGAGTCACCTAGAGCTTCATTTCACGATTTTAGTTCCTTAGCTACCACCTTCCTCACACATTTCCAGTTGCCCATCCGGTATGAAACTGGAACAAATTTTCTTACCAACTTTAAACAAACTAAAGCTACTGACATCTCAGATCACATTCATGAGTGGTGTTGTCATCACCGATTGGTTAAGACCTACGTTCTAGATCAATTGTTAGCGGAATGGTTTATAAAATCCATGTTAAGATTTATCATAGAGGATGTAGCAAAAGGTGGGGTCATGACTGAACAACAAGTGATTTCTCATGCTAAGTATTTGGAACTCATTTATACCCCATCTAGCATGCTCTATGAGGAGATACTAGATGCTCTGAGACCTTCAAACACCATTCCTCCAACCCCTCGTAAAGAATCTCATGCTGCTGATGGCATCATTGGTTTTACCAGTTCGTAGACAGTGGGTAAACCATATGGTGCTACTCTCACTGCTTATTCCCAAAACCCTTCATCTAATCCTCCTACGACTTCTTCTTCTGAGATAAATGTCATTTCAACTGATAAAGGAAAATATCAACAACTAGGAAGTGAGAAGAAAGGAAAAGGAAAAAATAGAAAGACTCTTCATCGCAGGATAAACAAACAAATTAATCCTCTGATGAGAAATGAAAGCCTCACTACCCATGATTGATTTGTAATGAGGAGCACTTTATTCATGACTGTCTTCACCATGTGGGAGTGAACTAGTTTTTGAAATCCTCCACTTCTCCCGCTGTGTTGACCGACTCGTTTCCCCATCAGGAGATCCACATGGTTGCTCGAGACGCTTCTTCCTCTAACACGGTTTTAATGCTTTCCTCCACGAAGCCTAAATCCGATGTTATGGTGGCTACTCGAAATAAGTACTATGGTAATGAAAATCCTCCGAACGGTCAGGCTACTGATCAACCTACCAATTCAACATCACCCTCATCTGATCGTGCTTCGCCCACGATTCCTACAGAGCTAACTATTAACCTTTCGAAGGCATTATTCATAAATATGATTTCAACCCTCATGCCAAGGCTGCTCAAAATTATAATGGCAGAAGTTTCCTCAGACACATAATTTTATTAATCAGAAAAAATAATTACATAATTGATTTTGCAAGAGTTTACACCTGAACAACCAAACACTCTTGCAATGAGCTATTTATAAGCTCCATGTCCTAACTACCTCTAATTATGGATCACTTATTAAATAACAAGTGTCCATTTACATTAAATGCTATTCAAATCAACTAGCTAACTAATCTCCTAAAATAGAGCCTAAGATACGACACATTTGGAGAGTCATATCTTGTTACAACAATATACTAATTTCTAATTGTCTCCATTAATTAATCATTCTAGAATAATAATTATTAATTTAATTTCTTAAATTAATAATTATTTTATTTCAATTTTATAACCTATGATAATAAATTATTTTTGGATCATCTAACATTCCCCCCTATGATCCAAAGATACATTACAACAGATACCAAGTTCATCCCTGAACTTAGTAAATTTTATTTTGCCAAGCGGTTTCGTGAAAATGTCGGAGATCTGATCTTCGGAAGGACAATAAACTGGCTTGAGGACATCTTTGGCAATGAGAGATCTGATATGATGATACTTGGTGTCCACATGCTTTGTCTTTGAATGAAAAATTGGGTTCTTGGCAAGTTTGATGGCTGACTGGCTGTCAATGAACAATGATGTAGCTTCTACCTGAGAAATGCCCAAGTCCTGCAAAATTCGGCGCAACTAAACAATTTCACATGCTGCTTCCCATGCTGAAATGTACTCCGCTTCTGCTGAAGAAGTGGCCACTATAGCTTGTTTCTTACAACTCCAAGATATTGCTGCTGACCCCATATTCATTAAATAACCTGATGTTGATGCTCGATCATCAATACTCCCAGCAAAGTCGGCATCAGAATATCCACCAAGTACAAAATTTTTAGTCTTTGTGTAAAGAAGACCAAAATCTTTTGTTCCTTGGATATATCGAAGAACTCTTTTGGCTGCATTCCAGTGGCTGTCTCGTGGTTCCTACATAAAACGTGAAAGAATACTAACTGCATAAGATAGATCAGGACGAGTATTTGTCAAACAAATCAAGCTGCCAATCAACTGTCTGTAAGTTGTACTGTCCACCTTTTCCCCCCCTTCAAATTTTGAAAGTTTCAAGTTTTTCTCCATGGGGGTGAGAACGGGCTTGCAGTCTTGCATGCCAAATCGCTGAAGAACCTCTGCGGCATACTTACTCTGAGAAATGAAAATATGATGTGGACGTTGGAAGACTTCAACTCCAAGATAGTAGTGAAGTAATCCCAAATCTGTCATCTTAAAACCTGCATGTAACTCCTTTTTCACCTATGCAATATGATCATTATGATTGCCAGTGATGATCAAATCATCTACATACATAACAAGAATTACCAAATATTTTCCCTGTTGTCGCACATACAAAGTATCATCAGATTCACTTCGTTGAAAACCAACTTTCTTAAGGTATTCATCCATCTTTGCATACCAAGCTCGGGGAGCTTGTTTTAACCCATATAAAGCCTTGATCAATTTGCAGACTTTATGTTCTTGTCCTTCAACTTCAAAACCTGGTGGTTGGGTCATATACACTTCCTCTTGTAAATCCCCATTGAGAAAAGCACTTTTCACATCCATTTGATGAACTTTCCATCCTTTTTGAGCGGCCAATGCAAGTGTTAATCGGATGGTGTTCCATTTAGCTGTTGGAGCAAAAGTTTCTTCATAATCAATGCCTTCCTGCTGTGCAAAACCTTTTGCGACAAGTCGTGCTTTATACTTGTCAAGTTCACCCTTCTGATTATACTTAATTCTGTAAACCCATTTACATCCTATCGGTTTAACATTTGTTGGACAATCAACAAGTTTCCAAGTGTTGTTATCAATTACTGCTTGATATTCTTCAACCATAGCCTGTTGCCATTCTTTATGTTTTACTGCCTCTTTGTATGTGGAAGGTTCAGTAAAATCATTTGCTATCAAGGCATAATTGCCTTCACTTCTATGTGCCCTTCTGGTGCCAGTTTTATTCTGTTCATCAGGCTTGACATCTTTCAAAAGTTGAACTGCCCATTTCGGAAGTTGGTGCTCACTTGTTTGCGCTTCTGTAAAGTCCCCATCATTTTAAAGAGGATTAATATAAACTGATGTTCGTCGTTTAGGTGAAGAATGTGGAGAATCACTGTCAGAAGAACTGCTGCTGCTTGGAGATGCGGATGAACTACTAGAAGAACCAGATGATGTTGTTGATGTAGATGGACTGGATGACTCATCTTCAGAGGAAGGAAAATCAAGTTCATACCAATTTGGTGAAGTTGGTTGACTTTGCATTTTTCCATTTCTTTTACTTCCCTTAGTTTCTAATTTGTGAAGAAGATTTTCAATTTCTTTAGCACTCTTACTCTCAGTTTCATCAAAAATGACATCCCTGCTCACAATGAATTTTCCATTGGTCAAAAGACGATACCCTTTCTTCTCATCAGAATAGCCAATCATTGTGAATTTTAAACTTCTTGAGTCAAGCTTAGTTCGTTTTTCTTTTGGAACTAAGGCATAACACACTGACCCAAAAACTCTAAGATGTTTAACTCGAGGTTTGAAACCAAACCAAGCTTCATAAGGTGTGATTCTGTCTAAAGAAGCAGTTGGAGATCTATTTCTTAAGTAGACAGCAGTATGGATTGCTTTTGCCCAATATGTTGGACTTAACCTTTTGAAAGTTAACATGGATCTCGCCATGCCTAACAAAGTGCGATTCATTCTTTCGACTACTCCATTTTGTTGTGGAGTGTAAACATTAGTAAGATGTCGTTTGATGCCATTTTCACTGCAATAAGTTTTGAATTCATTTGAAGTGAATTCTCCCCCATTATCTGTCCTGAGAGTACCTATCTTTTCTTTGACTTCATTTTCAACAAGTTGGCGAAAAAGTTTAAACTTATCAAATGCTTCTGACTTGTTCTTCAAGAAGTAAACCCAAGTCATTCTGCTGAAATCATCAATGAATAGTAAGAAATATTTGCAACCACCAAATGAAGTTTGTAGTGGACCACAAACATCACTGTGAACTAGTTGTAGCCGCCTGTTTGCACGCCATGAACTTGTTGGAAAACTTTCTCGATTTTGTTTGCCATAAATGCAAGCTTCACATTTTGCATTTTCCTTTTTGAATGTGGGAAGTCCTTTAACAATTCCTTGTTTCTGCAATTGAGAAAGACTCTCAACATTCAAATGTCCATATCTTACATGCCATAGTCTTATAGGTGAAATACTTGTAGTCACTGCCCCTGCAAAATCATAATGCCTTGGAATAACTGTCCCTTTCATCCGTAACAGTTTTCCATCTTCATAACCTGTCATGACTGTTTTCAAGTTCTGTTTCACTGAATTAATCTTCACTAAACCATATTCCATAATCACCTGATGTCCTGCTTGTCGAATCGTGACTAAAGAGAGCAAATTTTTCTTGAAATTGGGTACATACCATACATTGGAAATCATTTTTTCTCCAATGTCAGGGAGAAAAACTTTTACTACTCCTTTTCCATAAGGAGTATGTTTTGTATCATCAGCAAGAAAAATGGAATTAAGTTGGCATTCTTGAAAATTCCAGAAAAAATCATGTCGACAAGTCATGTGCTAAGTTTCCCCGGAATCCAAGATCCAGGCATCTTCATAGTCACTTCTAAGATGGGATGAAATTTGTGATGCTGGTGAGGAAGTAAAAACATATTCTGAGTTATCTTCATCTTGATCATTTGCAAATTGTGCTGAATGCTGCTGAAACTTGGGAATTTTATTAAGTGATGTTCGACAATCTTCAACATAATGGCCAACTTTGTTACATCTTCGACACACAATTTGACTTAAGTCTCTTCCTCTTCCTGAAGATTGTCCTCTGCCTCTGCTTTGACCTCTATTTTGAGATTGTCCTCTACCTTGATTATTATATCCTTGTCCTTGAAAATTTCCTCTTCCTTGGTTGTTTCCTCTACCTTGAAAATTATTTCTTCCTCCTCTATTAAAATTGTTGCCTCTACTTTGGCTTCGACCTCGATTATGTGCTGCTTGATTCTGATTCCATCTGCCTCTTCCTCGAGAACTATCTGCTGATGACTTACTAGTGCTAGTCTCTGTGAGAAAAACATCTTCTCCAACTTTCTTCTTCTTCCCAAAAGTTTTATCATGTTGACTCAACATTTCACAAAGCTCATCAAACTTTAGTTTCTCTAATTTCCCAGTTACTTGTAGAGTCTCTAAAAAATGCGTATAGGAAGAAGGAAGCCCAGCAATTACAATTGTGACCATAAAGCTATCATCAATTGCAGGAAAACCAACATTAATAATTTCTTGCCTGATATTCTTAAGTCTTGAGAGATATTCAAGAACATCACCGCCTTCAGTTAATTTTTGTTGCAACAATTTTAATTGTAGATCGACTTTCTTTGATTCAGGCTGAGTATCAAAGAGGTCTTTAAAAGTTTTCAAAGCAGTCCATGCATCTAAAGCATTTTCTATATGGACATACATTTCATCATTCACAGACGATTTAATAAGAGCTAAGGCTTTAGCATTCTTGATTTCCCATTTTGCTAGTGCAGCTGCATCTGTGGGTTTATTCGGCTTAACATCTCCATCACATATTCCCTGCCATAATTCATTGTAAATGAGTGTGCTTTCGATGAGTCGATGCCATGTTTTATAAGATTTGGTGCCTTCTAGTTTGTCGGAATCAGAAAACAAATTAGTCAACTTAGACATTTTAGCGTTGAAGCGTCACACCAAGAATCAGAACAGAAATGACAAGATAGTCAACACACCACACCACGCAAAAAAACACGATCTATCGGGGCTTGGCCTTGACCCTCGAATAGTCGTCAAAACAGGAGAAAATTGATTGAGCTTTGCACTTGGCTCTAGTCAATATCTCAAATTTTTACAGGGCAACTTTCAAAATTTGACTTTTTACAATGGTGCTTTTGCACAATCTGGTAAAAAAAAATTTACCCCCCCTCAAAGTAAAATTACTTTGAGTTACATTTATCTCCTTCAAAAAATTACAAAAAAAACTCCTTATTGCTCCAAAAAATTACAATCACCTTATTGCTCCATCAACCATAAATTAAAAAATCACCATATTTCTGCACAATACAATATTACAAATTTAATTCAGCTTCAGCATATTCATGTTCATTTTATTTTCACATCATCACGTGAATTCAATTGAACTGCAGATTCTCTATATCTGGCACAGCTGACTAGAGGCAACTACTAAATTTAGTGTATGCCCAAGGGAATCTGCAATCCACATACGATTTCATAAACTATGTGCATGAAAAGTTTGGGTTTCGAACTTTGACGGAAGATACTGCCACGTTAAGAGTTAAATAGCGTCCACCAAAAACGCCGGGCATAATCGTGTTACTGAGATTGAAGTAAACCCTCATGCGACCGTCATCATGGAAGAGAATTAGGTCTGGCCGGACAGACTTACAAACTTTACACAAATTTTTCGCCAGAACTTTTATAGGCATAGCGCCATCGTTAGTATATACCCACTTGATGTCCAACCGGCACCCATTTTCCGTGTGCGAGATCAACAATAAAAGAATCTTCACAACTCAATTATTGCAGTTTGTAACATACGCTTAGATTGAAGCAATAAGATTATTATTGACACGGAAGGGCCATCAGCACATTATAAATCATCCGAGAACAGTCAATCTGTCAAACAAAGGTTCTTCTCCACAACGCTGACAATGTTCAGCACATTATAAATCATCCGAGAACAGACTCTTCCAGATAGGAAAACACAATTGATGATCTGAAAAGAGATCTTCAAATTTGGAACCAACGAACACGCGATTTCATTGAAAAAAAAACCAATAAGTGGAATATTTAGGAACATGCTCACCCAGATTTAAACGATCTTACCAAATGTTTATCTTGCAGTTCTCCATTGCCGGATTTGAACAGATGCATTGCTCCAATATAATTCGCACCGTGCACTTGCGAAAAGAAGCAGCAATACGACTTCCAGAAAATTAAAAACTCAGATGAGTTTTATGATTCCCCTTCCTTGAAACATTTCGAGCTAACCAGATGCTGCAGATTTCTGGGTCTCAAAACTGTCTCCGCAATCTGCACTCATCATAATTCCAGCGCCTCAAGATACGCTCCCCACAGGTTCCAAACATATGCGCACTGAATTAGGTAGATCACGAACTCACAATTCGTGCTCAGCCACTTCTAGTCTATCACAACATATCTTCACAAGATCGACTCTTAAACAATTATCTGCTGACCAACTGAATGGAGTTTTCCAGGACTTTGTTGAGTTGGAATCTTCCCTTGACATCCACTGCAACATTACTGAAGCTCTGATACCACAATAATGGCAGAAGTGTCCTCAGACACATAATTTTATTAATCAGAAAAAATAATTACATAATTGATTTTGCAAGAGTTTACACCCGAACAACCAAACACCCTTGCAATGAGCTATTTATAAGCTCCATGTCCTAACTACCTCTAATTATGGATCACTTATTAAATAACAAGTGTCCATTTACATTAAATGCTATTCAAACCAACTAGCTAACTAATCTCCTAAAATAGAGCCTAAGATACGACACATTTGGAGAGTCATATCTTGTTACAACAATATACTAATTTCTAATTGTCTCCATTAATTAATCATTCTAGAATAATAATTATTAATTTAATTTCTTAAATTAATAATTATTTTATTTCAATTTTATAAGCTATGATAATAAATTATTTTTGGATCATCTAACAAATTATAATGTATTTTAATGCTTGTCTCAGTCTTCGTTAGCTATGTCGACCCTCGAGGTGTTTCCAAACAGTCCCACCTAGAAGAAGGCCTTGCTTTTGGCTATTGTATGTGTGGATTCTTTGGATTCCAACTTAGTCTTTTTCAATCATGAAAAATATACCCCTCGCCTTCCGACCCAATTGGATTTTATCATCCACGTTGTCATCCGCAGTAAGAAAACTCATTGTTCTATTGTGGATGAGGGAGCCTCAACCTGTATCATGTCTATGTCTTGCTAGAAAGTGATTGGTTCTCCTCAACTGATCCAATCACCTAAAACATTGAAAGCTTTTTATGGGAGAACCTATAAACCTTGTGGTACTATAAACTCCTTACCAGTCGAATTAGGGGGTAAAACTGTGTCCATAGAAGTGGAAGTTGTTGACAGACTTCTCGATTATAATCTTCTATTGGGTCACACACGGGCTTATGTCATGGCTGCAGTCGTTTCGACTTATTTCCGTATGATTGCATTTCCTCATAAGGGTTAGATTGTGGCCATTGACCAACTCACCTTGTTTGCCTTTGATTCTCATGTTACTGGAAGTGATATGAAATCACCCATAAATGACCTCAGAGAATTAATGAAGGTATTACAGACTCATGTGCTAGGGTGTGCCTATGTTATTTTATGCAACGGATCGATAAGATTGCGAAATACACAGACACTGAAACAGTAAGAGAAACACAGTAAGAAAACACATAAAACACAACAAGCTTAATAAGGAGTTCACCCAATCCTCCTGGGCTACGTCTCCTGGTCCAGCCTTCAGTGGTGGCCTTTCTATTGTGTCTTAAAAGTAGAGTTTTTACAACGATGAGCTCAATTTGAGTCTCACTTAACAGATGATGATCAGTAGGATTGTACTTGGATCCCCCAAGTCTCTAGAGTACACAGATTCCCCTTACTGAATCTCGACCTCAACTTGTCTTAATGGTATGAGTCCAATCTGGTACTCAATACCGGACAGGTATACACAGAAGAGTTGCTTGAACCTCTCAAGCCTTCTCTAGAGTTCACAAACTCTCAGACTCTCTCTGTCTCTATCTGCTCGATGCTGCCTTTGCTCTGCAGGTCAGCTCGACTTCTCTGTTCTCTGCAATTTGCTTCTCTCTCGCCTCTCGGCTTTCTGGTTCTCTCTCTTTCTACTTGCCTCTCTGTTCTCTATCTTTTAGTGGCTTAAAGCCAATCCAATCCCTAACTGTTCGTTTTTGCTTCCCGGCTCCCTGGATCTCCTATCTCTGTCTGCTTGAATTCCCCTGCCCTGCATCATCATCACTGTGTAACGCTTCACAGAGAGGTGGCCACTTGTTTCCTCACGAACTGAGTGTCAGTTCTCTTTGAATGGTCGTTATTTCCGTTGCCCCAAGAATGCCTGTGAAATTGATTCCTCTGCTCATGTGACTCAGCCTATTTCCCCATCTAATCCGGTCATCCATCGGATCATTGCTCCGCCGTTGATCTGGAGCCTCCAGATCCTACGGTCTCCGTCCATATCGGGCGGGTAAGTAGCATGACCTTTACCTGTTTGATGTGAGCGGTTTCCTCTCTCATCCATTGGATGCGTGTCACCCAGTGTATGGAATCATGCAGGACTCGGTCGAACCCGCTTACTGCTTGAAGCCCTTCCGATATCCTGCCGGTTTTAGCACGGGACCTGCCTTTTGACGGAATCGGTGATTTCCGTACGGTTTTATGCTTTCTTCATGACTGAGCACTTGGGGCTTTCCTTCACTAAGGGGGACACCCTGAGATACGCGATTAGCGCTAATCGCGTATCAGAAACTACCTCTGTTTCTAAGTTTTACCTCCCATTTGTTAATTTGTGCCAGCGCGCGTTTACCATGGGCCAATGGTCTGCGTGCTTTGACCAAGGGTCCTCGTTGCTCTGTGCTGACCACAAATTTCCATTGTTTAGAGGTTATTTCTGATAAGCTCGACATCCATAAGACTTTGAAACTTTGGCATGAGTTTTTACAGAGTTCAGGAAACTTTAAGAGAGTTTAAGGATCCAATTCGGATCATGGCCTTCCCACTGAAAAAGCTTTTGGACCACCAAAAGTTGGTTTTCAAGCATCAACTAAGTGAGGGTATAGCTGTCTCACTTGTCCAATCTCTATCCACTTTACACTGCTCGGCTTTGAACCCTTGAGTCCAATCCTGAGGTACTCAACATATCCCCTGCATGTCGTCCTCACCTTCTTATCCAAAACTGTGTCTTCCTGCAATTCATTGAGATATTTAGGTAACAGAACATCAATAGAAGGCAACTGACTCTGCTCTTTGGGATATTCAATTAATGAAGGTTCAAATAGTCTGAAGTTGTCTGCATTAACGACTGAGTAGATGTGCATGTAAGCTGGTAAATCAAGGTGAAAAGCATTCTCACCAATTTTCTCAAGTATCTTGAAAGGTCCATACCTTATTGGCTTTATCTTTTTACCTTCACTTTGCATTATGTCTTTGCTGATATATAGCCAAACTTGATCACCAACTTGGAAACTATGCTCCATTCGATGCTTGTCATGCCTTGCCTTGTATTTGGCTTGGCTCTTTTCCAGTTGTTCCTATACTGCCTGGTGAATCTCTTGGATTTGTTCAATGAACTTGGTTGCCTTGTCCACATCACTGTGTCCATCAACTGCTATGTATTTACCAAAGAAAAAATCCAAGGGAGACCTTGGGGTGAAACCAAAACAGGTCTCAAAAGGAGATCTTTGTGTAGAAGAATGTTTAGCTCGGTTGTAAGCATGCTGCACATAACATAAATGTTCATCCCAAAGTTTGGGATGCTTGCTGCAATAGCCTTTGAGCAACTGGATCACTGTCCTGTTGACCACTTCTGTTTGGCCATCTGTCTGTGGATGAAAGGCTGTGCTCTTCTTTAGTTTGGTGTCCATCAGTTCCCACAGACTCGACCAAAATTTCCCAACAAATCGGGTGTCTCGATCAGATATAATGGAAGTGGGTAATCTGAAATGAACCCATACATGTTGAAAGAACAACTTTGTAGTTTGTTCAGCTGTAATCTATTTGTTACAAGGTATCAAAATACACATTTTGCTAAACCTATCTACAACAACATATAAATAGTCATGACCTTTTCTAGATTTAGGCAGTTCTCCAACAACGTCCATGGAAACACTTTCCCAAGGATGCGAAGGAACTGGTAGTGGAGTGTACAAGCCTAGTTTTCTATTGCTGGGCTTGCTTTTAGCACACATTGTACATCCTCTTACATATCTAGAAACTGTCTCATTCAATTTTGGCCAATAACAAAATCTTTGCAGTTGTGCAACTGTTTTACTTACACCAAAGTGACCTGATATTAGAGAAGTGTGTGGTTCTCGAATTATCTTTACTCTTTCAGTTTGTGGAATGCATAACTTCCCAAAATGATACAAGAGTCGGTCCTTAACATGATAATCCAATTCTTCTACTTGTTTGCCTTGAATTAAAGTTGCATATACATCTTTAAAATCTATATCTTAAGCATATTGTTAAATGTAGCTCTCAGGCAATACTGAATTATGCTTAAGTATAATAGATGCATTTATAATTGGTCTAGACAACATATCTGTAACTTTATTGTGTATGCCCTTTTTATATCTGATGACTAAATGAAACTGTTGTAGAAAACCCATCCATCTCTAATGTCTTGATTGCTGCAACTTAGTTTGGGAGTGTAGATATTGAAGTGGTTGATGATCAATATGTATAACTGTCTCTTTTCCCATTAAATAATGTTTCCACTTTTTCGCACTATGTACTAATGCATACAATTCTTTATCATATGTGGGATAGTTAACTACTGTAGAATTAAATGTCTCAGAATGATAACATATGGGTTTACCGTGCTGTATCAACACTGCTCCCATGGCATAGTCACTGGCATCCGTTTGAATCTCAAATGGTCTTTGAAGATTGGGAAGTGCTAGTACTGGTGCTGTAATAATCTTTTCTTTCAAGGTGTCGAAGGCTTTTTGCTGTTTGCCTCCCCACTGAAACACCTTGTTCAATCCTATTAAAGCATGTAAGGGAGCTACAATTAAGGAAAAGTTAGAAATGAACTTTCTCCAATATTGTGCTGCTCCTAAGAAGCTTCTAACTTCTGTAGTAGATTTGGGTTTAGGCCACTTTACAATGACTACAACCTTAGAGGGATCTATCTCCAATTCACCACCCCCTACTATATGTCCCAAATAATTCAAAGATGTTTTGCCAAATTCACATTTTGAGAGTTTAACATAAAGATTTTTCTTTTCAAAACATCTAGGATCTGCTTAACATGCTTTAAATTTTTTTCCCACGTTTTTCTGAATATAATAATGTCATCCAAATATACAATAACAAAATCATCAAGAATAGTTCTGAGTACATCATTCATTACTCTCATGAAAGTAGCAGGAGCATTAGTTAAGCCAAAAGGCATAACCAGCCACTCATACAATCCCTGCTTTGTTTTGAAAGCAGTCTTCCATGCATCTTGCTCTGCAACTCTGACCTGATGATATCCACTATGCAAGTCTAACTTGGAAAAATAAATAGCTACTTTCAATTGATCTAATAGGTCATCTATACAAGGAAGGGGATAACGATTTTTGACCGTTATCTTATTCAGTGCTCGGTAATCAATGCACATTCTCCACGAGCCATCTTTCTTTCTCACCAAGACAATTGGAGACCCACATGGTGATGTGCTAGGTCTGATGAACCCCTTCTTGAGCAACTCCTGCACCTGCTTCTTGATTTCTGCATTCTATAAAGCGGACAACCTGTACATTCTGATGTTAGGCAATGGAACATCTTGCTGCAAATTAATATCATGCACTATTTCCTTTTTGGGTCGTAGAACTTTAGGTTCTTGAAACAAGATATCATATTTTGAAACAACTTTTTCTAAATAAGCTTGTTGTTTAGCATCACAGCCCTCAAATACATTGGTTTTATCAGGTTTCTTTTCCTTTACAACCATCAGTAAAAATTGTTTGCATGCATTTACAATTCATTTCATCTGCCCTGAGTTTATGAGAGTATAATTATTCTTGAGCTTATGAGCCCTTATAATATATTCGATTCCATCTTTAACAAGTAGATACTTGTTCTCAGCTCTATAGAAAATAGCTTTTCTATCATACATGTAAGGACTTCCTAAAACAATTCCACATATCGCCAAGGGAACTATATCTAACTCAACCTCATCTACAAATGCTGTCCCAAAAGAAAACTTAAGTTTACATTGTCTAGTCACTTGTAGTTGTGCTTTATCACATAACCAACCTAATGGGTATGGCTTCTTGTGAGGTGTAGTCAGTAATCCCAACTTCTTTACAATTGCTTCAGAAATTAAATTTACTTGTGAGCCACTATCAAACAAAGTATCAATCTTTTGATGCTTGGAAATAACTCGAATATGAAAAAGCTCATGTCTTTTTCTCTCATTTTCTTCATTATCAGTAGATTGTGTAGAATTACTAGTAGATGCTTTAGAATTTTTACCTTTTATACCTGTGGCTGTGATTTTTGCTTCATCTCCTGAGTCTGACCCCAAATATTTCTGCATAATTGCAACAATCTTCTTCTTATTGCCCTCGAACTTCTTAGGTCTCAGCTCCGGATGCAGAATCCAACAGTGCTCATCATCATGCCCATCCTTCTTTCAGTGAGTGCATGAAGACTTGCTTTTCTGTATAGTGTTTGTCTTCCTGTCTTTCCATTTCTGTTTTCTTTTCTCCTTATTTTTGCTTGCAGTGGGTTGGGATGATCCCCTAACTTCTGGGTTCCCATTCTTACATCTAGCTTCTAGATGTGTAGCCTGAATGGACACCTCATCTATACTAGTGGGATTAAACATGAGGATGGTGTGCCTCATGTAGCTGTGTAGACCACCTATGTACTTCAACAGAGTCTTAGGTGAGTCTAATGAAATTCCTAGAATCAAAGCTCTTTTCCTAAATTCTTGGGTGTAACCTTGTACACTTTGCCCTTTCAATTGGCGAAGAGTTTGCCAGCTCATCATGGCATGCTGCATGTAAGCTAGTGGATAGAACTGCTTTTTGATTGTAGAAACAAATTCACTCCAAACATAAAGAATCTTACCATGTTTCTTCATGTCAGCTTGCATCCTGCCTTCCCACCATACCAAGGCAATGCATCCAAGGTGTAGGCTGGCCAGCTGAATCTTACTTTTGTCTGAGTCAATGCTTTTCACTCTGTAATAAACGTCAATCTATCTGATCCAATTATCCAACTTCTCTGCATTCAACTCTCCATCATATATTGGTAAATCAAATTTAACATCTAATTTAATCAAAGATGTCTTCTTTTTACTTTCAGGGCTATTAGGAGGTGTGAGAAATTTTTCTTCTTTCCCTTTTCCTTTAGAGTTGTCATGGAGGAGAGATTCTTCTACTCCTTTGTCTTGTTTGGAGCTTGATGAATCTTCATCTCTATGTTTCATAAAGTCCCTATACATTTCCTCCACCATTGACTTCAGGGTCATAAAACTATCTGTGAACTGGGAATCTAATTCCAATGGATTTTCTTCTGACATTTTATTCTTGGAATAGACTCTTCCAATTTCTGTGTTAGTTTCAACCAACTCTCCTTCTCCTAATTTAAGCTTTGATCTAGTTAGCATTTAACAACAAAATCCAGCACAAGCTTGTCTAACCTTAATAACCTAGGAGCTCTGATACCACTTGATCTGAAATCACCCATAAATGACCTCAGAGAATTAATGAAGGTATTACAAACTCAGGTGTTGGGGTGTGCATATGTTATTTTATCCAACGGATCGATAAGATTGTGAAATACACAGACACTGAAACAATAAGAGAAACACAGTAAGCAAACACATAAAACACAACAAGCTTAATAAGGAGTTCACCCAATCCTCCTGGGCTATGTCTCCTGGTCTAGCCTTCAGTGGTGGCCTTTCTATTGTGTCTTAAAAGCAGAGTTTTTACAATGATGAGCTCAATTTGAGTCTCACTTAACATATGATGATCAGTAGGATTGTACTTGGATCCCCCAAGTCTCTAGAGTGCACAGACTCACCTTACTGAATCTCGACCTCAACTAGTCTTAGTGGTATGAGTCCAATTTGGTACTCAATACTGGACATGTATACATAGAAGAGTTGCTTGAACCTCTCAAGCCTTCTCTGGAGTTCACTCTTGGACTCTCTCTGTCTCTGTCTTCTCGATGCTTCCTTTGCTTTGCAGGTCGGCTCGGCTACTCTGTTCTCTGCAATTTGCTTCTCTCTCACCTCTTGGCTTTCTGCTTCTCTCTCTTTCTGCCTGCCTCTCTGTTATCTGTCTGTTCATGGCTTAAAGCCAATCCGCTCCCTGACTGTTTGTTTCTGCTTCCCAGCTCCCTGGATCTCCTGCCTCTATTCGCTTGAATTCCCCTACTCTGCGTCATCATCACTGTGTAACGCTTCACAGAGAGGTGGCCACCTGTTTCCTCACGAACTGAGTGTTAGTTCTCTTTGAACGGTCGTTATTTCTGTTGCTCCAAGATTGCCTACAAAACTAATTCCTCTGCCAACTCATCGGTCATACCGGACCTCAAATCTCATGTGACGCAGCCTATTTCCCTGTCGAATCTGGTCATCCATTGGATCATTTCTCCGCCGTTGATCTGGAGCCCCCAGATCCTACGGTCTCTGTCCATATCAGGCAGGTAAGTAGCGTGACCTTTACCCATCCGATGTGAGCAGTTTTCTCTCTCATTCGCCGGACACATGTCACCCAGTGTATGGCATCGGGTGGGACTCGGTCGAACCCGCTTATCGCTTGAAGCTCTTCCAATATCCTGCCGATTTTAGCGTGGGACCCGCCTTTTGACGGAATCAGCGATTTCCATACAGTTTTATGCTTTCCTCGTGACCAAGCACTTGGGGCTTTCCTTCACTGAGGGGGATGCCCTGTGATACGCGATTAGCACTTTAGCGCTAATCGCGTATCAGAAACTACCTCTGTTTCTGGATTTGACCTCCTGTTTGTCAATTTGTGCCAGCGTGCGGTTACCATGGGCCAACGGTCTATGTGCTTTGACTGAGGGTCCTCGTTGCTCCGTGCTGACCACAAATTGCCATTGTTTAGAGGTTATTTCTGATAAGCTTGACATCCATAAGACTTTGAAACTTCGGCATGAGTTTTTACAGAGTTTGGGAAACTTTAAGAGAGTTTAAGGATCCAATTCGATCAGGAAGTGTCTCGCTTGTAGAGGAAACTATACATTCTTATCAGCATGTCGGGGTTGAACTGCTAAAGGATTCCTTGCTCATGGGAACCTTTTTGCTTTCTCCTCATCCACTTCCTGACAACTCATCATCAATTTCTTATATCAACGTGATATCACCTTATACTATCCCGACTGATCCATGGATTATACTAGATGAAACTAACATCCGTATTTTTGGTGACCGAACGCTGCTTAAACCTATTGAGCTTGATTACGAAGCCATATATTTGGATTGCACGACTTACACCTTCTCTTCAATCAATTGGGTCGATCAATCATTGGATTATGGCACGTCTTCTGATCTGTTTTGTCATATATTCTCTACTGAAGAGAGCATCATGGAGATCATGATGCCAGAAGATTCACCAGGGATGATCATCACCATCTTTCCTCCTTACCAGATTTTGTTGAGGATAATCTCAGTGATGTCTATCTACCTAATATCATCAAGTCTTTTACGAATTCCATTTCTATACACAAATTCGATTCCAAAAAGAATCTCCCGAATATCGAAGATACGATACCTCTTGACATCTCTGTTAAACTAGGTAACGTTGAAAATCTACACATTGGTGCGTCTTTCTCTTCATCCAAGATTGAGACCTATAAAGCCCTATTTTAGGAGTTTCGTGATGTATTTGCCTGGACCTATGAGGAAATTCCAGGTATCTACCCAAATATAGTGGTGCATGAAATTAAAACGTATCCTGATGCTAAACTAGTTTGACAATGCCTCCATCCAATCCATCCAAAGAAGGCTTCCATAATAAAGAGTGAAGTTGAAAAACTCCTTCATGTTGGTTTCATCTACCTCGCTCTTTTGACCGACTGGGTGTCAAATATTGTCTCTGTCATGAAGAAACATGGGACAATTCGTGTATGTGTCGATTATCGGGATGTAAATTGCGCTTGTCCAAAGGACAATTATCTGACCCCATTCATCGACCAGATTGTTGATGACTGTGCTGGCTGCGAAATCTATTCATTCATGGATGGTTTCTCCAGATATAATCAAATCAACATTCTCCCAACGGATCAACCTAAAAGTACATTTATCTGTCCCTAGGCTACATTTTCCTACTGGAAACTCCCATTGGGTTTAAAGTATGCTAGGGCCAAATTTCAATGGGAAATTAATTACGCTTTTAAAAACATTAAACACATTATTCAGCCTTATTTGGATGATCTACTTGCTCATTCCAAGTATCGGGTGATCACCCGATGCATTTAAGGGCCATTTTCTTACAGTGTAGACACTATAATATTCGACTAAATCCACACAAATGTGTGTTTTACGTTAGTTCTGGTTGAATTCTTGGTTTTATTATTTCAAAACATGGAATTCGTATTGATCCTCTGAAAGTACAGGCAATCATCGACCTGCCTACACCTTCTTCACTCATTCAACTTCAACAACTTCAAGGGAAATCTAACTTCCTGCAAAGGTTTGTCCCTAATTACGCTGAGTTGACCAAAGGATTCACTCATCTACTTAATAAATGGGTTCCCTTCCATTGGGACAATGCTACTCAAATGGCGTTTGATGCCCTGAAACATGTACTGATTCAGGCATCTCTCTTATATCCCATTAATTACCAACGCGACTATTTCCTGTATCTCGCTGCTGCCATTTCTACTATAGAAATGGTATTGGTCCAGGAAGATGATGTAGGGACTGAACATCCCATATATTATCTGATTCAAAATCTCAACGATACTGAATTTAGGTATACCCACGTAGAAAGTTAGCTTTGGCGACTGTTCAAGCTGTTCAGAGGTTCTGCCATTACATCTTTCTCCAAAAAAATAGGGTTGTTTCAGATTTCAACCCTATGAAATATATTTTGTCACGTCAATTGCTGGGGGGGAAATACTCTAAATGGATCATCATCCTACAAGAGTTTGACTTGGAATTCATCAAATCCAAGTCAAAGAAATCCCTGGTTTTCGCTGAGCTTATGTGCGACCTTCCTTCCCCTGATTCTGAATCGACATTTGACGATTCTATCCCTGACGAGTTGTTGTTTTTGATTTTGTCATCTGACCCATGGTATGGAGACATTATGATATATCTCTAGACCTAGACTTTCTGGTCTGATACCTCTCACTCCGAGCAACGAAGTATTCGATACCAAGCCAAAAATTACATCATTATTTGTGACACCCTTTATGAATGTGTTATTGATACAATTTTATGAAGGTGCCTCACGCATGAGGAGGCCAAGAAATTCCTTAATGAATGCCACTCAGGGGCATGTGGCGGTCATTTGTTTGGTTATGCTACCGTGCAGAAGATTCCACATGCTAGTTACTTTTGGCCTACTATTTTTCGAGATTGTATTTTCACTATCTCGAAGTCTCATGCATGTCAAATTTATGACTGTAAGACCTATGCTCTGCCTACTCCATTGCATCCCATTATCATCATTAGAGCTTTTCTGAAATTGGGTATCAAATTCATGACCTGTAACCCTCACTCGGTCGGGGGGGGGGGGGGGGGGCATGCTTATATCATTGTCGCAGTATATAATTTTACTAAATAGGCCGAGATGATGCCTACATTTAATAACAATGATAAAATGACTGCATATTTCTTTTTCAATTAGATTATTGCTCAGTTTGGTGTTCCACAAGCCATAGTTACGAATCACGGAAATCATTTATGGAACCATATGATGTTCGAACTAACTGCTAAGTTGGGACTTTCCCATGAAAGTTCCACTCCCTACTATCCTCAAGCTAATGGACAGGTTGAGGCTATCAATAAAGTTCTCAAAACTATGCTTCAACGTATGGTAGGGGTCCATAAATCAGACTGAAATTTGCTTCTTTATGTTGCCTTGTGGGCATACCAAACCTTAGTAAGGACTGCTACTAGATTTACACCCTTTCAGTTGGTTTATGGTTTGGAAGCAATCCTTCCAATCGAATGTGAGATTCCATCACTAAAACTAGCTATAGAACTTATTCCTTCCACTTCTGTAGAAGAGGAACGTATTTTACATATGACCCGTTTAGATGAGACACGACGCGATGCCACTATAGCTAATGAAGCTCATAAAAGACGTATCAAGTGCAATATGACAAAAGTGTCAAGCCTCATGTCTTCTCGGAAGGAGACCTTGTTCTTTTATATGACCAAGAATCTGATAAGTTAGGATCAGGAAAGTTCCAACCTATGTGGTCAAGTCCATATATTGTCAAGCATGTTCTTGCAAAAGGGGCCTATGAGTTAGTCGATTTTGATGGAATTCCACTGACGCAGCCTAGAAATGGGCTGTACCTAAAGAAATACTATGCTTGATCTCATGTGTAGTAACACTGTGTACATATTGTATATAGGTGTGTTGAGTGCGTTTGCAATGCATCTCTTCAGAGTTTCCTACAATTTCTGTTGATCCCTTTTACATTTGGTTTGTAGATGTCGACATCCCTTGAACCATATTTTGGTTATGCTGATGGTGCTAGTCATAGTACTCAGAACCTATCCTTCGTAGCATGGGCTATATTTTCTCCAAATGGCGAGTTAGTGAGTCTACAAGGGATTTGTATTGGTTTCTCTACCAACAACATCACTGAGTATAGCGCAATGGTCGAGCTATTGTTTGATGTTATTTCACATGGTATCCATCATTTAGTCATTAGAATTGACTCATAGCTCGTGGTACTACAACTCACTAATGTTTATGTTCTAAGAAGTCCTACCGTCCTTTGCATGTTTTTAAGGGTTTGTCTTCTAGAAAGACATTTTGATTTCATACAATATGAACACATTTCTAGAAATCTAAACACATTGACAGATGCACTTGCTAATCATGTTTTAGATAGACATTTGCAATGAATGTAAATAAGTTTCAATACACATCACATCTATTGAAATCATAATAGGAACATGGAAACATTGAAGATATATATATATATATATATATATATATATATATATATATATATATATATATATATATATATATATATATATATATATATATATAGATATATATATAAAGTTTGGTTTTACAAAATTTGTGCCCGAGACACATATGGCCACATGACCCATATAAAAAACTACATGAAAATATCTAAGTAGACTAATCAAAGTGCTCATGATAACATGCCACTGCACGAGCTATCTTGTGCAGTAGCTGACCATTACATCTATGTACTCTAATAATGTGTTTTTGAAGTCACAATGGAATTTAGTCGATCATGGTCTCATCTATCTCGTATGTAACCCCTCCATGTGGCATTCCACCTCTATTAGGATATCGGATACATTAAGATCCCATAGTGCATCCCGTCCTATCACAACAACCTATACTAGTTCTACTACCACTTGTGGCTGTTCTCCTGCACAACGAAGATATGAAGCACCTATAGGTCAAACATGCCCAATATATGCATGAAAAAATCAATAGTTTAGTCTCAGAAACATCAAAAAACAAAAAAAAAACATTGTAAAACTTTAAAAAATTCAAATGGTTGAAATATCTTACCTGTAACACCCCATTTCTCACCCTCAGGAAGCATAAGCTAAGGGTCATCATGAAAATCCATCCCTGCGTATGGATAATCATTGATCATAATGAATTGTCTACGCAACCATCCAAAGAAGGTTGGTGAGAAACTGATCACCAATGGACCTGCATGTCGGGACATATGATCTATCCACCTCCTCATCCATGGAACCCTCAGATCAATGGGCTCGAGTGTAATCTGCTGAGGCTGTAGTAATGGAATTCGTTCTAGAGAAAAAGAGACTAAGATGGAACTATAGCCAAAGTTTTTTTTAACTTTTCCCTTGCTTTAGACAACTGTTCTTTCATATTGACCAACACTCCCTCTCTCTAGTTGAATACTGTCAGCTCCAAACACTCCACACCGTACTACGTGTATGATATGATATCTACATGAAGTGTTGAGCTACCCACCAATCTGGAAATGATGAATAAGATCATTCTTAAAGGAAAATGGGTTACATATTTTATGCTAATCTTTCCATCTCTAGTTGGCTTGGATCGAGGTCTGAAATAAGTGGAAATATAATATTTCACTATTTCTCCATCCTTTCTCCCACCTAGGAGAGAGAAGGGGGCACCTCTCATGGATAAACCTGTCAAAAAATATATTTCCTCTTATGTTATCTCAAACCGATGTTCCCCAAATCTGGATGCCTGTACTTGCACATCCCATGAATGAACAAGATACGTTAGTAATTCCATCTTCTGCCTCATACCAGGAAGCCAGAATAATTTCAACAATCCACAGTTTTTTAGTGCCTGGATGGTAGCATGATCATTAGCTGCATTCAAATACTGTTCTTCTTCTACTTCATACTAGGAATCCAGAAGAATTTCAACAATCCACAGTTTTTTAGTGCCTGGATGGTAGCATGATCATTAGATGCATTCAAATACTGTTCTTCTTCTACCTCATACCAAGAAGCCAGAATAATTTCAACAATCCACAGTTTTTTGTGCCTGGATGGTAGCATGATCATTAGCTACATTCAAATACTATTCTTCATATTTTCTTTCTCTCCAAATAAAGGCCATTTTGTGCTAATGAAGATATGAAACATCGAGAAGAGACTCATTAGGGTCCTTTCCATGCAAATAAACTGGGATTTTTTGAAGGGAAATTGGCAAACACATTTTGGATTTGTGCCCAACAAACCCCTATGAGGAGAGACAGTGCATTTCACCCCTCCCTTGTGTATTCTCACTTAGGTGCAACACACCTTTTGACCATTTGGGCCTACATTGGTCCTAGGGCGAGTTCTTTAAACCCCAAGGCCCTAAAAAATACCTAAAACTTGCATGAAAACACAAAATGGGACCATGAATTGAAAGAGAAAGGTCTTAGCTCTTACTTGGAAGTGACAATTCTTGAAATGATCCACCGAATTGAGCATAATTAGCTGCAAAAGATTGAGGGAAAAATGACTCAAAACTCTCACTGTTGAAGGTAAAAGTGAAATGGTAAAGACAAATATTAATTTTGAATATTTATGGTTGTTTCTTCCATTATTTTATTTGTATTTGATGTTTTGACCTAGTTACAACCCATTTGTACGATGAAACATGTATTTTTAATTCTTTTTGTGATTTTTTAAGCAGGTCGACAACTGTTTGACGGATTTTGTCGTGTTTTGAACAAATTATTTTGACCGAGGAGTAAACTTTTATCACTTTTCGAGCTCTATTAAATTACGAAAAAGGAACCCCCTAGAGTCCTCTTTCAACTCTTTTCAGACTCCTAAAATATGAAAAGATTTCCGAGCACTTGTATTTTCAAAGTCGTTAAAGTAAATGAAAAGACATCTGATCAGTATAAGTTTAACCCTTTTCTGGAATGAGATAGACTACTTACAAAAAAGGAATACCTTAGTCAAACATATCTAAGAGGTTCTCTTGGGGATTATTTACTGCCTTTTCAGACCTAAGGGGCTCTACAAAAAGGAACATCTGGAGTTTTCTTTTTCACCTCTTTTTCAAACTCTCTAAACATGAAAAAGATGTTGACCGAACCACTCCTTCTCTAGGTTTGTTAAATATTCTCAGAGGGATTCATCCGAAGGATGAACTTACAAATCAAGCATATGTTATCCTCCTCAAGCTTGTTAAAAAATAAAGAGGTACTGACCAGTATGGTTGGGGAAATTGGGAAAACATGGTATTCCATTTTGTTAATGGAAACGAGTCACTCTTGAATACGACAATATTCCACCTCATCTCCATGGCTGTTGGGTTGGGAAATATTTTTGTCTTTTGGTTTATCATACCTTTTCAAAGCCTCCATTTTGGTTTTGGGTCAATGCTTCCAACTCCATTTCAGTGTCGTCGCTATGTTCACTAGAAGTCATTCAATCAATATTTGCTACAATACTCTTAATCCTTCATTCCATGTCTGCATTTCCTGATTCAGTTCCATATCAGCATCATTCTGATCATTTTGTCTCAAATCGTGAAACTCGTTTCATGTCGTTGATGGGGGATACATCAAGGTCCTCATGCGACGTGTCACTTCCTGTCAACGTCAGCTCATTATCCAAGAATTTAACTTAGAAACATCCCTTGGTACCTTGGTGCTTGCATACATCAATGGAAAGTTTCCTCGCTCTCAGCGACATGTTTACATCATTGGCCTTCGACCGAAATATTATGTGTGGTGTTCGACATCAACTCATTTATTCACACCATATATATTGTATTAGAGTACCTTGAGATCCATTAACATCATTAGTGGTTTCTCTCGTGTTTGTTAATGACTTACATCATTGGTCAGTAATCAGATGGTTTGTACCATGTTCGACTCCAATTCATTGATTCACATGGATAGACTCGTATGTTTGTAGGTCGTGTGAATGAGATAAAAGACCCCAGATCTAGTTTCATCCATCCGGGCTGTGATTTCAGGAGTAATACAAGATCACAATGTATGATGGCTATGATCATATAGACAGTCATCCAGTCATGGGTCCACCATCGGTCGTATGTGGACATGTCTTTTGATAATTGTAAATGTAATGTTAGCTTATGTGCTGAGTATGGGTATGCCTCCCTAAGAAAATATGTCATGATGTAAATGTATTGTAACAGATGATGATCTTGCTGGTTGTTCTTGATCTTGACTTGTCACAAGGTACAACACTTCAGTCATCAGCTATCATTTCTATCTTTGTGCTTTAGAGGGAAATATATTATAGGCCATTTTGTCATATATGGTTAATAGGCATGAAAACAATATCATTCACATCCTTTGAACACTTTGTCATCCTCCCTACACAAAGCCCTAAGCATGACTCTTTCTAGTCCAAGAGTTTCTGCCAGAAAGCACCTTATTTTAGTCATTTGAAGGACCAATGCGCTTTGGCCCCTCATTGGCCAGTGTTGACTAGCAGGTTTCCCTACTCTTCACCTACGTTGATCATTGACAGGTTTCTTAGTGTTGGGGGTGCACTGATTCTAGAAATTTAGGAAAACAAAAAAAAAGCTCGAAGCTTCCTCTTCCAAAAGATTCTAGGATATATTGTAACTATTTACCTCAGATAAAAGTCTCGAATCCTATCCTATCCTACCTTAGAGTTTTCATCCCTTATCCCTTGAGCTCATCCTCCCATTAAGGGTGGATCTCAAGCCCAGATTGGTAAAAGGATAAGAATTCATGAACCACCTCCTTCACCTATATATTTACTACCATCCATAGGCAAGGGGTTGGATTTTAGTGAGTGATTCTACCCTTACGTTGCTAATGTGAAAGATATCATTCCATGAATTAGGGTGATTAGAGGTGCACTTTGTGACAAGGAAAGGACAAGTGAACTTGGAGGAGCTCTTCTACAGGATCAACACCTATTTTTGGTTGTAACTCACTCCATTTCTATTAATACAAAGAGTTCTTTGTTTTCCTATAGATGATGTTATGGTTTCATGTATTTCAATACCCTATTGATATATTAAATAAAGTAATTAGATGATGCTACACAAATTCCATAGATCATTGACTTGCGTTATCTGACTGTGAAGGTTCTAATTATAGTGATCAAAGCTAGGATTGGAGCATACAAGCCAAGGAAGGAGCGAAGCATACAACAGATTCTAGGTAGGCTTCATCCCATTATCTATTTACTTTAAGGAAAACATTATTCCTTTTGTCTTTTTATTGTTCTAGGTCAATCCACCAGACCTAGGGAATATACTTCTAGCCACAGTCGTAGATTCCATATGACATTGAGATTTAGATATGTTTCCAGTTGTTGTTAGGATTTGAGAGACTTATTAAAGTAAAATTATTCTTTACTCATTGAATTATTGAACATGCTTGAATTACTGGTTGATAATCTCTGTCTAACACATGTATTAGTACACAAGGGCTCTTCTAGTACCTAAAATTGATTGAAATTCATGCATCCTATTTATCATGCTTTATTTATGCAACTAATTATATGTATGAATTAAAAAATCACTTACATGAAAGGGATAATCAAGGCTTTGGAGAAACCTCATTGTGGGATGCAAAATTTCTTACCTCTCTTCTTACGATTTCTCCTCCCTAATTTGTGTAATGTAAAGGAAACCTAAATTAAAATTTAAATCTTATGTACACTTTGTCAACAACAACACCAAAATTTTTGGTCAATTCAATTGCACTAAATGTTGTTACATTTAATTCATCAATTTGTGTTGGTAAGCTTGTGATGTGTAAGGCACAATATATGCTAGGAATTAGTTTCTAATTTTTGTACTTTATGGAAAATTGACAAAAAGAAATACTGAGACAAGTTCCATATATTGCACAAGATTCTCCTTAGGTAGGTTACACAGGGCTCTGTCATTGTGATTAAACTAATCTAATCTATCTTGTTATGAAATTGATCATGAAATTGATACAAGCTCCATAGGGTACAAGAGGTTCTACATAAGCAGGTTACATAGGGTTCTATCCTTGTGTTTCAATTAAACAATCAATTCAAAAATGATTAAATTTTGAAAGCAGATACACTAATTATAATAAAAAATGTGATCATTATAAATTAAACATAAACTACTGTAATTAAACTATTATAAACTACTGTGACAAATTGTAATAGAATCTACTATACTCTACAAGTAATTAAAATATGAATGGAAATTAAACCATGCAACCAATTGATGGCACATGTGTCCTCGTTGCAGTGGGCCCATCCTGGTTGGGTTGAAAGTTGCTTAAAGAAAATCCACAATGTTAAAATGATTGTAACCACAATTTCAAATACAAAATTTTAAGCATAGGAACAACCAACAAAATTATATTTAATTTAAAGTGTTTCAATACATTAAAATTTTGATCTCTAATTATCCTTTCTTTTTATTCCTCGGCATGCATTTATACAGAGGAATCATGGGATGATAGAATTGATGGCCATAAACCTAGAAAATATGAGATAAAATATTTTTTTTAGTGGATATTGGATCAAAAGATAAACAAATATTTTATTACATCTTATCTCCCTACCACAAATTCACTAAAACATAACTTGTTCCAACCTCCTTGTTGTTTGGGCATTGGGTAACACATTGGCTAACTGTCCATTCATGAAATCTGGAAAAATCATCTCTAGAAATTTTTTGTTATCTCCTAAACCATTAAAAAACTAGAAAATTCACATGCATGTCACCTTATTTGGCTCATTTTACATGAAACCCATGTCCCATATTTTTGAGATTCATCCTCATCTCCCCATAAATTAATATGGAAGTTGATTGCCTAGAATTTCCTGCTAAAGTTGACCAAAAAATTGATTGAGAGTTGGAGACTTATGTGTGCGACCTAGGAATGATCTAATGATCTAATAGGAACAAAACCATGTCACACTAACTAGTAACAAAACCTAGGTGGCATAATTTCTCCTTGGGGTGTGAAAATGTTCCAACAATGGATTTGGCTATGGAAATAGCTTTAAGAACATATCTAGTAAATTGTCATTAATAAAATCATAGAATATATATTTTTTTAAATTTAATAAAAATAAAGGAAAATGATATTGATCTACCACTAATGCATAAGAAAGAATATCATGGTGTTTTCATGGGAAATCATGGTAAATGAGGTCATCAATGATAAAAAGTGTAGGATAAATGGTATAATAAATAACTGTTAATAGTGGTAAATGGTGGCAAATTAGTGACACAACATGAGTCTTGCCTCTGATTTAGTTTGGCATAAAAGTTTATTCCCTTCTTCCATTGTACTAAGTTAAGAATATAAGATGTAAATCCTTGATCTGGATATCCCCAACATATGGTTGGGATTCTAGAAAGTGTTGTCTTGGAGAAGGAAATTAAACTAATATAACTCATATAACAATTTTTTCTCCTTCTAATTTGCAATTTTTTTTTCTATGAAATCTTGTGGTTGCTTGATTTCATAAGGTTGTTCTCCTGCCAAATATTTCAACATGAAGGCATTCCATTAATCATGTAAGAATATGGGGTACACCTTGGAGGGTGTCTTAGAGGGTACTGCCTCTAAAGCTAATTCACATGTAGTTTGCTTTTGTCCATGTGTGCTTGTGAATCGTTCCTTATATTCCTTAATTTTTTTCTTCCACTTGTATTCCTATGTGAGATACATTAAAAACCATCTTTCCCTCATCTTTTGAATAATTTTTTAGTGACTCTCCTTATTAATAATCCCAAGGTATAAGAGCTAATTCTTTGTCTTCCATTAAGGTAGATCAAGTTTGAGTTGGATGAAGGAAAAGGTATTAGTAATAATTTCATCTACAATAACATTTATAGTTTTCTGAGTCTCCATAACACATTGTACATAGTAATTGTAGGCTCTGAGTTTAGGATCTTTAGACTGATCAATGGCATCCAAAAATGTGTTTAGGCTACTAACTATACGTTTACTTCACTAGAGTTTATCATTAAGCTTTTTATTCCTTATTAGTGACCTCTTATTTTTTCCTAAGCAGAGCTTGATACCTTGGGTTGCAAAATTGAAAAGGCTTGGACCCGAGTGACTTAATTTTCTTCCTTCAAAGTTTCTTAGCTTAACTAGGTCTAGGTCCATCATGTGCCATGGTAAAGTCAAATATTTGAGGCTCTTCTAACATTAATTCTTCTATTTTATCCCATTCCAATGGTGGTGTAGCCTTAGGGGTTTGAAATACACTAGCCACTTCATAACACAATAGTTTCTTGAACTCTTCCTCTGAACAGTCATCCATTTAAGATGGGGGTGAATTGGGGTATTCATATGTTTCCTAGGTTTTATCAATTTGAAAGTTCTTTTTATTCATCTAGGAGGGATTCTTCACCATGTTCAATGTCAATGAATTCAAACAATTCCACATCAGTTTCAGTGTTGGACCTAACATCTCATTCCCTCGTTGTTCCACCTTGACACTATGAGGATATGGTCTAATAATTACACTACGAAGGCCAAGTTGAGGTAGAGGTTGGTGGTTGTTTTTGGGCCAATGGCCTATTTCGTGATGAAATCATAACTCTAGGTTTAGTGCATATACTATGAGCATAAAACTCCCATGGAATGTTTACTCTTTCCAACTCAGTGAAGATTAACATCTTGACGAGTCCCTGGTGATATAACCCTGTATTAGGGTGCTTCCATTTTCTCATGGTCATCGCTGTTTTGGTAAGGTTATTGGGAAGATAAAAACACATATTTAACAATGGCCTTTCCTTAAGGTGCATTAAAATTTAGATATAATAATGATGAACCATAATATACTTGCCTTCATAGGTGATAAACATATGAGTGATGAAGACCACATCCTTCTGTGGTAGAGAGAGAGAATATTGACAAATTATCCTCTGGAGGTCGAGTAATGGGGAAGGTTTTCTAGAGAAAATTTATGACCAAACTAAGGTGTCCTCTGTGATAATAATAGTTAGCTGTTGAAACCAAGGCTCAAGGTCTATTGACATTTCGAGCAAATTCTAAGACAATTAGTGTGCTAATACCCTTTAATTTTTCAAAGAACCCAATCCATCTAGCTTATGCAAAAATATCAATACTAGTTGGGTTGGCCTTGATGGCCTCCATGTTATGAAGTTAAGATCTATTGATTGAAACTCACATATCATATTTGCAATAATTCTTGATGCGGGTTTTATCAGAGGAATAATTTGTGGAGATTTTTAATGAATAAATATTTTGTGAAAGGTTTGGAAGAGAACTTCTTTGCGAAAGGTCTAGAAAATAACTCTTGGAATCAAGACTTGAATTGGTTTTGTGCTTACCATGGATTGGTGAGGTTAAATCAACATATGTGTGAAGACTAAACTAATGGGTTTTCATGCTACTTAATAGCCATCGATCGTGAGACATTATGGTTTAAGGTGGGATATGATTGCATGTCATGATATGCTATAGAATTAACCTTCATCCACATAGCTTAACCTTTGGCCGCATAACTTAACCCTTGATTGCATAACTTAAGCTTCAACCAAATAGATTTAATTATATAACAAATTAATATGTGATGTAACCTGAGAATCACATAATATTATGCCATGGACCTTGCAAGATGGATTTTATGACCATAGTGAAATATCTTTATGTTGACATAGAGAAGTTTTTTATGCTACTTTGACCAAATCCCTTGAATCTCACTGAGCAAGTGAGATACTGGGATTGGGCCCTATTGTTTTATGCGCACAAAGTTAGTATATGGATTGATAGATCTACAAGTGTATTTACAATATAAACAAATTAATTTACAATTGTACAAAGTGATAAATTAAAACATAAATAAAATGTTAACAGGTTGATATTAAAGAACTGAAAATACTATACAAAAATACACTATGCAAATGATATCAACAATATGAAATTAAAATAAAATTTTAATAAACAACATACTAATCAATGTTCTTAAGCCTTAGCACTTCAAAATAATGTAGAGCATATGCTATGTATTAATATAAATTTGGAAGAAAATTCAGGAGAAAAATCACTGACATAAATATGTAAAGACAGAGAAATACGGACAAAATGATGAGGCAAAAATGATTAATTGATAATAATGAATATGAATACAACAATTTGAAATGGCGGCTTTTTGCGAAAACCCTTGGCTAGATTTAGTTGAAAATGTCTACAATGTTACAAAATCATATGTAAACATTCATGATAGAATAAGGGTGTGAAACAACTTCCATAAATCCTTATGAAAATTTTGATATAATTTAAATCCACTTGGTTTTCTCTATAAATTTAAAGGGCTATTAGCACTGGCTGTAAAAAAACCATACCTTCTACCAACAAGTTAAATTGTAGAAAAATCAAGTATACCTGAGTAGGATGCAAAATAATTAAAAATATTTTCTTTCAATCCTTGTATATCGTTGAAAAATGTCTGTTGTCACCAACAAATTAGCCTCTATAACTCACATAAATGAAATCAAAATAAAAATGACAACTTAGTAATGCTAGTGCATAACTCTCGTCATAGTGTGACCACTTTCTCCCTTCATATATTCCATCCTCTTATAGATGTCTTCATTATAGTTGAGAAATTCAACTACCTCTACGAATTTTTTATTCTTTTCATTTTAATCATGTTTAATTTAAATACATGGATGGAATGTTCTAAAGGGGCAAGTTAAATTAAATTTAACTCTTATTTAATATTTTAGATAGGTGGGTCCTTCCTTTATCTTTAAATGATATTATTTTCATTTCTCTTCCCAACAATAGATATTAATCAAATAATAAGCAGTCTGAAAATAAATTATCCATATATATTTTCTAAAAAATGTTATTTTCAAAACATGCCACATAGTAATCTAACATGTGCCAATAAACAACCATAAACCATGTAACAATGTGGCATAAGCATCACAAAATATAAGGCAGAAAAAGAAAACATATCTACATTGTGTGTTAGGTCCCTATAATACTAGTGATTAGCCAATTACTATTGTAGTTGTATCCCTTATTAATATTGTTATTCCCTTATTGTCCCCATATTGTTATTACTGTGCCCCATAGAATCCCTCTATTATTATTTTTGTGACTTTATATTATTATTGTTAGGTCGGCTGGGTTATATTGTGACTCCTTAGACTCCTATATATAGAAAGGAGGTTTTGTCATTTGAATCATCAAAGAATCATTCATTTGTGTAATGTAAAGGAGGTTTCCCCCTCAAAGAGGCTGAATTCTAAGGTGTTGATCTATCTTTTCTACCTTTTTGTGAGCTGGTTTCATAACATTTGGTATCAGAGCTTTGGATTCTAGGGTTTCGCTACTCCAAATAGGTCATCGTGGAATTTTCGCTATAACTTTTTTTTTTTTTTCTGCGACATTTCAGAAGTGAAAAAAAACCCATTTGAGACAAAATCGCACTGAACCTCGGGTCCGAATTTTAGAGCTTTTAGCGCTATATTCGCAGAGATATGATTTGAGGAAGTTGGTTTTTTTGCAGATTCTTAAATTACATTCCAAACAGGTGAGCTGGGGAAAATCGTCATGACCTTCTCTCTGAGCATCGGATTGAAATTTCATAAGAAGGTATAGAAAGAGGATGGACTTTAGTTTCTTGTATATATTTTTCAGACCCAAAGGTCGAAACAGTGACACGTGGCATGTCGTACAAGTTCGCTCTACTGAACTAGTCTATAATCAGGTCACTATGGGAGATTTGGTATAACTCTTCCCTGGAGAATCCAATTTGGATCAGACTAGTGGCATTGGAAAGAGGACGCAGAGGGCTACTGTGGGTCAAAATTTTAGAACTGGATGATCCGAAATTACAGAGATGCATCAGATTCAATATCAAGCTCCTACAAAGTGAAAAAAAAGTGTGTAGTTTTTTTTAAATTTTTGCATAAGCTTGGTTTGAAAAATTAGTTTGAAGGAATTCAAAGGGAATAGTAAAGCATTATTATCGGTAATTGATGCCCCGAGGAAAGAAAATGCAAACATCTAGTAAGCAACTTGAAATCTCTAGCATGACTCATGAAGAAGAGGAAGAAATGCAACATGATATCAAAATTACGAGACCAAGTGCAACAAGTGTCACTTGCACAAAAAGTAACAGAATCTAAGATGGATGGTTGAAAGAAAGATGTAGAAGCTAAGATGGATGGTTTAAAGAAAGGCGTAGAAGCTAAGATGGATTGTTTAAAGAAAGGCGTAGAAGCTAAGATGAATGACATGGAAGCTAAGATGGATGATTTGAAGATAGATTTGAAGACAGATTTGAAGACAGGCATGGAAGATTTGAAGATAGATTTGAAGACAGATTTGACAAAGTTTCTACAAGAAATGCTTACTAATGGTGAAAGGGTAGTAAAGGAAACTCATGATGAGAACAAAAGAAATGTTAATCATGATTTCATAGACTCTAATGTTGGATCGAAGACCCACCATATTCCAAAAATCAATATGAGGAAGTTTGATGGCAAAGATCCCCCAACATGGATATTATAGATGGAGCAATTTTTCGATCTCAATAATGTGCAAAACACACAAAATGTACGTATTGAAACTTTATATTTGGAACCAAATTAGTTTGTATGGTATCAATGGCTTTGCTCTCGTAAACAAATTATCACTTGGGTAATTTTTACGGAAGAATTGACAACACATTATGAGGATACAAAAAGCAACACTTTTTTTAGCCAATTGATAAGTCTCAAACAAAAGGGTTCAATAATGGAGCACATTGAGGAGTTCCAAAAATTGAACATAAAGGTAAAAAATATTCCAGAGGAGCATAGGATTGATGTGTTCATAGGGATTTTAAAGTATAATATCCAACATGATGTTCGCCTTTGGGAACCTGATTCATTAGAGAAGGCATTAAGGTTAGCAAGAAAAATGGAAAGCAAAATTATGGCAACCAGGAAGTATACCACTCACAACTATAAAGATGGAAGTGTTGTTTCCCCTAGCCTTCCACAACCTATAAGGTTGACAGCACAACAATTGGAAGAAAAAAGAGAAAAAGGGCTTTGTTACAGCTGTGATAGCAAATACACTAAAGGTCATAAGTGTGATGAGAAGAAATTATTTTACATAGATTGTGAAGAGGAAGAAGAAAAGGAGCAAGAAAGGTCAAAAGAAGAGGATATACTCCAAGAAAAAAGGCTAGATAAAGAAGAAATGAATCCGACCATATCTTGTAATTCATTTGCTGGAATTACCACTCCTCAAACCATCAAGATAGAAGGACAAATCAAGAAGAAAAAGGTAAGTGTTGATTGATTCAGGAAGTACCCACAATTTTATTCATTGTAAGATAGCAAAAGAATTGAATTGCTTCCTATATCCAGCACCAGAGTGTCAAGTGATGGTTGCAAATGGAGGAACAATAAATTGCTCTGGAAAGTGCCATAATATCAAGCTATCCATGGGAGAATATGTATTGACTAGCCCAATGCTTTCCATTCTAATGGGAGGTGCTGATGTTGTACTAGGAGTCCAATGGCTACAATCCTTGGGTACAATAGCTTTTAATTTTCAAAAACTTTCCATGAAATTTTCTGCAAAAGGAAAGGAAGTTGAATTAAGGGGTATTGCAGGGAATCCAGGAAAGATAATCAGCCATAACGGTATGACAAAGCTTCTAAAAAAGGAACAAAGAGGTGCAATTGCACAATTATGTTCGTTAGATGTTTCCACATCAAAATCATCTATTTCTCCAGATCTCCAAAAAGTCTTGGACAATCATTCCAAGATATTTGAGACTCCCAAAGGTCTCCCACCTATTCGTGATCATGATCATGCTATTCATCTGATTCTAGGAAGTGTTCCTCCAAACATCAGGCCGTACATATATCCCTATGCCCAAAAGAGTGAAATTGAATGTATGGTTGCAGAAATGCTAGAGGCTGGCATAATTCAACCTAGTCAAAGTTCTTTCTCTGCTCCAGTAGTATTGGTGCACAAGAAGGATGGATCATGGCGCATGTGTCCGGATTATATGGAGCTCAACAAGCTCACTATTAAAGATAAGTTTCCCATTCCTGTCATTGATGAATTACTGGATGAATGGCATGGATCAATTTACTTCACCAAGTTGGATCTTCATTCAGGATATCATCAAATCAGAATGAAGACTGAAGACATTCCGAAAACAACATTTAGAACTCATGAGGGTCATTATGAATTTTTGGTCATGCCTTTTGGCCTTACCAATGCACCTTTTACATTTCAAGGTTTGATAAATTCCATTTTCAAACCCTTCCTTAGAAAATTTGTGTTAGTATTTTTTGATGATATACTAATCTACATCAAGTCTTGGAAGGATCATGTTGAACATGTTGATAGGGTGCTACAACTATTGGAGGAGAAACAATTATATGCAAAAAGATCCAAATGTTTCTTTGGAGTACAAGAGGTGGAATATCTGGGTCATATTGTATCTCATGAATGAGTTAAGGTAGACCCTAGCAAAATTATAGCCATTAAGGAATGGAAAATCCCCACATCCATAAAACATCTGTGAGGATTTCTCAGGTTGACAAGGTATTATCGCAAGTTTGTTAAGAATTATGGGAGAATAGCAGCACCTCTAACAACATTATTGAAGAAAGATGCATTTTCATGGACTCCAGAAGCAACAAAGGCCTTCGAACATCTTAAAGAGGCATTGTGCCAAGCACCGGCCTTAGCTACACCGGACTTCACAAAAACCTTTATTGTGGAATGTGACGCTTTAGGAAATGGAATTGGTGCTTTTTTAATGCAAGATGAAAGACCCATTGCTTTTGAAAGTCGTTCAATCAAGGGAAAGTTTTTACACAAAGCTATTTATGAGAAGGAAATGTTGGCAATACTACATGCACTTAAGAAATGGCGACTGTAGAGCTATAAAAAGGGTCTCTTTCACCTCTAATTACCTCACATTAATATGTCAATCCGGGAGCGTTTTGTTATTTCAAAGAGTGTCTCAGTCTGAGGCTATCATTTGTCAGAGTAATGCTAGTAGTATAGTGTTCAGAAATACAAGAGTAAACGGATGCTTGTCTACAACTTAACTACTTCAAAAGAGTAAATCACACACTCAAAAGACTAAGTAACTTATCAGTCAAGGGTTCAATAGCAATAACCCATCCCTTTGGAAACTGATGGAAAAGGAAATCAGAGCACAGATCGTGGATCTGGGAGCCGGACAGTAAATGCTAATGCTCACTACAGCCTTAGATCGTCTCCCACACCAAAATAACAAATGCCAGTAAATGGAACGACAGATAAGAAAATGGGACAACAAATAAGAAATCGAACAGAAAGTCTGTAATGGAACAACAATTCTTAAATGGAACAGCAGCTAAGAAATAGAACAGCGACTAAGTCTCACAAGCAATAACAAAATTAATCTATCAAATCAAATGCATTTATCGTAATCAAATGGCAATCTTTCACTCTGAAGGCAAATCGAATAGCACACACCAATGGCACAACACTGATTACTGATGAACTATTGAACAACGCTTGAAAACCATATCCACACACTGCACACTTAAATAGTAATTTAATCCAAGTATCAATCTCAGTTAGAAAGAATACGACTGCATTTCAAAATAGAACAACACTGTTCATAAATCAAACAATCGTAAAGAACATAACTCCCAAGATGAATTCCGTAACGTGAATGAACAGGTGCACATCACAAAAACTCTGTAATGGAATAGTAACAATATTCTGTTAAGACTAGTAATATTAGATCAACTCTCAAAGAACAGTAATATGATGCAGAGTCAATATAATAGTTCTGTCTGTGGAAACCTTAATGAATTAAACATAACAGAGCATGTGATGTAAACTTATAAAACACATCAGATTACCAAATAATGACGATAAGCAAACCACGCAGAAGCCAAACGTAATAATACAGGAGCAAGTGTCCTCCAGGGCCGGGCCCTTAGCCTCCACGGGTACACCGCTTGAAGTTAATCCAGACTCAGAGGTGAAGTAATCACCAAGTTTGTATTAATGCATAAAGCAGGATTACAATAAACCAGTTCTTATCGAGACTTGATGATCAAAGTTTTGATCTTAAAAGAAATTACATAAAAACATAATCATGTCTAACTCTCCCCCGAGCTAACAGTGTTGTCCCTTTTATAAGGGTGACGACGGAGATGTCTAAGTGCAAAAATAGATAAAACAACGATCCCTCAGGATCAAGGATCCTGAGGGATTCGCCGAACCGTTAGGCCTCAGTCATTTCTTTTCTCTCCTGCGCTGAGCTGGTATCTCCACCTCCTTTTCTGGGCCAATTCGCTTTGATTTTCTTTGCCTTGTTTGCATTCGGTCTCCCGTCAAAGGGACAACGGTTAACCCGTCCTTGTCCTTTCCTTTGGAATGGCAACTTCTCGTTTTCACTCCTTCCTGCATAAGGAAATGACAATTGTCAGCGTTTTAGTCTTGCATATTAATCTCACATGTTTTGTTATAATTCTTTATCATTTTCCGAGTTCATGATGCAAAAAGGTTTGCAAGTTCTACTGAAAAGATACTGAAATAATCATCAAAAACATACCTTTTTTAGTACTCCACACACCCCCCTACTTACCCTGTTTCATGCCCTCATGAAAACGTTGTAGTTGACATGCAAGGCAGTGAGAGAATAGGCTGGAGATGGAATCTCATGTGGAGGCCTACAGCCATGACTAGGTAGTCAAAGAAATGGCTTGTCTGACCCTTGGGCATCTCATACAGGGCTTGGTATCCGGGTGCAGGGTGCCAAATAATTGGACTCTAGAACCTATATCCTAACCAGGATGGCCCTGCCCTCAAAATGATTTTGCCATAGAGGTGCAAGAGGTTGGCAGCTAATTTAAAATTCTCATACTTAAACGGTTCCCTGAGCTGGATATTCGGATTAGAGATTTGATACTGAAATTTAGCTGCATCAATGGCAAGGTCTTTGATAGAAAGAAAGTATTCTAATCCCTGTCGAATGAGTGCCTCATGCATGGGTCCTAATGTTTCAATTACACCCGGAGTCTTCATGAGGTTTCTATGTGCTTTCCACAACTGTACTGGGTTCCTAGGCTCAGCCCTTACCCACAAATCTAAGCCGTTTTCTTGCCTCTGGAAAGTATTATAGGCTTTAAGCCATTTAATTTGATTAACCCCAAATGAGATGAACGCCTGCAATTGGATGTCTCCAACAAAAGGGCCAGGGTTCAGCTCGGTCTCCTGGTCTAATACAAGGTTATGTAAATAGAACTCACATAGTAGTCTCTGGACTTTTACCCCGTAGTGCTTACAGCAGTCTATAAAATCATTGACAGTGTTAATTTGTATGGGAGCACCTGCTTTAACAGCTTTTATTTTTAATTGCAAATACCGTTCCAGTAGAAACAGGGCATAATTCTTGGCAGGGGCTCTACATGCTAAGACGTCATTGTATAAAGAACACAAGGTATCCATCTGCTTGATAACGATATCTAGCCTACGAGTTACCTTTGCGACTTTCTCTTGTTCCTTCTGCCAACCTTCAAAAGCCTGGCTTTCGGATTGATTGACGTTCCTAAGCTGCTGCTGTAGCTCTTCATACTTTTCGCGAGGGACCGTTTGCTCTCTAAGCTTTTCTGCTTCTTGCTAAGCTTGCTTCAACCCCTTTCGCAGGGTTACTGTTTTTGGATCTCTTCTCCATGCAACAGTGGAGGCCGGGAGTTTTACCTGAACTTTCCTATTGCGTTGCTTTGAGTTCAGAACCCTTATCACTCCTGAAAGTGGTGCCTCCGTCTGAATTTCCTTATCATAGGTCATCATGTCATCCATTTCTATTTTAACGTGAATATCAGTCTGTTGCTATTCCTTTTCAATTGGAACAACAGTCTGTTCCTCAGCATCATTTGGAACATCAGCTTGGTTCTCGACAGGGTTTTGAACAGCAGGACGAATTCTGATCCTCCGCCCCTTTGCCTTGCGGGGTTTTGCTGGAGTGGTCACCTTTTCCTACCTGAAGTCCTTTTTACCCTTTGCCTTGCTTTTAGGATCCTAATCTGCTGGTGGAGATGGACTATTATATATAATAATCTCTGCTGTTCTTTTCGCAGTTCTTTAATTTCTAAAATTTCCTTAGAAGGAACAACAGGCTGTTCACTGTGGCCTGGACTATGACTAGTCCCCAGATCTTCCTTCTGGGGTGTTTCTTCATTGTTCTGCTTTGGCTGTTCTGGGGCAGGAACCCTAAATGGTTCTGCCATTTCTTGGGCGACTTCTCTTTTTGCCCTTGCTTCCTCCGGAATTTCTTCCGGGGTCTTCTGGTTAAGAATAGATTGTTCCTGTTCAGTATCTCCTATCGTCTCTTTATCATGAACAAACAGATTCTCTTCTTCTGCCTCCTTTGCATGTGGTTCTTCAGGTGCATTTTCCTCCTGGGGTTTCTTTTCATCATGGAGGTCTGATGGACTGGAAGGTTGGCCATATTCGCCCATATTTGCCAAGACTTCGGCCAATTCATCTTCTCCTAGTGGGTCCTGCAATGGGCTACCTTCCTGCTGTTCCATTTCCTCCTCCTGCTCAGATTACTCGGCTTCTGTTTCAGAAAGCTCGGCTCCTTCTTCATTTTCTTCTTCAGATTGTTCGGCTTCTTCTTTCTCTTCTTCTTCAGATTGCTCGACCTCTTCTTTTTCTTCTTCTTCAGATTGCTCGACCTCCCCTTCTGGCCGTGAGGGTTGCTCATCTTCAATTTCTACCGGTCGGCTGGTGTTTTCCTGGAGCTTCTCCAGCCTCCCTCGTATCCGTGCTAACCGGACCGATTTCCTGCGTTTTTCTGGCCGTTCAGGTGTACCGGTGGCATGCTTACGCTTTGCCAATTCCTTGCGTTTTTCTGGACGCTCGGATGTACTGGTGGCATGTTTCTGTTTTGCTAATTCTCTGCGTTTTTCTGGACGCTCTGGTGTACTGGTGGCATGCTTACGTTTTGGGGATGGTGCTGTCAACCCCCCATCTATCATGGCAATTAGCTCTTCCCAGCTACTCTGCTGCTGGGTGAGGCTATGACTGACAATTAACCGAATCAACCCATGATGACTAACAACTGACTCTACATGCTGTGCCTTTTTTATGCTCCGTGCAACGTCATGAAGTAACGAATTCAAAAGTGCAGGTAAATTTATAGAGAATTTCTGCTTTAGTATAGCTAAGAGTTTAAGATGTCGTGGTCTTACCACGTCTTTTCTGCCTTCACAGGTGATGTAGCTTTGAACGGTCCTTGCCAATTCTGCCTAGGGCTCTCCTATCATTGCTGGCATAACTCCATTTCCTTTGATTGCTAGGCTCTGGCCTTCGTCCTGGAAGATTTCTATAATCTTCTGCAATCTCTCCTTTTTTAACGTCCATACAGGTCCAGTGGCTGGTAGTCCCGAGACTTTTGCAATTATGTCATCGGTGACTGCTATATGTCTCCCCCTCACTGTGGAGTAATCCTCTTGCAAATTCTGCAGGAATTCAATTGCCACCGTCTTGTTAGACTCCTGCAAGCGGTTGAGATAAGTCAGCCACCCTGCTCTTGCCAGGATTTCCCGGGCAGCAGCAGAGACTGTCAACACCTGTGGTTCCCTCCGAATCGATCTTCCTCCCATGGTTTCACTGTAAACTCTCAATGGAACGGCAGTTGTTCGTGCTGTTGAAACACAGAGAGGCTAATAGACGCAAGACTTGTTCAAAAAAATAGAGTATACCATAGAAATGGCTTATGAACAGCAATTCGTGCAGAAAAATAAAAATAGCATGCCGTTGAGCCATGCCATACCCTAGTACACAACTTTCTCGAATAGTGAGCTGACACGTAATCCAGGGAATAATGAGGTTAACCTCCCCCCCGCAATGTGATAGGCTGTCCCAGCCGTCAAATAAAGGAGCAGCGCCCGCTCTGAAACAAAGTCATAAAGGAACAGCGTATGGAAATATGCCATGTTTACAAAAACAACGAATTATCGAAATCAAGGCGTAGAGTTAGATCGCTTATTATGTAAGAGGCTGTTGTGATATGATGCGAGGCTGGGAGGATAGGACATCTGTCGTACTTTCCAAATCTCCTGCGGTCATTGTCAATTACTCTGCCATGATTGGTGATAATAAATTTACATGCGTTATATAATTCGGGGAATGATATATGATTAATTACTAAGGTATAAGAAACAGAAGGGTGTTAATAACTCACCTATTGGTGTAAATAATGTGACTTCGATACCATTAACAGTGCTCTGCTGCCGACAAGTGTCCATAACCTTGGCAGAGTTGTTTATTTCACCCATGGAACCATGATCCTTTGTGTATACTTAGGGAATGTTGTGTGATGTCAAAATGTAGGCCATTATGCTGGCTTGGTGACCAGTTAACCATAATGCCATTCACGAGGAAGGAGCGAAAAGTGGGCAGGCTGGCTCGTGATGAGACCTCCTGTTCCAAGGGTTGTTTATTTGATATACCTTTTGGACCATATCCCTAGTGTGGTGGCCATAGTGGGAATGCCACTTCGCTTTCGTCCTCATGATCATGGTAGGCTGGCTCTTGATGAGACCCCCTATCCTGCATTTGACAACTTATAAGTCATGTTTACTTTTTTCTTTCTTTTTCATAAAGTATTTTCCCTTATTTATACACAAGGGGTGGTTCAACACTCCTTAAGAGTAGGAATGGTGGAAGAAGTCTTAACATCTCAATAGGAAGATATAAACCCTTTTCTCTTATTCCTAAATAATAATCAAAGAGGATTAAAAAAAGGGTCGTCATGATAAAGATGAACAATCATAGCAGAATTAGTAGAACAATGACAGCAAAAGATGATAAATAAGTGTGTCCTTCCTTTTGTCCTCTTACCAATGCAGAGCCTTATAAAGATAGCGATTTATGATTGGCTGATTTCAGTATGTTGTGATTTTATATCCATTGCATAAATGCATAGCTGTATTCTAAAAGACTTGAAAGAACAAGAGCAATAAGCAAAAGGAACAAGCTGTTTCACAAGGAGAGCAAAAGCATGCAAGTGGTGTTCCTTTTGGAAAAAGGAACAACAAAAGACCACAAATAGCAGAAAATGCCGTTCCTTTGAAAAAGGAACAGCAGAACACACAGATGTTGTTCCTTTGGAAAAGGAACAACAGAACATTCCAATGCCGTTCCTTTGAAAAAGGAACAGCAGAAGTCAAAAATGCTGTTCCGTTGGAAAATGAATAGCAAACACACGGAAATGCCGTTCCTTTTGAAAAAGGAATAGCAGCAACAAAAAAATGCTGTTCCTTTGAAAAAGGAACAACAAAAGATGCAAAAATGCCGTTCCTTTGGAAAAGGAACAACAGAAATAAAAAATGCTGTTCCTTTGGAAAAGGAACAACAAAACATGCAAAAATGTCGTTCCTTTGGAAAAGGAACAACGGAAATGGAAAATGTTGTTCCTTTGGAAAAGGAACAGCAAAAAACGCAAATATATCGTTCCTTTGAAAAAGGAACAACAAAAATCAAAATGCTGCTCCTTTAGAAAAGAAACAACAAAATAAGAAAATGTCGTTCCTTTGGAAAAGGAACAACAAAAATCAAGAATGCTGTTCCTTTAGAAAAGGAACAGCAAAAACACACAAATGCCATTCCTTTGGAAAAGGAACGGCAAAAATCGAAAATGCTGTTCCTTTGGAAAAGGAATAGAAAAACACACAAAAATAAAGAAAACGATCTAAATTACAACGAGATGACGGCTGATCCAAAGGGATTTGCTCTTTTGAAAAAGGAACAACCAGAAGAAAATGCTGTTCTTTTGAAAAAGGAACAGCAAAAATGACAACAAAACATTAATTCAAAAATATGTACAAAAAATTATTCAAAAAAAGAACTTATGTACAAATTGTAAAAAGAAATGAATTCCTTAATGAATTACAGGTGAGGAAGACTTCTCTTCCTCCCCCAAAATCTCCATATCAGAGTCTCAGCGTAGCTGCTGGCAGAAGGACTCCCGAGTGAGTGGTTTACAAGGATAATTTTAGGGGCGAATGTTCGCCCTTTGGCGAAATTAAGGGGTTTTAAATTTTTAGTGGGCGAATATTTTGTATCATAGTACATTTTTACAAATCACCTCAAATAGCCCACCTTATTTTAAGGGAGAGGGTAAAAAAGGTAAATTTAGCCCTTGAAATTAGGACTTACAACTTTCTATTCGCCCATTTTCAAGAATAGGTTTTATTTAAGTGAATCCATTCGCCCATTTTCAAGAATATGTTTCATTTAAGTGAATCCTATGGGCCAAATACCATATTTATAAAAGAGGTATGGTAAATTAATAAAAATATAAATAAATGAGAGGTATGGTAAATAAATAAAACATTTTTTATATTTACTCCATAAGTCACCTTATATACATGTAAGGGTGTAAACAAATAAAAATATAAGTAAAGTGGAGGTATGGTAAATAAATAAAACGTCTTTTTATACTTACTCAAAAGGTATGGTAAATAAATAAAAATATAAATAAACTAGACGTATCGTAAATAAATAAAACCTCTTTTTATATTTAGTCCATAACCCTCGTTCTATTTATGAAGACTCAAGAAAGAGGTTTTATTTAAGTGAATCCTATGGGCCAAATACCATATTTGTAAAAGAGGTATGGTAAATTAATAAAAATATAAATAAACGAGAGGTATGGTAAACAAATAAAACATTTTTTAATATTTACTCCATAAGTCACCTTATATTTACGAACACTCAAAAAATGGGTTATATTTAGGTGAAACCTATGGCCAAAATACTATGGGACAAATACCATGGACTAGATTGTTATTAATACCATGCAAAAAACCATTATTAACCCTAATATTAGAATTAACAAAAATAAAAATGGCACATGGTATTCACCCATGGTATTCACCAAAATGGCACATGGTATTGACCCATGGTATTCACCTGGAATGTAGCCTATTTAAATGGGGGAATTAAACCAGCATGTAGCCTATGCTAAGATTCACTAGGACTTTACAAAGTTTCATTATTTAGTGAAAGACTCGCCAAGATCTTACAAGATTTTATAATTGAGTAAAATATTCGCCATGCCTAGTGAGAGATTCGCCAAAATATTATATATACATATTATATTATTGATAAAATCGCCTTCCATTTTTCCTATATACCATGGAGATTCGCCCATTTATTATATTTATAAATTTAGGGGGGTTCTTAAAATTTTCCCTGGTGGTTTACGATAGAGGTGAACTCGGTGGCCATTTGCTTTGAAAGCATATCCAGAACCGTCAATAGTGATTAGAGTAAGGGTCCCATTGTCATGTACCTTCTGAATTTCATATGGTCCCAACCAACGAGTCTGGAGTTTCCCAGGGAAGTCCTGAAACCTGGAGTCATACAAAAGAGCCCAGTCTCCCTCGTGGAAGACTTTATTTTTAGTGAGAGCATCATGCCATTTAGCTCGCTGCTGTTGGATTAGGGCAGTGTTTTGAAGTGCAGAGAGCCTAATTTCGTCCAACTCATTGATCTGTTGCAATCGATTAATCTGTGCCTCGGTTAGATCTAAGCCAACTTCCTGTGCTATTCGTAATGTTTGGATTTCGAATTCTATGGGGAAAATGGGTTGTTTTCCAAACACTAATTGATAAGGTGAGTAACCAGTGGTGCTTCTCCATGTTGTTCTGTAAGCCCAGAGTGCTTCAGGTAGTCTGGCAGCCCAATCACGTCTATGTGATGCAATGGTTTTTGTTAGAATTTCTTCTATTATTTTATTGTTGCTTTCTACCTGTCCATTCGCCTGTGGGTGGTATGGAGTAGTGATTTTATGCTGGACATGATAGTTGTTGAGTGTTGCAGCTATTCTGTTCCCAGCAAACTATGGTCCACCGTCTGTAATTATTTCTCTTGGAAGGCCATAACGTACAAATAGATGGAACAGGAACTGTATGACAGAGTCCTCTGTAGCTCTAGGCAATGCTTCTGCTTCAACCCACTTGGTGACATATTCTGTTGCCACCAAAATATATGTTTTCTGGTTTGATGATGGGTTAATAGGTCCAACGAAATCAAGAGCCCATCGCTCGAATGGTTCAATGACTAACTGTGGTTTCAGAGGCATCTCATCAGACTGACCAGGGCGTCCTGCTCGCTGGCAACTGTCACAGGCTTGGACAAATTTCTTTGCATCTTTGAAAATCGTGGGCCAATAATACCCTGTCTGCAGCACTTTATGTCCAGTTCTGCGCTCAGCAAAATGTCCACCACATGGTCCATCATGACAGGCTTTTAAAATGTCAAAGATTTCATCTTCTCGAACGCATCTCCTGATATGCATGTCTGCCCCTGTGTGAAACAAATAGCCCCCAATCCATGAGAATCGAGCACTCTTCTGAACAATCTGTTTCCACTCATTAGGGGTTAGATGTTTCGGTAGTTTACCTACTACTAGGTAATTGGCAACATCAGCATACCAGGGTGTTTGAACAACAACAACAAACAGATGCTCGTCCGGGAATTGATCTTCAACTGCTGCTGCATCGATTGGCTTTGGCATTCTTGAGAGAAAATCGGCTACAGGATTTTCTTTTCCAAGTCGATCCTTGATTGTGATATCAAATTCCTGCAATAAAATCAACCATCTAGTTATTCTGCCATTTGTGACAGGCTTATTTGCTAAATATTTTATGGCAGAATGATCTGTATACAAGATAACAGGATATCCAGTAATGTAATGTCTAAACTTATTGACAGCATGTATTACAACTAGGAATTCTTTTTCAGTAATAGTGTAATTTAATTCAGCAAGGGATAAATTTTTGCTGATGTAATAAATTGCATATGGTTTTTTATCCTGTTCCTGCCCAAGGACTGCTCCAATGGCTATATCTGAGGCATCAGATGATATCTGGAATGGCAAATCCCAATTTGGTCCTCGAAGGACTGGGGCTGTGGATACGAGCTTCTTCAGATCCTTGAAAGCACGTTCACATTTTTCTGTCCAAAGAAAATCAACGTTACCAGTTAGTGCATATAGAGGTGCAGCAATGTGCAAATAATGTTCTATAAATCGCCTATAATAACCAAATAATCCAAGAAAACTGCGTACCTCTATTTGAGTGGTAGGAGTGGGAATAAGCAAAAGTATTTGGATTTTGGCTGGGTCTACCTGAATGCCAGCTGCTGAAATATAGTGGCCTAGTATAAGTCCTTTAGTCATCATCATATAACATTTTTCGTGGCTTAAACAAAGCCTAGTAGCAATGCAACATTGTAGGACTTTTTCTAGGGTATCCAATGCTGGATCGAAATCATCTCCATATGGTGTAAATTCATCCATGTATACTTCAAGTCTGTCATTTATTAAATCTGCAAAAATGCTAAGGATGGCCCTTTGGAATGTGGCAGGAGCATTGCATAAGCCAAAAGGTAGAACTCGGTAGGAAAATGTTCCCCAAGGACAAGTAAAAGTAATTTTGTCTTGGTCTTCAGGGGCAATCTGAATTTGATTGTATCCACTGAAGCCATCCAGGAAAGAAAAGAATTTCTTTCCTGCTAAAGTATCTAATACTTGGTCGATGAATGGGAGAGGAAAGTGGTCTTTTTGTGTTGCTTTATTTAGCTCCCTATAGTCCACACAGATTCTCCATTTCCCATTCTTTTTTGGTACCACCATAAGCGAAGAGACCCATTTACTATCAAAGATAGGATAGATAAAATTGACATCTAAAAGTTTTTGAAGTTTAGCTTTTACCACATCTTTTAGATGAGGATTAAGTCTCCTTTGAGGTTGACGAACAGGTTTGGCATCCTTTTCTATATAAATGTGGTGTGTACATAATTGGGGGTCAATTCCTTTCATATCAGGGTAATCCCATGCAAATGCTTCTTTATATTTCCTTAACAAATGGATGAGCTTCATTTCTTGTTCAAGTGTGAGATTGGCATTAATATTTAAGGTTTTTCCCGGTTCAATTTCCACAATTTTACTATTTGCAACAGAAGTAACAGGTATTGTTTGATCATGTGTATCTTTCAGAGGATCTTCTTCTAATTCATTATCAAATGCTGCTTCTATCATGTAACACTGTGTGCAGGATCTAGATTCAGTTTGACTAATGAAGTTATTAGTGGCATCATCTTCTGTTTGGTCTTTAAATCAAGTGCCTCTTGTATAGTTAATGGAGATCTAATGTTATCAGTAAGGTATGATACAGGGTGCTTATTAGTTTTGATTATTGTGACACTTGGTAGTGCTGGAGGATATAGAACTAAATTCTTGATATTTGGTCCTTTGGTTATGGTCATATTTCCTTGTCGGCAGCCAATATAAGCATTGGCAGTGGCAAGCCAACGTCCACCTAAAATTAGCGGGTGTCCGTCGAGTCGGGTTTTGGGATTTATTATCAGGAAATCGGTTGGATATTCCTAGGAATCAACAAAGACCATGACATCATGTAGAGTACCCTCCGGCCTAACCACAGATTGGTTAGCCAATTCTAGCAAGGTAGAGGTGGGTTCTACAGATGTAATGCCTAGATTTTGGCAAGAAGTGGTTGTTAAAATATTAATTGCAACTCCTAGATCAACTACGGCATTGGACAGGGTCTGACCATAAATTTGGACAGTTACAATTGGATTTCCTGGGTCTTCATATTTAATGGGTGTTTCTTTCCCTAATAGTAAGTCAGATAAAGTGCCGACTACTTGGACTCTTGGATTATTTGTTATATTCCTCCTTGGTTTCTTTATGCACAATTCTTTGATAGTTTTTGCGTATATCGGGATGTCTTGAATGGCTTGGAGGAATGGAATTTTTATGTACAGATTTTGTAATTCTCCTAGAATGTCAAAATTAGGATATTGTATAGGTCGAGGTATGAATAATCGTTCTGGGAACAGAGGAGAGGATGTGGTTGCTTGATTATGCGTTTGCTGTTTATTCACATCCTCTTGTTGTGACAGATGTTCTCTGGGTAACTGATCTTCAATTTGAATTGTCTTATCTCCCCCGGTTTCAATAATACAGACAGATCTTAACAGAAGGTCGTTACACTCCCTCAGATCGGCTCCTATTTCTGGTGATTCTATAATTTGGAGAGATTGGACCGGTCTGTTATTTGGATTGGGGTTGGGTTGGGTTGGGAGTTGTGGTCTCAGATTAGACTGGGGATTTTGTTGTAAGGCTGGCAGTGTAGGTTGAGGGAGCGGAATAGTTCCTACTGGCTGATGCATCGGTCTCTACCAGTTTGTCTGCCAGGCTGAACTTTGTGAAGTAGGGGGAGTCCATTGTGGAGGATATGAGTTACCTTGCCAATATGGTGGAGTATAAGGAAAATTCGGCCAACCAGATTGGCTTGCCTGATTCAACCACGGGTTTGAAGAAGGAAACGACTGTGGTGACCAGTTTGGAAACGGGGGTTGGGATTGACTTTGCCACATACTATATTGTTGAGCATTATACTATGGAGGCTGAAAAGAAGAAGTTGGGTCTGGAAACATACCAGATTGTCTCGGCTGCCACTGACGGCACTGGTTGAGAAAATACACCGATTCTGGTTCTTCTTCCGCTTCCTTATATACTGCTTTCAATCCAGGAAGTGAGGGGCAGCTCTCTGTAAGGTGATATTTTGTATAGATGGCGCATGTTTGGACTGTATCCAGTGGACACTTCTTGTGGCTATGCTTTTTCCTGCATCGGGGACAGAAGATCGCCAAATTCTGTTCTACCTCCATTTGCTTCTGTTTGGCCTGCATAATATCAAGTTGTGTAGTTAGTGTCCCTAGTATATCCGTTTTAAAATTTTCCAATAAATTTCCAATTTCTACATGTGTTACTCCTTTTGTTGAAATTTTATTATCTCTTACAAACCGATCATGTTCTGCCGGTTTTACTCTTGTGCTGCCTCTCAAGCTCCTGATATATAAATCAATAATATCAGCAAAATTTTCTTGATAAATATCCCCTTTTTCCATGATGTTTAATGTTTCGATCCATTATTCCTTCATGCCCCTTATCAATGCTGTTTTTAACACATTATCAGGTAAAGGTAGTGATGCATAAGGAGATCTTTGTAGATTATACTCGAAACATTCCACATACTTGTCTAATGTTTCATTCAGTCTAGCTGTCATCTGGAATATTTCGTCCTTTAGTTCTCTAGACCTGCAATAATCCTGATATTTTTTTAGAAAATATTCTTTCATTTGATCCCAGTTATTTATAACCCCGCCACCTAATCCCATAAACCATCTTAAAGCAGCCCCTTTTAATGTAGAGGGAAATAATTTCAGTTTCTGGGGGTCGGGGGTGTAATCATATCCCCTGCACAACACATCAAATTCAAATAAAAATGCATCCGGATCTTCTGATGTAAGACTGTGAAATGTAGGGATATGTTGAAGAGGGATTGCTTTCATAAGCGCATTTGCTACAGAATCCACTATAGGGTATTGTAATGTAGAGGTTTGAGTGTTTGGCTGGTTCTGAGCCATAGGGTCGAATATATGCCAATAACCTTCTGGGATATCTAGGAGGGTATTCCTAGGTTGAGATGGAATGGCTTTGACAGGAATAGTTTTAATAGCACTTCCTCTATCTGGGATAATGAGAATGCCTGATGTCTGAGGAGGTTGAGTTTCTTCAACAATGATTTTTGCAGCACTTCCCTTGTCTGGGATGTTTAATGGCTAAGTTGTTCCAATAGGAGATCTTCGTTCCTCAGTTTCCCCTGTCTCTCCTTCTCCTTCACAAAGATTGCTTAAATTCCCTTCCTGCAATAGTTCTGGAGTAGAATTTTCAATTTATTGAAAGTCCTGCTCTTCAGTTTGACTATGCACTTCAGCAAAGGCTACAGATGGTGATCCTGTGGCCTGAAGGGAACTATTAGGCTGTTTAGAAATGATTTTCCTGGGTCCTACTGATGGCTGAGATTCCGCTTTCTTTTAGATTTCGTTTATGAAGGTTGTTCGGCCAAGGGTCACCGGCCCCTTAGCTTTTTCTGGCTTGGGTAGAGGTTTGGTATTTTTTTCTGGTTTTTTCTGTTTAGTTATGCACTCAATTTAACTACTAAATTCTATTCAAACAAAAAAACAACAAATCTGTTAGGAAAGTAGACAGAGGAGCAGGGATTTTACATGCTCCGTACGTAGGTTCTTACCTTCCGTTTTTAAAATCCAACTCTTCCCTAGCAGGTTCGTACACTACTTTGAAAAAAGAGAACAAATGGCTACACTCCCTCCCCGGCAATGGCGCCAAAATGTAGAGCTATAAAAATGGTCTCTTTCACCTCTAATTACCTCACATTAATATGTTAATCTGGGAGCGTTTTTTATTTCAAAGAGTGTCTCAGTCTGAGGCTATCATTTGTCAGAGTAATGCTAGTAGTACAATGTTCAGAAATACAAGAGTAAACGGATGCTTGTCTACAACTTAACTACTTCAAAAGAGTAAATCACACACTCAAAAGACTAAGTAACTTATCAGTCAAGGGTTCAGTAGCAATAACCCATCCCTTTGGAAACTGATGGAAAAGAAAATCAGAGCACAGATCGTGGATCTGGCAGCCGGACAGTAAATGCCAATGCTCACTACAGCCTTAGATCGTCTCCCACACCAAAATAACAAATGCCAGTAAATGGAACGGCAGATAAGAAAATGGGACAACAAATAAGAAATTGAACAACAAGTCTGTAATGGAACAACAATTCTTAAATGGAAAAGCAACTAAGAAATAGAACAGTGACTAAGTCTCACAAGCAATAACAAACATAATCTATCAAATCAAATGCATTAATCGTAATCAAACGACAATCTCTCACTCTTAAGGCAGATCGAACAACACACACCAATGGCACAGCACTGATTACTGATGAACTATGGAACATCACTTGAAAACCATATCCACACACAACACACTTAAATAGTAATCTGATCCAAGTATCAATCTCAGTTAGAAGGAATACGACTGCGTTTCAAAATAGAATAGCATTTTTCATAAATCAAACAATCGTAAAGAACATAACTCCCAAGATGAATTCCGTAACGTGAATGAATAGGTGCACAGCACAAAAACTCTGTAATGGAATAGTAACAGTATTCTGTTAAGACTAGTAATATTAGATCAACTCTCAAAAGAACAGTAATATGATGTAGAGTCAATATAATAGTTCTGTCTGTGGAAACCTTAATGAATTAAACATAACAGAGCATGTGATGTAAACTTATAAAACACATCAGATTACCAAATAACGACGATAAGCAAACCACGCAGAAACCAAACGTAATAATACAGGAGCAAGTGTCCTCCAGGGCGGGGCCCTTAGCCTCCAGGGGTACACCGCTTGAAGTTAATCCAGACTCAGAGGTGAAGTAATCACCAAGTTTGTATTAATGCATAAAGCAGGATTACAATAAACCAGTTCTTATCGAGACTCAATGATCAGAGTTTTTATCTTAAAAGAAATTACATAAAAACATAATCATGTCTAACTCTCCCCCGAGCTAACAGTGTTGTCCCTTTTATAAGGGTGACGGCAGAGATGTCTAAGTGCAAAAATAGATAAAACAATGATCCCTCAGGATCAAGGATCCTGAGGGATTCGCCGAACCGTTAGGCCTCAGTCATTTATTTTCTCTCCTGTGCCGAGCTGGTATCTCCACCTCCTTTTCTGGGCCGATTCGCTTTGATTTGCTTTGCCTTGTTTGCATTCGGTCTCTCGTCAAAGGGATAGTGGTTAACCCGTCCTTGTCCTTTCCTTTGGAACGACAACTTCTTGTTTTCACTCCTTCCTGCATAAGGAAATGACAATTGTCAGCGTTTTGGTCTTGCATATTAATCTCACATGTTTTGTTATAATTCTTTATCATTTTCCGAGATCATGATGCAAAAAGGTTTGCAAGTTCTACTGAAAAGATACTGAAATAATCATCAAAAACATACATTTTTTAGTACTCCACAGCGACCCTACCTAATGGGAAGACACTTCAAGGTAAAAACGGATCATGATAGCCTTAAATACTTTTTAGAACAAAGATTATCCTATGAAGAGCAACAAAAGTGGGTCACAAAGATTTTGGGTTATGACTTTGAAATCATCTACAAAAAAGGGAAGCAAAATGTGGTGGCTGATGCACTCTCAAGAAAGGATGGGGATGTGGAAGCATTGTTGTGCGCCATTTCCATTATCCAACCGGATTGGATAAACGAAGCAAGGGAGGAATGGAAGAATGATGAAGAAGTGTGGGCACTTATTCGAAAGTTACAACAAGATTCCAGTACATCTGATACATTTAGCTGGCAAAATGATTCGTTATGGTACAAAGATCGCTTATACCTCTGTAAGAATTCCCAACTCAAATTAACAAAAGATTCTTATGGAATTGCACACTTCTCCGTTAGGAGGGCACTCAAGATTTTTAAAAACTTACCACGGGGTTAAGAAGGATTTTTTTTGGGATGGCTTTAAATCAGATATTCAAAAGTTTGTGGCGGAATGTTTGGTTTGCCAACAAAATAAAGTTGAAACAATTAAGACCCCGGGTCTATTACAACCTTTATCCATTCCAAGCCAATGTTGGGAGGAGGTTTCAATGGATTTTATCACAAGTTTACACAAGTTTGAGGGAAAGAGTGTCATCATGGTGGTAGTTATCCATTCCAAGCCAACGTTGGGAGGAGGTTTCAATGGATTTTACCACAGGTTTACCCAAGTCTGAGGGAAAGAGTGTCATCATGGTGATAGTTGACAGACTTACAAAGCATGCACACTTTTGCATTATCACATCCATTTAAAGCCAGTTTAGTTTCTACTGCATTTATGGAAACAATTCAAAAGCTACATGGAAACCCAAAGATTATTGTAAGTGACAGAGATCCCATTTTCACTGGAAATTTTTGGACAGAATTATTTTCTTGTCTTGGTACTCAGTTAGCTCATAGCTCATCTTATCATCTTCAATCTGATGGGCAAACTGAGATATTAAATAAATATTTGGAAGGATATCTTCGTTGCTTTGTATCTGATAAACAAACACAATGGGTCAAATGGTTGCCTCTGGCTGAATGGTGGTATAACACTTCCTTCCATATAGCAACAAAAATGACCCCATTTATGGCACTTTATGGATATCATCCACCATCCATCACATCATATTTAAGAGAAAATTCTAAGGTTCAAGCAGTAGAACATCACATCGAGCATCAACAACAAGTCCTCCAACTCTTAAAGGATAACCTCGTGTTGGCGCAGAATAGAATGAAACAACAGGTAGATCAACATTGCAGTGAAAGAAGTTTTGATGTAGGTGATTGGGTATTCCTACGGCTACAACCATATAAACAAATGTCCCTCAAGAAAGCTAAGAAGGATAATAAATTATCACCAAAGTATTATGGTCCGTACAAGGTGTTGCAAAAGATTGGTACTATGGCATACAAATTAGAGCTTCCTGTAGCTTCTCGAGTGCACCCAGTTTTCCATGTTTCATGTTTAAAGAAGGTTATAGGCGACAAGCTCCTAGTTCAATCAATATTGCTAGAACTTGACGAGGAAGGAAAAATTATATTGGAACTGGAAGCAGTCATAGAAACAAGAACTCGACAGCTACGAAATCGATCAATTTCGGAGTATCTCATCAAGTGGAAGAACTTATCTGCTGAAGATTCCACATGGGAGGATGAGAATTTTATACAAAAGCATCCAAAACTACTCAAGTGTTGAGGACAACACTTTTTTGAAGGAGAGGGGCACGTTAGGTCTCTATAATACTAGTGATTAACCCATTACTATTGTAGTTGTATCCCTTATTAATATTGTTGTGCCCCTATTGTCCCCATATTGTTATTACTGTGCCCCATAGAATCCCTCTATTATTATTTTTGTGCCTTTATATTATTGTTAGGTCGGCTGGGTTATATTGTGACTCCTTAGACTCCTATATAAAAAATGAGGTTTTGTCATTTGAATCATCAAAGAATCATTCATTTGTGTAATGTAAAGTAGGTTGCCCCCTCGAAGAGGCTGAATTCTAAGGTGTTGATCTATCTTTTTGTGAGCTGGTTTCATAACATCGTGCCTCCCTTCTTTGCCATCCATAATCATACATCATAAAATTAAATAACCATGGCAAAAACTCCTTGTGGCTCCCAACATTATTGCATGTGTAAACCTTAAAAAAATTAACCAAGAAAATAACATATGATATTTCAACCATATATACAACCATATCCTCCAAAATAACCATGCCATATGTCATAAAAGAACCCAAAACATGACATTGATCCAAAATGTGTATGTTGAAACCAAAATTATGCATATGGCACTGTCAAAATCTACCAAAAATTGAGATAATAATGATGTACTATGTATGCTGCAAAATTGTAACATAAACTATAATATGGAATGATGTTGGGAAAGAAATTAAGTTGAAAGTTGTAATCTATCCATGAAAATAAAAATACATACAATCTAAAACCACATTAATCTGCCAATCAGAAACCATATTTATCATGTGAATCTATCTTAATTTTAACTGTACTCTCTGCGTGCTGTTTGATTTTCTTCTACCATGACTATTTATATTGAAAAAAACTCATTTAGTGCAAAAATATGATGCTTACTTTGCAAGCAATGTAATCAATTGTATTTGTATGCTTCTACTATTGCATGGGAAAACAAAAGAACAACACATGGAAAAATATTGATGAGGGAATGGAAAAACTTTAGTATGCATCAATAAAGAAACTGTAACTATATATGTGTATTAGATTGAAATGTTCTTTAAAGGAAATATGATACATCACATAAGAGGTAGAAATATATCAAAGTATCATGGGTTATATGAGAGAGTTTATCCTTTAGCATATATGACATGTTCAGAAAGAGAGGGCATGCCCTGAAGATATATAATAATGATTTTTGAATAATAATTAATTCATGTAATAATTTTTGTAATAAAAATGATCAAAGATCATTACCCAGGTGGGTGGAAAACCAAGCGAACCCAAACTCAAGCTAGTCTTATGCGGGCATATGACTACGACATGAGGTGAAATAATCCATAGTGTGAATAAGGATATCAGTTAAATTATACAAAATGACAATGATGAATGTAAAACTACTTATTATGCCCTTTGTATAGATAACGAGGGGCTTGTAGTGATGGAAAAGCATTCTTTTTATGCTTCAAAGGATGTTTATTTTTTAAATGTAGAAAACAAGAGTTCTTCCTAGAAAAATTCTGTAGTTGCAGTGAGATAATACTTACAAGCTATGCTATGAATAAATTATGACAAAGGATTTTTCTTAAGGAGACTAATAATAGATAATATTACTGTATGGAAAAATGTGTAAAGATGTGTCTCAAAAACCAAGTTGGGCCTGAAACTTGGAGGGTCCTCTTTTCTTCAAGAGGTGAAAGAAGATTCATCAAACATCATAACTAGTGAGATTCCAAGGAAATTTGGGTGTATAAGTTGTATAAATCAATATTTAAATCTACAATCCAATATTACAATTGTCGAATTGTAAAATCTTGCATATGAAAGCATGTGAGAATCTTCATGTATAGGCATGCTATATGTTTAAAACATTTGACAGGAATCAAAATCCAAACACGTTTGCAAGGAAAGTTCACGATTAGTCTCCACGTCAACAAATATTATATCACATACCAGGACTAGAGTATTGACTCATGCTCAACTACCACCATAAGAAAGAAAGAAAGAAAATAAATACAGAATATCAATGACATTAATATGCAATTAAAACTGATTCAAACTTTGTGATGTTGAGTTGGCATAACTTTCTCGTTGTTGAAAATATTTAGAGGGGGGTGAATCAATATTTCTTTGTAATTAGTAAGTTATTAATCTTTTCATAACATTAGTTAATCTTCAACAATTATTAAAAACCATAAATAAAGAATGCACAATGAACACAAATATTTTTAGGTGGAAAAACCCCTTTTTGGTAAAAAACCACCAAGAACTTTTCTAATAAGTTCTTTTGATCTTCAACGCCAACTGGAAAGAAAGCTACAACTCCCTAGAACTATAGAAAAGCATTCTTTTCTAGCTCCCACTAGAAGGACGCTCCAACTCGTTGGTTTTATCAACAATCAGTTGAAAGGATGCTCCAACACCCTAGCAATATCCAACATGCCCTAGCACCACCCTACCACCCTGAAGTTTTTTCAGGCTCCGACTTGAAGGTGACTTCAACAACCTCCCTAGCACAGCCATACCACCCTAAGAAAGACACAAATTTATAACAAAATTGTGGACTCTTATACCAAGGACACTGATCCATTTTATAATGATATATAATGACTTTTCTTCAACTGACCAATCAACCATAGGACTTAAATCCTTGTCCTAACAAACCTATGACCAAATGATAATTTTTCTTAGGACTATATTGTTCTTTGCTTTGATAATTGCATTTCATCATTAACACATTAAATTCACCCCATAACATCATTGTATTATTCAGATTTACATCATTATTTAGCATCATATGCAACTATATGGAAAGAACAATATCATCATCATCAATGCAGTGGGACATAAAGGAGAAATATAAGAAAAACATTCACACATAGAGACACCAGGATTGATCAGGGACTAGGGAAAAACCTAGGATTGGTGGATGACGTGGAATGGTGATGTGGCAGATAATGTGGATCTGAAGTCACTATTGATGTCATATCGCAATCGGCGTTGGGATGAGGCATGACTTTTTAGAACTTTGCGATTGTGATATAGGCCCAGACACGATATTAATATAAATCACAATGAATAATCCCATTGGGTGTGGGCCTTATCGCATATTGCAATCGGCATAAGGCAATGGTTCTTGTGATTGCACGAATGCGAGATTTTAATGAAGTGAAGTTGATAATCCCCACGGGTTTGGGCTTAATCGCATATCGCAATCGACGGTGGGGTATGGACTTAAGTTTTTTTTTAGAACCTGCAGTAGTCACGGACGCGAGGTTTTATGAATTGTAATGGATTTTCCCGTCGGGTCTGGGGCTTATATCACAATCGCAATTGGTAGTGTGTAGTAGGTTTTTGCCTTAAGCCTTTGGATCTTGCGATAGTTATGGACGCAGGGTTTTATGGTTTGTATTGGATAATTCCCACGGGTCCGGTTTATATCAGAATTGCAATGGAGTTGGCAGAGTGGTCTTGAGCCTTAAGAAAATTGTGATGCAGGGTTTTATTTTGTTTTTTAATAGAATAACCCATAATGTTTAATACTCAAGATTAAGTATAGTTTGGGTTCCGGGGGCTATTTAATTCATTTTTTTGGGATAATTAAGGTTTAATACTTGGGCTTTAATTAAAAATCCTAAGTATTGAACTTTGATTATAAGATTTTATTAACAATTTTTATGTTTTAAGATTTATTAAGGGTCCCCATTTTAATACAATAATTTCATAGGAAATTTATAAAATAGAAAAATGGGGGTTGTTGAATAGCACAACAATAGGTTAGATAGGGCTATATCCTTGTGATTCAACTAAGCTAATCTATCTTGTTATGAAATTGATCATGAAATTGAGACAAGTTTTATAGGGTACACGAGGTTCTATATAAGCAGGTTACTTAGGGTTCTATCCTTGTGTTTCAATTAAACAATCAATTCACAAATGATTAAATTTTGAAATAAAATACACTAATTATAAGAAAAAATGTGATCACTGTAAATTAAAGATAAACTACTGTAATAAAACTATTATAAACTATCATGACAAATTGTAATAGAATCTACTCTACTCTGCAAGTAATTAAAATATGAAAGGAAATTAAACCATGCCACCGATTGATAGCACACGTGTCCTCATTGCAGGGGGTCCATCTTGGTTGGATTGCATGTTGCTTAAAGAAAACTCGAGTGTTAAAATGATTGTAACCACGATTTCAAATACCAGATTTTAAGCATAGGAACAACCAACAAAATTATATTTACTTTAAAGTGTTTCAATACATTAAAATTTTGATCTCTAATTATTCTTTCTTTTGATTTCTGGGCATGTATATATACAAAGGAATCATGGGATGATAGAATTGATGGCCATAAACTTATAAAATATGAGATCAAATATGTTTTAAGTGGATATATTTTTTTTCTAAATAAGTCTAAGATCTATTACTGTAACAAAATGATACAAGGAGGCTCTAGCCTCTACAGTTCTTAGCCAAGGTTCATGGCATATTGCAACAAAAACAAAATGAAGACTGCCCAGAAGTGGGAAACCAGTCCAAGCCAAAATAAATTTGCTGCCCTCGTAGGGGAAACCAACATGTGAACATAGAGCGATATTCTATTGAATTCAGTTTCAAAACTAACTATGTTGCTCAAAAATGCAAAAGTAAACCCATAGACTTGGTTGCCGGGAACCTGCAATCTGAAGACGCGTGTTGTTTTAGTTGTCATTTGGTGCTGACAGGTGTTCTTCAAGAATTAGACACCTGTAGGCATCGAGGTCATCCTCGTCTTTCGGCAGCTCACCTGTGTCTTCCTTCACTAGAGTTTCTCAATTTTTCTCTACTGCAGAAGGCTCGCCCTGAGCAGTATCACTCTTCTTCGTTGCGCGAGTGGGACGTCCTTCATCGCTGGAAGGCTCCTCCTAAAACGTGACTGTAATGGTGGCCATGATAATAGGTCGATTCAGAGAGAAATGGTATGTGAATTGGGCAGAATGGTTGGATTGCTGAGAGCTGGAAGGGGGAGCAGTAGCTGATGGACAGGTTTGCGAACGCTGTGAGCGAACAGCGCAAGTGCGAGCTCTGTGGTGGGCTCCAGTATTGCAGCAATGATGTTGCAACTCCTGGGACTTCCTTTTTTACTTTTATCAACCTGGTAGTTCGTAACAAACTTGGAAGTGACGGTGCTGTATGCACAAGTACTAGCTCTTGTCGCAGGCTGTCACTTGCTCAACTAGCACAAGTCCGCTAGGAGCTTAAGCCAACTTCTATGTTATATACCTAGGGGGGATAATATGGGGTACAAAGGGAGGTACCCAAGGGAATAATGTAATAATGGGATGGGCGATAGTAATAAATAAGGTGGTTAACCCGTATCATGAAAGGGACCACAAGTAGTTAGTAATAATGTAATGGGCCCATGGTATTAGTTCGATGGTATGAGGGAACCATGGTAATGATCCATGGTATTGTATGTATGAGGCTTATATAGAGGCTAGAAACTCCACATGGAGAGATGTCAAGGATTATTGTATGAACAGACATATGGCTTGTGGAGTGTTCTCCTTCCTTAAGGAGTGAATGTATGGTGTTGCCCTACCTTAAGGGTTTGATATCAATAAAGAGAATCATTTCTATATTCAGATCTTGTTATTCTTGGGTTTATTTATATTATCATATATTTCTGGGTTAGAGCCATAACAAGTGGTATCAGAGCACTTTCTTGGGAAAACAATGGAGAATTTTTTTTTTTTTTAAATTTTTGTAGGATTTCTGGGGCGACGAGTTTGCAGATCAGACCTGTACATTTTGGAGAAAAATCTACAAAATCTAATTGCATATTTGGATTCTTTGCAAAAAATACCTGATTTCAAAAAAAAAAATCGGCTGAATCGGAGTCCAGATGAAGGAGATATCGCTGATCTAAAAATCAGTGGTGTTGTAGACAATTTTGCGGGGCAACAAGTTTGCGGTGTAGATCTGGACATCTTGGTGAAGGATCTGTAAAATCTAATCATATATCTAGATTCTTTGTGAAAAAATACCCAATTTAAAAAAAGAATCAGTTGAATCAGAGTTCGGATGAGGGAGATATCGCTGATTTAAAATCAGCTCTTTTTTCAGAATTTTTGGGTGACGATGAGAGAGTTGCAGCACAGATCTAAAATTCCAATGCCTAGATCAGGATTTCTATCACATGGGCAGATGCAGAATGGTTGTTCCATTTCCAAAAACAGGTCATAATAGGGATTCTGAGCAATATTGACGGAATTGTGGCCATTTCAAATTTTCGTTAAGAAAGTGAATTTTTCTCAAACCCTCTTCATGGAAAATTTTACAGGAAAAGATGATAGCCCTACTATTGAAGAATTCATATAAGGACTAAAGTCCAAATATGGGTTATTTTGGAGGTCTCTAGTACTGATTTATTTGAAAGAAGAGGACGACATATGGTGGAACTCACTTGGCATCAAAGACTTGTCCAAATTTTCGACTGAAGAATTAGAAAAACTCCTTATGGACAAATGGTCTTGTGCTAGAAAAAAGAATGAGACACGTAAGAGGTTATTTTCTACTGGTGTCTCCTTATTGCAAGTTCAGGGATTGATTCGGAAGGGGAAAATCATTATGTCTATAAATCTGAGTTGCAAGCAAAATCTCATAAATGTCAACTTGGCAAAAAAATTGCAAGTGCCAGCAAAACACAGGGAGCACACACAGGTTAATAATGAGCAAGTGCAAGTTTATAAAGATTTGAAGATTTCTATGGACAAGTATGTATTGCATTCTAATTTTTATGCTTCAGATATGGCTAATGAAGATGTTGTTTTGGGATACCCGTGGATGGAATCTGTGGGTACTATCAATATTAATGTGCAGAAGAAATTCCTGAAGCTCTGGTATAAAAAGAAAAAAATTACATTACAGGATATTTCCATCAATAAACAGGTAGAGTACATGGATGCTGAAGCAGAAGATGTTCCAGGGACTAACATCTCAGATGATGAACCAGTGATGATCGACAATCAAACACAAACAGAGGCTGAAGTAGAAAAGGTTACAGGTGCTGATACATCAGATGAGGGCTTAGTGGTTGAAGTAATATTAGAAGATAAGACACCACAGCAAGCACCACAACATGCACCAGATAACAGTCAGGCTCCAGTAAAGGGTGAATTAAAGAAAAAAACACCGTGGGTTAAAACTTCAACATATCGTCACCCACATCACCCCGCAAGACAACAACCAACAAGATGGCAACCAATTATCCACAAGGACAACAACCCTCGCAGGACAGATAGAGAGGAGCGAAGATCCACCTACTACACATCAACACAGAAGAGCTACCACGGTCAACATCCATCTCAAGCGAGCGACGCACCAGCGAGATCGAGGGTTCACCTTTCTCTTGGATGGATAGATGCACGTGCATGGTACCAGTGGACTACTCTTTTGAGTAGATCTTATTATTTGTGTTCTTCCCATGTTTCGGGGACGAAACATGCTAAGGGGGGTGGAATGTTATATACCTAGGGGGGGATAATATGGGGTACAAAGGGAGGTACCCAAGGTAATAATGTAATAATGGGATGGGCCATAGTAATAAGTAAGGTGGTTAACCCGTATCATGTAAGGGACCACAAGTAGTTAGTAATAATGTAATGGGCCCATGGTATTAGTTAGATGGTATGAGGGAACCATGGTAATGACCCATGGTATTGTATGTATGAGGCCTATATAGAGGTTAGAGACTCCACATGGAGAAATGTCAAGGATTATTGTATGAACAGGCATATGGCTTGTGGAGTGTTCTCCTTCCTTAAGGAGTGAATATATGGTATTGCCATACCTTAAGGGTTTGATATCAATAAAGAAGCATTTCTATATATTTTTATCTTGTTATTCTTGGGTATATTTATATTTTTGGGTCAGATCTATAACAAGTGGTATCATAACTATAACAAGAGTGGTATCGGAGCTATAACAAGTGGTATCAGAGCTATAACAAGTGGTATGAACAGGCATATGGCTTATGGAGTGTTCTCATTCCTTAAGGAGTGAATGTATGGTGTTGCCCTACCTTAAGGGTTTTAATCAATAAAGAGCATTTCTATCTATTTCTATCTTATTATTTCTGGGTATATTTGCATTATCTTATATTTTCAGATTAGATCTATAACAAGTGGTATCAGAGCTATAACTTGTTATAGCTATGATACCACTTGCTATAGATCTGACCCAAAAATATAAGATAATGCAAATATACCCAGAAACAATAAGAGAGAAATAGGTAGAAATGATTCTTTATTGATCAAACCCTTAAGGTAGGGCAACACCATACATTCACTCCTTAAGGAAGGAGAACACTCCATAAGCCATATGCTTGTTCATACAATAATCCTTGACATCTATCCATGTGGAGTCTCTAACCTCTATATAGGCCTCATACATACAATACCATGGTTCCTCATACCATCTAATTAATACCATGGGCCCATTACATTATTACTAACTACTTGTGGTCCCTTACATGATACGGGTTAACCACCCTATTTATTACTATGGCTCATCCCATTATTACATTATTACCTTGGGTACCTCCCTTTGTACCCTATATTATCCCCCCTAGGTATATAACATTCTATGAGCTCTTAGAAGACGCTTTTAACTGTGATGGACGAAAGCTAACTCAAAGGAGGCTAATCTACTTGCAGAAAAGAAGTTGAAAGCTGAAAGGAAATGCAATCCCTAGCAAACCCTAGTTTTACCGACTAACCCTACTGGTGCAAGAAAATAGATGAAAGTTGTAGAAATGGATGCCATTGACTCTTGGAAAGGTAAAATGCATGTGACCAAGCTACTTCTGAAGTAAAATTTGGAAAAATATCTTTTTGTATTTTTGAGCAAGTTGGCAGAATTATTATGCATGTGTTTTAACTGTTTTTGACTGTGCAGAGGTTGATTGGCGAAAGGAAATGGAGTAGGTGCTTGCAGGAGGTTGGGAAGGTGAGAAGAGGGCCTAAGGGGTCCCTAGCACCCTTCTAGAGAGTTTCACAATGATCAGATCTCGAAAAACTGCTCACGTGAACTTCTACAGGAAGTCTGCAGGGGTTCTACAAGATGTTCTACAGGAAGTTCTACAGGAACATGCTGAAAGTGATTTTTGAAGGTTTGAAGGAGAAAAATTGGTGGGAAAGAGGAGATGAAGGTTGGATGAGGGTGCTAGACGGTCTAGGACTCTGTTAATCAAGATCAAACATGAAGGTGATGGCTGGATTGGTTCAAAGGATAAGAAAGCGATTTTGCACAAAAACGTAGAAATTAGGGTTATTGGGAAAGTGTGGCAAATGGAGGGAAGAAATATGGAAGTTGGGGTTGGAGCATGTTATATGATGAAGGAAGGATAGGCAGAGATGGATTATAGATGATTTGCACACTATTTCTCAAAACTAATCAAACAAAGACTATGCAAACCAAAGATCTAGCTATCTTGACCTAATTTGACCTAGAAACCCAGCAATCATGATGAACAGAACTTTATTGGTAGAAAATCATGTAATATAACTATGAAAACTAAGCAATAATAGATCTACACATGTAATCACAACTGGTATCAACTTTTTCAACTTAGAACCTAACACTAGCAATTGCACGAAGAAGTAAGAACAGTGTTTTTGTGGCAGTAAGGACACCTTGGTCTCAACTCATGGTCCCGAGGAGGGAGAGGTGAGATCAAGGGTTGCTTGATGGCATTTTTCAAAGATCTTTTCTGTTACCAACCTATCAAATCAACCTGAACATGAAAATCTATTTCAATCATCAAAAACAACCTAAATAACAAAGCAATATGTTAATCTAAGTAGCAGAAATTATTCTAGGAATGCAGCAAAAACCTATACAAGTACACAAAAGGAGGTACTGGCACTTGGGTTGGGCCCAACCCCAAGAGCTATAGCCTCCTAAGAAGGATTAGAGCTGGTGCAAAGTTGGATTCATCTTTATTGATCAAGAAATAATAGTTACATCCCAAAAACTGTCTATAAGAAAAAGCTCGAAAATGTGCTGAAATGCAGAGCTAACCTATTGGCTAAAATCTAACTAACATCTGACTAAAATCTGCCTAACATCTGCCTAAAAACTGACTAACTGAGCTGAGGCCCTAAGCCTTCTTATTTATACAAATTGAGGACCCCAATAGCCCTCCTAAACTTTAGGAACTCGGCTGCCAAAATTTGCAGTTAACAGCAGTCCTACTTGAATTGCTTGGCTGCCCCTTGTGATCCGAGTTTTTGATGGAGAATTCGAGGTGAGGGCTCGTAAATGAAGGGGACACCTTCCTACAAATCTTCTCCCTTGTTCTTCCACGAATTTCGCTACCAAGTGCTCATTAAACATTTGATTTTGTCTCAAAATTGACCAAAAATATGCATAAAGTACATATTAGACTTTTTGGCATAATGACTAACCCAATTCACTCTATTAGCATAAATGTAATAAAAAACATGCAATAAACTAATGATAATGGTGGATTAAGTCAAATTAGGAGGCTAAATGAGCCCATATAATTACCCATTTCTGGGGCTCATCATCACCCCCCTACTGAAGGCGTTGCTCATCCTCTGAGCAACTAATCTATCTCTTCATTCTTGCTAGCTCTGGTGGCCTCCTTATAATCCCAAGCTTCTAATGTGGTCTACTCATGTGAGCCATAAAATTTTGCCTTCTTGTCCATGTCCTTCCAGTGCTCCTCCTATTTTGCTTGTTTGAATTCTTGTGCTTTTCCTGGCCTTAAAATGCATGGAGGTTTCCCTTTTCCCTTTTTCTTTTTGTTTTGTAGGTGTGCTTAATGCAGCAAGCACAACTGCTGCCTCCCTTGCCAATATCTCAGGTGATTTCTCCTCTTTCTGTTCTTTTTACTTGCTTCCTGTAGAAATCCCTGTGTCAACTGTTTCTGTGTGTGTTGCTGAGATCTCAGGGTGTGTCTTTTCCTTTTGCTTTGGTGTGCCTGCTTTGGCTGTGGCAGCCTTCATTTGGGCTTTCTCAGCCTTTCCCTTTCCAATCTGTGTCTTCTTTTCTTTTGCTGTTTGTGAAGTTGTTTCTTTCTCTGTTTTAGGCTCAACAGTCCTGTCAAATTCCTCTTTTCCTTCTGTTCTTCCTCTGTTTTGCCCTCTGCTTGAATGTCTTGTGCTCCCTCATCAATGTTCTTCTCAATTTCTTCAGTTTGCTCCTCCTGAATCCTCTTGGCATGGTGTTGAGTGCTTATTTTTGTGTTTTAACCAGAAAGGAAAATGTTCAGGAAAACAGTCAATTCACTGCAACAGAGGATAGCTGAATCTAGTTTCTTTTGAACCCAAGAAGGAAGTTCTTGTGTGTTTCTTACAATATCAAGTACCGATAATTCTCCTACTTTAAGACTACTGTCACCCAAAATTTTGACTGTCTGTTTATGAATTTATTTTTTATTTTTTATTTTTATTTTTATAGAACAGAGTATAGGGGCACAGGTTCTTTTCACAGCACACAGACAGATATGCAAATCCAATTTTTTTTACACACGTATAGGCTAGCCTCCGCGGTTGAATATATCTTCCCTACATGAGAAATTAAAAAGAAAACGTGAAGGAGATTTTTGATGCAGGAAAACTGGGGAAACTCAGTGCAATATGCAGGCAAACGTTTTACTTCCACTACATCGGCAGACTTTTCTTCTGATTTCCACTGATGTCGTTCAATTCACCACCTTGCACGAACATACCATGCATAGAGGAGTTTTTTTGAGCCTACCTCGTTTTGAGCTTGAAATTCTCTGAAAATCCCAGGTTTTCTTTTTGCAGGGCTGTTTTCTGCCTTTCCTGTAGAAGCCTTCTTGTAGAAGGCTCCCATTTCCTGTAGAATGAAACTGTGCTTCCTGTAGAGCCCAATAGGCGGGAGATTTAAAAAAAAAAAACAGGTAGAAATCTAGCAGAGGACCGCTGGTTAGCTGCTCTGAAAGTGGTGGATGCATACTCCAGTTGGGAATGTTGTGAATGCAAAATGAACAAAGGGTGGTGAATGCGTTAACTGAGCTGTCTTTTAACTGCTGACGTGATTCGTGGTGAGGAGATGAGGTGTCCGGATGTGCGTTGGCCCCATGCAGACTACAGTGCCGTTATGAAACTGTATGTTGCTTGCTCGTAATCACTTCCATCAATTACGTTGGAGTTTAAATAGCCACCACTGCCTGTTTTCAGTTTTCTTCCTGAGATGGCTGAGCACACGTGCCGATTTCACCCACTGAGTGCTGTTTGAACTGGATGAGGGTGGCCAGTTAGCTCGCCACCGATCTTGTTTAATCACAACCATCTCCTTGTCCATGCAGTTCTTAAATTACATTCATACAACAGAGGAACAATTTTAGTCACGTACTTGGAAGTCGAATGCGTTTGCTGTGAGGTGATGTGGCCTTTCCTTCTGCTGCATGCCTTTGTTTCTATGGATGCATGCTGGTTTGTTTGCTGATATGTGGCTATTTTTCTTGTGCAGGTATCCTCTGGCTGGATGTAAGCTGCAAGAGTTTGTTTCAACGTTCAGATTTGCACCCTCATGCTGCAGATGCTGGATTTTTGTAGGACAGTGACTTGTTTTCTCCAGATAGATCGGATTGACTTGAAACTTTCTCAGCATGTTTCTATCATCATTATGCACCTCCCATAGCAAAATTGTGGTCAATGGATGCATGGATTTCAAGAAAAATTGAAAATGGCTGAAGGTGACAGAGGTCAATTTCTCGGAAACCGTGCACTAGAATTGGCTAAAACTACTTGGGCAGGTTACTATCACCTATATGCATCTCCCCATGAAACAGGTTTTGAAATGGATGCATGGATATGGAGAAAATGCAAAAATGGCTGAAGGTGATGGAGGTTGATTTCTTGGAAACCATGCATTGGAATTGGCTGAAATTGCTCGGGCATGTTTCCATCATCCCTATACAACTCCCCATAAAACAATTTTTTAAATGGATGCACGGTTTTCAAGTTAGGGAAAAAACAAATTTATGCTCTATGTATTTTTGTATCAGAGCATTCTGCAGTTTTTGCACAGTAAGGAAAAAATGAGCTTGGGCTATAATGTAGACTTGGAATTGATGGGAGAGAGGTTTGAAGATTGCAGGAGGATTTATGAACCCTTTATGAAGCTTCCATGTTCGCCAAACTGCTTTTTAAAATCCATTTCTAGCTTTCTGTAATTTCTACAGGAACTTCCTGTAGAAAACACAGTTTTCAGAAAAGAAGCACAATGAGGTGGAAAAAATGATGGAGAAGGGTGAGGGATGGAAACAGGGATGTTTACAGGCCTCATAGACAGATTCTCAACCTTCGGGTCCTCTTCTAAGATCGATTTTGGCTTGTTTGTAGGTTCTACAGGATCTTCCTGTAGAAGACATAGAACTTCCTGTAGAAGGTGAAATCTCAGTCCGAATGGGACCAAATCTTGGGAAAGGGTAGTGGTCATGGAGGAATGGATTGTGAGGGATGCTTGCAGCCTGGTGCTGACCTCTGTCTTTGTCTTGTGTGATCCTCCTAACCTACAATGTCCTTCCTGCAACCTGCAATTTATTCACCAGAAATTAGGTCTATTTTTCTTTTTCTCTTTGTTTTTTCTCTTTTTTTTTTTTGAAAACAACTAGGGTGCCTCATGGAGGTTTTCACCCTAATTGCCTGCCCTGGGCACCTCCAAGGGAGGTTTTCACCCAGGGATCTTATTATTTTTTCTTTTCTCTTCTTTCCAACCCATTGACCGCCTCATGGAGGTTTTCAATCAATGAGCCAATCTGAGGCGCCTCTGAGGAGGTTTTCACCTTAGATTTTTATTTTCCTCTTATTTTCAATTTTTTTTTTTTTTTCTACCCTACCCTACTTGAAAAACAAAATCATTTTCAAGTATAAGAATACTTCCAATGGAGCCATGTGCACATCGAGATTAGAGACAAAATGATGTGGAGGCTTGAAATGCATGCTTTGACAGGTATCCGGATTTCAGAGACCAAATGATTTGATTTTGAAGGGATCAAACATAGCTGAGGAAGAGAGTACTGCTGCAACTTAGTGACCTTCTAGAACCATATCTCAATATAGCTCTGATATCCTTGGTCCTTTTGTTGATCTGGATCATACTTCATGTCACCTTCTATCATGACCTTCATATCTTCCTCTTTTTACTGATTTTTCTCTGGAATACATGGAGGATTTGATGGTAACCATGAGGGAGCTCTCTCAATCTTTGATTCTGTTGTCTTCACTTTATTAAGTGCAACCCATGGTTCTTTTATCTTCTCTTTTGCATATTTTTCTTCTGGATGTGGTCCTTCAATGATATCAATATAATCTCTTTCTTGCAATAGTCTTCCTGAGCTATGGTGAATATCATTGAGCTCAAGAGGAGTCATTTGGACATGTTGTGCCTTAACATTATAACTGGGTTGAGCTACTCCAATGTGCGGGTTTTGAAATGGTGGTACGGGTAGTTGAGTGGGGGTGTATATTTGAGATGGATGTGGATGGGGTTGTGGTTGGGTAGGTGGTAGAGGCAAATGAGAGGGAGGAGAGTTGTACTAGGGCCTCCACCCCTGATGAGGTGCATTCCACTGAGGCTGTGGCTGAGCATAAGAGTGAAACGAATGAGCAACTGGAGGAGCATGGTATTGAGATGGATACGACCAAGGAGGGGGTGTGGACCAGGAAGGATGAACAGGGGGACCCCAAGAAGGCATGGAAGTGGCTTGATAGGGGTTGTAATAGGTCTGGGATGTCCCTTGCATTCCCTGTTGGTAAGTTTTGGGTCCATGTGGCCTCCTTTGGTTCATGAAATAGAGTGGCTCAATGGCTCCTTTGGCCCTCTGATATGCAGCTTTAAGCCCGGGAAAGGAAGGGCACTGATTCGTAGGATGGTCTTCTTCACAGACAAAACACACTTCTATGGAGTGCAATGGACATTCATTCCTAGGATGCTTTCTAGTGCACCTGGGACAAAAGATGGCCAAAGCCCTCTTGGCTTCCTCTTACTTCCTTTGGATCCGTAAGGTATCCAATTGCATGGCAAGAAATTGCCTCATATCGCTCTTGAAATCTTCCAGCATATTTTCACGTTCACCTCTTCCAACATAAATGGATGATTTGGAAGAAAAGGTACTGCTCCCAACATTTCTATTTTTAGCCATTTGCTCCAGAGGGATGTTTTCTTCTTCTTCTCCCCTAGAGGTCTTCAAATATGTCTTGTTTTCCACCTAAGGGTTTTTCTTAATCACAACCATCGAATAAGAGAGAAGGTTGGTTGTGTGAAGCAGTGGGGGTGTTGTGCAAACATTTTCCTGAATTATCTCTACTCCTACAAGGCATGAAAGGAAATCTTTTTTGTTGATTTTTGCTTTTTTTTTTTTTTTGCTTGTACCTGCAAAATTGAAATAGATTGAACTGCAACTAACTAAAATCTATCTTGTTGAAATGAAAATGTAGAATTGAAATGAAAGCAGAAAAGGACTAATCCATTTTGCTGAAATGAAATTGTAGGAATGAAATGCTAGGCTACGTTTGCAGAATTGAAATTGCGGAACTGAAATGCTAATCTACGCTTGCAGAATTGAAATTGCGGAATTGAAATGCTAATCTATGAAAGTAGGAAATGTCTAATCTACTTTTGCAGAAATGAAATTGCAGAATGGAAATGAAACAAACTACTTAGCAGAAGGTTGTAGTAGAAAATAGAAGAAAAGCAGCAATCACCAATATTCTGACACTTCCCTAACAACGATGCCAAAAAGATGGTGGGCTCCAGTGTTGCAGCAATGATGCTGCAACTCCTAGGACTCCCTTCTTTACTTTTATCAACCCGGTAGTTTGTAACAAACTTGGAAGCGACGGTGCTGTATGCACAAGTACTAGCTCTTGTCGCAGGCTGTCACTTGATCAGCTGGCACAAGTCCGCTAGGAGCTTAAGCCAACTTATATGAGATCTTAGAAGAAGCTTTTAACTGTGATGGATGAAAACTAACTCAAAGGAGGCTAATCTACTTGTAGAAAAGAAGCTGAAAGCTGAAAGGAAATGCAAACCCTAGCAAACCCTAGTTTTACCGACTAACCCTACTGGTGTAAGAAAAGAGATGAAAGTTGTAGAAATGGATGAAATTGACTCTTGGAAAGGTAAAATGCATGTGACTAAGATACTTTTTAAGTAAAACCTGGAAAGAGCATCTTTTTGTATTTTTGAGTAAGTTGGCAGAATTATTATGCATGTGCTTTAACTGTTTTTTACTGTGCAAAGGTTGATTGGCAAAAGGAAATGGAGTAGGCGCTTGCAGGAGGTTGGGAAGGTGAGAAGAGGGCCTAAGTGGTCCCTAGCACCCTTCCAGAGAGTTTCACAATGATCAGATCTCGAAAAAATGCTCATGTGAACTTCTACAGGAAGTCTGCAGGGGTTCTACAGGAACAGGCCGAAAGTGATTTTTTGTTGGTTTGAAGGATGAAAAATGGTGGGAAAGAGGAGACGAAGGTTGGATGAGGGTGTTAGAGGGTCTAGGGCTCTGTTAATGAAGATCAAACATGAAGGTGATGGTTGGATTGGTTCAAAGGATAAGAAAGCGATTTTGCACAAAAACGTAGAAATTAGGGTTATTGGGAAAGTGTGGCAAATGGAGGGAAGAAATCTAGAAGTTGGGGTTGGAGCAGGTTGTATGATGAAGGAAGGATAGGCAGGGATGGATTATAGGTGATCTGCACACTATTTCTCAAAACTAATCAAACAAAGACTATGCAAACCAAAGATCTAGCTATCTTGACCTAATTTGACCTAGAAACCCAGCAATCATGATGAACAGAACTTTATTGGTAGAAAATCATGTAAGATAACTATGAAAACTAAGCAAGAATAGATCTACACATGTAATCACAACTGGTATCAACTTTTGCAACTGAGAATCTAACACTAGCAATTGCATGAAGAAGCAAGAACAACGTTTTTGTGGCAGTAAGGACACCTTGGTCTCAGCTCATGGTTCCGAGGAGGGAGAGGTGAGATAAAGGGTTGCTTGATGGCATTTTTCGAAGATCTTTTCTGTTACCAACCTATCAAATCAACCTGAACATGAAAAGCTATTTCAATCATCAAAAGCAACCTAAATAACAAAGCAATATGTTAATCTAAGTAGCAGAAATTATTCTAGGAATGCAGAAAAAACCTATGCAAGTACACAAAAGGAGGTACTGGCACTTGGGTTAGGCCCAACCCCAAGAGCTACAGCCTCATAAGAAGGATTAGAGCTAGTGAAAAGCTGGATTCATTTTTATTGATCAAGAAATAATAGCTACATCCTGTTGTGGCCAGCAACACCCCCCCTTGTTCAATTAAGTATCAACCATGATACTGAATGAATGGGGACCCTTAGTTAATTTTTAGGAAAAGCAAAAGTTTCTTCTTGAAGTCACAATCATACGCTTAGGAAAATCCTTTTGGATATTTCAAACCTAAGTCTATGATAAAAGAGAAAACCTTTAAGGTCGCATTGCAAAAGATAGGAAACACCTTCATTTCCCTTTTTATGTGCACCACCCTTGTGTTAATAATGACATCGCATCGCAAAATAGTAATGTTCATAAAGAAAAGCTTGAAGATTCGCCGATCTGCGATAACGCCGATCGCTAGATCACATATCGCAGAAATGAGCTAGGCAAGATTTGGTAAACATCAAATTTTTGCGATCTGCGATATTGCGATCGCTGCGATGCCACATCCATGCGATTTGCGATGATGCAATTAGCGATCACGCGACATGAGAGGTTACGTCATCAAATCATAAATCACTTCGGTACGAATCCTTCAGGCGCGCCATTCAAAGAAAAGCCACTTACTATAATCTGACCCAAAATCATGCGCTTTTAATGATAGTAAATGAATTAGTTGTCAGTTATTAAATGGATTAAAGACGCATGCCTTGGTAGAGATTTGCTTCACGTAAGGTGGCATATTTGATTTAGCTCTTGCATTTAAAACTCTCCCATCACCTTTCTGGATCAGTCATTTCCATTTCACTCGTAATCTGCAGGAACAAAATGCTAAGACAACTCAGACAGAAGCACAAAGAGAAATGGGAAAGAAAAATAAAGCTCAAAGCTCCGAAGCAAGGGAGAAGACCAAGGAGATGGCGCCCCTGTACACAGACACAGCCTATAACAAAGACGCAGGGATATCAACATGGGAAGGCATGTACAGGCTGCTAGAGGAAGAAAAGCCTAGAATAATGAAGGTGACTGCTGTTGCGGGTGCACCACGCTCTTCTGAGGCGTCATTGGAGGACCTAGCATGTTCATTCCTTCACAGAATAGCGGCAAGACCCAAAATTCTACCATACACAGATATGATCAAGTGGATACTAGATGATGCAGAATTGAAGAACAGACAATTCAAAGTTCATGGACATGGGCTCGTAGGATCGTTTGTTGCGCAAGATTTGAAGCTTATGTATCACCTTCCTGAACCGCAAGCGACCTATAATGCACAATTTGTTAAGAAGTTCACGGCGGAGAATCCAGATCTATCAGACACCACTAAAGAATGGTCTAGAAGAGACGAGCCGCTAAAAAAGGATAAAAACGGTATGTACAGCACTGGTTCCCTCACCTCTCCATATTGTTTTGCTGCGGCTATGCTCTGTAGGTTATTTGGGATGCCGGATATCAACAAGTTTTCATCTGAATGGCTGCCATTAATTGATGCTGCCACTAACGCCGACATCCTAGATTGGGCCAAAATCCTTTCAGATACTCTATACACGGCTGTTCTCAATTACCGGTCTAAGAGATCCTTCTCTCAAAGGGTCTATCCTCCTTTTTATCTGTCTGCCTATATTATGGATTCTATTTGTCTTGTATCTGAATTCCCTATTATGGGTTGGAAATGGACTACCCAAGACCCATTGCCCATCCATGTTTATCATAAGATCTTATGGGATTCCCAGTTTACCCCTCACTTTTACCAGATTTGCCATGGGCTTATTTTGCCCCTATATAGAATGATATATGATAAGGACCCCCCAAGGTGCTCTCCCGAAGCCCAAATTGACATCATCCCCGTCGCCAGATGGTTTGGGGAAGAATGGTTTACTTACATTAGAGTTTTTGGAAGCACTGTACCTCCACATGTCCTACCCCTATATATCCCTGATAAACTTTTGGCCTGGGAAATCGCTTATCAAACCTGTTCTGAAGGCGGCCTGACCAAAGACCTAAAGGACAAGAAGAAGGCCATATGGCCTCAATTTCCCGTAACTTGTGGGGCCTTCTCTTTGTTCGATGTAGGACACGCTTTTGGCGAAGTGGAGAATGTGACGTGTCTTCAATTATTTAAGTTCTCAACGAGGCCATTCGACCCAAATGATGTGGCCCAAGAATTCACAACGAACGTCAAGATAAGAGTGTTCTCTAGAAAGAAAGATCCGTTTGATGATCTATTTCAGAGTAAAAGTTTGCTCAAAGAAATTTTGCGGGAAGCTCAGTCGAGGTTGTCTCCAGATGACCTCCAAAAATTCACGTTATACAGAGAAAGAAGGCTGGCCAGTATACCACTAGAGAGGCTGCGACTACCTACTAGGGAACCAACTCCAAGCATCAGCCTCAGTGAAAACTCCAGCACTTCCAGGTCTAAGTCCAACGCCGCACAAGAAGTATCTGAGCATCCTGAAGAGTCTGGTCACGAACAAGGAAAAAACGAAGAAACAACCAAAGACACAGCTCAGTCAAGTGCAATGTCTCAGCAGCAAGTTATCGCCTCACCACCAAGAGATGTCCCCCCTCCTGTCATCGAAGCACCACTTGTCACGACAGAGCTAGATAAAGAGTGGGAAACCTTCAATGAATTGATCAATCTTGAAGGGCAAGTCCCGAAAACACCTGTGAATAATACACAGGTGGTGCAAGAAGTCGTTTCGACCATAGTCAGTAGTGCCACAGAAGTTGAACACCTTCCAATAGCTCCAACCTCAGAACTTCTACTTAACGTAGAAGAAATTCCCCCACTGGATGTATTCTATAGTCCCCAACACAAAGCAGTTGTAAGGACACAGAGAAAGAAAAGAAAGCTTGAAAATACACTGTCTCAAGAGGCTGAACATTTGGACGTCTTATGGAAAGACCCCAATAATAATCCAACTGAAAATCTTACGAAGCTGTCTCAGATTGCAGGAGCGTATGCTTCTGCAACTATTGATAAGGCATCTGAAGTTCAGAAACTATTAAAGGAACAAGAAAATCATATACAACTGCTACAACAACAGTTGCAACAAGCCAACGCGAACAATGAAGCTTCCAGACAGCTTGAAAAGCTACAGGAAGACTTTCAACGGATGCAGATAGGATATCAAAGGAGTCTCGAAGAAAAAGAAAAACAATTGCAGACTTTGCAAGAAGCGCATAAAGATGAGCCTAAGCTAGCAAAGTTTATCTCAAAATCTATCGGCTTGAACGAGCAACTACTGCAGAAACAGGAAGAGTTGGGACGTAAAATATCACAGTGGAGTCACTATTGTGCACTGAGCGACAAAATCACCAGTCAAGTGGTGGATTTACGGAGCGACTATGATCAGAACGACAAGAGGGTGACAGAATATTTGGCTTGGCAAGATGATGACCAAGGGAAAAGAGCAGGTGCACCCAGGATTAATGAAAATCATAAAGAGTTGCTCTTTAATAAATGGGACGATCAAATTACGCGGGCGGAGCAAGCAGCAGAGACAGCAGTGACACAGGCAAGCATTCTTATTGACTGTGTAAATGAGAATTTACACAGGGAAAATTTAATTGCAGAGACCACCCCAGGGTACCTACCAAACAAGTTGTAGCTGGAGACAGAATGGAGGCAGAAAGCACAGGCAAAAGGGAAGGCAATCCAAGCATTGGTCAGGCTGAATTGGGAATGTTACTGGACGTATTTGGTTAAACCGCACAGCCAATGGATGACGGTGAAATGCATTACAAACGCAGCCGAGAAGTTAGCGCCAGCTCTTGTAGATGCTGTTTTCGCAGCCCAGCTCAGCGCAGAAATCAGTCAGCCGACTCTCCTCAAGCATATGCTGGACACTTGCAACTTTAAAGACCAAGTTCATAAGTGATTTCATTTAGAATGTTGTTTTTTCTCTTTTAACTAGATTAGAAAAAGGACGGTCATTTGAAAACCGTATCCTAAAATTTTGTAATGATACTATTATTAGAATTAGGAAGTAGTATTTTAACCCTTCTCATTGCATTGGAGAAGGGTCCAGAAATTTGTCAAAAACTTGTCCTCGGAACATGCACTTCTGCACCCTCAGAGGAGGTTTTGATGAATGGAAGGATCGAGATTTATTTATGTTTGCATTTTAATGTCTGCTACTGATGTTGCACTTCTGTACTCTTAGTAGATGTTAGAAGTAAGTAGAGATAAATCATTATTGCTTAAGGTTTATGAGTGAAAATCAGTCATTAATGGTACTTTTATCTCTTGATGAATTTCTGCTTATATTCTTAGAGTGATATGCAGTTTTAGTGGTTTATATGTTGATGTATGAATGTCTGGGTTACCATTTGGCACTTCTGTACGGTGGAATAATTTGTTTGTGCTTGACATATGAATGACTTATTATGCGATATGCTGTTCACAACTGTTTTGCCTAACTTTTATGCAGAATGGTTCATCTTAATTGATTTATATTCTTATGATAGCTGAATGATCTTTATTACCAGTTATTGTTTGAAATCTTTTTAGATCGCATGATAGAAGAGTTATATCCCGGGTTAGCGTAGATTAGATGTGTTGTTTTCATTAGATTATAATAACATAGATTTATTTTATAAATTAGATTTGAGTTAGCTCTAAAGTACTTCCAGAATCAACATAATCAAACTCTACACACACACACCCTTTAGATTGGGAAGCTGGTCCCATTATCCCCAGTCGGACCCGCTACACCAAACGGGCAAGGAGCCGCCAACCAGGTTCCGGACCGGGTGGGTATCCCCCTTGTTGTTGACCCGATTTCGGGGCCCTCAACACATCCCAAAAACTGTCTACAAGAAAAATCTCGAAAATGTGCTGAAATGCAGAGCTAACCTACTAACTAAAATCTAACTAACATCTGACTAAAATCTGCCTAAGATTTGCCTAAAAACTAACTAACTGAGCTGAGGCCCTAAGCCTTCTTATTTATACAAATTGAGGACCCCAACAGCCCTCCTAAACTTTAGGAACTTGGCTGCCAAAACTTGCAGTTAACAGCAGTCCTACTTGACTTGCTTGGTTGCCCCTTGTGCTTCGAGTTTTTGATGAAGAATTCGAGGTGAGGGCTCATAAATGAAGGGGATACCTTCCTACAAATCCTCTCCCTTGTTCTTCCACGAATTTGGCTGCCAAATGCTCATTAAACCTTTGATTTTGTCTCAAAATTGACCAAAAATCTGCATAAAGCACACATTAGACTTTTTGGCATAATGACTAACCCAATTCACTCTATTAGCATAAATATAATAAAAAACATGCAATAAACTAATGATAATGGTGGATTAAGTCAATTAGGAGGCTAAATGAGCCCATATAATTACCCATTTCTGGGGCTCATCACTCTGCCACTGCGAGTATTAGGATAACAAGTTGAGATGTAATTTGACGAGGGGGAAGAGGAGTTAGAGACCGTTGGGGGGGAAGCATAAAGCAGTCTGCCTTTGCTGCTGCCCCTCCTGCTACGCATTCGATGTCGCAGTCGAGGCATAATGGCGTGGGGAGGAAGGGACTGCCTGTGAGAAGTTGGCACTGAGAGGAAATTAAAAGCAGAAGACTCAGAAGGCTCAGAAGCGAGAGTCAAGTTGCATATTAGGCATTGAGAGTAATAGTTGCCCTTTCCAAATTCTATGCAGTAGAGAATATTGCATTGCTTTCCTGTTGTAGTGTGGGTTCTTGGCTCCACTACAGCCAGGGGACATTTGTAATTCAGAGGCAAAGGAGAAAAAACAGAGGAGGTGGGCTGAATATTACTTGAGGTCTTCATGATGCAGAGCCAAGGCAGGATGGCGCTGGTGAATTGGTTCGAGTGCCGCATTGAATGGCATTTATGAATGTTGTGAGATGGGTTTTGTTGGCATTTTGGCACAGGCATGGTGCTATGGTACAGGTGTTGTCCTTGATGGCAACTCACTTTGGTGACAGATCTCATTTCAGGTGTTCAGAATGAAGGAAATCTTGTATACGCAGGTACACCTTTCATAAGATGCGTATACACGCGTGTTATACGTTCCGAAGTCGCGTATGCGTATACACACACTTTTATGCACATAAAAGCGCGTACATGGTGGGAAAATTATTTTTGGTCCGTGGTTGTTAGTCCTTGGAATTTGAACCTATGGTTGTGGACCATTGTATCTCGTCAGAAGAGTTGACCCCAGGTTTTGGGCCCTTGGGATTGGTTTATTATGGTTTTGGACCGTGGTATTGTGGAAGGCCTAAAATTATAAAAGAGGAAGGAGATCATGTGGCAAAATGCATTTGAATTATTGAATATCTGATATTGTGCTAGATCTGGAATACGTGTGATCGGGTTACGGTACAGATCTAGATCTGAAAAGGAGGAACCTAAGCACAAGAAGGATAAGGGCTATTGACGGATCAAAATCTCAAGGCTTGAACATTGGTATCTCTGTATAATTTTGACCTATTATATGTGGCGCTCTCTTGATCTATAAATCTGGGTTAACTAATGTCTGAATGCTTAAAAGAATAAATTATCCCTTATAGATCTGTACGCAGGTTCAGTGAATTGTAGGTGCGTATACACGCCTTTTCTGTGAATGAAAAAAGCGTATACGCAGGTTGGTTGTGATATAGAAGCGTATACACGCAGGTTTCTGAATAGTGAAGTAGCGTATATATCTTGATTTATGTTCTAGCTGCTTCTGTTTTATTGCTGCAGTGTTTTGGGTTCAGAATTGGTGTTTGATTACAGTTACTGTGTTCTCGGTACAGTGGTCAGAAAAGTGCTTATTTGTTTCAACTTTTGATTGGTGAAAAGGAGTTTGGGTTATGCAGAAATTCTTGATGTTTGATTGATGTTACTTGTGGATCCAGTCTGAAAATTAATGAAACGAGGTCCCTTAAAGCAAAAGGTTGCAGCCTTCTGCAGGTAGGAGCCTGGGTACTAGTATCTCAAGCTAGTACAAGAACTAAGGGGGTTGGAGCTCCCTTCCAGGAAAGCTGGAAAACGAGAGAGAGTTGTAGCTCTCTGCAGGTTGCAGCCTGCGTACTGGTAAAGTCTGCTCCAGTACAAGACATTGTAAAGAGAAGTTTCTAATTAACAAGAAGATAGAGACGAATTGCAGCAGGGGGTTTTCACCCACATTGGGTTTCCTCCTTATATCTTCTGTTCTTGTGTGTGACTGTCTTCTGCTCTGTTTCACTGTTTCTGGTACTGTTTATGTGCATCTGAATCACAGATTAATAACTGACATCTGAAAGATAATTCAAATTATAAGTCTGCTTGATATATGCAGGTTTCTTTATATGTAGTTGCGTATATACGTGGTTTTTATTAACTAAAGTAGCGTATATCATCTGGAATTTAAAAAGGAAATATTTGGCTTGATAATACTGATTCACCCCCCCCCCTCTCAGTATTATTTCCAACAATTGGTATCAAAGCAGGTCCTTCTGAAACAGCTTGATCACTTGAAGGAAGATCTTTCATCATGAGCAACTACGAGAGGGAAGCATCAATCAGGCCACCGGTTTTTGATGGGACAAACTTCGTATATTGGAAGGTAAGAGTTATTGCCTATCTTCAATCTTTGGGAACAGAAGTCTGGGATATCATAGATACAAGATATACTTCTCCTACAGCAACTCCTACAGATTCGGCTGAGAAGAAGAAATATGAAACAAATGCAAAGGCGGTAAATACTCTATTGGGATGTCTGTCGCAATCTGAATTTGTCAAAGTTATGCATTATAAATCCGCAAAAGAAATATGGGACAAGATTGTTCTGAGCTATGAAGGAGATGATCCGGTAAAAAGAGAAAAACTTCAAACCCTTAGGATTCAGTATGAAAATCTCATGATGTATAATGATGAAAGTGTGGCTAACTATTTTCTTCGTGTGGATGAGATTGTTAATTGCATGAAAAATTTGGGTGAAGAAATAAAAGAGGTTGTTGTGGTTGAAAAAGTTCTAAGGTCTTTGTCACCTAGGTTTGAATCTAAAGTTTCTGCTATAGAAGAAAAGGAGAATCTACAACATCTTAAAATGTCACAACTACATGGAATTCTAACTGCTTATGAAATGAGGAAAGGAGGTCCATTTGACAGGAGAGAAGTTGCCTTCAAGGCTTCAGGCAAAGGAGAGTACTATGAATCAGGACATGGGTCAGAAGAAGAAGAAGAATCAAATTTTGTTAAAAATCTTTAAAGGGGTTCTGGACGATTCCGAGGTAAGTTACCTTTCAAGTGCTTTGCTTGTGGAAGAGTAGGTCACTATCCTGCCAAGTGTCCTCATAAAGATAAGATTGACAAAGGAAAGGAACCTGTTAGATGGAACAAGAAACAAAATCCAAATAAGAAAAGCTATTACACTCATGAAGATAGTGATGGACTCTCAAATAGTGACAAAGATGAACGAGGTAATGAGTATAAACTTTTAATGGCTTTTGAAGATGATGAGTACATGGATGCTATAGATGTAGAGGGTTTTTATAATGAAATGTCTGATCTCAAAGTTTGCTTAGAAGAGAAAAGTGCAATTATTGATTCTCTACAATGTCAACTGGCTGAAAGGGAAAAACATCTTGAAAAATTGGAATGTGAAATTGTTTGTCTTAGAAAGGAGATTGAGAAAACAAAAGCTATTAATCTTAAATTTGTTAAAGGATCTGAAACTCTGGATGAGATTATCAATATGCAGCGTTCTCCACTAATCAAGACAGGTCTGGGATATAATGGAGAAACATCTCAAGCATCCACATCCAAAAGTTATCTTGATGCATCAAGGAGGAGTGAGCAAAGGCCTAATAGAAATCATCAGGTAAATCAGGGACAGTTTACCTCAAGAACAAACAAAGACTATCAAGAAAATTGGGGGCAAGCTACCTTAAGGACAAATAGAAGCTACAATCAGCCACAGGTAAAATCTTCTCAATTTGCCTCAAGAATGGATGTCAGTAGAAACTACAATCGGTTGGATGATAGATTTGATAATCGCAGGAGTTTCTTCAATGGCCAATGTTTCTCTTGCCATAATTTTGGTCACAAAGCAGCTCAATGTGTTGCCTATAAAACAATCATGACTAGAGAAGTCCAAAAACAAAGGAATATGACTGGGATCACAAAAAGGACCTATAACAACTTTTCGGCCCTTGAAAATGAAGTTGAATGTTCTATTTGTAATAACTTTGGTCATGAAGATTCTGAATGTAGGAGCAAGTTTTGGAAAACAACTCAGAAGGAACAAACCTCAAGTGCCAGAACATGGAGAATGAAGGAACCACAACCAGAAAGATGTGGGATAGCTTTTTATGCAGAAGGACAGGAAAATCTATGGTATATCGACAACAAATGTTCGAAGCATATGACAGAGGATAAAGAAAAACTTGAATTAGATACTGCATTAGAAAAAGGGAAGAAGGTTTCTTTTGGAAACGATTCCCCTGCAGCCATAAAAGGAAAAGGTACTGCTCAGTTGAAAGAAAAGGTCAAAGCTGGAAATGTGTTGTATGTTGATGGATTGAAGCATAATCTTCTGAGTGTCAGTCAGATGTGCAATCAAGGAACCGAGGTAATATTTAGATCAAATGGATGTCGTGTTCGCGATCTTGATACAGGTGAAACAGTGATCAAAGGTAGAAGGACTCCAAATAATCTATACATATTTGAAGAAGGACAACAACAATGCTATTTGAGCAAGGATGATGAACACTGGTTATGGCACCGAAGGTTGGGGCATCTAAGCTTTTCACAAATAAGGAAAGCATGCAAATACCAGGCAGTTCGTGGTCTTCCAGATATCAAAATTCCAGACAACACCATATGCAAATCATGTCAGTTTGGTAAGCAAACCAGAACTAACTTTCCTGAGAAGGAAGGATTAGCTAGCAGGCCTCTTGAGCTAGTTCATACAGATGTATGTGGTCCATCTAGGAAAAGGTCACCTCGAGGAGAAGAATACTTTATATTATTCATTGATGACTTTTCCAGGATGGTTTGGATAGGACTGATGAAGCACAAAGATGAAGCGTTCGAAAAATTCAAATATTTCAAAGCATTGGTTGAAAACGAATCAGATCGCAAAATTAAATGCCTCAGGTTTGATAGAGGTGGGGAGTTTACCTCAAATGAGTTTCTCGATTTCTGTGAAGAACATGGAATACGAAGGGAGTTCTCTACAGCTAGGACTCCTAAACAAAATGGAGTAGTGGAAAGAATGAATAGAACGGTTCAACAAATGGCGCGTGCTATGCTTGATGAGTCTGGAACTCCCGCAACCTTCTGGGGTGAAGCAGCTTATGCTGCGGTGGTTATTCTCAACAAAACAAATGTCTGGGTAAATAGCACTCAAACTCCTCATGAGCTTTGGTATGGTGAGACTCCCTCGGTAAAACATTTCAAAATTTTTGGAAGCAAATGCTACATTAAGAATAATGATGAACATCTTGGCAAGTTTGAACCTAGAGCTGATGAAGGCATTCTTCTTGGTTATTCTCCCCACAGCAAAGCATATATATGTTACAATAAAAGACTTGGAAGAATTGTTGACAACATTGATGTTGTGGTTGATGAAAAAGGAAACGCTCCTAGGCAAGTAAATTATGAAAATATAGAAGAAGATGAAGACTACCCTCCAAATCAAACTGATGATGAAGAAGAACCTCAAGAGGCACCAGTGGATAAGGATAGAAGAGAAGACTCCATCCAGGTATGTGCAGAAGAATCATCCAGAATCTCAGATTTTGGGGCAGAAAGAAGCAGGTGTACAAACTAGAAGAACAATTGCAGAAGCGTCAAGCTATTTGGCATTGCTCTCCTCCACTGAACCACAAAATGTAAAAGAGGCGTGCAAAGATGAATGCTGGGTCAAGGCAATGGATGAAGAACTTGAGCAGATCGAAAAGAACAACACTTGGGAGTTGGTTCCTAGACCAAAAGATAAGAATGTCATAGGAACAAAATGGATCTTCAAGAACAAGTTGAATGAAAATGGGGAAGTTATTAGAAACAAGGCCAGGCTTGTTTGCAAAGGGTATGCTCAACAGGAAGGAATAGACTTTGAAGAAAATTTTGCTCCCGTAGCTAGACTTGAGGCCATCAGAATGTTCCTTGCCCTCTCTAGCTTTCAAAAATTCAAAGTATTTCAAATGGACGTGAAGTCAACCTTTTTGAATGGGGACTTAGAAGAAGAAGTGTACATTGAGCAACCAGATGGCTTTATCCTTGGAAATGATCCAAATCTTGTATGCAGACTTAAAGAGGCTCTCTATGGGCTTAAGCAAGCTCCAAGGGCTTGGTACTATTGGTTGGACAAATACCTTCATCAACAAGGTTTTTCAAAAGGATCAGCAGATAGCAATCTCTATATAAAAATTGAGAATAACAAATTGCTAATACTTGTTGTGTATGTAGATGATATTATCTTTGGAAGAAATGAAGAAGCTATGAGTCAAAGCTTTGCCTTGGTGATGCAGAAATAATTCGAAATGTCCTTGCTTGGAGAACTGACATACTTTCTTGGATTGCAAATCCAACAAAATGAAGGCAGTATCTTCTTGTCTCAAACCAAGTACCTCAAGCAGATTCTGAAGAAGTATGGCATGGAAGATTCGAAACCTGTATGTACCCCCATGATTATAGGTTACAGCCTCAGTAAAAATGATGAATCAGAAGCAGTGCATCAACCAACCTATAGATCCATGATTGGGAGTTTGCTTTATTTGACAGGTACCCGACCAGATATTATGCATGCAGTGGGAATAGTTGGAAGATTTCAAACCAACCCAAAGGAAACTCATCTTCAGGCAGTCAAGAGAATCTTCAAGTACCTTCAAGGAACTCAAAACTATGGCTTATGGTATCCTAGAGATACAGATCTCACTCTTCATGCTTACACAGATGCAGATTGGGCCAAAAGCGTGGATGACAGGAAGAGCACAAGTGGCGGTGCATTCTTTATGGGTTCCAGATTAGTATCTTGGTTCAGCAAGAAACAGAGTTTGATTGCTTTATCTATAGCTGAAGCGGAATATGTGGCTGCTGCATCCTATTGCACACAACTCCTTTGGATGATGCAAACCTTGCAGGATTTTCAAATCACTTGTACTCCACCTGTCTCTATCTTATGTGATAATACAAGTGCAATAAGCATTTCAAAGAACCTAGTCATGCATTCAAAGACCAAGCACATACCGATCAATTATCACTTTCTCCGGGAACAAGTGTTGGAACAAAAGGTCAAATTGGAGTATGTTCCTTCTAAGGAACAAGTTGCTGATATACTCACCAAACCACTGCCCAGGGAAACTTTTGAATATCTCAGACAGAAGCTAGGAGTTGTTGATGCTTCATCCTGCTGTTGAAACTTGTTTGTTCCAAAGAAAATTGGTGTACGCGAGTTGGATGAGGGGTATCCGCGTACATACGCCGATTTATGTAGGTTAAGTCGCGTATATGGAGTTATGAAGAAGATCAGCAAGGGCAGACTCTGGTTGAAGAGAGTCTGAGATGGGTATGTCAGAGAACATCAGGCACAGGTTCAGGGGGAGCAGATAATCTTCTAATAATGCATTGTTGGCATTACCTTAGAAGCTCTTGGTTCTAGTACTCAAGCTGTTTTTGGCTCAAGTGGATCAGCTGCAGAAAGAAGATCAGAAGGAGAACATGATTGCTGATATATACAGTGATTGTCAGATGCTGCTGGTGATTTGCATAGTCTTGATATTTCGTCTTTATGTCATTTTTTTATCAAGGTCATGTAACGGCCTATTTTGGTTTCCCCACTATGCCTGGGATGATTGATGTGTTTGGTTGTCATGTGTAAATTTTTGATGTTTCCCCACTTGGTTGGGTAATGATTGTATGTATTGAGTCTTTTGGTGCTAGGAAGGTCTTTTATGATGTATAAGTCATGGTTCTTCTTGAAGAACATATTTTGCAGATCTTGCCTACTGTCAGGGGGAGCATGTTCAGAGGTATCAGCATGTACTCAGGGGGAGCACAGCCCTTTGCCCTTGATGACAAAGGGGGAGAAGGATTTTGAGGGTCTTGGGGTTGCCATCAAGTCCAAAGGGGGAGATTGTTGGCATTTTGGCACAGGCATGGCGCTATGGTACAGGTGTTGTCCTTGATGGCAACTCACTTTGGTGACAGATCTCAGTTCAGGTGTTCAGAATGAAGGAAATCTTGTATACGTAGGTACACCTTGCATAAGACGCGTATACACGCGTGTTATACGTTCCGAAGTCGCGTATGCGTATACACGCACTTTTATGCACATAAAAGCGCGTACATGGTGGGAAACTTATTTTTGGTCCGTGGTTGTTAGTCCTTGGAATTTGAACCTATGGTTGTGGACCATTGTATCTCGTCAGAAGAGTTGACCCCAGGTTTTGGGCCCTTGGTATTGGTTTATTATGGTTTTGGACCGTGGTATTGTGGAAGGCCTAAAACTATAAAAGAGGAAGGAGATCATGTGGCAAAGGATGCATCTGAATTATTGAATATCTGATATTGTGCTAGATCTGGAATACGTGTGATCGGGTTATGGTACAGATCTAGATCTGAAAAGGAGGAACCTAAGCACAAGAAGGATAAGGGCTATTGACGGATCAAAATCTCAAGGCTTGAACATTGGTATCTCTGTATAATTTTGATCTATTATATGTGGCGCTCTCTTGATCTATAAATCTGGGTTAACTAATGTCTGAATGCTTAAAAGAATAAATTATCCCTTATAGATCTGTACGCAGGTTCAGTGAATTGTAGGTGCGTATACACGCCTTTTCTGTGAATGAAAGAAGCGTATACGCAGGTTGGTTGTGATACAGAAGCGTATACACGCAGGTTGCTGAATAGTGAAGTAGCGTATATATCTTGATTTATGTTCTAGCTGCTTCTGTTTTATTGCTGCAGTGTTCTGGGTTCAGAATTGGTGTTTGATTACAGTTACTGTGTTCTAGGTACAGTGGTCAGAAAAGTGCTTATTTGTTTCAACTTTTGATTGGTGAAAAGGAGTTTGGGTTATGCAGAAATTCTTGATGTTTGATTGATGTTACTTGTGGATCCAGTCTGAAAATTAATGAAACGAGGTCCCTTAAAGCAAAAGGTTGCAGCCTTCTGCAGGTAGGAGCCTGGGTACTAGTATCTCAAGCTAGTACAAGAACTAAGGGGGTTGGAGCTCCCTTCCAGGAAAGCTAGAAAACGAGAGAGAGTTGTAGCTCTCTGCAGGTTGCAGCCTGCGTACTGGTAAAGTCTGCTCCAGTACAAGACATTGTAAAGAGAAGTTTCTAATTAACAAGAAGATAGAGACGAATTGCAGCAGGGGGTTTTCACCCACATTGGGTTTCCTCCTTATATCTTGTGTTCTTGTGTGTGACTGTCTTCTGCTCTGTTTCACTGTTTCTGGTACTATTTATGTGCATCTGAATCACAGATTAATAACTGACATCTGAAAGATAATTCAAATTATAAGTCTGCTTGATATACGCGGGTTTCTTTATCTGTAGTTGCGTATATACGCGGTTTTTATTAACTGAAGTAGCGTATATCATCTGGAATTTAAAAAGGAAATATTTGGCTTGATAATACTGATTCACCCCCCCCCTCTCAGTATTATTTCCAACAGGTTTATTACTCTGTGTGCGAGCTTACGGGTGGCCATGTGGCGATGCCACTTGCCGGCCCGTTCCTCTGCCGTCATATCATCCTTTGTGTACACCCGCATCCGGGATGTTTTTAGTGGATATTGAATCAAAAGATAAACCAATATTTGATTACATCTTATCTCGCTACCAAAAATTCACTAAAACATAACTTTTTCCAACCTCCTTGTTGATTGGGCGTTGGGTGGCACATTGGCTAAAAGTCCATTCATGAAATCTAGAAAAATAATTTTTATAAAAAATAAATTATCTCCTAAACCATAAAAAACTAGAAAATCTACATGCGTGTCACTTAATTTGGCTCATTTTACAAGAAACCCATGTCCCATATTTTTTGTATTCATCCTCATCTCCCCATAAGTTAATATGGAAATTTATTGCCTAGAATTTCCTGCTAAAGTTGACCAAAAAATTGATTGAGAGTTGGAGACTTATGTGTGTGACCTAGGAATGATCTAATAGGAACGAAACCATGTCACACTAGCTAGTAACAAAACCTAGGTGGAATAATTTCTCCTTGAGGTGTGAAAATGTGCCAACAATGGATTTGGCTATGGAAATAGCTTCAAGAACATATCTAGTAAATTGTCATTAGTGAAATCATAGTATAATCTTTTTTAATTTAATAAAAATAAAGGAAAATGATATTGATCTACCACTAATGCATAAGAAAGCATATCATGGTGTTTTCATGGGAAATCATGGTAAATGAGCTCATCAATGAGCAAAAGTGTAGGATAATTGGTAAAATAAATAACTATTAATAATGGTAAATGGTGGAAAATTAGTGACCCAACATGAGTCTTGCCTCTGATTTAGTTTGGCATAAAAGTTTATTCCCTTATTCCATTGTACTAAGTTAAGAATATAAGATGTAAATCCTTGATCTGGATATCCCCAACATATGGATTGGGATTCTAGCAAGTGTTGTCTTGGAGAAGGAAATTAAACTAATATAACTCATATAACAATTTTTTCTCCTTAGAATTTGCAAAAAAGAAAATTTCTATGAAATCTTGTGGTTGCTTGATTTCATAGGGTTGTTCTCCTGTCAACTATTTCAACCTGAAGGCATTCCATTAATCATGTAAGAAGATGGGTTACACCTTGGAGGGTGTCTTAGAGGATACTGCCTCTAAAGCCAATTCACATGTACTTTGCTTTTGTCCCTGTGTGCGTGTGAATCGTTCCTTATATTCCTTAATTTTTTTCTTCCACTTGTCTTCCTATGTGAGATACATTAAAAACCATCTTTCCCTCATCTTTTGAATAATTTGTCAGTGACTCTCCTTATTAATAATACCAAGGTCTAAGAGCTAATTCTTTTCTTCCATTAAGGTAGATCAAGTTTGAGTTGGATGAAGGCAAAGGTATTAGTAATAATGTCATCTACAATAGCATATATAGTTTGATAAGCCTCCATAACACATTGTTCATAGTAATTGTAGGCTCTGAGTTCAAGATCTTCAGACTGATCAGTGGCCTCCAAAAATGTGTTTAGGCTACTAACTATAGGTTTACTTCACTAGAGTTTATCCTTAAGCTAATTTGATTCCTTAGTAGAAACCTCTTATTTTTTCCCTAAGAAGAGCTTGATACCATGGGTTGCAAAATTGAAAAGGCTTGGACCGGAGTCACTTAATTTTATTCCTTCCAAGTTTCTTAGCTTAGCTAGGTCTAGGTCCATCATGTGCCAGGGTAAAGTCAAATATTTGAGGCTCTTACAACATTAATTCTTCTATTTTATCCTGTGCCAATGGTGGTGTAGCCTTAGGGGTTTGAAATACACTAGCCACCTCATAACACAATAGTTTCTTGAGCCATTCCTATGAATATTCTTCCATTTAAGATGGGGGTGAATTGGGGTATTCATTTGTTTCCTAAGGTTTTTATTAATTTGAAAGTTCTTGTTATTCATATAGGAGATATTTTTCACCATGTTCAATGAAATTGACTTCAAACAATTCCACATCAGTTTCAGTGTTGGATCTAACATCTCATTCCCTCGTTCCACTTTGAAACTATTAGAATATGGTCTAATAATGACACTTTGAAGGCCAAGTTGAGGTAGAGGTTGGTGGTTGTTTTTGGTCCGATAGCCTATTTGGTGATGAAACCATAACTCTAGGTTTAGTACATATACCATGAGCATAAAGCTCCCATGGAATGTTCACTCTTTCCAACACAGTCAAGATTAACATCTTGACAAGTCCCTAGTGATATAACCTTGTATTAGGGTGCTTACATTTTCTCATGGTCATGAATGTTTTGGTAAGGCTATTGGGAAGATACAAACACATATTTAACAATGGACTTTCCTTAAGGTGCATTAAAATTTAGATATGATAATGATGAACCATAATATATCTGCCTTCGTAGGTGATAAACATATGAGTGATGAAGACCACATCCTTCTGTGGAAGAGAGAGAGAATATCGACAAATTATCCTCTGGAGGTCCAGTAATGGGGAAGGTTTTCTAGGGAAAATTGGTGACCAAACTAATGGTGTCCTCTGTGATAATAATAGTTAGCTGTTGAAACCAAGGCTCATATTCTATTGAAATTTTGAGCAAATTACAAGTCAATTAGTGTCTTAATACCCTTGAATTTTCCAAATAACACAACCCGTCTAGATTATGCAAAAATACCAATACTAGTTGGGTTGACCTTGATGGCCTCCATGTTATCAGGTTAAAATTTATTGACTTAAACTCACATATCATATTTGAAATCATTATTGATGAGGATTTGATCAGAGAAATAATTTGTGGAGAGTTTTAATAAAGAAATCTTTTGTGAAAGGTTTGGAGGAGAACTTCTTTGCGAAAGGTTTGGAAAATAACTCTAGGAATCAAGACTTGAATTGATTTTGTATTTACCATGGATTGGTAAGGTTAAATCAACATATGTGTGAAGACTAAACTAATGCATTGTCATGCTACTAAATATCCATCGATCGTGAGACATTTTGGTTTAAGGTGGGTTATGAGTGCATGGCATGATATGCTACAGAATTAACCTTCATCCACATAGCTTCACCTTTGGCCGCATAACTTAACCTCTGATTGCATAGCTTAAGATTCAACCAAATAGCTTTGATTATATAACAAATTAATTTATGATGTAACCTTAGAATCACATAAAATTATGTCATGGACCTTTCAGAATGGATTTTATGACCATAGTGAAATATTTTTATATTGATCGAGAGAAGTTTTTTATGCTTCTTTGACCAAATATATTGAATCTCACCGAGCAAGTGAGATAATGGGATTAGGCCCTATTGTTTTATGCCCACAATGTTAGTATATGGATTGATGGATATACAAGTGTATTTACAATATAAACAAATTAATTTACAATTGTACAAAGTGCTAAATTAAAATAGAAATAAAATGTTAACAAGTTGATATTAAAGAACTGAAAAATACTGTTCAAAAATACACTGTGCAAATGATATCAACAATATGAAATTAAAAGAGTATAAACTAATTAGAATTGCATATTGGATTCAATACTAAGTAATGAATTAGATGCGGTTCAGGAGGGAGCGCGCAGACCAGTGAGCTAGGGCTGCGAACTTTAGAGCTAGTTCTACATGGAGGGACGCAAGGGAGGGAGCTCCACTCCCTCCTTTAAGCAGATAGTGGCTGGAAAAGGTAAGAAACTAGTTGAGGAGGACAGAGATCCTTCTAAAGATGTAAGGCAGAGAGATAAAGAAGAAGGGCAGAATGGCGCTAAAATCAAGGAAAGCAACTACACTAAAGACAATGAGGAAGAAGACAAAGAACAAAATATAAAAGGCAAAGCACCAAAGGGACCATGCAAGCCCAAAACCTCAATCGCACCCAGAGTAGTGTTGAATGACCCTACGCTACGAGTGCATAGGGACTACATGCAGACGTATGCAATAATTTGTAAATTCATGGGCTTATGGCCCACTGAAAAAGCTTTACAAACATGGATTAAATACAACTGGAAACCAAAAGGTAGCATAGAACTTCACTTGGGATCAAAAGGATTCTTTACTGTAGTTTTTGAAAATATTATAGACAAGGACAGAGTGTTTGAAGGAGGGCCCTACTTTTACGCAGCTGCAGGCCTATATATGCAACCATGGGTGATGAATTTTGTCCTAGAACGCGAAACTTTCACCTCGGTTCCGGTCTGGGTAAGACTCTACTCTTTACCTTTGGATTATTGGCAACTGGAATCCTTATCTGCCATAGGAAATAAGCTAGGGCGTTTTGTCAAAGCCTTTGAGGCCACTAGAAAAGGAAAATACACATCCTTTGCAAGGATATGTGTGGAGATGGACCTCTCTGGAGCTCTGCCGGATGAGGTAATATTGGAAGTGTTGGATGAAGAATGGGTACAAACAATGGATTATGAACACATCCCTTTCAGATGTCGTAAATGCCATGAGCATGGTCACCTATTCAGAGATTTCCCTCTCAGTAAAATAGGAAACACAAGTAAAACTAACACCATGAAATATTCAGAAAGCTTTCATAAGGTGGTCCAGAAAGGAAAAGGGAGCAAACGGGGACCGAAACTACCTCAGACAGACAAGCATCAGGCCAGTCAAAATAGGTTTCAAGCCCTAGTAGAGGAAGAAGTGATGAGACAAGCAGATCAGGTCCAGGGAGGCAGTCCAGTGGAGGAAGAGAAAGAAGACAACGTGGAGCAAACACAAAACAGAAATAAATAGAAAGAAGACATGATGGGTGACGTAGAACTGGAAATGGACCAGGAAATGACCCAGAGCGATATGGAGATGGAGGATCACGAACTACAGGAAATTCTGGAGAAAGAAAATCTAGATCTAGAAGGCTTCTTGAAACAAGGAACCAAAGAGGGAGTGGATTCGTTACCTCAAGAGGAGTTCCACAGAGTACAACAGCTGTTCATCTGGAAAACTCAGAACAAAGGATCTGAAAAGCTAAGGAAAAATGAAAAACAGGGTAATGAAGGAGTGAAAGCTATGAAATCCACACCAGGATTAGCACCAAGAATCCCAGGAAAGAAAAGAGGCCAGAAAAAACAGAACGAATTGTTGATGGAATGTGGGAAGCTAATGATAGATTCAGGTAAGATGAAAGACCTATCCAGCTACTCCTTTACAAATCTTTGATAATGAAGTTCACTTCTTGGAATATAAGAGGTCTAGGTAGTAAAAGAAAATAAAGATTATTAAGTAACAGAATGAAACAAGCAGCCCCAGATGTGATCTTCATTCAGGAAAATAAATGTTCCATTCAAAAAGTAAAAGAGATTCACAGTAAATGGCTCAACAGATTTGAGTTTCTGGAAGTCAAAGTAGAGAATATAGCAGGAGGAATTCTCATGGATTGGAACCCCCAAAAGATTGACATGATAGATGCCGAAGCATCTAGAGATTATCTTTCAGTGGTCATTCAGCCAGTGGGAGATAAGGAAATGTACCTGATCACGAATGTGTATGGCCCCCAAAGGATGGAGGGTAAACTCTTGTTTCTTGATTCACTACAGAAGCTCAGGGAACGTCATGCAAAAATCCCCTAGATCCTAGGGGTTGATTTCAATATGATAAAAACACTATCGGAGAAAAAAGGAGGAACCAGAATTCTAACCAAATATTCTTATGCTTTTCAAACCTTCATAGATAGTATGAAGCTCGTGGATATCATTATGAATAATGGTACTTTTACTTGGAACAATAAAAGAGGAGGAGAGTCTCAAGTGGCCTCCAAATTGGATATATTTAAAAGCTCAGAAGATCTTATGATCAAGGAAAAGGACATAGTTGTGAGTGTTCTTCCCTTTGGAGGCTCGGATCACTGGCCAGTTCAACTGGACATTCAGGGCATTGGCAAACCTAACAATAGACCTTTCAGATTTGAGAATATCTGGCTCTCCCACCTAGACTTCCATAACAACATAACTATCTGGTGGATAGAAGATTTGGAAATTCAAGGCAAAAGAATGTTCCTTCTTCAAAAAAGACTCAAACACATCAAACTCTGGCTCAAGGAGTGGAATAAGAAGGAATATGGCAACATTTTTGAAGCAAAAAAAATTGTGGAAGGAAAAATGCAGAAACTCAACCAAACCCTGATTACAGAGGGTTTTGATAAGGAGAAAAATGAACTGGCAACTAAATATCATCAAGATTGGGAGAACTTATGTAAAAAAGAGGAGATTTTTTAGAGGCAGAAATCCAGAGTGCAATGGCTAAAAGAAGGAGATCACAACACCAGATTCTTCCACAGATCCACTATGGAAAAGCTCACAACATGATTTCTTCTATTAAGGACAAGAAAGATAACATTCTCAGCACGCATGAAGAAATCGAAGCAGTACTAGTTCAGCACTTTCGGGGCATTGCTCAGGAAACCTGCTCTAATAGAGATCAATCTATCAGGGATATTTCTAGACATATATCTAAGTTGGTTTCCAAAGAAGACAATTTCAACCTCAACAGACCAGTGTCAGAAGAGGAGGTCAGTGAGGTCCTTAAAGAGATGAAAAATGGCAAGGCACCAGGTTTGGATGGGTTCAATGTAGACTTCTTCAAAGCCTGCTGGAATATAGTAAAACAGGACATTCTGAATGTGGTGGAAGACTCTAGAAGGGATAAAACTATCCTGAAGGCGCTTAACACCACCTTTATCGCCCTGATCCCTAAACAGGATGTGGCTCAAACTCCTGAAAGGTTCAGACCCATTGCCTTGTGCAATGTTGTCTACAAAATTATTTCCAAAGTGGTAGCCAATAGACTCAAACCGCTTCTTCATACCCTGGTATCAGTGGAACAATCAGGATATGTGGAAGGCAGACAAATCCTTGACAACATCATTCAAGCTCATGAGGTGGTTCACTCATTGACAAACAATAAGAAAGCTGGTATGATCATGCAACTGGACATAGCCAAAGCCTATGATAAGCTAAACTGGACATACATCAGAAAAGTTCTCACTGCTTTTGGGTTTGATCATAATTGGATCAGATGGGTTATGGCCCTAGTTACTTCACCCAATTTTTCAATCCTGGTTAATGGATCACCCTTGGAGACTTTCACTCCTTCAAGAGGCTTAAGGCAGGGAGATCCACTCTCTCCCTTTATTTTTATACTCATGATGGAAGGGTTGGGACGAAAGATCAGACATGCCAAGGTAGTGGGTTCAGTCAAAGGTCTCCAACTTTCTGAAGAGGGGCGCGCTTTAACACATCAACAATTTGTTGATGATACCATGCTGCAGGGAATCCCCACGGTCAAAGAAGCTCTTGCCTATAAGCAAATCCTGAGAGACTTTGCCATGGCTTCAGGTTTGGAGGTAAATCTCTCTAAATCTAAGATTTTTTTCTTTAATACTCACATTGCTATTCAAAGAAATATAGCCAAAATTCTGGGCTTCCAAAGGGAGCTCCTCCCCTCGAAATATTTGGGAGTTCCTCTTATAGCCAAACCTTTACACAAGAGCATATGGGAACCTGTAATTAAAAAATTGCAAGACAAAGTCAGGAAATGGACTTTTAGATCTCTAAATTTGGCTGGTAGGTTAGTGCTAACCAAAGCTGTCCTTCAATCCATCCCTGTCTTTATGCTATCTATTCTCCCAACTCCTCAAAGTGTCCTACATCAGCTCAGATCCATTCAAAGAGACTTCCTTTGGGGTAAGGGGGAGGATTGTAAGAAATGGGCCTTGGTAGCTTGGGATAAAATCTCCAAACCTAAGAGCTTTGGTGGTCTAGGTTTGGATGACCCTGACATACTCAGCAAGGTTCTAGGAGCCAAATTATGGTGGCGATGGGTTAAAGAGCCAGAGGCGCAGTGGGCAACGATTTGGAAAGAGAAATATGCCAGCACCTGGCATAACCATGATCTAATAAGAATGTCAGGTCACAGAAAGGGCTCGCACATTTGGAACAAGGCCTGGGATAACCGGAGTTTGGTCCAAGGAAACAACTTCTGGGAAATCAGAGAAGGAAATCTTAGCCTGTTCTGGGAGGATAGATGGCAACAAGAACCTATTTTAATAAACGAAGACCTAAGGGATCTCAAGGAAAACACAGATAGCAATAGACTTTCTAAGGTGAAAGACTTTTGGGAGCAAACCAATAACAATGAAAAATGGAGAATCTGGAGGAATTTCGATTTTAGGGATAACAACACCCTGAAGGCTAAAGCAGAAACTCTAAAGGAAATGTTAGATCAGAGGAAGATTCTAAAATCTGAGGGCCACGATCAGCTGAGATGGGGCAACAATAATGAGGGGGTTTTTAACCTCAAGGAAGCAAAGCTCATTCTCCTTGACCTTAACTCTCAATTTCCGGATAAAACCTGGCTTAACCTTTGGAGACACCAGGGTTGGATGAAAATTAAACTATTCATGTGGCTGGTTCAGCATAGAAAAATTCTGACCTGGGACAATATTAGGAAGAGGGGTATTTTGGGACCTTCCAGATGTCAGCTCTGTGAAGCTCAAGAGGAAACTATGGAGCACCTTCTCAACAGTTGTATGTTCTCCTCTAGTCTGTGGGATTCTTTTGCCTTTATTTTCCATCAGATGGATAGAGACAAAAATAATATTTGTAACACCCTGACCAACTGGAGGAGAGATTTTTCAGACCATGAAGTTCTTTCCACTGCTTGGACCCTCTTTCCGAGCTTCATTGTTTGGAATGTTTGGAAAGAGAGGAACAACCGAATCTTCAAAGATGAAAAGAGGACTTCCCATTGCATTTTTGAGCTGATCTTAAAACAACTCAAGGAAACAGTTAGTACCATAGTGCGAAATCTCCCTAAGAACCCTCCTTCGGCTACTGACCTGGGAATTCTCTGTGAACTGGGCCTGCAAGGCATATCTCCTCAGGGTCTGGATAGAAATCTTATCTCCCTGAAGAATGCAAATGATTTCTGGCATCCTCCTCCAAAGGGTTATCTGAAATACAACATAGATGGAGCTTCAAAAGGCAACCCGGGCACCGCTGGTTATGGAGGGGTGTTAAGGGATGAGAATGGCAGTGTCCTCTTCATCTTCCACTGTCATCTAGGACAAGCTACTAATAACTTGGTGGAATTGATGGCTATGGAGCAATGTTTGGATTTCCTGAATCAGGAAAATAGGAAAAATGTGATAGTGGAGGCTGACTCTGAACTTATTATCAATTCAGTCAAGAAAATCAGCGGGGGAACTAAGCCAGAAAAAGCCTCAAAAAATTGGAGACTAATTCAGGGCTTTCAATGGATTCAACACCACCTTCAGAGCCTTCGTACAACTGACTTTTAATATGTTCAAAGGTCGGCGAACAAATTGGCAGACTTGCTAGCCAACCAAGGTGTTATCAGTACAGAGAACAGAGTGGCATCAAAATGGCATGAGTTGCCTCAGAGCAGGTTAAATACGATTTTACATGAATAGGTAGAAAATCATAGGTTGGAGTTTTGTGGCAGAGCCTCGGCCTAGGAATCAAGTTGACTCGACCTTCGCATTTGACTGCCTGTCGATTGGCCTTGCTTCCTTTCCGACTAACTTTTTGGTGGATTGTTCCTCCTTCATTAGCTCGGGATGGGCGGGAGTCTTGAATGGCACTCTCGGCGGCCGCTTTCCTGGGAGTTTTCTGAATAGTATCGGCAAAATTGACTTAGGAGAGGTTTCCAGGAGATCGCATACCTCGCAGGCGGAAAGTGGTTTTTTTCGTTTGGGCAGCGATTCCTTTCGGGAGGCGGCACGTGGCGGTGGGGCTGGTTTGAATACCGCTGCCATCGCATGCTATTTTTCGGCATTCTTGGTAGGTGCGATAAGATCCGTGACCGTCAGATACATTTATGTAAATCAACGGCGGTGAAAGGTCGAGTAGGTTGGTGGCAATGCCAGTTAAGTGTCGTGCTTCTTTCCTCTGCGATATTGTCTGGTGTCGTTGGATTGGGCCCGACGGATCATCAATGAAGATTTAGGAGAAAAGTTTGTTTGTTGGTGGGTTATGCGTGTGCCCTTCAATGTAGGCTGGTTTCTTTGGGGCACGATACTCTCCATGTCTTGGAGGGCCGGTGGGGCCCTTTTATCTTTTGCTCTGTTTCGTCCACTGCTTAGGTTCAATTTTGGCTTATTCCTGTTTAGCTTTTATGTGTTGAAAGGCTAGTTTTTTGGGGCCGAGACTTTTGCCTTGGCCCGTTCTCGGCTCCTTTGGGGGGTCTCTCTCCTGCGCCACTTTTCTGTGTGGTTTTTTGTAAATTTTGTACATTATTAATGTTAAAGAAGGTCCTACTCTTGCTTCAACAAAAAAAAAATATGAAATTAAAATAAAATTTTAATAAACAATACTAATCAATATTCTTAAGCCTTAACACTTCAAAATACTGTAGAGCATATACTGTGTATTAGTATAAATTTGGAAAAAAAGTCAAGAGAAAAATTACTGACATAAATATGAAAAGTCAGAGAAATATAGACAAAATGATGAGGCAAATATGTACCAAATTGAAAGGTTCTTTAAAGGAAATACGATACATCAAATAAGAGGAAAAAATATATCATATATGTCATGTTCATAAAGAGAGGGCTTGCCTTGAAAAATATTTAATAATGATTTTTCAATAATAATTAATTCATGTCACAACTTTTTTAATATTTAATAATGATTTTTCAATAATAATCAATTCATGTCACAATTTTCGTAATAAAAATGATAAAAAATCATTACCTAGGTGGTGGAAAACCAAGCGAACCCAAACTCAAGCTAGTCTTATGCGGGCATATGACTATGACATGAGGTGAAATAATCCATAGTGTGAATAAGGATATCAGTTGAATTATACAAAATGACAATGATGAATGTACAACTACTTATTATGCCCTTTGTATAGATAACGAGGGGCTTGTAGTGATGGACAAGCATTCTTTTTATGCTTCAAAGGATGTTTATTTTTTAAATGTAGAAAAGAAGAGTTCTTCCTAGAAAAATTCTACAGTTGTAATGAGATAATACTTACAAGCTATGCTATGAATAAATTATGACAAAGGATTTTTCTTGAGGACACTAATAATGGATAATATTATTGTATGGAAAAATGTGTAAAGATGTGTCTCAAAAACCAAGTTGGGCCTGAAACTTGGAGGGTCCTCTTTTCTTCAAGAGGTGAAAGAAGATACATCAGTGACGATTTTCTTTAGTATGCAGATAAAATATATGAGCGGGGGCCGTCTTTATGTGTTGGATACCTTGTCTAGACCCGAGACTAAGGCTTCAAGGGTTTGGGTATAACGTAAATAATAAAAACTAATGATTGGTGTCTTTATTAAATTTAAAGTGATGAGATTGTCCATAAGATATCTAAAGACCTAGAGGAAAATACATCCAATGCTCAGTCATACTGATATTAACAACACATACATAATTTTTTATTGGCCAAATGATTTCAGGAATAGTGGTATTATGACTACGAGGTGCTCATATGGATAAGAGGAATTACCCACAGATGTGAAATAATAATTAGCATGCAGAGACTAGGAAGATAAAGACTAGGGTATTGTGGGTCATTGAAGAAAATCGACATAGTTTTTGAGACAACACACACAAAGCCTTGAGATAATACACACAATGGGAGAGCGGGGTAAGAGGGTTTTCCCTGTCAACTTAAAATAAAACATGACATTAATCATTAATTACATACCATAACCATACACAAGAGAGATGACATACCTTATTTGTTCAAGCCTTTATGCTCAATAATCTGATTCTGGTAATTTCCACATCTCCCAGTTCTTGGAATTTTCCATTTCTTGCTAACTCCCTCAAGATTTCAACCGCACACCTTGACTCAACTAACAATAAAAACCTCTGGAAAGGTGGTCCAAGGGTTATTTTAGTTAATTTAGGGGAGTGGTGATGAAATCAATGGCTATTATAATAGCACAACATTCATTTACTATGTTAATTGACAAACACCACCAATGCACAAATCCTTAACAAATTAGTCATGCCATAATTTTTTGTTTCAAGCCAACTGTGCAACAAAAAGTAGCCACATAGGATGAAAAGTAGTTAAACGCAATACGATATCTGAGGTTTTCACGTGGCCCATGTCCAATCTTTCTATGTCAACTCCCCTATTCATCAAACAAACATCATAACTACTGAGATGCCAAGGAGATCTGGGTGTATAAGTTGTATAAATCAACATTTAAATCTACAATCGAATATTACAATTGTCGAGTTGTCAAAGCTTGCTTATGAAAGCATGTGAGAATCTTCCTGTATAGGCATGCTATATGTTTAAACCTTTTGATGAGAATCAAAACCCAAACACGTTTGCAAGGAAAGATCACAATTAGTCTCCACGTCAATATATATTGTATCATATTCCAGGACTAGAGTATCAACTCATGATCAACTACCGCCATAAGAAAGAAAGAAAAAAAATAAATATAGAATATCAATGGCATTAATATGTAATTAAACCTGACTCGAACTTTGTGATGTTGAATTGGCATAACTTTCTCGATGTTGAAAATATTGAGAGGGGGGTGAATCAATATTTCTTATTAATTATTAACTTATGGATTTCAGAGATCTGTGGCTTGAATCTTTTGAATCATTGACCGAAGAATCCACAGTTTTAACATTTTTGTACCAACGTTTCAAATCCCAAATGGGATCCATCATCAGGATATGAGAATGATGATGACAGAAGAGCAACAAAGAAATAATAAATAGTGACGAGGATAAAACTTTTAGAATAACAAACTGTCGGCTGAAATAATTTTTAATTAATTTTATATAATTTAATATTAATTTGTTTTTAATTTTTTTTTTTTAATTTGTTTTATTAATTATATATATATATATATATAATATTAAATTGTTTTAATATTAATTTGTTTTAATATATAGTATTAATTTTCTTTAATATTAATTTGTTTTATTAATTTGTTTTAATATTAATTTGTTTTATTAATTTTATACCTAGATCTAAATGAAATTAATATTAATTCTAATATGAAATTAATTTTATACCTAGGGAAATATTAATTCTAAAATGAAATTGATTTTATACCTAGGGAATATTAATACTAATATGAAATTAATTTTATATCTAGGGAAATATTAATTCCTAAATAATTTAATTAAAATATTAATATTAATCATATTATATTAACCATTATAAATAATTAATATTTATAATAAATTAATATAATGATTAATATATTACTCAATAGCAATAAAGAAATTAATAAATTCTAGAATTTAATGGAAATTCTATACCTAGATCTAAATGAAAACAAAGACTGAAGACACAAGAAAGGAGAGGGATAACTTACCTGCTGAGGCCTTTACCAGGGGATGCGCTTGCGATTTTTATTTCTTTGATCAAGGGAAGCCAGCTCCCGCTAATCTCCACGCCATTATCTCTGTTCAGATTATGAGGATGTTTGATAATTTCAAGCGCTTCTCTGATCTTTCGTCTCTGATGTTGCTCTTCCCTAGCGATAATTGATGCGCTTTCCAGACAGATATGGTGTTTAGTTTTTAAGGAGTGCTCTGCCAGGGCTGAAGTACGAGATCTTCCGTTCTTAATATCAGCGCCATGTTCCTTGAGTCTTGTCTGGAGGGATCGACCTGTTTCACCAATGTAGCTTTTTCCACAGGAACACTCTATTTTATAAACTCCTTTAAGCTGATGATTGTCGATATCATCTTTAACAGACTTCAAACTTTGTCTGATAGTACCTGGAGCTGAGAAATGAGTGATAATGTTTTTCTTTTTTAGGATTTTAGCGATTTTGTCCGTAATCCCATGGATATACGGTAGAAAAACAATACCACAATTAGGCTGGTCTTGAGCCTTAGGCTCATGAGACAACAACTTTCTTTCAGCTTTATCTATGGCCTTTTTAATTTCCTGCTCCTTGTAGCCTATACTTTTAAAAGTTAAGATTAGATGCTTCTTCTCTTCCTCCAGGTGCTCTGAGTCGGAAATTCGAAGGGCTCTGATGGCCAGCGTGTTTAGAACACCAAACTTCTGTGCAGGGTGATGGTGGGAATCAGCATGGAGGTAACTCTCTGTGTGGGTTGATTTCCTGAAAACCTTATGGCCCAAAGAGCCATCCTCTTTTCTGATGATTAGGACGTCTAAAAACGGAATGCTCTTGTTTTCTTCAAGTTCCATTGTAAACTTTATATCTGGAGAGATCGAATTTAAGTGAGTGAAAAACCTTTCGAGTTCTGCTTTACCATGAGTCCATTTTATATTGGTGTCATCGACGAATCGCTTCCACCAGGCTGGTTTCAAAGGATATGAATTCAGGGCCTTCTTTTCAAAGTATTCCATGTATAGGTTGGCCACTATTGGCGAAAGGGGGGACCCCATTGCCACACCGGATGTTTGTTCATAAAATACTCCTTGGAAGGTGAACACAGTCGACCTTAGGCAGATCTCAGCCAGCTTTGCAGTCCCTGGATCAGCAACTTCTTTTATAACCTGAATGGCTTCATCAAGAGGGATCTTAGTGAATAAGGATACCACGTCGAAGCTTACAAGGATATCATCATGTTCCAACTTCTCATTCTTAATAAGATTCACAAAGTCCTGGGAGTCCTTGATGAAGGAATCAGTGTTTCCGACAAGGGGCTTAAGAATTTTTGCAACATATTTCGCAAGCTCATAGGTTGGGGAACCAATAGTATTAACTATTGGTCTAAGGGGGACCCCTTCCTTATGGATTTTGGGTAATCCATAGATTCTGGGAACAGTTTCACAGGAGGGGATCAACTTCTTTTTTAACTTTTCGTCGAGGTTTGAATTAGAGATAATCTTCTTTACATCCTTCACGATTTTGGGGATGGGATTGCTGCTTAGCTTCTTATAACTGCCACAATTTAGGTGATCATTCATCTTACAAACATAATCTTCTTTGTCCAGTATGACCGTAGCTCCTCCTTTGTCTGCTTTAAGAACCACGACCTTGTCATTGCTTCGCAAGGAATTGAAGGCTTTTTGTTCCTCTTTACTCAGGTTGCTTTTGGGAATTTTGGTTTTCCTCATGATGAGAGAGCATTCTTGCCTCAATGTTTCTTTATCCTCCACAGTAAGGTTACTGATCCCCTCCTCTATGCTACAAATCATCTTTTCAAAGGGAAGGTTTTTAGGTGTCACTGCAAACCCCAGACCTTTGCTGAGAATATTAATGACTACAGGATCCAATTCCAGAGAGGACAGGTTAACCACTTTTCTTTTTGATTTATCATTCTGCTTTCCACTGCCCATCTTTATTAATGTGTCCCTGCTCTGTGAGTTGGCAAAGTTATCTGATTTCTGAGGAATCATTGGAGTCACTAATGCCGACAACCCCTTGCCATCTGTGATGTGACTGTCCTTTGCATGGGAATTCAACGAATTGGCTCCATCATTCTGATCCTTAACCAGAATGTTTCCATCACTAAAACCACTGATTATCCCCAAATTTGGATTTTCTTCTTTTGAATTCTTATCCCATCTGCTATTTTCTCCAGCGTTATTACTATCACCTGCGTAGTTAAAACCTCCAGTGCTGACCATATTTGAATCACAGCTATTGATATTTCCTTGATTCATCAAGGTCTCTGCGCAGTCTATACTCAAACCTGCGTAGCTACTTCTTGTGTTGACCTTGATTAACTCATATGCTGCGTTAATGCTACCACCTTCTGCGCAGTTAATACCTCCTGCACAGTTAATACCTCCAGCGTTACTGCTACCACCTCCTGCGTTGATCATTTCTGCGCAGTCCACACTCTTTTTATCTCTGCTGTCATCTTCAATATTATCCATTTCTGCGCAGTCTTTGTGATCATCTTCAATATTACCTGCGCAGATAGGTTTTATACTCTTCTTATCTTTGCTGTTATTAATACCTGCGCAGATAGGTTTAATACCTGTGTCTTTACCTTCAACGTTCATAATTGGACAGGCATTGGTTTCTGCGCAGCTGCCTTCTTTCGAATTGCTGATCCCTGTGCAATTGACTTTCTGGGTTGAGACTTCGTTTTGGGAATGGACTGCGCAGCTAACATTCTTTACATTCTGCGTAACTCTAGTGGCGGGGTTCAGGGATCCAATTTCCTCAGATTTATTTAATAGTCTAGTCAATTTCTTGCGCTGCCTTACCAGAGCAATCTGTCCTTCATTATCAGCTTTGAGAGCAGTCCTTGCATCAATAATAGCCCAGAGATTCTTACTGACGCTGTTAGCAAGCTTAAGGTGGGATGAGAGAGCTAAACGACCCAGGTTTTCCAGAGCAGCTCTAACCCTTCTGATTTCTGACCGAACTAGAGAGAAGCTTAGTTGAAAAAACGCTTTATTATTATATCTGTTCTGTAGTTTATGCTTAACCTGAGCGAATGGAGGAATGATCTTGTTATCCCGACAGTTTTTGAGAAAATGTAAATCTGCTGCTCTTCTTGCTATCCTCACTCTCGATTTTTCGAGTAAAAGGATATCACTCCAAGTATCCCCTTCGTACTGGGACAAGATTATGGATTTCAGAGATCTGTGGCTTGAATCTTTTGAATCATTGACCGGAGAATCTCTCTATGGCATGTGTGCGATTGAGGCCCAAAACCCTAAAGCAAATATGCGAGCTTTAGACCCTGCAAATTCACCTTCGTGCGAACCAATTCCTCCGCGGACCTACCTTAGAGCTGTGCGAACCAAAAGAAAAGAAATAAAATAGAAGAATGATGCATGATGATGTCAAAATGAGGTATAGGTCACTTGTATTTATAGCCTTCCAAGGGTGTCCAATTTGCTTTTGGGGTCGACATGATCATATGCACATGTGGGATTTTAATTCAAAAATACACTTTCTCTTTTCCAAATTTGATGATATTTAGGTCGATTTTGGTCCTCTCGAAAAGAGGAATTCAATGCAAGCATCATATCCATCAAATGAGCTGTAGAAAGTGTAATTTGTCCCTAGTTTCCAATTTTAACACTCCCTCTCAACTAGGGAGAATTCCACCTTCATCATGTCATGTGAATCCTATCATCAATTCATATCCAATCTCAAGTATCTCATCATCTCGTATCATCACTATTCATCTCGATTCACCTCTTGCTTATTCTTACTTATCTCTTAATTTTCCCTTCCCATATGCTGAACATTATCGAATCTAAAAGAAGAATAATTTGAATGTGAATGTATTGACTAAACTTGTGTTTGCAGGTGATCAGAATGTGCATATTGGTATGTAATTTCAATTTGATCGTAGATGCTAGTGTATGATAGTGTATGATAACAATTTCATGAGATTTGAACTATTGGCTTGACTTAGTGAGTATATTGGCTTGAATGATTGATAATGATTTAAAACTTTGACTTGATGTTGAGATATATTTTGGGCTATAGATATCATTGTGATAACAAATTTGGGTTTTGACCTAATGACTAATGATTTGATTTGACGACTGATGATTTTCCTTGATAACAATGCTATATGGGCATAGTGACTTTTAGTGACTTATATTGGTATTCATTATACATTATGTATTGACATCATTAGCTTTGACACATTGGTTGAAGTATAAACAACAATGATTCGGTAAAGTAATCTCACAATAAATGGATGAAACCTACATGACTTATCTTTGATGTATGCATCGAGTGACAAAAATGATTTATATTATGATCATGAGTATGGATTGATAAATTTTGATTGGATAGTGATTGGTAAATAAAAGGTTGGTGTAACTTGATATTTGGAATTAAGCTCTACCTATCACCTGGTCCAAAGAGTTTGTGATATTGATGAGTTTGATATTTGTTTTGATCCGACATCTAAACTTTGATGAGCTGACTTAGTTGATTTGATTGCATAGTACTGATTTGTGTAAGGCTAAGCATATTGCTTTGGTCAAGTGTTATGTTTTCAAAAAGAATTATATGAAGCAAGCTCCATGATCTTGATAAGTCCGCATTGATAGTTATTTGGTGAAGCGAGAATGACGTGTCGATCCAAACCTCTACTTAAAAAATGGTTCAAGATGTGACTTTGATTTTGGTTTTATATACTGATGGTCTAATCTCGACAAGTAATGAGCCTCTCGACAAGTAAGAGGGAGTTGATTTCCAAAGATTGAAATAATGAATCAATTTCTAAAGTTTGGAAAAGAAAATATCTATTGCAAAGCTATTGAAGAGTTTTTGGAAAGTGGAAATTCAAATACTTGGTCACTCCAATTGAATTTAAAGAAGTTGTGAAGAGATATTGTTGAACTTGACTTGGCAACTGATAGTTGGTTGAAGCATTTATTTTCCGTTTGAACACCCATCCATATACATAGATGTTGTGCATAGAACCTAAGTGAATTCCTAATTGAGCCGCTTCATATGCATTGAGTTTCCGTCGAGCTCACTTCGATATATTGTCATGGGATGATCTATCTTTGGTCTGAGACTTTCTTCCTATATGCGACTAAATGGATGTACTGATGATGTTTGGTATTATTATCGATGAGCGCATCTAGGTGCTACGTTAGTATGAGCTCTGCCATGATATCTTGGATGAGAGATCCGTAGCACAACTAAGGTTGAGTACGATGTTGTTGGCATGATCAGTTGTGAGGCAAGAAGAAAAATCTACTTATAAAGTTGTTTGAGTAGGTTTTGGATATGAAATGGATACATTGCAATGACAAAGAGTGGAAATTGACTCGTAAAGAATCCCGTATATAGATGGGACTGAGATACCTTCATTGATACAATATTTTTGTACGAGACAAGGTTAGGCTTGTGGTTGGCATCTCCTTGAGAGGGAGGATGACTATGGTATCATTTTTGTGATATATATATATATATATATCTATATATATATATATATATATATATATATATATATATATATATATATATATATATATATATATATCTATATATATATATATATATATATATATATATATATATATATATATATATTTGTTCTAATATGATATTTAATTTAATGAACAAGAGACAATTTCTATTGAGACATGATGATTACCATATATGAGCATGATGATATGCTTCCGATCTACAGAAAGCATTGCTGATCGAGGACATTGAAGCAACTCTTCCCCCTTGTTTGTGCTCCCAGGGTGAGGAATTGAGACATAGGGCTCATGGGGTTGAGGGATCTCTGGAAAATAGGGAATCATCCCTATCTGTTACCCATAGGGTTGGAGATGGTGCTCCCCTATCTTGGTCTTTACAGAGTATACCCCAGTTGGAATCATACCCATAAGCTAGGCTTGTTGGGATTGTCCCTCCCCGTTTTTCCAATGGGTTGAGGAGGCTTGGGGCATGTGATCCTTACCTTTTGGTAAGTCAGGTACCTAACCCATGCTCAGATTATGATGCAGGTGTTCTATCGCATGACTCTTAAGGGTCATTGATGGGAAGATTGGTAGGAAATAGGATGGGTTGAGGTGTTCCCCCCTATATCACCTATTTATCGATATGGGGTTGTAGATGTTTAGCTCCCCCATGAGATTCCGGGTTGAGATTTGCTCCTTGATGTGATTTTGAGATGTTCTCTCTGATGTTTATGTGGGTCTTAGATTTGAATCCTCGCTGATGTTTCTCGGGTGGTAGAATTAGGATCCACGGTAGCAGTGGCTCACCGATGAATAGAGCGTTGTAGCTTAGGCTGTCAAATTATTCTTCTTTTAGATTCAATAATGTTCAACATATGAGCAGGGATAATTAAGAGATAAGAATGAATAAGAAAGAGGTGAATAAAGATGAACAATGACGATACAAGATGATGATATACTTGAGATTGGATATGATTTGATGACAAGATTCACATGACATGATGTAGGTGGAATTATCCCTAGTTGAGAGGGAGTGTTAAAATTGGAAAATAGGGCCAAATTTCACTTTGGACAACTCATTTGATGTATATGCTGATTGCAATGTATTCCTCTTTTCGAGATAGCCAAAATCAACCTAAAGATCATCAAATTTGGATAAGGGAAAGTGTATTTTGGAATTAAAATCCCACATGTGCATACTTGATTAGGTCGTCCCTAAAGCAAATTCGACACCCTTGGAAGGCTATAAATATAAGTGACATTTACCTCATTTGAACATCATCATGGTTCATTCTTCTATTTCTTTCTTGTTTTTGGTTTGAAAAGGTCTAAATCAGGTCCATGGAGGAATGGGTTCTCATGAAGGTGAAATTGGAGGGTCTGAAGCTCACATCTCTGTTTTAGGATTTTGGGCCTCAGTCGCAGGCATGCCACGGAGAGATATCGACTACAGTTGCTTGCTTCCAAGCTCATCCGTGTGACTGAAGCCTTTCTATTGCACGAAAAATATGTCTTCCATGTGCCTGAGATTTGGGTTTTGGTTTTTTAGTTGTCCGAAGTTTCCTCTCATTGAATGCCGGGGTTCAACAGTTGACCGCAGACAGTGACAATTGATTATAAGATTCAAAAGAATGGTTTTGAGTATGAGCATTGTTGGGCTCATATCATGTATATTTTTTAGCTGCTTTTTGTTAGATAGTTATATGAATGAAGATATGGATCAATGTACTCTATTTTGTCGAATCATTCAATTACAATATAATAAGAAGAAGAATTTGAAAGGGCTTTCCCCATAATGGGTTTTACCCTGGTCTTCGACCAATCCTAATGTATCTATGTGTGAATTATTTTCTTATATTGTTCCTTTATGTTCCGCTGCATTGATGATGATGATATTGTTCTTTCTACATAGTTGAATATGTTGTTAAATAATGATGTAAATATGAATAATGCAATGATGTTATGGGGTGAATTTAATGTGTTAATGATGAAATGAAATTATCAAAGAAAATAATAATATAGCGCTAAGAAAAATTAACAAATTACTCTTATAATTCCCTTCACAATAATGCCTTTATAATTTTTCACAAGACTCTAAATTACATACCACTACTTATGCAATGATTTTGAATTGTTTTACAAAATCCCTTTGATGTTGGTTGATGCTGATGGTGAAACTTGGAGCATTTTCTGCCTTTATTTTTTGTAGATAATGATCACTGATGAAAGACCTTTCTGTCAATACCCCTCAAATGCACAATGTCCTTTAGATCAGAATTGCAAGACAAGACCCTAACTGCAATGAAAACCTCAATTGTCTAGATGATGTAACTACTCTGTCCTTGATGATAAGGTTGTACTGTAATGAAGATAGTCCTATAGGTGCCACTACTTACTTCTTGAAACTATTGTAGATCACCCTCTCTGACAGCGATGATGATATTCTTACTAATGATTGATCTTTCAGTCTAATATTGTGCAAATGCACTTCTATTTGGAGTAATTCTCTATCCTTGTGATTAGTGATAAATATACTACTACCAACCTTTAGCCACTAAAAAAAAATTGTGAAACTCTTCTTGTCCTTCTAGGCTGCCAAACTTCTTGTAGGATGATGTCTTGAGGAACCACTTGAAGATGAAAGATGAGTATACTTCAAACTGTTGTCTTTAGTAAATGTTGATGACTTCAACTGTTATACTGCATATTTCCATAGGTAGTATCCTTGATAAAAGCTCCAACAATCATGTCACTGTACAATTTGAATTTTAGTGAAGTCAACTTAATCTGGATTGTAGGAGTATCTATATATTTATGTCCAGATCATTTACTCCATTGATTGCAAGTCACAATGATATTCAATGGTAGAAGAAACCCTTGATAAAAAGACAAGTCACACTTCATAGATTTGATGTTATTGTGGCTTGAACTTTAATGAGTCAGTTTCAACATGCATTATTCAATGTAGCATGCATATATATTAATTATGCATTATTCAATGTATGCATATATGTATATATACACCTTTACAATGAGCCCATGACTAGGTAATGAACGAGATCTAGATCAAGATTTAGTCCTGCTACTGCTCAGAAATACACTTACGAATCACAAGGTAAGATCCTCAAATAGACCACAGGGTATGGAAATTCTGTAGCAATACTAGTGCCATAGAAAGGGCTGAAATAACTTCTACAAAACAAACTTGATGACTGAGCCTTGTGCATCCTAATATTTCTGTGTGATTAGGTGTCAAATAAGCTCCTTCAATCCGCAATCTTGATCAAAATTTTTCTTCTTCGCTGGTTCTGTAACAAGTGCCCTAGCTGCATGTATAATCACTATAGGATATGTTATCACTCAGGTTGTTCCCTGCCTCCGGAAGGGAATACGGCCAAGGTAACCACTAACCAATCTTTTAGCTGCAGATTCTAGCCAATCTGCAACCAGAGAGGGCTCTCTCTTTGTAATTTAGCTTTGTTTTGGAGTATTTTAGGCTAGTTATGATGCACAGAGTTTGGTTTTTTGTTTGTTGGATGGTGATCTCAAATAGAGCTAGGATGCAAGTCCAGAACATTTTATACCATTGGGCAATGGGGTCAATGATGGTGTACTGCTGAAGGTGTTTTTTCTTTTTGGTAAAGGGCAATGCTACAGAGCAAGATAATCAGTCTTGGAACAATTCTTAGATTTGGAAGTTTATGGAATGTAAGATAGTGGATGAAGGGTAGTCAAGAATCCTTGATCATGCTGGCAGAGGGAAGGTGCTTGAATATTATCAAGGAGCAATTAAGAATTCCTAAATAGTATTCAAAATGAAAGAATTAGTGAAAACAGGAGCAACTAAGAATTCCTATTTATGACTAATTCTGAAGAAAACATAATTAATAGCAGAGATTGAACACAGAGTGTATTTAAACAAATTCTGGGCTATTCTTTTTCTCTGTTACTAAGACTATGAAACATGTATGAAATTTGCAAACACAGAAAACATAAACGCAGGTTAGAGCAACTTATTGATCCATAGAAAGACACAAGAATTCTGTAGCAGTTCCCAGAACATCAAATCCACATTCAGACGGTCCAACAACAGTGAACTTCAACAGCCTTTGTATTAGACAGTCTCAAAATTTACAGCGCAGTCCAAAGAGAAAATCATCAACCCCAAATACATTTTATGGGGAGGTCTTTATAAAAAAATGAGATACAAAATATCTTGTAGATAAGTCTTCATGCAATAACTTCCTTCACCAACTCTTCAAAAGAAGTAAATAAGAGAAATAAATGCCACAGTAAATGTTGGTGTGCTAGTTGTCCAATTTGTCAGAGATATTTGACTTTCTGGACTAAGTGAGTCGGCTGATGGCTGCATCTTTATTCTGTGTTTCCTGCGTTTGCTGTCTTGCTGTCTTTCTGTGTCATCAGTGCTTGATCTTTTCATTAATGAGCTGCAGTCACAATTTGGCTTCTTCTTTCTGCTGTTTTTACTTTTTTGATAGGTGGCCCGTGTCTTTGAATTTGCTGACCTGTAGCTGACCCAAAAAGAGGAAACAGAAACAAAATCACCTTGGTAAAATTTCCAGCATTCTCTGCCACCAGTCTTCTGTAGGCAACTGATGTCTTTGTATTTTTATTCGTGTTTCATCAGCTTCAGTATATCTATAAAAGTTGGGCTGGACCTCAAAAAGGTGATTTATCTCATGTTCAATGTAGAACAGATTTTCTAATTTATCATAAAGACTCTGTCCAGAGGGAGGCCCTGTTTCTTCTGAGGTGCTAGAGGATGCTGTAATTTGATTGGCAACATAATTATTCACCCTGGTGGTATACTGTTCATTTGTTAGCAGCCTTCCACTGCTGGTTAATATGATGGGTAGTCCTTTGCTCTGTAATGTTGCAAACTTTATTTTGAAGTCATTTATTTCTGCCTGCATTTCTTGACATTTTCTTTCTAGAGTCTGTACAAAATTTCTCAGGGTCAGCACCTTCTTCACTATCAAAATAGTATCTGTCCGGTTCCTGATATCTAGAGCTGCCAGCTGCTCTTTAGTATGAGTGTTCAAAAATTGAATCATCCTATTGGCTTGCTCAGGCATATTTCCCAATGATGCTCTAGCCTTTTGAGTGTCAAATTGAGCTTGGCCTATCAATTCTATTTGCTCATGTATAGTCTGGATTGATTGCCATTGGTCAGTGATAGATTGGCCAATCTTGGCCCATAAGATTTTCTTGATTTTAGCCAGAGTTCTATCTAGAGTAAGCTCTTTTTCTAAGGACTTTATTTTATTGTCCAAGGCTTTTATTTCCCTTGTTTTCTCAGCCACTGTTACCTTGGACTTGTCATAGCTTACTTCAAGTTTGGCCAACTTTTCCTTGGCCTCTTTTAGCTCTGTCATTTGGACCTCTAGCTCTTTGACTGCTTTCATCATTTCTTCCATACTCAAGCTAGACTCTGGTGTTGTTGTTGTTGTTGCGGTAGGATCCGTAGTTGTTGTACTTGTTGTTGATGCTGGAATGACAGGAGGAATTGCTGATGCTGCTGTAGGAAGGGCAGTGGGGACTGTTGGAGCTGTTACTGGTGGCTGGGAGGTTGACTCTCCCTGCTTGCTTTGCAATGCTTTCTCCAACTCTTCCTCCATTTGAATTATCCTTTGATTCATCCTCATGAGCAAATCCATTGTATCTTCACCTTATTTCTCTTGCACAAGTTCTGTAGTTTGAGGGTGCATGGTTGCGGGTAGCCTTAGTTGCTTTCTAAGTGCAGCAATATCTTCTTCCTTTTTTCTTATGAGGGCTTTGATGCCCTTGCCATCCTTAGGATCATGCCTTAGTTTCATAATAATTTCCTCCAATGTCTTTATTCTATTGTCTTTGGCCAAGGAAGACATTCTCTCCAAATCCAATTGAGTATTTGTATTTTTCAATGATTCCTTCAATTGGTGGGCCAGCATTGCCTTGTCTGCTAGAGTAGCATAGACCATTTCACCTGTCTGCTTGTGTAGCTCAATTTGGTCCATCGGGTGTATGTCCTTGGCGAGGACCTCTAAGTTTGTCTTTATGTAATCTGCAATTGTTTGTGGCTGTGGCACCTTAGGCTTGAAATGACTTAAAATCATTTTCTCCTCCTTAATGTCATAAGCTGCCATTAATCTCTGCTGTTTGGAGGGTGTTGTCTTCAGAAATTGATCATACAACTGTATCCTCAATATCTCATTTTGGGCCTTGATTTCCATGAAGGTTCCTTTAATGCCAGATGGTTGTGCACCTTGCTGCCTTGAGGAGGATACCTCCATACCATGTTGCCTCTCTGTTTCCTGTCTTTGGGAGCTGATGGATGTTTGCTGACTGGTTCTCTCTCCCTCCTTGGGCTCTCTATGACTTCTTCACTAATTTCCTCTTCAATTTGAGGATCTATTCTTTGCCTCTTGGCCTCTGGCTGCTGTGTTGAGCCACTAGCAGGTGTAGTTTCTTCCCTATCCCGCTTCTTGCCTCTTTCCTCATTGAGAGGAGTCTGTAAAGCTGGTACCTGTGGAGCCTCTGTCTGCAGTGGAGGGGTTTGCCCTTGACTCTGTTCCGTTGAAGTAGTTGGTTGTTCTGTCATTGTTTCTTGCTCTGCATCAACTACCTCCTTGCCCTTTGCTGTCCCTATTGCTGGTGTAGACCTTTCTTGGGCAGCTTGTGGAGCAGCAGCTGATGTGCCTTCTCCCACTTGCTTTGGCAGTTTGAATGTCACCTGCTCAAAAGAATCCAAGTCAAGAGTTTTTTCCAAATCTTTTACATTTTGCTCCATTATTTCTTCTTGGGTGAATTCTTCAACTAGTGTCCCTGCCACCCACTCATCTTGGTTGGAAAATTGTTCAATCTGTGAGATTTTGCAATGTTCATAGGATGACAGCCTATATTTTATTTTTCTGGCATTGATAAAACCATTTGGGTCATAAGGAACCTGTTAGCGCTTGGAATTCACCTAGGCTGAGATAGACAAACTCTCAAGGCTACATCAAACCATTTCACCTCGTAGCTAGCCCTACGAGGTATGAGAAGGCTCTCTCGGGTCAGATTCGGTAGATCTTTCAATATGATAAGCTGACCAATTAGGAATAAAGATTTTAGGCTAGTAAATTGATAAGGGGGGTTGATTTAAAGATTTTTGGGGTTTTTGGTGGCAATTGGAGGGAGTGCAATTTAGGGTGCGGGGATTGGGCTCAGTTTTTGCAGGGGGATCTTTGGGGCAAGGTAGGAGTGAGTGCTGATGCCTTAATCTGAGATGGATGATCAGGAATGATAGAGGAGGAGCTAAAGAGGGCAAACAACAACTTTGAATCCTCTTTAGACAGTGGAAAACATAGATATTGAACAAAATTAAAAGCTGAGCATGGCATGCATGAATTCAAACTTTATCACTTCATCTGTTCAATTAGCAGCAAAGAAAGAGATGGAACACATAAAAACACTTACAATAACATGTAGAGAACACACCATCAACACAACAATCCACAAGAATCCACAATGATGTCTGCAAAACCCTGGCCTTCCTTTTCCTTAATTTGCAGTAATAGATGTACAATATACAATAATGCTTCTCCCACAAGAGTCCAACCATGAAAATGAGCAAGAGAAGACATAATATAGACCATCTAACTCCTTTCCCCACCTCTAGGGGTCGAGCTCAGCTTCCTAGGAGCAGTTTGAACTAATTCTAAACTAAGCACTAGATAATAGGCAGTCCAACAACTTGCCTCTATTACTTAGCTAGCTCATCCATGCATTAATTATTCACTTTTTACATCAAGGAAGCTTCTAGAAGGGTAAAGAGAGATAAAATCTATCAATGTGCCATGAAAATTATACATTCATCCATCATCTACAAGTAAAAATCATCAGCCAAGGTGAAAACAGTGTTTTCTGGCCTGAAAAGTCAAAACTGCCAAATTCAGCTCGAGTGGTCGCGCCCCCTGCTCGATGGTCGTGCCCTTTTGTAGCAACTTTTGAGTGGGTTGCAGTTGTCCAAATCAGGTGCAAGATGGCTCATTGGAAAGCTTGGTCTGTCTACTTTCCATCCCAAGTGGAATTTCTGGATTTGGAGTTGATTTGACCCCTCAAAAGTTAATTCTCCCAAGGTCACTTTCTGCAACTCAAAAAGTGGGCAGAAAGTCATTTTTTTGATGTATTTTGAGCTTTTGGAGGCCCAAATCTCAAAATCAAGTTGACCCCAAGTATAGGTAATTCTAGTTTTTGCATACCCTTTCCAAAAATGTCAACTTTTTGCAATTCCGAGCAATCCTTACGAGTGGTCGCGCGGGGGGTGAGACCACTCCACAGGCAAAAACCTGTAAATTTCCAAAAAATTTCCAAAATGCTCCAAAACTCTCAATTTTTTTTTATTTTTCTGCTGGATGAAGGCTAATGAGTACCATGGTGAGTGAGAGAAGCCTCAGCCAAGATACGGAGTGGATTGGCCTTCTTCTTCTTCCCGAGAGCTTCGGTCAACCTTCTTTGGAATATTTTCATCTTTGCCTTGCAAACATGCATCCTTCCTCTCTTTTATGATGACCACCTTTGCCTCCCTTACGAGGCCTCTGCTGTGTCTCAACCTCCGTAGAAGAAGACCGGTCATCACCTTGCTCATTAGTCTCAGTGGTTGACATGATGTTATTGAGCAAGGTGAAATAAATAAGTCAAGATGACTGCTGCCCTGCCTGCAAAAATGCTGAGAAGTATGCTGTTTTCAAGGGGGAAAAATCATGAGGGAAATGTTAGGGGAGGGAATTTACATAAGGAAAGGGAAAAAATATATAAACAACAGGGAATTTTGAAGGAAATAATCACATAATGTCAAATATGTCATTCCATCTCTCATCATTTGCAAATTAATACTTTATTAGGGAAAATTTGTATTTTGAGCACCAAGGGAAAGGAAAATAAAAATCTTCATCATGGAGGAAATAATGGCATGGGCATAGGGGAATAGGGTAGCATCAATGATGTACAAGTAACAGGCTGCTCCTTTGCTTATTTTGTCTTTTAATGCCTTTCATAAGCATACCCTGTTTTTTCACATGTAAAAATGGCCATTTGATGCTAATGGAAAACAGGGGTTTTGGGTATTTGATTACAAGGGGAAGGGAAGGGTTGCTGTGATTATTTTGCAATGGAAGGGAGAGGGATTGTATCAAGGGAATTAGGGGAATGAGGGGATATAGGGAATTAGGGTTAGGGAGTAATGAAACCTATTAACAAAGTCTGCCAACCAATTTTCACAACAACAGTCTTTCAATAGTGCTGGCAGCTTCATAATTGCATTTGTCATGAGTGAATTAGGGTTTCATTGCATGTTTTGACAATAGGGAAGGAGATTCAATTGCATAGGGAGTTTGAAGAAGGGATAGGCAATTGAATTAGGTTTTTCATGAGGGGAATAGGTAGGACAACAGAGTCTAGGGAAAGGGAGATGATACCATGTTAATGCACAAACCCTAGCACAACAAAACTGCTCCTTTTTTATAGCTAGCAGCTGGTACATTTGATAAACTTTGTCATGATTTTCACACAGCTTCTAACCTTTGATATTTACAGCAAGATGACATTTTTCTTTTGTTTTTTATAAGGCTATGCAAGTTATATATATATTTTTTTTTTACTCTGTTTTTGTGTGATTATAAGCATGCCTTGTCATCATTTTCTTTTCTTTTTACTATATTTGTTTTCATTCTTTTGCTGTGCAATTTACATATATAATTTGTTGTGTGTAATAGTGTAGGGTTTGAGCATGATGCATGGTAGAAAACTAGGGTTTGAAATAGGGTTTAGGAGGGGTTAGGGTTTCATGGAATTTGGGGTAGGGTTTTAGCGCTCTTTGCAAATGAGATTAATGAAAATGACACTCTAACACATGTGAATTTATAATGGGAAAATAATGGAAGGGAATAAAGGAAAAAATTACCTTGAAAAACAAACAATACAACCTAACATAAGCTTGCAAAGACATCAAGTCACTTAACCTATTTTTCATTAATTTCTTGCATGATATTCATGACCATAACCCTCCTTTGGATCCATGACACAATTCAAAACTTGATAAAGGAGGCATACCTTGTAGAATCCACGAGCGAATTTGAGAGAAAATTGAAGTTTGGGTGAGTTTTTGTGAAGGCGGAACGAGTGGTCGCGCCCCTCCTTGGAGTGGTCGCGCACCCTTGGAGTGGTCGCGCGCGACCAAAAATACACTGCGAAAATTGGATGGAGTGGTCGCGCACCCCTGTGGAGTGGTCGCGCACCCTCAAAAAGCCTGAAAACTGCTAAAACTTACCAAATTCGCCCTCTTGCCTTTCTCCTTGTGTTTTCTTGCCTTCAAATGCATAATGAGGCTCTTCAAAGAGGGAATTTGCCTTTATATGCTCACATTTGAAAAAATTAACTTGAAAAACCCACTTTATAATGTTTTCACTTTTGCATTCTCTTTAACACTGTTTTTGAGTTGATTTTGTCCTGAAATTAGCTTTTTGAGGCATTTGACTCTGTTCTTTTTGCAGGTTGACCATTTGATGGGCTGTGGCGAAGGAACCAGGGTTGTTGCCGGCACTTTTGAAAACTTTTGAAAATTTCTTTATTTTTACAAATTTCTCATGACCTTGGACTTAAAAACAGGGTTTTTAAATCCAAGGCATTAAATGACCTGTAGCTGATGAAAATAACAATGAAACATATGTACATACCTCCTTCTGGCTTGCTGGGCACTCACTGAACTTGAACTCATGACCTTGCAGTGATTTTGACTCAAAACCCCAGACCTAAGACCTGGGACCTCAAGACAAAAATAAAAACAAACATGACTCAATTTCATTGTGGTATGACCTGATCCAGCAAAGCCAAGAAGGGAACAAAGACCAGCCCTCCATTCAGTTTTATGGCATGCCTAGCGGGATGCAAAACTGACACTAATGAGACACCTACCTATGCATATGCAAAGAGCTATTGATCACTGATGGAGGGCTCAAGACCGACACTAACATTGGCTCCAATGGGGATGGCAGCTCCTTGGAGGTGCCAAGAACATCAGACCTCTTGGGAGAGCAGACCAGTGCCTTATTCATTGGGCAATGGAGTCATTACTTACACCTTTGACACATTTATTGAATGAAACTTGACTAAAAACTGACTGAAATCTTAACTGAAATAACTTAAAAAAGAAAAAACTCACTCAATAGACCAAACACAAATGACTCATGACTGAATTAACTAAAACAAGAACTTACAAAGCTTTTTGAAGGGCAGCAGTCCATCAAGATTTGAAATCATGATGACAACCACCTGTGTTTCTTACAAGACAATATACATCAAACTATATCAAAATGCCAATGCAACCAATCAAGCAGATGCCTTCTTGATTGATTTTCCTGATTAGATCTTCTGGCCAACAATACAAACCTATCACTGGGCATCCAAAAATATAGCTGACCATGATCTCCTTCATCACTGAACACTGCAATAAACACTATCACTGCTGGCTGCAACAAACTTGCTAGAGGATCGTGAAAAACATGAAGATTTGCCACTGCCACCTCCTGCTGAAAGATCAAGGTGTCTTTTGTTTCAAATTCTGATCTGCTTTCCTCATGTGCTACGGTGAAAGTATGCTCATGGGCTTCAAAAAACTCCGAACAAATGGATGAGCAGATCTCTTCTTGGAAAAACATTTCAGCACATGAAACATATGAAGAATCTGAATGGAAATCCTGAATGTTATGATCTTCTATGGTGTGAATGTGCCGTAGGTCATCTTCATATGATATCACAACCAAATTATCAAGTTCCTTATTACATTCTTCAATCATAAGGAAAGAAACTTCAGCTGATTCTTGACATGCAAAAATGACATTTCTATCATCTACCTTAAATTCATCCAAAGGGACTGTTTCACTTACTTGAATGAAGATGTCATCTTGCTTTTCATGAACTAACTGAATTACCTGCTCATGCAGGCTCTGTTCTGATGGCATAAGGACATTTGGATCAAGAACTTTGTCTATGATCTCAACAACAAAACTCTCCTTTTCAGGATTCGGCACAAGGTATGCTTGGTCATCACAATCTGAATCTAGAACTGAAGTAGCTGTCCTGTCTTCTTCAATCTGCATGCTGTCTTCTTCTGTGGGCAGATCTGAAATAGGACCCTCTCTTTCATCATTTTAAGCCAAATGGCCATCTTCAACCTGCTGATCTGCGTTAACTTGAGCCGGAACAAGACCTCTCAAAAGTAGATCTATCTCTTCTTCAGATAGAGGAGATAATACCTTTTGTTTTCTTTTGTTCACACAGTGAGTGTCTTCATTGATTTCAAGTGAAGGAGTATACAGATTTTCCTCATACTGTTGATCCATTTCATGCAATTCCTGTTGACTGTCAAGAGGCGAAATGTTTTCATTTTCCACCATACTAAGATCTTGATCCTGCTGCAAATTTTCATGATCGTCTCTATGGGAATCCTCTAGGTTCTCTTCATGTTGCTGAAATGGATTCTCATACAAAGCCTCCATGATCTCAACATCCATAAAATTATCATCTTCATAAAACTTCTCAAGGCTTTCAATAAAACTATAAGCATGCTTGCAACAGTCATGAACCAAATTTAATGATGGATAAGATGCTTGATATCTTTCAATGAACAAGACATGAAAATCCTTCAAACAGTAAATACAAGCAGGCGGCAAACTTTCATACCATGATTGAGCTTTACCTTCCAGAGTGGCCAAGAATATCTTCATTAAGCAATCTTCAGGAAAATCCACCTTCAACTTGCGAATATGCATATGAAATCTAACCAAATGTAGAGCAGCGTCCTTCTTACCATCATCATTAAATGTAGGCAAATTCCTTGACCAATCTACCTTCGGAATTTTATTCGGAAAACCTGGAATGTGATCTCGGCTCAAGGGAGCATATCTTCTTGCAATCTGATCCATCTTGAAAAGCTCAAAGCTACTGATCTCTCTGCAGTGAAGTCACCATGAAGCATAGGTTGCTGGATTCTTCAGTGAAAGGAGTCGCCAAGTGAATGATTTCAGCCTTTCAAGTGTCTGATCGTTGTCCACTATCAACAATCAGATCTGAACTTGATATATGTACTGGGGTAAAATGCAAATGAAGTGCTGTATTCACAAGCTCACGGAGATTGACTGAAGCAGCGTTTATCTACTAACGCTGATGTAAAACAAGAGCGTTTTCGAAGGCTACCTGGCGTAACTTCAGGCTCCGTCTAAGACTTATGAAATAACACGTCAATGAGCAAAGGATTAGATGTTCTCCCCAGTATGGTCGCCACTATGTTAGCGCTTGGAATTCACCTAGGCTGAGATAGACAAACTCTCAAGGCTACATCAAACCATTTCACCTCGTAGCTAGCCCTACGAGGTATGAGAAGGCTCTCTTGGGTCAGATTCGGTAGATCTTTCAATATGATAAGCTGACCAATTAGGAATAAAGATTTTAGGCTAGTAAATTGATAAGGGGGGTTGATTTAAATATTTTTGGGGTTTTTGGTGGCAATTGGAGGGAGTGCAATTCAGGGTGCGGGGATTGGGCTAAGTTTTTGCAGGGGGATCTTTGGGGCAAGGTAGGAGTGAGTGCTGATGCCTTAATCTGAGATGGATGATCAGGAATGATAGAGGAGGAGCTAAAGAGGGCAAACAACAACTTTGAATCCTCTTTAGACAGTGGAAAACATAGATATTGAACAAAATTAAAAGCTGAGCATGGCATGCATGAATTCAAACTTTATCACTTCATCTGTTCAATTAGCAGCAAAGAAAGAGATGGAACACATAAACACACTTACAATAACATGTAGAGAACACACCATCAACACAACAATCCACAAGAATCCACAATGATGTCTGCAAAACCCTGGCCTTCCTTTTCCTTAATTTGCAGTAATAGATGTACAATATACAATAATGCTTCTCCCACAAGAGTCCAACCATGAAAATGAGCAAGAGAAGGCATAATATAGACCATCTAACTCCTTTCCCCACCTCTAGGGGTCGAGCTCAGCTTCCTAGGAGCAGTTTGAACTAATTCTAAACTAAGCACTAGATAATAGGCAGTCCAACAACTTGCCTCTATTACTTAGCTAACTCATCCATGCATTAATTATTCACTTTTTACATCAAGGAAGCTTCTAGAAGGGTAAAGAGAGATAAAATATATCAATGTGCCATGAAAATTATACATTCATCCATCATCTACAAGTAAAAATCATCAACCAAGGTGAAAACAGTGTTTTCTGGCCTGAAAAGTCAAAACTGCCAAATTCAGCTCGAGTGGTCGCGCCCTTTTGCAGCAACTTTTGAGTGGGTTCCAGTTGTCCAAATCAGGTGCAAGATGGCTCATTGGAAAGCTTGGTCTGTCTACTTTCCATCCCAAGTGGAATTTCTGGATTTGGAGTTGATTTGATCCCTCAAAAGTCAATTCTCCCAAGGTCACTTTCTGCAACTCAAAAAGTGGGCAGAAAGTCATTTTTTTGATGTATTTTGAGCTTTTGGAGGCCCAAATCTCAAAATCAAGTTGACCCCAAGTATAGGTAATTCTAGTTTTTGCATACCCTTTCCAAAAATGTCAACTTTTTGCAATTCCGAGCAATCCTTACGAGTGGTCGCGCTGGGGGTGAGACCACTCCACAAGCAAAAACCTGTAAATTTCCAAAAAATTTCCAAAATGCTCCAAAACTCTCAAAATTTTTTGATTTTGCTGCTGGATGAAGGCTAATGAGTACCATGGTGAGTGAGAGAAGCCTCAGCCAAGATACAGAGTGGATTGGCCTTCTTCTTCTTCCCGAGAGCTTCGGTCAACCTTCTTTGGAATATTTTCATCTTTGCCTTGCAAACATGCATCCTTCCTCTCTTTTATGATGACCACCTTTGCCTCCCTTACGAGGCCTCTACTGTGTCTCAACCTCCGTAGAAGAAGACCGGTCATCACCTTGCTCATTAGTCTCAGTGGTTGACATGATGTTATTGAGCAAGGTGAAATAAATAAGTCAAGATGACTGCTGCCCTGCCTGCAAAAATGCTGAGAAGTATGTTGTTTTCAAGGGGGAAAAATCACGAGGGAAATGTTAGGGGAGGGAATTTACATAAGGAAAGGGAAAAAAATATATAAACAACAGGGAATTTTGAAGGAAATAATCACATAATGTCAAATATGTCATTCCATCTCTCATCATTTGCAAATTAATACTTTATTAGGGAAAATTTGTATTTTGAGCACCAAGGGAAAGGAAAATAAAAATCTTCATCATGGAGGAAATAATGGCATGGGCATAGGGGAATAGGGTAGCATCAATGATGTACAAGTAACAGGCTGCTCCTTTGCTTATTTTGTCTTTTAATGCCTTTCATAAGCATACCTTGTTTTTTCACATGTAAAAATGGCCATTTGATGCTAATGGAAAACAGGGGTTTTGGGTATTTGATTACAAGGGGAAGGGAAGGGTTGCTGTGATTATTTTGCAATGGAAGGGAGAGGGATTGTATCAAGGGAATTAGGGGAATGAGGGGATATAGGGAATTAGGGTTAGGGAGTAATGAAACCTATTAACAAAGTCTGCCAACCAATTTTCACAACAACAGTCTTTCAATAGTGCTGGCAGCTTCATAATTGCATTTGTCATTAGTGAATTAGGGTTTCATTGCATGTTTTGACAATAGGGAAGGAGATTCAATTGCATAGGGAGTTTGAAGAAGGGATAGGCAATTGAATTAGGTTTTTCATGAGGGGAATAGGTAGGACAACAGAGTCTAGGGAAAGGGAGATGATACCATGTTAATGCACAAACCCTAGCACAGCAAAACTGCTCCTTTTTTATAGCTAGCAGCTGGTACATTTGATAAACTTTGTCATGATTTTCACACAACTTCTAACCTTTGATATTTACAGCAAGATGGCATTTTTCTTTTGTTTTTTATAAGGCTATGCAAGTTATATATATATATATTTTTTTTACTCTGTTTTTGTGTGATTATAAGCATGCCTTGTCATCATTTTCTTTTCTTTTTACTATATTTGTTTTCATTCTTTTGCTGTGCAATTTACATATATAATTTGCTGTGTGTAATAGTGTAGGGTTTGAGCATGATGCATGGTAGAAAACTAGGGTTTGAAATAGGGTTTAGGAGGGGTTAGGGTTTCATGGAATTTGGGGTAGGGTTTTAGCGCTCTTTGCAAATGAGATTAATGAAAATGACACTCTAACACATGTGAATTTATAATGGGAAAATAATGGAAGGGAATAAAGGAAAAAATTACCTTGAAAAACAAACAATACAACCTAACATAAGCTTGCAAAGACATCAAGTCACTTAACCTATTTTTCATTAATTTCTTGCATGATATTCATGACCATAACCCTCCTTTGGATCCATGACACAATTCAAAACTTGATAAAGGAGGCATACCTTGTAGAATCCACGAGCGAATTTGAGAGAAAATTGAAGTTTGGGTGAGTTTTTGTGAAGGCGGAACGAGTGGTTGCGCCCCTCCTTGGAGTGGTCGCGCACCCTTGGAGTGGTCGCGCGCGACCAAAAATACACTGCGAAAATTGGATGGAGTGGTCGCGCACCACCCAGGTGGTCGCGCACCCCTGTGGAGTGGTCGCGCACCCTCAAAAAGCCTGAAAACTGCTAAAACTTACCAAATTCGCCCTCTTGCCTCTCTCCTTGTGTTTTCTTGCCTTCAAATGCATAATGAGGCTCTTCAAAGAGGGAATTTGCCTTTATATGCTCACATTTGAAAAAATTAACTTGAAAAACCCACTTTATAATGTTTTCACTTTTGCATTCTCTTTAACACTGTTTTTGAGTTGATTTTGTCCTGAAATTAGCTTTTTGAGGCGTTTGACTCCGTTCTTTTTGCAGGTTGACCATCTGATGGGCTGTGGCGAAGGAACCAGGGTTGTTGCCGGCACTTTTGAAAACTTTTGAAAATTTCTTTATTTTTACAAATTTCTCATGACCTTGGACTTAAAAACAGGGTTTTTAAATCCAAGGCATTAAATGACCTGTAGCTGATGAAAATAACAATGAAACATATGTACATACCTCCTTCTGGCTTGCTGGGCACTCACTGAACTTGAACTCATGACCTTGCAGTGATTTTGACTCAAAACCCTAGACCTAAGACCTGGGACCTCAAGACAAAAATAAAAACAAACATGAATCAATTTCATTGTGGTATGACCTGATCCAGCAAAGCCAAGAAGGGAACAAAGACCAGCCCTCCATTCAGTTTTATGGCATGCCTAGCGGGATGCAAAACTGACACTAATGAGACACCTACCTATGCATATGCAAAGAGCTATTGATCACTGATGGAGGGCTCAAGACCGACACTAACAAAACCCACCAAAAACTTCTTTTTAACCTGAATTTCTCCCCCAATATTTGATCATCATCTTGCCATCCTTCTTTTTTGTTCATGACAAAGGGGCCTAGTTGGTCTTTGAATTTTAACTGAGCCTTTTTCTTGGTGCTATGAAAATGAGTTAAATAAGAGTTGATAAATTGCCTGTTGTTAGTGTCAGTCTTTCCAGCCTTCCTCCAGTGATCAAATATGCTCTTACAAAGTGGTCTCAGAGTTTCCAAGTCAAATTTTGTCATTTCAAAGAGTTTTCAAGCAAAATTTGGTCACTAGGCATTAGGTCTAGGGTTTGCTCCCACTCTTTTCAAAGTTGCCCAAATGCCGATCTATGTCACTATTCAGCTGATTCTATCATCATTCATAGGGTTTTCATTATCATCTCAGTGTCTAATGAGTCATTTTACACCTTGTTCATGCTTCAGTTGTGCCTAGGTAAGGTCATTTCCCTCTCCTAGGGTTTTGAAGGCGATTTCTCGTGGATGGTCAAATCATCGGCAAAACTTGTATCCAGATGTTCATACACCTTCCCCTATCCTTCATGTACCTTATTAAATGCTTCCCATCACTGATATCCCCCAAATTCCTCATTTTTGCACAAACCCTAGTTTCTAGCTACAACCTGGCAATTTTCTAGGTTTGGCCTGTGTTTTGCCCTTTTGGACCCCTTCCCCTCGCTCAATCTCTGAGATTCCACTTTCCCCTACTTCCTAACATCCCTCCCCACTCCCAAAAATTTCCCCAAGAATTTAGAAGCCCCCTATCCCCTTCATTTCGCTCCATTTCGACAAAATTCCTTGTTTCACACATCGGGACAAGTCGCACTCAAATGATGTTACAGAGCAATAAAAGATGAATTTTGGAAAACTGAGAGAGGTTTTTGTCCATAACATGCCAAAGAAGAAAAACCTCCTTCACTTTTTGCACAGGTGTCATGGTTTTAGAGAAATGTCAAAATTGCAATCGCCAGATCCAAGGAGGTTGGCCAAGGCACTAAAACGACGGAAAAGGCCCGATCCACTCCAAATTTTGGCCAAAGCCTCTTTGAATGAGCATGGTACTTTATTGGGGACTCCCAGCCCAAATTTCAAGAAATTTGGAGAAAATTTTGTCAATTGTGAATTTTTTGTGCCAAACACAGGTTTTGTCCCCTCAACGGGTCTCACCCCCCGCGCGACCCTTTCATTTGGCTACTCCGTTCCGGGAAAACTCAGCATTTCTAGATTTGTCATGAAAATTTACACATGCTCACCCATTTCCAAGAGATTTTATGAAGTTTTGGGCCTCCAGAAAGTCAAAAAACAAGCAAAAAATGACTTTCTGCCACATTTTTGACACACAGAAAGCAGTCTTGGGATATTGCAATTTTGGAGGGGAAATGACCACCAAATTCAGAAATTCCAGTTGGGTTGGAAATTAGACTCACAGACCTTTCCAACAAGCCTACTCTTGCCTCATTTGGACACCTGGAAGTGCCCCAAAAGTGCTCTCAAAGGCGCGCGACGCGTCAGGATTTGGCGCGCGACCTGTCAGGCAAATTGCTTAAGATTTCAGCCTACAGCTCAGCAAAACGCAGTTTTGACTGTGTTTGAATTTTTGGAGTTGATTTTTATCCTTCTTGTTGTAAATGATGTAAATTTATGACACTTTTACACTTATGTATCTCTTCTGGAAGATTCATTCATGAGATAGGTGAAAATTAAATGAATGAATTGGTTTCCTAGCTTATAGAGGCAAGTTGTTTTGACTGCCAAGTTTTTAGTACTCAGTTTAGAATTGGTTGAAACAGCTCCTAGGATAGTGAGCTCGACCCCTAGAGGCAAGGAAAGATTTTAGATTGCCTATATTATGTATTTTCTTAGTCATTTTCAGAGGTTGGAGAGGTTGGACTCTTGAGGGAGAAGCTCTTATTGTATTACTCACTGTATCTCTGCAATTTTTGGCAAAGGAAGACCAGGGTTTTGCAGTCCTTTTTGGGATTCTTGTGGTCACATGTATTGATGGTGTGTTTCTCTTTGTACTTGTAAGTGTGTTATGTGAATCATTTCCTTACTTTTCCTTCTGCAAATTAGGCAAATGAAGTGTTAAAGTAGAATTCATGACTGTCATGCTCTGCTTTTAAGTTTGCTTAATATCAATGTTTTCAACTGTTTAAGGGGAATTCAAGGTTATTGCTTGCTCTTCTTAACTCCTCACCAGTCATTCTCATCCATCCATCTCTATCAAAGTCATCAATACTGTTTCCTACCTCGCCCCAAAGAACTCCCTGCGAAAACTGTGTCCAATCCCCGCACCCGAAATTGCCATTCCCCAATTTTCCACCAAAACTTTAAAAATCCCAAATTTAAACTTCTTGATCAGTTTACTAGCCTAAAATCAGTGTTTTCCTATTGGTCATCTCGCCCATTGAAGATATTTACTGAGATAGACCGGAGAGAGCCCTCTCCTGCCCCGTAGGGCTAGCTACGAGGCTAAGTGGTTTGATGTTGCCTTGAAGTTTACCTTTCTCAGCCTGAGGTGAAATTTCAAGCGTTAACACCTGTAATATTCTAAGGCAAACAGTCTCATTGGCACATATCTTGGCAGCCTGTAGAGACAGAGCTCACAGCCATATATCCTAATGACGGTGTGATTATGGTAAAAGTACCAATCACCTATTCTGTAGTTCTTTGAAAGCTGCAATATTTTCTGCATGTCATAGGATAGCCTAGCAGGAGGAGTTCTCATCAGGAGACAAGAGACTAGATAGACAAACAGGTCAATGAACTCATAGTAAGAGTAAGGGGAGTTGTGGACTTCATGAAAGACTGAGGTCCAAAAAATCACAGACCTCTTTTCTCCTTTGGAGTCCAATCTTTTGATGGGGCATTGGAAACAGTCTGGCTGATAATACATGAATAGATGATAGATGTAAGATGAGTATTTGAAGACTCCCTCCCTATCCAGTTTCAGCAGTTGGTCATGTATCTTATTGGCAATGAATTTGGCATAATTGTATTTGACAGCAGGGGGTTGTCCTGGGTTGAATGCAGACAACAAGACCAATATAGTTTGATCAATATGTTCACTTGCCTTGAAGCCCAGTACATAAGATATCATATCTACTAGTAATTTTGCCACTTCATTGAAACATACATAGAGAAAAGGAGGTGTCCCTGTCAGCTAGCGGTCTGCTCTCATGAATACTTTGGCAATTCGGGCTATCTCTGAGCTGGAGAGTTTAGGACCTTCATCAAGCAGGAATTTCATAGAGATAGGGACCAGAAGCTGAGTTTGCTTGAAGTTTAGCATTTGATTGATGGAGTCAGGAGTTATATGGAAGAGGATGCTCCCAGATGGAGACTTGATTTCCCTTTGAGTTGGGTCATAGTTTTCATAGCAGAGGCGAATTATTTCAGGGAAGACATTAACAGAAGGGAGGAAGTATATGGGCAAGTTTGATTCCCAAATGCCATAAATGCCACTGTTTTTCAAATAAATTTTCCTTAGCTGACAGAAAGTTTGTATGTGGTTTCTGTCACCAACCAAGTCTTGAATTAAGTGATCCCTATCAGCCAAAGGTAATGCTTCCAGTTACTTGTGAGGTGCATTGAGAGGAGTGATATTCAAGGCTGCTAGAGTGGCCATCTTTAAGTTCTTTGTGTTTGTAATTTGAGATTTGGATTTGCGCAACGACTGAAAACTGAAAACTGCCTCTAAGGCTTTGTCAAGGGACTGGCAGACTAAACTTTGATATAGAAATGGCTTCACCAGACAAAATTCAGAGGAGAAGACAAAGTTTGCAGGGTTAAATTGGGCAGCTGGATGAAATAGAGGAAATGGTGCTCTTTGCAGAGGATTTTTGACAAATTAACTCAATGCATGGGCAGTTTGGAGAGTCTGCCGGCGGAAATGGGCTCGAAGTGCGTTTTAATGGCCAATTTGCAGAGGAGGGCACAGTTTGCAAGTTGTCTTTTGGATCAATGGCTCACACAGTGAATTAACAGGTGGTGATTCACAGGTAGGAGTGCATTTTAGTTTGAATTGTGGTTCCACAGTCGATTTGAAATGGAGAAATTTCTAAAAACAGGGTTTACGGGCGAACAATGGGTAAATACCTATTCTTGGAGGCGACTGGTACAAATTGCAGGTACAATGCTGAGTTGGGGGGCTGAATTTGCAGGATGAACTCGTTTGGTTGGCTAATTGAAGTTTTGGAGGCAAATTCGTCGTAAACGACATGCACGTTCTCCACAGGCGCATAAATAAAAATAAACAAAAACCGTCGTTTTCATAACTTTTTAACGAAATTTGGACATTTTGGTGCTTTTTGTGATGACGTCATCATCACGTATTTTTGGCGCGTAGCGGGTACGGAGGATGATGTGGCACATGACACGGTGGCCGGGCGGTGATGTCAGCGGATGACTTGGCAGTGGTGCAGAGCAGTGGTGGGCGACGTGGATGCGACGTCATCGGGTGACGTGGACTTGACGTCAGGGGGCAGGTGGCGGGCGGTAAGCGGTTTTCCCCGCACCGCCTTTGGCCCAGGGTGGTTTTGCAGGAGGGGGCTCCGATCATGCCGGGAAGCCGACGTGTGGCAGGGGTACGGCAGCAATACCGCCCATCCCCCGGACGCTAATGTTCGGCAGGCGAGGGCTTCCGATATCACCGCCAGCCGTCAGATCTATGGCGCGGGATCGGACGGTGGACGGGAAATAAAAGCAGCGGGGTTTTGAAATGAGGGGACCCGCACATTATTTAAATGTTTTAATAATGTTTCGGGGCATAAAACTTTGGGTTATGGGTTTATGTGGGCTTCTCAGTTATTTATTTAACCAAGTGTTGACAAATCCCATTATATACATGCGTGTGGGGTTAGCATATGGTTTAGGTGGGAGGGTTTAGAGTGGTTATTTATTCAACCAGATGTTAAATAAACCCCAAGGTTTATGAACGCGGAAGGGTTCTTATTAAAGTCCCAGATGGACTCAATAATTCCTGAACTTTGTTATATGGCTATAGTTGCCAAGGGTGGGGATATTAAATACTTTTTGGGTTTTTTATATAGTTTTTTGTAAAATAGGGGTGGGGATATTGATAAAGGAGCTATATAATAAGTTAAGATGTCAATATGAATATATGGAATGAAACTGGATGAAATAAATGCTAAGTCTATATAGTGAAAACTTAGGCATAGGGAAATGAAAGGAGTATGGAATGATCATTTTTACACAAGAAATGTGGCTTCTTTTAACTAAGTAAACTCAGAGTTTAACTTAGCATTTCTCATAAAATGAAGTGAAATAGGACTATTGGGCAGATCCCAAGGTCCTTGAGGGGATGTTAGTAAATGATTTCTGGGGGAATGATAGGGGAAATTAGTCATGCTTCCACTGTCCTGCAGTCACTTTGCCATGGTATTTGTGTCATTGATGAGAAGAGTCTTTCTTGATAAGACAAAATGATCACAAACTTACTTCTGCAACCTCAAACTGCCTACCCAGCCTAATACACCTAACATTTTTTCTTCCTTTTGATTGGGTGCATTTGGACTAGAAAACCCTGATTTTCCTCTTTTTCTTTTGAATGCCTTCCTATCTAAATCTACCCTTATCTCTTCCAAGGGCCCAGATTAAGCAGTTGGGCTCCTTTGTTTCTCTACCTTTCTACTCATCTGCCAAGCTTGAACTGTTTGGATAGACCTTCATTCTCTATTCTGCAGTAGGAAATTCAAATATGGACTGGCCCAGATTGAACTGTTGGGCCATCCATCAAGTGTGATAAAACAATGTTTGCACTTTTTGAACTTGCTTTGCACAAAATAAGATAGTAGTGGCATTTTGACTGGCCACTTTCCTGGTCTTTTTATTGGGGTTCATTTTTCTTTTCCTTTTGTTGACCAATTCATTCTTCTTGCCCTTTGATTTTTCTTTTAGGGCATACCCTCTTTACATTTTTTAATTTTCTTTATCTACATACAAAATATGGAACCTTTGTAGCATGGAAAGGATGATCACATTTGGCACTTCCATAGTCAATCATGAGAAATGATACCTATTTTTATAGGAACCTAAGAGTGGCTCCACTTGGGGATGGCTTTTCCAGGTGAAAAGCCAAGAATAGTAGGTCAGATAGCCTTATTTTTAGTTGCTTGCTGTAATCTGAAACTTCCTTTTCCTGGAGACCAATAATCTGAACCTTTGTAGCATGTGTGCACTTCTCATGAGCTGATCCGTGCAAAATTACAGCTCTGTTTTTTGCTGGTTTCTCTGAGTGTTTATCATTATCTTTATAATTCCCAAGTTTTCTTTTGTTCTCTTCTGATGAATTCATAGTATACATAAAGGTGGTATAATTCCCTGATTTTTTTCTCAAAATCTGCTGCATCTTTATCCTTTATCTAATTGTTGTAATAAAAACTACTGGAAAAAACAACTATTTACATACAAAACTACCCCTCTATCTCTAAGCAAGGGGATCAAAATAATGTTTGAGCATTCGCCCATTAACTGGGCCTTCTTCAGCTTCTGTACCATCCAAGCTTTTCAGAAAATAGGTGTTATTTCCTTGCACAGTCTGAATAAGAAATGGTCCTTTCCAAAGAAAATCAAATTTTCCATGTTTCCCTTTATCCTCTCTTCTAGAATCCCACTTTAACACTTTATCCCAAATGAAGAAATCCTCTGCTTTGGTTCTTTTATCAATTTTTCAGTTTTTCTTGTAGAACCTGACTTCTCTGATATACTTCCTCTCTGGTCTGCTGCAAGTGAATAGTTTGATTGATCCTTCTCTGAATATCATTAGGCTCTGCTTGTATTTCTTGCAGTAACTTGATCACAGGGATTCCTAAGGAGGAGGGGAACACAACCTCCAAGCCATATACCAACTCATATGGGCTGGTACCAATAGATCTTTTGGTGGTCAATCTGTCTACCCATAGTGCATTTACAAGCTTCTTATGCCAATTCTTTTTATTCTCCTCCAAGACCTTTTTGATGATGTTGATGAGGCTTTTGTTGGATGACTCAGCTAGGCCATTACCTTGAGGGTAATAGGCTGTGGAGTGGCCCAAGGTAATGTGGTACTTATGACAGAAATTGATCATTCTTTTGGATTTGAAAGCAGCAGCATTGTCAATAATAATCTTTTCTGGACAGCCAAATCTAGACAAGATGTTGGTTTCTAAAAATTGCATGATGATTGAGTCATTTGCTTGCCTACAAGGGATGGCTTCTATCCATTTGGTAAAATAGTCTGTGGTAGTCAAAATCCACTTGTGTTGGCCAGAAGAGGAAGGATGAATTTCTCCAATGAAGTCTAGACCCCATTGTTGAAATGGTCTTTCAGTTGAAATGGGCCTGAGGGGCAAAGGTAACAGCTTTCTCTTGCCTTCAAAGATCTAGCATTTATGGCATGAAATTACAAATTTTTTCACATCAACAAACAGGGAGGGCCAATAAAAACCAGCTCTTAGAATCTTATCAATTGTTGACTTCCAATACAAGTGTCCTCCACAGTCCCTTGCATGAAATTCCTTGAGTATTTTGTCAGTTTCATCCTAAATTAGGCAATTCAGCAAAATACCTTCATGGTTTTTCCAAAATAAAACATTTTCTATAATACAAAACTTTGATGCCTTCATTTTCAAGAATCTCTTTTTAGTCCTGGATAACCCTGGAGGAGCTTGCAGGTTTAATAATATAAAACATATATCAGCATACCAAGGTGATTGTAGAAAGACCTGATTGATCTGTGGAGTCGCCATCTCCTGCTCGTTATCCAGTTCATTGATGTCAAGGGCTTGGAAATTGGTTTCAGTCATTAATTTAGCTAACCCTTGTCCTTTTATGAGTTTTGTAGGCTTGATTTCAATGTCATACTCTAAGATGTTGGCTATCCATTTACCCCTTTTACCTTCAATTCCCTCTTGAGTCAGAATGTCCTTAACCACAACATTTGGAATATAGGCTATCACATGTGAGTACAGGATATAAACTCTGAAATCCTTGATGGCCTTCACAAGGGCGTAAGCTTGTTTTTCCATGATTTGATATTTGAGTGGAGCATCTCTAAGGGCTTTGCTGAAGAAAGCAATAGGCTTGTGACATCCTTGGTCATCTTTTTGCAATAGGACAACATCAATAGTATGCTCAGATGCAAAGGAAAAAATCATGAAGTCTCTATCAAACTTGGGGCTGGTGAGGACTAGTGTTTTTGTTAAGGCTGTTTTGATGTCCTCAAAGGCTTGTTTAGCCTCCATCGTCCATTTGACTTTAGAATCTTTCTTCAGCATGTTAGTCAATAGTCTTATTAGCTCGGCCAAGTTGGGAATAAACCTCCTTAGGAAATTGATCTTTCCTAAAAAAGCTTGCAGTTCTTTGATGTTTCTTGGGTGAGGCACTTGGAGGATAGCTTGTATTCTGTCCGGGTCAATTCTAATGCCATCTTTTGAAATTATGTGGCCTAAGAGTTTGCCTTCTTCTAGGCCAAACAATGATTTTTTTTGGGTTCAATGATATGCCATATTTTCTGCAAATCAGGAATACTTGCCTCAAATGTTCTAAATGTTCTTGGTCTAATTTTGAAAAAGCAGTGAGATCATCAAGGTATATGACCAAGAAATCATGGATCTCCTTAGCAAAGGCTATGTCCATTGCTCTTTGAAATGTGGCCTCGACATTTTTGAGTCCAAAAGGCATTTTCACATATTTGAAGGTTCCCCAAGGTGTTGTAAAGGCAGTTTTGTCTTGATCATCCGGGTGGACTAAAATATGATTGAATCCTAAGAATCCATCTAGCAATGAAATCCTAGAAGCCCCCACTACCCTTTGTAGAATATGATCCATTTTTGGTAAGGGGTAATCGTCTTTGAGAGAGACTTTGTTCAAATTTCTCAAGTCAACACACAGTCTTATCTCTCCCGTTTTCTTCCTAGTAGGCACTAGATTTGAAATCCACTCCGAGAACCTGATAGGTGCAATGATTCCAGCTTCATACATTCATTTAACTTCCTTTTCAATCAAGGGAAGGAGGACAGGATTCACCCTTCTAAGCTTTTGTTTAAAAGGTTTTTGATTCTCTTTCAAAGGTATAGTATGTTGGATGACAGAAGTATCATAGGACTTGAGGTCCTCATAACTCCAGACAAAGACATCTTGGAACTCCTTAAACAACTCAATGTATTTCAACTTTTGATCAGGAGGCAATTTTTTTGACAGTTTTACCATTTTGGGATTTTCTGTGGTTCCAATGTTGCAGTCCTCAATTTCTACATTCAGTGGTTGCATTTTTGGCTTTCTTGGAATATCATTTGAATCAAATATGTCCTCCAAAGGAGTTAATCCCGTGGGCAGAAAATTATCCTTTAGTTCAATTACTTCAGATTCTCCCTCAGCCATTTCATCAAGATCTAATTGCTTCAGCTCTTGTAAATTTTTACAGTCAAAGGTTGTTGGGTGCAAAATCAGATTTGTTGTTTCAGCTGATATACTTTGCTCACTTTTGTTTATTTGCTGTTGATCATCCATGGTGCTTGTGTCAATGTTTATACTTGAGAATTCTTCTTTCAAAGTCAGGAAATTATTTATTTGTGTATCACTTTCAAACACCTGCCAATTTTTGACATTATCTGGGACAGTAGGTCTGTGTTTGATTTCAGCAGTGAAGTGGTGGTTGGGCTCAAATGGAAGCTTGCAAGTGCTGGCAAAAGTTGCCAAGCTATGTGCATGTAAATTGTGCTTTCTTGGAATTTTAGTGAGCTGAAATTCTGAGAAGGTGTTAAGTATTTCAATGGCTGCCCCTCTGTAAGCTCTCAACCTGAGATCATTTGTAACGAAATTTCCCTTCATTTGTTGGATAATCAAATCTGAATCCCCTAGAATTGAAACCTTGGTTGCCCCTAGACCTCTGATCAGTTTGAGTCCTAACAAAAGGGCTTCATACTCAGCCATATTGTTTGTACACCTGAAATTTAGCCTATATGCATGACCTTCAGCATGGTCGTTTTGCATGTTGTGTATCCAAACCCCTGCCCCTGCTCCTAATTTGTTCACTGAGCCATCAAACTCTAAGTACCATAAGATTTCTTGGTTATGACTAGCCTTAAGGGTTTTGGAAGCTTGTTCAGTGGGCAGATTTGGCTCTTGTAACTCATATGATATGTCATCTTCCTTTCTTGCATCAATCCCATCAAGATTTTTTTGATCTTGGGCACTAGATTGTTCATCTATGCTTTCTGCTTGTGTTGTTTTCAGGATTTTGACATCAGTTTTGGGACACATCCCAACATTATATAAAATGAATGAATCCATATCGGAATGCATCGAGTAGATGGGGAAGTTTTGGGGTTTCTCTTGACTGCTCACCACATATTTCATTAATGTTTCCCGGTATAATCTCTTTGGCTGTCCAAAGACTGAAATAATGGCATAGGACATGTCTAGTTGCAAGGACCCTTGGAGTTTTTCACCCCAAGATCTGGACAAAAGCATACCATACTTAGGTGGAATATCAGCTACCACCACATCCATCAAGATTGTCTTGGCTGGGTATTGGACTAAGGATACACAAAGATCTTTAATTAGGCCTAGACACCTGACCTGGCTGGAATCAAATGAGAACAAGTCTTTGTAGGGCCTTGTTATATCCAGGTCTAGTCTTTCCATCACAGACTTAGGCATTAGGTTATGGGAAGCTCCCAAATCAAACATGGCATTATGCAGCACTTTTTCATGAATGTTTAAGCTCATATAGAATGGAGGAACCCCTCCATATACTGTTTTACCATTGACTTCAGGACCAAAAATCAGTTCTGGTTGGTCATCTAAAACATTGACTGCATCCCTATTCTCTGGTATTTGGAGTGACCTATTGATTTGCTCTCTGTAAATTTCATGTTTAGCCAATTCAGAGAGAGGAATAGCTATTTTCAGCTTGCCTATTTCTATTTCTAAGTTAAAAGGTTTTTCTATCTGAATTTTTGTATTGTAGACAACAAACTTTTCCTTTTCAGCTAAATTTTCAGTGACCTTTTCCTGATCATGGGCGCTGTTTTGACGTACATCTGATTTGAAATTATTTTCAGGAGGATAGTTTAGATTTTCTTTTGAAGAATGGGATGTGGATGGGTAATTTTTTGAGGGCTGTAAGTCTGATATGTCTTCCACAGTGGCTTCCTTTGGGTTGGGATCTGTTCTAGCAGGGAGTTCTGTTAGGACAGCTTTATCCTTTGTTTTCTTTGGCTGCTTGGTATCCTTGAGCTTGGTAGATTCAGGCACATCTATGGTTCTGCTTCTTAATTTGTATTGTTTATGGACCTCATAGACTGCTGCATCATACCCTTCTCTGAAATCAAATGACTCTCCGGACTTGGTTTGAAATTGGTTGAAATTATGAGCTTCTTGGTCATCTTGGGTTAGGAAGATTTGTTGCTCACTGTTCAAACCCATTAGATTGATTTGGGTGTCCTCTATTGGTTCACTAGAGGTTGAGGCTTCGGCATAGTTCTCTTGAAATGGAGGTCTGATGTTCTGGTCAGGGCCAACCCTTCCAACATTTGGATTTTGATTTTTTCTAAAGTTTGGGTTTCTTGCAGTGTTACTTGGTTGACCTTCCCAAGATGATTTCCTTTCAATAGTTTCCACTCTATCTCCAAGTCTATCCATACCTTTGATGATTGCATCAAGTTTTTGTTCAAATGCTGAAGGCTCTTCTTTGAAAGTTGTTCTTCTTTCAGCTCTTGCCCTATTTCGTTTAGCAATCAGGTTTGCCTCCACACTAACTGCTATATTCTGCATGTCTGCTAAGCTTGGAGGGGCTCTTTCCCTCAGTTGATATGCCATGTCAGAATCAAATCCATCAGGGAATTTGATCAAGGCCAAATCAGGTGGAGGTCTAAGGTTCTGAGGAATAGCATTATAGACATTGTTGAACCTAGCACAATAGTCTTGGACAATTTCTTGTGGGCCTCTTTTCAAATTGTCATATTCTGTTAAAATGTGTAAAGGGTCTTTCTTCTTTTCCCATCTGTTTAAAAAGGATTGATACAGAGCTTCTGAATCAGCTATAGAATTTGCAACAAGTGCTCTAAACCAAATCCTTACATCACCAATTAGACTTTGGACAAAGATCTTCATTCTCACATCATCATCATCAATTTCATAATTCTCAAAATAATCTTGCATTTTCTTAGTGTGTTGCTGGGCTGTATAGGAGCCAGTACCATCAAAATATGTGATTTTGCTATGATAATCCTGAGGCATAGCCCCTGGATTTCCAGGCAACTGAAGAGGAGCATAATGGTTTGCCATATTTACAGGGATAAATGGGACAACAGGAAGAAATAAAATAGCTGGAACAACATGGACAATAGTGGAAATTTGTGCAGTGGGTGGGGGAGTGGAGAGGATACTTTGAGGTGTGGATGAAGAACTAGGAGAGGCTGTAGAAAGGACTGCTCCTCTCCCAGGTGTAAGCTCAGATTTTGTAGGGTTTTGTTGAAGTATATCAAGGTCTAAATCAGCAGATTTTTCTAGACTTTCTTGTTTTCTAAGGGTCTTAGAGATCAGGTTAGGATTTTCCAAAATAGCTGGAGGATCTGGGTTAGGGTTTGACCTGGTGTAACGAGTTTTCTTCTTTGGAGCCAACTTCTAAATTTGTTTTTGGTGTTTTCTGGAAATGTTTTGAGATCACATTTTTTTACAATATTCTACAAGAAATTCTTTGAAATATAGGAGGCCTTGGGCTTTCCTTTGAATATGTTGAAACAGGGAAACTGATCAAATGTTTGGGACAGCTGTCTAAAGCCTGAAACTAGACTGGAGATTGACTGAAGTAGCTTTTACTTACTCCTGTAAATGCACAACAAGAACAGTTTTAGAGGATACCTGGCTAACTTTAGGTTCCATCTGTAGCTTTAGCAAATAGATAGCAGTTATAAATAGTGATTCAGGTCCCCAGTGGAGTCTCCAATGATGTTATCACTCAGGTTGTTCCCTGCCTCCGGAAGGGAATATGGCCAAGGTAACCACTAACCAATCTTTTAGCTGCAGATTCTAGCCAATTTGCAATCAGAGAGGGCTCCTTCTTTGTAATTTAGATTTGTTTTGGAGTATTTTAGGCTAGTCATGATGCACAGAGTTTGGTTTTTTGTTTGTTGGATGGTGATCTCAAATAGAGTTGGGATGCAAGTCCAGAACAATTTATACCATTGGGCAATGGGGTCAATGATGGTGTATTGCTGAAGGTGTTTTTTTTTTGGTAAAGGGCAATGCTACAGAGCAAGATAATCAGAGTTGGAATAATTCTTAGATCTGGAAGTTTATGGAATGTAAGCCAGTGGATGAAGGGCAGTCAAGAATCCTTGATCATGTTGGCGGAGGGAAGGTGCTTGAATATTATCCAGGAGTAATTAAGAATTCCTAAATAGTATTCAAAATGAAAGAATTAGTGAAAACAGGAGCACCTAAGAATTCCTATTTATGACTAATTCTGAAGAAAACATAATTAATAGCAGAGATTGAACACAAAGTGTATTTAAACAAATTCTGGGCTATTCTTTTCTCTGTTACTAAGACTATGAAACATGTATGAAATTTGCAAACACAGAAAACATAAACGCAGGTTAGAGCAACTTATTGATCCATAGAAAGACACAGGAATTCTGTAGCAGTTCCCAGAACATCAAATCCACATTCAGACAGTCCAGCAATAGTGAACTTCAACAGCCTTTGTATTAGACAGTCTCAAAATTTACAGCGCAGTCCAGAGAGAAAATCACCAACCCCAAATACATTTTATGGGGAGGTCTTTATACAAAAATGAGATACAAAATATCTTGTAGATAAGTCTTCATGCAATAACTTCCTTCACCAACTCTTCAGAAGAAGTAAATAAGAGAAATAAATGCCACAATAAATGTTGGTGTGCTAGTTGTCCAATTTGTCAGAGATATTTGACTTTCTGGACTAAGTGAGTCGGCTGATGGCTGCGTCTTTATTCTGCGTTTCCTGCGTTTGCTGTCTTGTTGTGTCATCAGTGCTTGATCTTTTCATTAATGAGCTGCAATCACAATTTGGCTTCTTCTTTATGTTGTTTTTACTTTTTTGATAGGTGGCCCGTGTCTTTGAATTTGCTGACCTGTAGCTGACCCAAAAAGAGGAAACAGAAACAAAATCACCTTGGTAAAATTTCCAGCATTCTCTGCCACCAGTCTTCTGTAGGCAACTGATGTCTTTGTATTTTTATCCGTGTTTCATCAGCTTCAGTATATCTATAAAAGTTGGGCTGGACCTCAAAAAGGTGATTTATCTCATGTTCAATGTAGAACAGATTTTCTAATTTATCATAAAGACTCTGTCTAGAGGGAGGCCCTGTTTCTTCTGAGGTGCTAGAGGATGTTGTAATTTGATTGGCAACATAATTATTCACCCTGTTGGCATACTGTTCATGTGTTAGCAGCCTTCCACTGCTGGTTAATAAGCTGGGTAGTCCTTTGCTCTGCAATGTTGCAAACTTTATTTTGAAGTCATTTATTTCTGCCTGCATTTCTTGACATTTTCTTTCTAGAGTCTGTACAAAATTTCTCAGGGTCAACACCTTCTTCACTATCAAAATAGTATCTGTCCGGTTCTTGATATCTAGAGCTGCCAACTGCTCTTTAGTATGAGTGTTCAAAAATTGAATCATCCTATTGGCTTGCTCAGGCATATTTCCCAATGATGCTCTAGCCTTTTGAGTGTCAAGTTGAGCTTGGCCTATCAATGCTATTTGCTCATGTATAGTCTGGATTGATTGCCATTGGTCAGTGATAGATTGGCCAATCTTGGCCCATAAGATTTTCTTGATTTCAGCCAGAGTTCTATCTAGAGTAAGCTCTTTTTCTAAGGAATTTATTTTATTGTCCAAGGCTTTTATTTCCCTTGTTTTCTTAGCCACTGTTACCTTGGACTTGTCATAGCTTACTTCAAGTTTGGCCAACCCTTGGCATCTTTCAGCTCTGTCATTTAGACCTTTAGCTCTTTGACTGCTTTCATCATTTCTTCCATACTCAAGCTAGACTCTGGTGTTGTTGTTGCTGCTGTTGTAGGATCTGTAGTTGCTGTACCTGTTGTTGATGCTGGAATGACAGGAGGAATTGCTAATGCTGCTGTAGGAAGGGCAGTGGGGATTGTTGGAGCTGTTACCGGTGGCTGGGAGTTTGACTCTCCCTGCTTGCTTTGCAATGCTTTCTCCAACTCTTCCTCCATTTGAATTATCCTTTGATTCATCCTCATGAGCAAATCCATTGTATCTTCACCTTCTTTCTCTTGCACAAGTTCTGTAGTTTGAGGGTGCATGGTTGCAGGTAGCCTTAGCTGCTTTCTAAGTGCAACAATATCTTCTTATTTTTTTCTTATGAGGGCTTTGATGCCCTTGGCATCCTTAGGATCATGCCCTAGTTCCATAATAATTTCCTCCAATGTCTTTATTCTATTGTCTTTGGCCAAGGCAGACATTCTCTCCAAATCCAATTGAGTATTTGTATTTTTCAATGATTCCTTCAATTGGTGGGTCAGCATTGCCTTGTTTGCTAGAGTAGCATAGACCATTTCACCTGTCTGCTTGCGTAGCTCAATTTGGTCCATCGGGTGTATGTCCTTGGCGAGGACCTCTAAGTTTGTCTTTATGTAATCTGCAGCTGTTTGTGGCTGTGGCACCTTAGGCTTGAAATGACTTAAAATCATTTTCTCCTCCTTAATGTCATAAGTTTCCATTAATCTCTGCTGTTTGGAGGGTGTTGTCTTCAGAAATTGATCATACAACTGTATCCTCAATATCTCATTTTGGGCCTTGATTTCCATGAAGGTTCCTTTAATGCCAGATGGTTGTGCACCTTGCTGCCTAGAGGAGGATACCTCCATACCATGTTGCCTCTCTGTTTCCTGTCTTTGGGAGCCGATGGATGCTTGCTGACTGGTTTCCCTCTCCCTCCTTGGGCTCTCTATGACTTCTTCACTAATTTCCTCTTCAATTTGAGTATATTCTTTGTCTCTTGGCCTCTGGCTGCTGTGTTGAGCCACTAGCAGGTGTAGTTTCTTCCGTATCCCACTTCTTGCCTCTTTCCTCATTGAGAGGAGTCTGTAAAGCTAGTACCTGTGGAGCCTCTGTCTGCAGTGGAGGGGTTTGCCCTTGACTCTGTTCCATTGAAGTAGTTGGCTTTTATGTCATTGTTTCTTGCTCTGCATCAACGACCTGCTTGCCCTTTGCTGTCCCTATTGCTGGTGTAGACCTTTCTTGGGCAGCTTGTGGAGCAGCAGCTGATGTGCCTTCTCCCACTTTCTTTGGCAGTTTGAATGTCACCTGCTCAAAAGAATCCAAGTCAAGAGTCTTTTCCAAATCTTTTACATTTTGCTCCATTATTTCTTCTTGGGTGAATTCTTCAACTAGTGTCCCTGCCACCCACTCATCTTGGTTGGAAAATTGTTCAATCTGTGGGATTTTGCAATGTTCATAGGTTGACAACCTATATTTTATTTTTCTGGCATTGATAAAACCATTTGGGTCATAAGGAACCCACCAAAAACTTCTTTTTAACCTGAATTTCTCCCCCAATATTTGATCAGCATCTTGCCATCCTTCTTTTTTGTTCATGACAAAGGGGCCTAGTTGGTCTTTGAATTTTAACTGAGCCTTTTTCTTGGTGCTATGAAAATGAGTTAAACCAGAGTTGATAAATTTCCTGTAATATTCTAAGGCAAACAGTCTCATTGGCACATATCTTGGTAGCCTGTAGGGACAGAGCTCACAGCCATATATCCTAATGACAGTGTGATTCTGGTAAAAGTACCAATCACCTATTCTGTAGTTCTTTGAAAGCTGCAATATTTTCTGCATGTCATAGGATAGCCTAGCAGGAGGAGTTCTCATCAGGAGATAAGAGACTGGATAGACAAACAGGTCAATGAACTCACAATAAGAATAAGGTTTGTTGTGGACTTCATGAAAGACTGAGGTCCAAAAAATCACAGACCTCTTTTCTCCTTTGGAGTCCAATCTTTTGATGGGGCATTGGAAACAGTCTGGCTGATAATACATGAATAGATGATAGATGTAAGATGAGTATTTGAAGACTCCCTCCCTATCCAGTTTCAGCAGTTGGTCATGTATCTTATTGGCAATGAATTTGGCATAATTGTATTTGACAGCAAGGGGCTGTCCTAGGTTGAATGCGGACAGCAAGACCAATATAGTATGATCAATATGTTCACTTGTCTTGAAGCCCAGTACATAAGATATCATATCTACTAGTAATTTGCCCACTTCATTGAAACATACATAGAGAAAAGGAGGTGGCCCTGTAGGCTGGCGGTCTGCTCTCATGAATACTTTGGCAATTCGGGCTATCTCTGAGCTGGAGAGTTTAGGACCTTCATCAAGCAGGAATTTCATAGAGAGAGGGACCAGAAGCTGAGTTTGCTTGAAGTTTAGCATTTGATTGATGGGGTCAGTAGTTATATGGAAGATGATGCTCCCAGATGGAGACTTGACTTCCCTTTGAGTTGGGTCATAGTTTTCACAGCAGAGGCGAATTATTTCAGGGAAGACATTAACAGAAGGGAGGAAGTATATGGGCAAGTTTGATTCCCAAATGCCATAAATGTCACTGTTGCTCAAATAACTGTTCCTTAGCTAACGGAAAGTTTGTAGGTGGTTTCTGTCACCAACCAAGTCTTGAATAAAGTGATCCCTATCAGCCAAAGGTAATGCTTCCAGTTCCTTGTTAGGTGCATTGAGAGGAGTGATATTCAAGGCTGCTGGAGTGGCCATCTTTAAGTTCTTTGTGTTTGTAATTTGAGATTTGGATTTGTGCAACGACTGAAAACTGAAAACTGCCTCTAAGGCTTTGTCAATGGACTGGAAGACTAAACTTTGATATAGAAATGGCTTCACTAGACAAAATTCAGAGGAGAAGACAAAGTTTGCAGGGTTAAATTGGGCAGCTGGATGAAACAGAGGAAATGGTGCTCCTTGTAGAAGATTTTTTACAAATTAACTCAATGCATGGGCAGTTTGGAGAGTCTGCCCGCGGAAATGGGCTCGGAGTGCGTTTTAATGGCCAATTTGCAGAGGAGGGCACAGTTTGCAAGTTGTCTTTTGGATCAATGGCTCACACAGTGAATTAACAGGTGGTGATTCACAGGTAGGAGTGCATTTTAGTTTGAATTGTAGTTCCACAGTCAATTTCAAATGGAGAAATTTCTAAAAACAGGGCTTACGGGCGAAAGTTGGGTAAATACCTGTTCTTGGAGGTGACCGGTACAAATTGCAGGTACAATGTTGAGCTGGGGGGCCGAATTTGCAGGATGAACAGGTTTGGTTGGCTAATTGAAGTTCTGGAGGCAAATTCGTCGTAAACGGCATGCACATTCTCCACAGGCGCATAAATAAAAATAAACAAAAACCGTCGTTTTCATGACTTTTTAACGAAATTTGTACATTTTGGCGCTTTTTGTGATGATGTCATCATCATGTATTTTTGGCGCGTAGCGGGTACGGAGGATGACGTGGCAGCTGACGTGTATGGTGACGTGGCGCATGACACAGTGGCCGAGCGGCGATGTCAGTGGATGACATGGCAGTGGTGCAGAGCAGTGGCTGGCGACGTGGACGCGATGTCATCGGGTGACATAGACCTGACGTCAGGGGGAAGGTGGCGGGCGGTAAGCGGTTTTCCCCGCACCGCCTTTGGCCCAGGGTGGTTTTGTAGGAGGGGGCTCCGATCACGCCGGGAAGCCGACGCATGGCGGGGGTACGGCAGCAATACCGCCCATCCCCCGGACGCTAATGTTCGGTAGGCGAGGGCTTTCGATATTGCCGCCAGTCGTCAGATCTACAACGCAGGATCGGATGGTGGACGGGAAATAAAAGCAGCAAGGTTTTGAAATGAGGGGACCCGCACATTATTTAAATGTTTTAATAATGTTTCAAGGCATAAAACTTTGGGTTATGGGTTTATGTGGGCGCCACAGTTATTTATTTAACCAAGTGTTGACAAATCCCATTATATACATGCGCGTGGGGTTGGCATATGGTTTAGGTGGGAGGGTTTAGAGTGGTTATTTATTCAACCAGATGTTAAATGAACCCCAAGGTTTATGAATGCCGAAGGGTTCTTATTAAAGTCCCAGATGGACTCAATAATTCCCGAACTTTGTTATATGGCTATAGTTGCCAAGGGTGGGGATATTAAATACTTTTTGCGTTTTTTATATAGTTTTTTGTGAAATAGGGGTGGGGATATTGATAAAGGAGCTATATAATAAGTTAAGATGTCAATATGAATATATGGAATGAAACTGGATGAATAAATGCTAAGTCTATAGAGTGAAAACTTAGGCATAGGGAAATGAAAGGAGTATGGAATGATCATTTTTACACAAGAAATGTGGCTTCTTTTCACTAAGTAAACTCAGAGTTTAACTTAGCATTTCTCATAAAATGAAGTGAAATAGGACTATTGGGCAGATCCCAAGGTCCTTGAGGGGATGTTAGTAAATGATTTCTGGGGGAATGATAGGGGAAATTAGTCATGCTTCCACTGTCCTGCAGTCACTTTGCCATGGTATTTGTGTCATTGATGAGAAGAGTCTTTCTTGATAAGACAAAATGATCACAAACTTACTTCTGCAACCTCAAACTGCCTACCCAGCCTAATACACCTAACATTTTTTCTTCCTTTTGATTGGGTGCATTTGGACTAGCAAACCCTGATTTTCCTCTTTTTCTTTTGAATGCCTTCCTATCTAAATCTACCCTTATCTCTTCCAAGGGCCCAGATTAAGCAGTTGGGCTCCTTTGTTTCTCTACCTGTCTACTCATCTGCCAAGCTTGAACTGTTTGGACAGACCTTCATTCTCTATTCTACAGCAGGAAATTCAAATATGGACTGGCCCAGATTGAACTGTTGGGCCATCCATCAAGTGTGATGAAATAGTGTTTGCACTTTGTGAACTTGCTTTGCGCAAAATAAGATAGTAGTGGCATTTTGACTGGCCACTTTCCTGGTCTTTTTTTTGGGGTTCATTTTTCTTTTCCTTTTGTTTACCAATTCATTCTTCTTGCCCTTTGATTTTTCTTTTAGGGCATACCCTCTTTACATTTTTTAATTTTCTTTATCTACATACAAAATATGGAACCTTTGCAACTTGGAAAGGATGATCATATTTGGCACTTCCATAGTCAATCATGAGAAATGATACCTATTGTTATAGGAACCTAACAGGATAGAGATTTACAAGCAAAATTTCCTTACTGCCTAAGTGAAAAAGTGCCCTAATGAGGGATGAATTGTAGGTATTTCGCCTAAAATGAGAGAATACCAAGCGAATCCCAAATCCCAAATAGAAAATGCAATACAAAACCCTTGTTATCTTGAAATTATATCATAGGGATGAAGGTACAAAACAACAAGTCTGAAGTTTGTAGACAACCACAGGTTCAATCTTCTTCTTGCAAGGTGACCTTAAACGAACCTCCAAACCAAAAAGAAAAGTAACCAAACCCTTTCCCTCTCTCTTGATCTCTGCGTTTCTCCTCAGGGGGTTGAAAATTTCAGAGTGATGTCTATTGATTTTCATTGCAAGTGCATACATGTGAGGTGAGGTATAGATCTCTTTTTATAGATGAACCCTTAACTAGAAAGGGCTTCAAAAGATGACCATTGGAGGAGACCTTTTAGGAGTAAAATTTGAATTCTCCATGCCTTGTATCCTAAGCAATGAAGGCCGCTGCCCATGTGGTGAATGAATTTGACCCTTAATGTTTAAAGGATACTTCTTATGGGTGCAAAATAATTTGATGCCCTCTCACAAGGTGATTGTTCCACAAAACATGATAAATAACCCTAATTCTTGATGTATACTAATTAACAACCAAGGAAAGAGTTCCATATCACCACCCCTTTGGGTTTTTTCTCACTCATTGGGGCCATTAACTTTAAACACAAATATCTCTCAAACCGTGAAGAACTACGTGGCGTGCCACATAACATTGGAAACATCTATATGAGGAAAATCAATTAAGGATGATATTGACAGGATAATAAATGAATTTTCATGTCACATCGATCAACGAGAGTGGGGAAACTCCTATTGTTGCTTGGGTTGAGATCAATGACAACCACCTATTAACAATATCCCTCTTTGGATTTGATGGCAACACACATACTCCCTATAAAAATAAATCGAAATTTGTAGCTACTAATGAAATCAGACTAAGACCAATAGGCACAAATTTCTTCTACTCAATTTGTGGAAGGGAAAACATACAATAGAAATAGATGCAATCATTCTATCACAAGGAACACAAATTTTACTAGGGAACCGAACTTGGAAAAACCCCTCCTCTGTTTGTATTATATCGAATGAGAATATATATCTATTACAATGAAAACTTCAATCCTCGAAGCTTAACCTGCACTACAATACTGATCTCTTGATTTTCCTTCTCTGTCCAACACTTAGCCAAAATAGGCCTCCAACTTCCTCTTATTTCCTTGTGCAATTCCTGCTTCTAAAGAATAGGAAGATCCTATTTCCTTGTACAATTCCTGAGGAAATTAGCTCACCTGCTACATGAAAAATTTATACACTCAATAGTATACAACAATAAATACAATTATGCCTTTTCCCTCCACTCAAATAGGTAATTCGAATTCCATGCATGACTAGGGCTATTTTTAGTAAATTGACTAGTTAACTAAGAGATCAGTGAGTTAACAACAATTACAACCACTCAATTGAACTGCTACTGATTCTATTCATGACTAGAGCTCAGATAACTAAGTTTCACTAACTATATATTCACTAGATTACTAGATCTTAGCAATGAATTCATAATGAACTCTACTTTCTGCCTAGAAACTTGAATTGATTGACTTAACTAAGTGACTTGGTCATGTTACTCCTGCTAACTACAACTCAAGTAATCCTTCTGATGTGGAAATTCAAATTTTTCCATTTGACTAAGGCAGAAGTCAAATGAAGCATTTTCTGGCTACAATTTAACACTCCCTCTTAGCAAGAAAAGGGTTATGAACCACCCCAATCCTTCTCCTTTGTAGGGATGTACTATAACAGAACTACTGTTGTTGATGATACTACAACAACTGGAACTGAGAAGCATCCAAAATAGTGAATCAATTATGTCTCTAAGCTATAAATGTCTCCCGACTCTCTGACTGCTACTAGCCTCTGCAACTATTGCTCAAGATATGACTGGATCAACTGACACTGATCCTTCTGCTACTAATCTAGAATAAAAAATAGGCTTAAAAATTAAAGTTCTCAGAATTTCCTGAAACTAGTGTGAAGTCATAGTGTTCATTGTCCTAATTCCAACGACGCTTGAATTGTCTCAATCCGAAATCGTATGAAGAAGTTATGACATTCTGAAGTTTTTGACCAACAACTAAAAAAAGTCAACAATAAGGTTGATTAGGAAATCCATATAGTTGACGTCATTAGATGACTGTGAAGGGCATGGTCGACAGTGCACCAATTATGTCTTGACACATGTCATGTTCATACGTGTGCATTTGATGCAGTTTGATTGGTTCATATGGTTTGAGGTGGCCTAATGAGAGGGCGCCATGTGGTGCCCCGAGTTTGGCCAATTTTTTTTTATATAGGGCTTGAAGGCCTTAATGGGGTTTGACCCCTCAACCTTCCACATAAAAACTCCACACTCTATTGGTGGAATACCATGTTGGTTCTTAACTATCCATGGTCACAGGTTATATTTCAATACATATGATTTCGAAATTTTGGAGGAGGGGCTGTGTTGTCTAGGTAAATACTTTCTGCAGATAGTGACGATCCCTATAGCCCAATGAGTGGGTCTAGCAACCGAAGTGACAATCTACCAGACACTTTGCTAAGTTACAATTGAAAAGAGAAACAAAGAAGATGGCCTACCTCGTTCTGATGCTATTTCGATCTCCTTTGTTGAAGACCTTGAATCACTTGCATCACAGGCTTGTTCCTGCTGCTCTTAACATTTATGTACTCGCACAAGAGATCAAGACAAAACAAGGCATTCAAATACAAATATCATATTCAAAAGAAACCTACTTAATTGATCAAGGAATGTTAAGCTAAATGACACATTTAGGGAAAATGAACCAACAGTTGTATATTATCAGAAAATAAGGGGAAGCATACAACCAAGCCTTGATGTTGATAGGCTCTCCTTGAATAAATACCCAAGTCCAAGTTAAGCTCTCTAAGCACTCCTTCTCCAAGCCAAATGGGTAGCATATAAGCACAATCTTAGCATAAGGGTGCAAATAGACATAGACCAACCATTTGGGAATGGGAGAGGATGAATATATAGGATGCAAAGGGGAGTTATGATCTCTCCAAAAATAGGAGTAGGCCCTTATCTCAAGGAGGTAGCTCATAAGGATAAGACCAAGAGGCCAAGTTGGGAGAATTCGACCTCATCTATGCCAAAAAACCTACAGCTCGCTGCTCTGGAAGCTTCTAGATCACAAAGCTTCTCATCCTCTTTGGGGAAAATTCCTTTTTGGGATCATCACAGGTATACAAGTGAACAAAGTGATGCCATTTTGGGTCAAGTATAGTGCAACAAGCGATCATCTCTATTTTTAGTCTCATAAGGGCGATGATTCTCAAATTAGGATTTTAGAGCTATTTCCTTCAAGGGAAGCTCAAGGAATTTTCCAATCAAAGCCTTAGGAAGGATCTAAATTGCATATATGAATGAATATACTACATGATGGTCATGTTTCAGGCACTTCGGGGTATGTCACGGGGAAGTGAAGTGTAATAAGGGAGTGGAGCAGAGTTCCTTGTCTTGTGTTAAGCTCCTTAAAAAATGAAACAAGGGATATGAGGATAGTTCTTTTACTATGTCAACCTCGTTAAAAAATGAAATAGTTGTCATAAGCATGGTTCTTTCCCTATGTCAAGCTCGTTAAAAAATGAAATGAATCCACTTCCAATTCGAGTCTTTGATTAGATCTCGTAAAATCTTAGTCGAATCTTTCACTTGATCTCGTAAGTGAACCTTCATTCCATCCACTTAGGTGAATGAAATGAAGCTTGGGGGGCATGTACCTATAATTGAGTCATTATTCTGGGGGATGCAAAATTATCTCAAGCATAGTTTATGTTTGTTTCAAGCTTGTGTAAAAATGAGACCCAACCCAAGCATAGTTTGTTTCTCTTTCAAGCTTGTGAAAAAATGAAACCATCTTCAAGTATACTCAAGCATAGCTTCTCGTGTTTAAAGCTTGTGTAAAAATAAAACCTTTCCCAATTTACATCTCGTGGTTGTATTTTTATCAGCCTATTTTTGCCAGATGAGACTTGGTTTTTTCCTCTCCATCGTCACCATCTCTTTGGCCGATCATATGCTTTCACTTGGTTGTTTTACATGTGTCTGAGTAACATCTGTGATAAGTGGTCTTATTATCCATCCACTTGACCATTACATGTTTTGAGTAGTTCCATAATTACCGGAACCAGTTGCTATCCTTCTATACCACTTGTTCTTCCAGGCAGAGTCATCTTTCAGCTCTTTTCTGACTCGAAAAATGAAAATATTGCCGAGTACTTGTCATTTCGAACTTGTAAAAGTAAATGAAATGATGTATACTCAATATAAGTTTAACCCTTTTCCGAACTGAGATAGACTATTGTATGAAAAAGGAACACCTCGGTTGGCATGGTCAATAGGTTCTCTTGAATATTGTTTTCTACCTTTTCGAATTTGGGGGACAAATTACAAAAAGGGACATCATGGAGTTTTCTTTTTTTTTTTGTCTCTTTTTCAAACTCTCTAAATATGAAAAAGATACCAAGTTATTCTTCCATCGGACACGTAAAACTTAAATGACAAATGACTTGTCACTATGACAAGCCCGAGTTACTTATGAGCCTCATCATTGGGTAACTATATGGACCTTAATACACCTCCAGGCTTATTAAAATCAACTCTTCTCATAATTCCTTACATATTTTAATCATATTTTTCTTAATGAGATGAGTAAAAGTAAGATGATATGTATAGTGGTCTAATGTGCATTGATTGCCGATTTTTGAGAGCAAATCATGGAAATTTTGGTTGATTAAGGGAAAAAAATCGAATGAGACAAGGAGGAGAGATTGTAGGATATAGATCCTCCTCATTTAATCCTCATTCATTCGAATATTCATCCATCAAATAACACTAACTCGGAGTTTCAAGCAACCGAGTCATGAAGATCAAAAGGAAGCCGAGCCAGTGACAGTTAAGAACCAGTTCATCTTGAGTTTGGGAGCCAAGCCTCCCTAGATTTAAGGAAGTCGTTGGAGACTTCCATTGTATAAATAAGGAGGCCTAGAGCCTCATTAACATTCATATTTTTTTATGTAAGATCACCAAGCATTTTCGATTTCAAGACTTGTGGAAGACATTGTTATGTAAATTTTTTCTGATATGATAATGAGAATGAGAATTTCCTTGATCCAGAACTAAGTTGACACAGAGGGCTAAAGCTCTTGGTTTAGGGAACAACACTAGAAGCAAAGGCTCCTCTTCTTGCACTTGTATGCTTAGCTAATTTCATAGATTAATGGTTGAATTGGTTTTAGCATTATTTCATTGCAAGTATATGTCTTCCATTTGTGCATTACTTTAGCAGTAGCTTAGAAAGATAAAGGAATACCCAAAAGCTATTAGCAGGTGGATTTTGCCTCACTCCTCTCTTTAGGGACCATGGTTTGAGGAAATAACTCCTATGTAGCCCCAAAAAGACAGAATTCTGATTTCTTATGGAATTTAGGGTTTTCTGCTACTTCGGCTAGCATCTTTTCAATTTTCAAGAATAGGATTCAATTGTCATTTTCGATATCTTCAGCCTTGTATTAGATCTCATAGTGTTTCACACTATTCTGCAAGTATTTCCATGCATGAACTAGGCAACTAGATAATGAATTTCTGTTTTCTTTAGTTGATTGAAAATATTTCTTGTTTGACATGATTCATGGATAAATGCCAGTGATTAATGTAGCGCAGGAGTTCCAACAGTGTAGGGAGATCTCATGACCAGCAAACCCATCCTGAACTCATCCATCCATGATCATCAAACGCCACTAAGTCCCTCAAACAATTCATCCTTCCATAAGAACAATTTTCCAGGTTTTTTGTGCAAATCCAACCATCTTACAAACTTTGTTCTGAGCTTTGAAGAAGTCTTAGTCACTCCCTTGCCTTATTTCTCCCACCATTCACCTTCCCTAAGCCCTACACCACCTTCCGAATCACTCCTAATTTTCTCGTCCGGATCTTGTAGGAATATAGGGGATCCTGTAGGAACATTAGGACATCCTATAGGAAGCATTAGGACATCCTGTAGGATGACTTGTAGTGGCCTGTTTTGAGGTCGAATTGTGGAAAAAGCATCCAAGAAGATAGGAGAAGACCCCTACTTTCCTCCCAAGCCATATGACCTTTCACCACCATCTCTAACCTACCTTCCACATCACCAAGAGGATTTAGCATTCATATTTTCACACAAAAAGGACAAAAAGGAAAAAAAGTTATTATGTTCATTTAGATGCACAACAATTGAGTGTTTGGTTATTTCAGATTTCATGCCTAGGACAGTAGGATTACACACATGTTAACGTAGCATTCTTTTGAAGTAAAGCCTCTTAGCAATTAGTTAGATGAGTGGTGTGTTTAAGAATTTGATTTCAGTCTTTCCTTACTATAGTAGACAAGATTTCAGTTAGTGCAAATTTCCCCTTTCCTCATTGGTAATCAAGCTTCTTTTGAATCAATAGAAGGCTAGTTTGAGAAACCATAGTGGTATATCGCCAGCTTATCAGTGACAAATATTGGACCCATCACATCTACTTATGTATACAACAATGTCACCTCCAAGTTTGTACGAACCCCGGGTTGATAAAGTAAAGTTGGTAGCCCCAGGAGTTGCAACATTCTTGCTACAGTATTGGTTCTCATCACTTTTTGGCGCTGTTTCAGGGGAGATGTCTGAGTAAGATGTGATTTCTGCTTTCTTTCTTCCATTTCTTATCTCTGACATTCTACTATTAGCTTAATTTTTGCAAAAGTAATTTTAAGTTGTTTTGCTTTCTTCTCTATTTTGCAAGTGAGATTTCATTCAACAATTAGTTTCCATTCAGTTTGTTATTTCAATTCTGCAATTAGTCTCAAAGATTGAAAAAACCACAAAACAAAACAAAAACACTTCTTTCATGCCTTGTAGGAATAGGGATAACTTAGGAAAATTTCTACCAAATACCCCCACCACTTCAAACAACCAACCTTCCCTCTTCTTCGATGGCTGTGAATTGGAGGACCCCTTAGGCAAATAACTAGAGATTTTTGAAGAGCCTATAGGGGGAGAAGAAGAAGGAGAACCCATTCCAATTGACCTAATGGCTGAAAATAGAAATGACAGAGGAGATAGAGAAAGAATTGAGGGTGCTTTTCCCATCAGAGAAACTAATGGGGATACCAAGATGAAAAACATAAGCCCCTTTGCTCTTCCTCATTTCCATGGCATGACCTCAAAAGATCCAGATACTTTCTTGTTTGAGTTCGCTATCATATGCAGAACTTATGATTACACCATTGATGAGCAGAAGTTGAAATTATTCCCATCCACTCTCAAGGATGCAACTCTGCGCTGGTTCATGGGTTTACTTGGGGATAACATCACAACCTGGGCTCAGATGCAACAAGCCTTCAACAACAAGTATTGAGACTACTATAGGTCCAAATAAACTAAAGAGGAATTTTTTAGGATGACCTTGGGGCATGATGAATCCCTAGAGGATTATGAAGAAAGATTCCAGCTTAGCTACAAGAGGGTCAGGTGCACACTTGATCCTGAGTCACTGAAGCTAGTCCTGCTCCGAGGGGTAAGGGAAGATCTCTTAGATACCTTAAACCTGCTAGCAGGAGGGGACATCTACCAGCTACCCTATGAAGATATCAAGACTATCTTTAGGAACCATTCTAGGGCAGCTAGGAAAAAGGGTAGGGGAATGGCCGGCTCACCCTCTTCCAACATATCCACAAAAGGTGAAATTGGAAATATGTTGGAAGATTTCAAGAGTGAAATGCTGCAAACCCTTTCCCTACCAATGGACACCATGCACATAAAGAGAAAGCAAGAGGAAGCAGAGAGAGCATTAGCCATCTTCTGCCCTAGATGCATAAGGAGGCACCCTAGGAATGAATTTCCATTAAACCTGATCAAAATATGCTCGGTCTATGAAGAAAACCACTCCACAGACAAGTGCCCTTATCTACCTAGACTAAAAGTTGTGTATCAAGGAACTGAAGGGGTGACTGAACAACTCTGCTACATAAATCAAAGGAGACCCCATGGGCCTCGGCCACACCAGTAGGGAATGCAAGGGTCATCCCATCCATATTAAAACCATAACCATAACACAACCATTCCCTTTTGCTGCCCCTGCTCATCCCTCCTGTTCTACACCTTCTCCTTGGTCTTTTTCACCTTAGTATCATTCCCAGCCGACCAACCAGTCATTTCAGCCATATACTCTGCCACAGCCTTAGTGGAATGCACCACCCCAGGGGTGGAGGCCCCCATACAACAATGCTCCAACCTTATTTCCTTCACCTCCTACTCAACCATAGCTTTTACACCCTGCTCCACCTAAACAACCTCAGATGCCTGCCCAGCCAAATCTGAACCCGAACAACAGACATGCACAACAAGTATACAATGGAGATACATCCTTCTTATGTTGTGGGGATTCAGGAAATCAACCTAAGTTATGGGAGAGTACTCCTAGACAACCAACCTCCATATTCACCTAGGGAGAGGGAGGAGGAACGAGAGGAAAGCATGCCTAGAGTGAATCCTCCACCCTTTCTTGAGAGATTAACTCATCTAGTCTAGCCTACCCCAGAAGAGAATGAACTTCTGGGTGAATTGAAAAATCTCTGTGTCAAAATTCCACTTCTCCAATCCATTAAGGATGTACCTATTTACAACAAATTGAATAAAGAGAAGTGTTCCAAACATCCAGGGAGGTGAAAAAGAGACACCCCTACCATTAATTTCATTGGACAATTGTTCGACTTAATGTTGGGGTAGGTAATTTGCCCAAAGTATTTGGACCCTGGAAGCCCTGTAGTAGATGTGCACATCAATGGAACCATTGTCCCACACACCTTGATTGATCTTGGGGCTGCCATTAATGTAATGAATAAGGACACCATGCTCAAGCTCAATCTCCAGGGTTCATTAAGAAAGACCACAACAGTCTTGCAACTTGCAGACCGTTCCACAGTAGCCCCTGAGGGGATTGTTGAGGATGTGATGGTCTCCATTGACTCTTGGGAGTACCCTGCAAACTTCCTAGTTCTCCAACCTAAGGCCAAGCTTAGTGGTTATCCTATCATACTTGGGAGGCCTTGGTTAGCCACTGTTGATGCCTACATCAGCTGCAGGGCTGGAAATATGACTATAAAAAATGGGCATCTGTCCAAGCAGTTGGTCTTGTACCCTCCTGCTCAACCATCTTTAGAACATGACTTACCTTTATGGCTAGAAGAGGAGGAAGAAGATGAAATCTACTTAGCCCAACTCTATACCCTAGAAACTGCCATGGGAGGAGGACAACTGGATGAAGATGATTTGATTGAACACATACTCCAAAGTCCAACTCCCAACACCTTGTCCTTAGAGGAAGTAGTAAAGGAAACCAAGAGCAACCATCAGATTGATCTATGCTTAGCTGATTCAAACCCTACCTATGTCAAAACAATAGAATTCGGCCTTGAGAGAACTTTGAAAATCAACCCCTCTCTTTCTGTACACCAAGAAGAAAAGTTGTGCAACATGCTAAGGGAACATCTAGATGCCTTTGCTTGGAGTTACAAGGAAATGAAGGGAGTGCACCCCTCGGTGTGTACTCACCACATTTATATCAAATAAGGTTGCAAACCAGTTTGACAACCCCAAAGGAGAATGAATCCATTTCTCAAGGATATAGTCAAAGAAGAACTGCAAAAGCTGCTGGATGCAGGATTCATTTACCCTATCTTGGACAGTGAGTGGGCTTCTCCTTTGGTGTTGGTCCCAAAGAAAAATTGGAAGTGGAGGATTTATGTCGATTATAGAGTTAAACAAAGCAACAAAGAAGGACCATTTCGCTCTACCTTTCATTAATCAAGTGCTAGATGGCCTCGCAGGGAAAAGGTTTTTCTCTTTCCTAGATGGGTTCAGTGGGTACAATCAATCCAGATTAGCCCAGAGGACCAGGATAAAACCACCTTCAATTGTCCTTGGGGTACTTTCGCTTATAGGGTTCTTCCTTTTGGCCTATGCAATGCCCCTACCACTTTCCAAAGGGCAGTCCTGAGTATCTTTGCCGAGCTAGTCCATGATGTAGTAGAGATTTACATGAATGATTTTACATCCAATGGGTGTGATTTCCAGGAGGCTCTGTCCAACTTGGGTAAGGTGCTAAACAAATGCATTGGAATGAACTTGTACCTTAGTCCCAAAAAATGTGAGTTCTTAATGACTGCAGGGACTGTTCTAGGTCATTCAATATCCCATAAAGGACTACAAGTGGACCCAAATAAGATAGCCATCATCAAAAGGGTCTCACCCTCGCAAAAACAGAGGGATGTTAGAAGTTTTCTAGGTTTAGTTGGATACTATAGGAGATTTATAAAAGACTTCAACAAGTTAGCTTCTCCTTTATTTGGGTTATTGGCCAAAGAATCTAAATGTTTATGGTCAGAAAGCTGTCAAGAGGCCTTGGACACCCTAAAGGACAAGTTGACCACTGAACCTATTCTTCGAGGCCCAAATTGGGCCCTTCCTTTCCATATACATGCTGATGCCTCTCACAAAGACATAGGAGCAGCTCTAGGCCAGATAGACAAGTTACCTTATGCCATTTACTTCATCAATAAGAATTTGTCAAAAGCCAAACTAAACTACACAGTGATTGAAAAGGAGCTCCTAGCCGTTGTGCATTCATTGAACAAATTTAGGCATTACATTACAGGTTATCAAACATTTGTGCATACTGTCCATGCTACAATCAAATACTTGATGAATAAACCCGATGTAAATGCCTGGATTATTAGATGGTTACTTTTATTACAATAATTTGATCTAACTATTATTGATAAGCCTGGCAAGGAGAATTTTGTTGCAGATTTTTTTATCTATATTGACTTTGCCTGCAGGGGAGGAAGGAATGGTTGATGATCAGTTACCAGATGAACACTTATTCGCCATTTCAGTTCTCTCTCCATGGTTTGCTAACATAGCAAATTAACTGGTGTCTGCACAGTTTCCACTAAATTTGTCATCCAAAGAGAAAAGCAAGATTGTGAGGAAGAGCACCCATTCGCTTGGATTGGGGGCAAACTCTTCAAACTAGGCCTGGATCAAATTCTGAGAAGATGTGTCAGGTAGGAGGAGGTCTTTGACATCCTCCTAACCTGTCATGATGGGCCTTATGGAGGTCACTTTGTAGCCAAAAGGACAACATTCAAGGTCCTACAAACCCGTTATTACTGGCCCACCCTTCACCAGGATGTGAGGAGGTATTTTAGTCATTGTGATCGGTGCCAAAGGATGGGGAAAACTACCTCAAGGAATGAAATTCCTATGCAACCTCAAGTGATTTTCAAGCCATTTGACAAGTGGAGCATGGATTTCATTGGACCCATTGATCCCCCATCTAGGCAAAAGCAATACATCATTGTGTGCACTGACTATTTAACCAAGTGGGTTGAAGCCAAGGCCATAAAAGAAACAATAGAGGAGAAAGTGGCTAAGTTCTTAAGGGAAAATATATTTTACAAGTTTGGGTACCCTAGAGAACTGGTCACTGATCAAGGCAGTCAGTTTACATCTCACATGATTGAAAATTGTTAAGCGAACACAAGATCAAGCATAAAACATCCACTCCTTATCACCCACAAGCTAATGGGCAAGTGGAGGTAATGAATAGAGTGCTGGAAGGCATTCTGACGAAAGTGACTAGCAACAACAAAAAGGAATGGGCAGATAGATTAGTTGAGGCCACTTGGGCCTACAATACCACCTGGAAGACCACCACTAGATTCACTCTTTATGAGCTAGTCTATGGGAAGAAGGCCTTGCTGTCCATTTAATTTGAATAGAACACCTTAAGAATGGCAGCATAGCTAGATCTAGATCTCACCAGGGAACTACAAGAAAGATTGCTCTGACTAAATGGGTTAGATGAATTTAGAAAATGCAAGCCCTCTTGCACACATAGGTGACTCAAGTTCAAAGGAATATTTCGCATGACAAGAACATAAAGGAAAAATAATTTCAAGAAGGTGATTGGGCTTTGTTGTATGTTTCCAGATACAAGGATTTTAATCGCAAGTTAAGGACTAGATGGTTAGGGCCTCATGTCATAGAAAATGTCATGATAATGGTTCAATATAGATAAGAACCATTGATGTAGAGGCTATTCCTTTACTTGTCAATGGGTATAGATTGAAGTTCTACAAGAAGCCCTTGTCAAAGAAAGAATTCATATATGGCATCAACAAGACACTGATGGTGGTGGAGCAAGTCTCCGTTTCTACCCCATCAAGTCCTTGAAAAAATAAAAAGAGAAAATAATAAAGACACTTAGGTGAAAACCTCCATGAGGCACCTGAGTCCCACTATTGGGTTGAAAACCTCTTGAGGCAGCCCAATGGTGTCGAAAAAAAGAAAAGAAAAAATAAAAAGATCTCTGGGTGAAAACCTCTTTTGAGGCACCCAAAGCAAGTAGCTAGGATGAAAACCTCTTGGAGGCAGACTAGTTGTTTTAAAAAAAAAAAATAAATAAAATAAAAAAAGAGAGAAAAGAAAAATTTGAAAATGTTGTTTGCAGGTCAGCAGGAGGAGGATCAGAGCAACTAGAGAGGAGCAGAAGGACCTATACAATTCATATTTTCATTCCTCCATCCCATATTCTTCATTATCCCATCAATCCCTCCATTTATGAACTCCTCCAGCTCAGTTTACACAGGCTCTGTGTTTTCTACAGGATTCCCTGTAATCCTACAGGATTCCCTGAAAACCTACAGGAGTTTCCTGTAGGAATTATAGTGGCTTGGGAATCCCAAGAAAAGTGACCCTAGAGCAAGGGGATGACCAGCCTGTGTCAAAAAATAAAATGTTTACTCCACCACCTCATCACCATGCCTCTCACCACCATGTTACCCCTGCATTCATCCAATAAGTCAATTCCAAAAAGATTACAATTTTCAAAAAAGAAAAAACAAATAGAAGAGGGTGAGAACAGAGGACAAGGGGACAATACCTGAAGGCTATACCTCTCACCTACCAATCACTAGACCCCTTCTCTACCCATGAAAACAATCCTTATGCTCCAGAAGTGAAGAAAAGAATGAAAGTTTAGGGGAGAGGCAACTACAAGACATCTTGTAGGTTTCCTGTAGGAAATCCTGTAGCAGCCTATCCCATAAAAGGGAATTTCACAAGGTTGCAATCATCTTCAACATAGGGATCCCAATGTCAAGGAAGCTCCTCTAGAGCTCAGCAGTAGCAACAGGATCATCAACATCACTCTCTAGTACCTGCACATCAAAGGAAACAAGCATCAAAAGAGGCCAATACAAAAAAAAATGTAGCAAATACATAACACAGGGACATCATTCTTCAACAAGCAGCAACATCAAAGCATCTTACCCACAGGTATGTCATCTTGCTTATGCTCTCTCGTTAGCATGATATGATAAAAAATGTAGGATTATGCAAGAGTTGGTTTTATAAGCAAAGGTGGCCAGTTAACTTGGCCACCTTCGGCCAGTCGACGAGGAGAAAACAGTTAGACCACTCCACATGTGGTAGCAGTCAAATTAGAGGAAAAAGGAGATAAGGCCAAAAATGGTTAAATTACGGATGATCGAAGTGGGAGATGATTACGAGGTAAGGAGGAATGATGGAGTGATAGTGGGACCAATGGTCCAAAAGTGGGTGCTCGTACTTAGGCAGCCAACACACCATCCCACATGATCACCCATATGAGGAAATAAAACATTGATTTCCATGCAAAGAAGGCATTCACAATCTCGAGGATTCATTGAAACAAGGTTGCTCTCGGCCTCTTGAAGCAACATCTACAGGAAAGACAGTGAGAATTTTGCAGTGCATAGGCACCTACAGGATACAAAGTAGTCATCTACAGAATTATAAGTGGGAATTTAGGGAGGAAAGATCAAAGGTTGGCCTCATCAGACAGTAACCAGGAGGTAGGAGCTATACCTTCCCATATTTTCTAGTTAAAAATAAAGAAAAAATCCTCCATTTGGTTAAGGAAGTTGCAGTATAGGGGAATTATATTACAGAGTTATCATTTTAAATATATCACCCACTAAAATTCTTGATAGATACCCATACAAGCCTTCACGATTACCAAGGGAAAGATGACAGGGGGTTTTAACAAGAGGGAACCCATAAACATAGTAAGAATTCATCAACACCCTCCTGTAGTAGAAATCTTCACAAGGCACAATTGGATGGGTTTCTTTGAAAGAATGAGTGGATATGATGATGAGGTGACTAGAGACTTTGCTCTCTCACTCATACCCCTCACTAGGACCCATTCCACTGCTGTGGTGAAAGGCCTATGAATAGAAATCACCCTTAAAGTCATAAGAAGTATCACCACACTTCCTTTAGGGTTGCCTTGGAGAAAAGAAGATAAGGGTAACAACACCATTGCAAAGAAGAAATTCTTTTTGGAATGGGAGGAGGCAGTGGAGGACAAAAATTGGGTTAGAAGAGGAAGCCTTCCATACCCTTGGAATGGAGTTAGCTACCACCTCATTAAATATATATCATGTGAAGGGAGATACAATGTGGTGTATGGATACCATTTAGGCTTCTCCAAGAAATGAGATTTGAAGCATACACACCTCCTCAAAACAGACTAAGTATACCCTACTTTCTTCTTCAATCAATGATAGATATGAGCATGAAAGTGCGGGAAGGAAAACATCAAAAACTAGCCCATCATGGGTTAATCAAACTTATCCTAGAAGATGCTCTCCAAAACCTAAGACTCCCTATTACATGGACAAATTTCAGAGACATGCAGGAAAAGGGAGAAATAAATCTCTTGAATATGAAAAAAGCTCCACTATTAGTGAAAGGGATGAAGATGAAACCAAGGAGGAAAAAGAGGAAGAAAAGGAGGAAGAAAGTGAGGAAGAGACGGAAGAAGAAACAAAAGAAGAAACAGATGAACAGAGTGAGTAACTGGAAGAAGAAGAGGAAGAAGAAGACAAGGATAAGAAGGAGAATGGGAAAGAGTAAACATAATAGAAGGAAGAACAAAGGGCTAATATTGAAGGCAAAGAAGGGGAAGAATCAACAAGGGAATCTCCAGAACCCACTGAGAAAGAGGCAATAAATACTCTTACTGCCCTAAGTACACCTATCAAGTCGAAAGGGAAGAGGCAGAGACAAACCCCATTATACTTTAGGACAAGAAAAAGCACAAGGATCAGGCAAGGAAGACCTAAAACACCCACCAAAATTCCATTGTCATTGAAGACTCACCAAAGCAGCAAGAAAAGACAACTCCTCTTGAGAAAAATCAAGGAGAAGGACAAGTAGGGCAAGCCTCTCCCAAATCTCCCATCACCTATGTTAGGAGCCCTGTCACAAGCTCTACCTCATCAAAGGGGAAAGGTCTCCTACAGGAGACATAAAAAGACCTAAAAGAAGCAGAGGCTATCCTACAAGAAACTCTATTAAACCTATAGGAAACTCGAAAAATGGACCAAGAAGGTATCACTCAGCAAGAAACAAAGAAGGAAGACCCATAACTGAGAAAACCTAGTCCTCAACCCAACCTCGACTCTTACTACAGGTTCATTTAAGGGGGTAGGGTCATCCCACATAAATTTTCCATCCCATTATTCTTTGAGCTTGAAAAAGAAAGGGCAAGAACACACAGTTGGATGCAAATTGGCAAATCCAAAGGGGTGGAGGATGTGGGCCACATGGAGGAGAAAGTAAAGGAGATGGGCAGAGAACTGAGAAGCATAAGGTATAAAGAGGCAATGATGAAAGCTCATTTGGAAATAGAAAATGCATGGCTAAGGGGACAATTACAAGAAAGGGAAAGCCAGTTGGTAGCTATGGCCAGTTTATCCTCAGAGGCGATCCATTACAGGATGCCAGAAAAGTCTTATGCTTTGTATCTTAAGGAACAGTGGCTACAATTCCAAATTAATACTTTGGCATAGAGAGGCACTATGCCTTTCTAAGACTACATAAAATTCATTGATCTCTGTTATCAAAGCACCCCAGAAGATAAAGCAAAAATGTCTGAGTTTTACCTACACAACTTGGCTTTGACAGATTTGAATGTGTGGGACCCAAATTCAAAACTAGGGGACTTGCAATTGATGGCCTTAAAATCATGGATGAATCATGAGGAGGCAAGAGATGAAAAGATGAAGAAGGTAATTGCTAGAGAAGAGACATAATCCCTCATGATAAGAGCTCAACAATCTAACCCAATGGCTATCATCAGCACCCACAACCTGATTACAAATGAACCTAAGATTGCACCTAGGTACCTTGCTGCCCAAGAGCAAGCAGTCACACACTTTGAAGACATGTTCAGGTTGTTAGGAGATGATAGCATGCAAGCTTGCCAAAGGATATGGAACACCTTGCCCTATAACCTGAAAATCAGAGAATACCATTCTCCTCAGAGAATGAGAGAGGCACTAAACAGAACACCCATGTACAAGCAAGCTCTACAAAGACTCAAAGTCAATTGGATTGGCTTGAGACTCAGTCCACCACTACTCTTAGGAATGTTGGAAGGAAGGAAAGAAGAGGAAGAAAGAAAGTAGTGGGAAGAGGTAGAGAGGAAGGCAAGATTTTATTCACAGGAAGAAGAAACTACAACAGAAGCATGGGATGTCAGGGAGGCCACCAGAGCAATGAAGGACATGGATATAGATTGAGTTGCTCAGAGGATGAGCAACACTTTCAGTAGGGGGGTGATGATGAGCCTCATCATTGGGTAACTATATGGACCTTAATACACCTCCAAGCTTATTAAAATCAACTCTTCTCATAATTCCTTACATATTTTAATCATATTTTTCTTAATGAGATGAGTAAAAGTAAGATGTTATGTCTAGTGGTCTAATGTGCATTGATTGCAGGTTTTTGAGAGAAAATCATGGAAATTTTGGCTAATTAAGGGAAAAAACTCGAATGAGACAAGGAGGATAGGTTGTAGGAGATAGAGCCTCCTCATTTAATCCTCTCTTATTCAAATATTCCTCCATCAAATCACACTAGCTCGGAGTTGCAAGCAGTCAAGTCATGAAGATCAAAAGGCAATCGAGCCAATGACAATTAAGAGCCAGTTCATCTTGAGTTTGGGAGCCAAGCCTCCCTAGATTTAAGGAAGTCGTTGGAGACTTTAGTTGTATAAATAAGGAGGCCTAAAGCCTCATTAGGATTCAGATTTTTTTATGTAAGAGCACTAAGCATTTTCGAGTTCAAGATTTGTGGAAGACATTGTTATGTAATTTTTCTGATATGATAATGAGAATGAGCATTTCCTTGATCCAACATTGAGTTGACTCAGAGGTCTGAATCTCTTGGGTTAGGGCCCAACCCTGGTGGCAAAGGTTCCTCTTCTTGTACTTGTATGCTTATCTGATTTCATAGATTAATGGTTGAATTTGTTTTAGCATTATCTCATTACAAGTAGTTGTGAATTTGAATTAGTTTGCTTCCATTTGTGCATTACTTTAGCAGTAGCTTAGAAAGATAAAGGAATATCGAAAAGCTATTAGTAGGTGGATTTGGCCTCACTCCTCCCTTTAGGGACCATGGTTTGAGGAAAGAACTCCTAGCATCCCCAAAAAGATAGAATTCTGATTTCTTATGGAATTTAGGGTTTTCTGCTACTTCAGCCAGCATATTTTCAGTTGTTAAATAATGAATCCATACAGGTGAGGATAATTTTCAAGAATAGGATTCAATTTTAATTTTTGATTTCTTCAGCCTTGTATTAGATCTCGTAGTGTTTCACATTATTCTACAAGTATTTCCATGCATGAACTAGGCAACTAGATAATGAATTTCTGTTTTCTTTAGTTGATTGACAATCTTTTTTGTTTGACATGATTCATGGATAAATGCCAGTGATTAATGCAGTGCAGGAGTTCCACCAGTGTAGGGAGGTCTCACAACCAACAACCCCATCCTAACCTCATCCATCCATGATCATCAAACACCACTAAGTCCTTCAAACAATTCATCCTTTCATAAGAACAACTTTCCAGGTTTGTTGAGCAAATCCAACCATCTTACAAACTCTATTTTGAGCTCTAAAGAAGTCTTAGTCACTCCCTTGCCTTATTTCTCCCACCATTAACCTTCCCTAAGCCCTACACCACCTTCCAAATCACTCCTATTTTTCTTGGCCGGATCCTGTAGGAATACACAGGATCCTGTAGGAGCATTAGGACATCCTATAGGAAGCATTAGGACATCTTGTAGGATGACTTGTAGTGGCCTGTTTTGAGGCCGAATTGTGGAAAAAACATCCAGGAAGATAGGAGAAGACTCCTACTTGCCTCCCAATCCATCTGACCTTTCACCACCATCTCTAACCTACCTGCCACATCAACAAGAGGATTTAGCATTCATATTTTTCACACAAAAAGGAATAAAAGTTATTATGTTCATTTACATGCACAACAATAGAGTGTTTGGTTATTTCAAGTTGCATGCCTAGGATAGTAGGATTACACACATTTTAACTTAGCATTCTTTTGAAGAAAAGCCTCTTAGCAACTAGTTAGATGAGTGGTGTGTTTAAGCATTTGATTCTAGTCTTTCCTTACTATAGTAGATGAGATTTCAGTTAGTGCAAATTTCCCCTTTCCTCATTAGTAATCAATCTTCTTCTGAATCAATAGAAGGCTACTTTGAGAAACCATAGTGGTATATCGCTATCTTAGCAGTGAAAAAGAGTGGACCCATCACATTTTCTTGTGTATACAACACTGTCACCTCCAAGTTTGTACGAACCCCGGGTTGATAAAGTAAAGTTGGTAGCCTCAGGAGTTGTAGCATTCTTTCTACAATACTGGTGCTCATTAGTTACTCCTTCTTAGGACTCATAAAACTTACTGGGATGGATTCATCTGAAGGATGAACTTATACGACAAACATATGGTATCCTCTTCAAGCTTGTGTAAAAATAAAGAGGTACTCACTAGAAATAGTGGGGAAAAAGTGAAGGTGAAACATCTCTTGTATAGGTAGCATGTCGCTCTTGAACATGACACTCATCTATTTTTCATGTCAGGTTTGGGATATTCTCACTCAGTCACTTGTCCTTCTAGGTTTGGGTGATCCATTTTGCCTCTCATCTGACTATTCCACTTCGTCATTGTGACCCATGGTTCTATGTTTAGTCAAATGCTGCCACACTCCAGGGTCGTGTCACCAATATGTTCAAGAGAATTCCTATCTATAGTCTATTGCCTATACATTGTCTGACTCTTTTCTACAATCTTGGATCCTACTCATTTCATTCCACTTTATTCCTCGTTTCGTGTCGATGATGGGGGACTCATTATGACCCTCCCTCAATGGGTCACTTCCTATCGACTTCAGCTCATTATCTAGGAAGATGACTTAGAGACTCCCTTTCAGTACCTTAGAGCTTACATGCCTTAATGGAAATTTCTTCACATTTGATGATAGGTTTTCACTATTGGCCTTCGATCAGATGATTCCACAAGTGTTCGACTTCAACTTCTTTTTCAAATTCACAGATTGTACTGTCGTACCTTGAGATCCATTATCATTATTGGTGGTTTCTCTCATGCTTGTTAACGGTTCACATCATTGGCCAGTAAACAGGCATTTTCTAGCATGTTCGACTTTGACACATTCATTCGCATGTTAGCATTCATACTTTGGTCAGGTTGGGATGGAACGCAAGACCCTGAGTCTTATCTGATATGACTCAGGCCGTGTGGAGTTATGTGTTATTCATGATTGTACACATGTTTCTGCTATATGGATGGCTGTGACCATACCATGGGACTTTACATTTATGATGATCCTTCTATATTGGATGCCTGCGTCCATATCTTGGATCTTAGATTTACAGATGGTCCTTCTCATTTGGATGGCTGTGCCCATGCCATGGATCCTTTCATATAGTCCTTATTATCCGGATTCCTGCGGCCATACCGTGGATTCATTTTTTTATTTTAGATATGTATATGTATATGCATCCTTGATTTGCAGGTCTCCTGACAATGTTTGTTCTTGTCCTTGCAAAAGCTTGTAAAGCATCTCAGCCATCACTCCCCGTTATGCCTTCATGCTTTAGGGTACATCTGTTACACAACACTTCCTCGTGACATACCCCGAAGTGCCCGAAACATGACCATCATGTAGTATATTCATTCATATATGCATTTTAGATCCTTCCTAAGACTTTGATTTGAAAATGCCTTGAGCTTCCCTTGAAGGAAATAACTCTAAAACACTAATTTGAGAATCATCGCCCTTATGAGAATAAAAACAGCGTCGATCACCTATTACACTATACTTGACCCATGATGGAATCACTCTATTCACTTGTATATCCACAATGATCCCAAAAAGGCATTTTTCCCAAAGAGGATGAGAAGCTTCATGATCTAGAAGCTTCCCTAGCGGCGAACTGGAGGTTGTTTGGCATAGATGAGGTCGAATTCTCCCAACTTGGCCTCTTGGTATTATCCCTATGAGCCACCTCCTTGAGATAAGGGCCTACTCCTATTTTTGGAGAGATCCTAACTCCCTTTCCCAGCCTATATATTCATCCTCTCCCATTCCCAAATGGTTGGTATATGTCTATTTTCACACTTATGCTAAGATTGTGATTATATGCTACTCATTTGGCTTGGAGAAGGAGTGCTTGGAGAGCTTAGCTTTGACTTGGATATTAATTCAAGGAGAACCTATCAACATCAAGGCTTGGTTGTATGCTTCCCCTTATTTTATAATAATATACAACTGCTGGTTCATTTTCCCTAAATGTGTATGCTCATGTATCATTTAGCTTAAAATTCCTTGATCAATTAAGTAGGTTGATTTTGAATATGTTATTTGTATTTGCATGCCTTGTTGTGTCTTGATCTCTTATGCAGGTGCATAAATGATGAGAGAAGCAAGAACGAGCCTGTGGCACAAGTGATTCAAGGTCTTCAACAAAGGAGATCGAAATAGCATCAGAACGAGGTAGACCATCTTCTTCGTTTCTCTATTCAATTGTAACTTAGGAAATTGTGTGGTAAATTGTCACTTCGGTTGCTAGACACACTAATTGGGCTAGAGGGATCGTGTGTATCCATAGAAAGGATTTACCTAGACAATAGGCTAGGCAGTGAGCCCCAACCCTTGGTCATGCCATCACCATGTGTCCACAAAGCACAACTAAAGGGGGAGGGTTAGGTACTTGGCCCTAGCCCTGGTTACATGCCCATCCATATGCCCATGAAGGAGGAGCTAATAGAGAGGGGCAGGGCACATGGCCCTAGCCCCAGGGCCCATTGGCACACGTATGACCGAAGCGAGAGCTATGCTAGAGGGCGCAGGTGGATAAGCCCAAGCCCCTGGTCTTATTGTTGTCCACGTGACCACAGGTGGAGCCAAAACTAGTGGGGACGGGTAGTTGGCTCCGACGACATTGCCACAATGTCACCATGCCCTGATGAAAAATGAACTAAACTGGCAGGGGACGGGAAGTTGGACCCTACCCCCGACCCTATGGGCACCATGTGGCCTTGATCTAGTGCATAGGGTTATTGGAAAAATTAACGAGGCAACAAATTGCACTTTTTGAGGCGGGAATCTCTTCGTCCCAGGGGAAATTATCGTTTGAAAGACTATGAAAATGGCGAAATTGTCACGAAGTTAGTAGGTTTTCCCAATTTGTAGGATAGATAGTAGAGCTTGGCTCGGAGAAGCATATCTTGCTCAATTTTTAACGTTTTTGAGCTCAATAAGATCCTAGATTGGGGTTTTTTAGTGTACTGGACTCAATGACAACCTCAATTTTCTGATTTGAGCACTTTATGATGGAATTACATAATCAAGTATTTTAGTGCTAGAGGCAGAGACATATTTGAAGCAGTATGGAAACATTTTTTAGCATGGAGAGAGTATGGTTAAAGGTTTTCCAATATTCTAGTTTCATTTGCAGTAGTTGTTACTTCTATAGAGCATCTCTGTGAATTGTTTTCTCAATGTGTTAATGAGAGAATCCCTTGTTAATTCTCCAGTGTGTAGGAGTTGGATGATTATGATTTTGATTTCCGATGGAGTACAAGGACATATTGTGTGAGAGTCCTTTTTGTGTTGCCATTTTCAAGAGTTGCTGGAGGAAGTCATATTTTTGAGTGAGATTTCTTTCTAGGAGAAACAAACGAATCTACTTTACACAAGTTGTATGTACTCATTTACTGCTGAAATCAATATAGCGGTCTAGCTGTTGGAGCAGGCTAGAAAAAGTAGCCCAGGAGGGGTGATATCCATCACCAAATGCTAGTTTCTTCTCTTCATTTTTGTCATTTTGAGATGCATGTGAATTTGTTTCTCTTTTAAGTTAATGTGAAAGCTTAACTCACATTCTTGAAGAGGTTGTGAAACTTGTTTACCCTTAAAGACCCATTTTTATAACTTGCAAAGTGTTAGAGGAAAATCGATGTTTGATATGAGGAGTGTTCCACCATTTTCATTTCAGGTGGTATCAGAGTAGGTCCTGACCAAGTTGCAAGTATGGGAAAGAAATTAAAGTTTGAAAGACTCCAAGAGTTGGATTAGATTAATCTATCTCTTCGAATGAGAATGTTTAGCTAAGGAGATTGCTTAAAATTGTAGAGGAGGAGAAAAGGAAAATGCGCCTATAGTTGTAACATGTAGTGGAGGAACATACTCATGAGATTTCCTTTTCGGAAGCATCAAATAACCCCTCTAAGATGAAGCCAATTTGTGGGCATGATTCGTAGACATGATATGGACCCTATGTTGAGAATGATGCTTGTGAGTTTTGTCAGCATATGAAATATTCTTGCTATGTGTCTGTTGGTAAAAGTGGTTGGATTGAATCATCATCCACTTCTTCATTAGCATCTAAAATGGAAAAGGTGGGTGATAGACCAAGGGAGGTAATTAGCATGTCTAGTTCTACTCCTTTAGTTAATGTTGATCATACATATTTTGCAACCTTTGAAAAGCATACCGAATGTATTGGTATGAAGCTTTTAACTCAGATGGGTTATGAAGGAAGCAGTCTTGAAGTCAATGGCGAAGGTATCACTAATCCTATCGAAGTGAAAGAATGACCACGGTATTGATATATATATGAAACTGTTTGAGGTTTATGTAAAATTGCAAGTGATTAAATTTGAGTTTTTAAGGCTCTTATGTAAAATTCATAAACACATAAAAATGAATTTAAAATTCAGAAATTGTAGAATATTGCAGACAATACCACCATAATAGTAAATAAAAAAACACAAGTGATGAAGGAGTTCACCCCTCCTGGACTACGTCACCTGGTCCAGCTTCCAATGCTTGTGCCTATATCATTATGCTCATAAAAATAGTGATTACATCAAGTTAAAATGCTCAAATGGATTCAATAACAACTCCAATAGCTTCAAATCTATAAAAAACTCCTATCTAGCCTATTTTTGCTCCCAAAAAGACCAAAAATTGAGAAACTTATGAGCTTCCCAAGTTTTGTTGCTAGTTGAGCCACAAATTCACCAAGTCCAGCCAACTATCCTACAATTTCGCCCCATTTTTCACTAACGGAGCAACAAATCGGTGAAATTTCGGCGCAATTTGTGGGACCGTTAATTTCTCCATTAACTCCTATGCATGTGCTCTTGGTCACATGGATCCCATGGGACTGGGGCTAAGACCTAAGGCCTAGCCCTCTTTCAGCGTGCCCCTTGTTCTGGGCTTAAGGTCGCATGGGTTTATTTTTAAGGTTGGGGGGCTAGGGCTAAGCCCTGGCTCCTAGTCCTGCACTTGGTCCTTGTGGGCGCAGTGACCGGGGATAGGGATAGCCCTCGACTGTTTTACCATACCTCCGCCATATAAATTTTACATACAATATTCGTGGGTCCTTTAAACAAGGACAACACATACTGTAATGGTAATGACAATGTTTAGTTGGAGAGAGGTTCCATGTTTGAACTTGACAGAGGTGAAGTTTCAACCTACAAAACCTTTAGTGGCCATCAAGGTGCCACATGGCAACCTCTAGCTGGGCCACGTGGCAGCCTCTGGCTGGGCCAAGTGGTAGCCTCTAGTTGGTCCACGTTTCACACCACTAACCAATCACATTCAACCCAGTCAGTGCCACTAAGAACTTGCCACACATCGTGATGCCATTGGATCTTAAAGCCTAGTCAAACTTGCACAGTTAGCTGTACAAACTGTAGACTAGGTAGTCTACACAATTTTTGCCAAAATTTCCCTGTTTGGAAAATCATTTAGAACTCATTTCTAGGAGCACATGATGTTCGTTTTTGGCAAAAAGAGTTGCTCCAGATTTAGAATGATGAGCTCTATCCATTCGTTCCATTTCCAAGCCATTCCAACAACTTTAATTTTTGATCATATTTTGAGCACCAGATCACTCCTCCCCATTGGAAGCTTTTGGACCCCAAAACCTCTTTTATTAATGAACAATTAGATGAGGGTACAACCCCCTCACCCTTTTAGTCTCAATCCACTGGAATTTACCTGAATTCAACAATTTGAGCTTTTCATGAAAATTGATATTTTTCCTTGATTCTGAAGATCCTGTCTTGTTGTATATACCATCCTGCTGCAATTTCCCAAAATTTGCAAAACAAAAAATTGTCCTTGAATGAACAAACATATTCCCTCCTTGGTCATCAATCAAAGGAAACTTAAACAACTTGAATTTCTTCTCACCTCGAACATTGTCGACATGACGATGCTTAGATTGTCTTTCCTTGTGCTTGGCTCGACTCTTGACCAAGTGTTTTCGCCATTGCCATGCACCATTTTGAAACCCCTAAGAAGAAATTGTGGAACCTATGCCTTCTTTTTCAAATTTCTTTGACACTTGCTCTTTGACCTTTGCACTCTTTAGCACTGACATCTTGTTCCCATCACTGTTCAACAATGATGTATGCTGCTACAATTTTTCCTCATCTTGTTTACATCTTTTAGGAGGAAACATGTTAGAACCCTGAAATAAATTATTACAACCATTAGAAACCTTAATGAAATCAAATTGTTCATTTGATGAATCTCCTTGAAAGGCCTCACTCACAACATCTTGATGCTTGAACATTCACACAGAAAAATTTCTACTTGCATCCAAAATTCTCTTCATTTGTTCAGCATGCATAAGAGACAAACTCATCTTCTTATGATGCGCTCTAACTATGTACTCAATCCCATTCTTGAATAAGTGATACTTATTCTCATGGCGATGAAATATTTCTCTCCTATCATAAAGATATGGGCTTCCCAAAACAATACCAGAAATATCAAGCGAAACTACATCAAGTTCAACTTCGTCAAGAAAGTTTGCAGTGATTGCAAATCTAAGGATGCACTTCCTTGTCACCTGAAAATTTGAATTCTTACATATCTAGCCTAAAGGATAAGGTCTTGGATGTGGAATGGTTTCTAGATTTAACTTCTTGACTAAGTCTTCAGAAATCAAATTTGCTTGTGACCCACTATCAAATAGTGTGTCAATTTTGGTATGCTTTGAAACAACTCTAATGTGGAAAAGTTCAATTCTTGTTTCATCATTTTGAGTATCATTGGAACAACTTGAAGAAATAGTTCTTGCTATGTTATTACCTTTCAAACCCATTGCTGTAATCTTGGTTTCATCTCCTGAATTAGAACCTAAGTCATGTTCCATAATTGCAACTGTTTTATCCTTCTCTTTGTTTTTAAGTTTGTTGGGTTTCAACTCTGGATGGAGTTCCAACAATGGTCTTCATTATGGCCATTTTTCAAACAATGTTTCTTTTTCCATTTTAATAGAAGCATTCTTCTTCCATTTTCCCTTAAACTTACCCTTTCCTTTTTCTTCATACTCAAGGTAACTCTCACTTTTCTCATCTGAACTATGTTTCCCTCTTGTTTCTTTTTTTGTCTCTTTTTCAAACTCTCTAAATATGAAAAATATACCAAGTTATTCTTCCGTCGGACACATAAAACTTAAACGACAAAAGACCTGTCACTATGACAAGCCCATGTTACTTATGAGCCTCATCATTGGGTAACCATATGGACCTTAATACACCTCCAGGCTTATTAAAATAAACTCTTCTCATAATTCCCTACATTATTTAATCATATTTTGCTTAATGAGATGAGTAAAAGTAAGATGATATGTCTAGTGGTCTAATGTGCATTGATTGCCGGCTTTTGAGAGCAAATCATGGAAATTTTGGTTGATTAAGGGCAAAAAAACGAATGAGACAAGGAGGAGAGATTGTAGGATATAGATCCTCCTCATTTAATCATCATTCATTCGGATATTCCTCTATCAAATAATATTAACTCGGAGTTGCAAGCAACTGAGTCATGAAGATCAAAAGGAAGACGAGCTAGTGACAGTTAAGAACCAGTTCTTCTTGAGTTTGGGAGCCAAGCCTCCCTAGATTTAAGGAAGTTGTTAGAGACTTCCGTTGTATAAATAAGGAGGCCTAGAGCCTCATTAAGATTCAGATTTTTTATGTAAGATCACTAAGCATTTTCGAGTTCAAGACTTGTGGAAGACATTATTATGAAATTTTTTCTGATATGATAATGAGAATGAGCATTTCCTTGATCTAGAACTAAGTTGACTCAGAGGGATAAAGCTCTTGGTTTAGGGACCAACACTAGAAGCAAAGGCTCCTCTTCTTGTACTTCTATGCTTAGCTAATTTCATAGATTAATGGTTGAATTGGTTTTAGCATTATTTCATTACAAGCAGTTGTGAATTTGGATTAGTTTTCTTCCATTTGTGCATTACTTTAGTAGTAGCTTAGAAAGATAAAGGAATACCAAAAAGCTATTTGCAGGTGGATTTTGCCTTACTCCTCTCTTTAGGGACCATGGTTTGAGGAAAGAACTCCTATGTAGCCCCAAAAAGACAGAATTCTGATTTCTTATGGAATTTAGGGTTTTCTGCTACTTCGGCCAACATATTTTCATTTTTCAAGAATAGGATTCAATTGTCATTTCTGATATCTTGAGCCTTGTATTAGATCTCATAGTGTTTCACATTATTCTGCAAGTATTTCCATGCATGAACTAGGTAGCTAGATAATGAATTTTTGTTTTCTTTAGTTGATTGAAAATCTTTCTTGTTTGACATGATTCATGGATAAATGCCAGTGATTAATGTAGTGCAGGAGTTCCAACAGTGTAGGGAGATCTCATTACCAAAAAACCCATCCTAAACTCATCCATCCATGATCATCAAACGCCACTAAGTCCCTCAAACAATTCATCCTTCCATAAGAACAATTTTCCAGGTTTGTTGTGCAAATCCAACCATCTCACAAACTCTGTTTTGAGCTTTGAAGAAGTCTTTGTCACTCCCTCACCTTATTTCTCCCACCATTCACCTTCCCTAAGCCCTACACCACCTTCCAAATCACTCCTATTTTTCTTGGCCGGATCTTGTAGGAATACAGGGGATCCTGTAGGAGCATTAGGACATCCTATAGGAAGCATTAGGACATCCTATAGGACAACCTGTAGTGGCCTGTTTTGAGGCCGAATTGTGGAAAAAGCATCCAGGAAGACAAGAGAAGACCCCTACTTTCCTCCCAAGCCATCTGAACTTTCACCACCATCTGTAACCTACCTGCCACATCACCAAGAGGATTTAGCATTCATATTTTTCACACAAAAAGGAAAAAAAAGAAAAAAAATTATTATGTTCATTTACATGCACAACAATTGAGTGTTTGGTTATTTCAGATTGCATGCCTAGGATAATAGGATAACACACATGTTAACTTAGAATTTTTTTGAATAAAATCCTCTTAGCAATTAGTTAGATGAGTGGTGTGTTTAAGAATTTGATTTCAGTATTTCCTTACTACAGTAGACAAGATTTCAGTTAGTGCAAATTTCCCCTTTCCTCATTGGTAATCAAGCTTCTTCTGAATCAATAGAAGGCTAGTTTGAGAAACCATAGTGGTATATCGCCAGATTAACAGTGACAAAGATTGGACCCATCACATCTTCTTGTGTATACAATACTGTCACCTCCAAGTTTGTACGAACCCCGGGTTGATAAAGTAAAGTTGGTAGCCCCAGGAGTTGCAACATTCTTGCTGCAATACTGGTTCTCATCACTTTTTGGTGTTGTTGCCGGGGAGGTGTCTGAGTAAGATGTGATTTCTACTTTCTTTCTTCCATTTCTTATCTCTGACATTATACTATTAGCTTCATTTTTTCAAAAGTAATTGTAAGTTGGTTTGCTTTCTTCTCTATTCTGCAAGTGAGATTTCATTCAACAGTTAGTTTCCATTCAATTTGTTATTTCAATTCTGCAATTAGTCTCAAAGCTTGAAAAAACCACAAAACAAAACAAAAACACTTCTTTCATGCCTCGTAGGAATAGGGATAACTTAGGAAAATTTCTACCAAATACTCCCACCACTTCAAACAACCAACCTTCCCTTTTATTCGGTGGCTATGAATTGGAGGTCCCCTTAGGCGAATAACTAGAGATTTTTGAAGAGTCTATAGGGGGAGAAGAAGAAGGAGAACCCATTCCAACTGACCTAATGGCTGAAAATAGAAATGACAGAGGAGATAGAGAAAGAATTGAGGTTACTTTTCCCATCAGAGAAACTAATGGGGATACCAAGATGAAAAACATAAGCCCCTCTGCTCTTCTTCATTTCCATGGCTTGACCTCAAAAGATCCAGAAACTTTCTTGTTTGAGTTCGCTATCATATACAGAACTTATGATTACACCACTGATGAGCAGAAGTTGAAATTATTCCCATCCACTCTCAAGGATGCAACTCTGCGCTATTCATGGGTTTACTTGGGGATAACTTCACAACTTGGGCTCAGATGCAACAAGCCTTCAACAATAAGTATCGAGACTACTGCAGGTCCAAATAAACTAAAGAGGATTTTTTTAGGATGACCTTGGGACATGATGAATCCCTAGAGGATGATGAAGAAAGATTCCAACTTAGCTACAAGAGGGCCGGGTGCACACTTGATCCTGAGTCACTGAAGCTAGTCTTGCTCCGAGGCGTAAGGGAAGATCTCCTAAATACCTTAAACCTGCTAGCGGGAGGGGACATCTACCAGCTACCCTATGAAGATATCAAGACTATCTTTAGGAACCATTCTAGGGTAGCTAGGAAAAAGGGTAGGGGTAGTCAACCAATGGCCAGCTCATCCTCTTCCAACACATCCATAAAAGGTGAAATTGGAAATATGTTGGAAGATTTCAAGAGTGAAATGCTGAAAACCCTTGCCTTATAGATGGACACTATGCACATAAAGAGAAAGCAAGAGGAAGCAGAGAGAGCATTAGCCATCTTCTGCTCTAGATGCACAAGGAGGCACCCTAGGAATGAATTTCCATTAAACCTGATTGAAATCTGCTCGGTTTGTGAAGAAAACCACTCCACAGACAAGTGCCCTTATCTACCTAGACTAAAAGTTGTGTATCAGGGAACTGAAGGGGTGATTGAACAACTCTGCTACATAAATCAAAGGAGACACCGTGTGCCTCAACCCTACCAGTAGGGCATGCAAGGGTCATCCCTTCCATATTACAACCCTAACCATAACACAACCATTCCCTCTTGGCCCCCCCTACTCATCCCTCCTGGTCTACACCTTCTCCTTGGTCCTTTTCACCTCAGCATCATTCCCAGCCGACCAACCAGTCATTTCAGCCATATACTCCGCCACAACCTTAGTGGAATGCACCACCCCAGGGGTGGAGGCCCCCATACAACAATGCTCAACTTATTTCCTTCACCTCCTACTCAACCATAGCTTTTACACCCTGCTCCACCGAAACAACCTCAGATGCCTGTCCAACCAAATCTGAACCCGAACAACAGACATGCATAACAAGTATACAATGGAGAGACATCTTGCTTATGTTGTGGGGATTCAGGAAATCAACTTAAGTTCTAGGAGAGTACTCCCAGACAACCAACCTCCATATTCACCTAGGGAGAGGGAGGAGGAACGAGAGGAAAGCATGCCTAGAGTGAATCCACCACCCTTTCTTGATAGATTAACTCATCTAGTCTAGCCTACCCCATAAGAGAATGAACTTCTGGGTGAATTGAAAATTCTCTATGTCAAAATTCCACTTCTCCAATCCATTAAGGATGTACCTATTTACAACAAATTGAATAAAGAGAAGTGTTTCAAACATCTAGGGAGGCGAAAAAGAGACACCCCTACCATTAATGTCATTGGACAACTGTTCGACTTAATGTTGGGGCAGGTAATTTTCCCAAAGTATTTGGACCCTGGAAGCCCTGTAGTAGATGTGCACATCAATGGAACCATTATCCCACACACCTTGATTGATCTTGGGGCTTCCATTAATGTAATGACTAAGGACACCATGCTCAAGCTCAATCTCTAGGGTTCATTAAGAAAGACCACAACAGTCTTGCAACTTGCAAACCATTCCATAGTAGCCCCTGAGGGGATTGTTGAGGATGTGATGGTCTCCATTGACTCCTGGGAGTACCCTGCAAACTTCCTAGTTCTCCAGCCTAAGGCCAAGCTTAGTGGTTATCCTCTCATACTTGGGAGGCCTTGGTTAGCCACTGTTGATGCCTACATCAGCTGCAGGGCTGGAAATATGACTATAAAAAATGGGCATCTGTCCAAGAAATTGGTCTTGTACCCTCCTGCTCAACCATCTTTAGAACATGACTTACCTTTATGGCTAGAAGAGGAGGAAGAAGATGAAATCTACTCAGCCCAACTCTATACCCTAGAAACTGCCATGGGAGGGGGATAGACGGATGAGGATGATTTGATGGAACACATACTCCACAGTCCAACTCCCAGCACCTTGTCCGTAGAGGAAGTAGTAAAGGAAACCAAGAGTAACCATCAGATGATCTATACTTAGCTGATTCAAACCCTACTTGTGTCAAAAAAATAGAATTCGGCCTTGAGAGAACTTTGAAAATCAACCCCTCTCTTTCTGTACACGAAGAAGAAAAGTTGTGCAACATGCTAATGGAACATCTGGATGCCTTTGATTGGAGTTACAAGGAAATGAAGGGAGTGCACCCATCGGTGTGTACTCACCACATTTATATCAAATAAGGTTGCAAACCAGTTCAACAACCCCAAAGGAGAATGAATCCATCTCTCAAGGATATAGTCAAAGAAGAACTGCAAAAAATGCCGGATGTAGGATTCATTTACCCTATCTCAGACAGTAAGTGGGTTTCTCCTTTGGTGTTGGTACCAAAGAAAAATTGGAAGTGGAGGATTTATGTCGATTATAGAGAGTTAAAAAAAGCAACAAAGAAGGACCATTTCCCTCTACCTTTCATTGATCAAGTGCTAGATGGCCTGGCAGGGAAAAGGTTTTTCTCTTTCCTAGATGGGTTCAGTGGGTACAATCAAATCCAGATTAGCCCAAAGGACTAGGATAAAACCACCTTCACTTGTCCTTGGGGTACTTTCACTTATAAGGTCCTTCCTTTTGGCCTATGCAATGCCCCTACCACTTTCCAAAGGGCAGTCCTGAGTATCTTTGCCGAGCTAGTCCATGATGTAGTAGAGATTTATATGGATGATTTTACACCCTATGGGTGTGATTTCCAGGAGGCTCTGTCCAACTTGGGTAAGGTGCTAAACAAATGCATTGAAATGAACTTGTCCCTTAGTCCCAAAAAATGTGAGTTCTTGATGACTGCAGGCATTGTTCTAGGTCATTCAATATCCCATAAAGGACTACAAGTGGACCCAAATAAGATAGCCATCATCAAAAGGGTCCCACCTTCGCAAAAACAGAGGGATGTTAGAAGTTTTCTAGGTTTATCTGGATACTATAGGAGATTTATAAAAGACTTCAACAAGTTAGCTTCTCCTTTTTTTGGCTTGTTGGCCAAAGAATCTAAATTTTTATGGTCAGAAAGCTATCAAGAGGCCTTGGACACCCTAAAGGTGAAGTTGGCCACTACACCTATTCTTCGAGGCCCAAATTGGGCCTTTCATTTCCATATACATGTTGATGCCTCTCACAGAGTCATTGGAGTAGCTCTAGGCCAGATAGAAAAGTTACCTTGTGCCATTTACTTCATTAGTAAGAATTTGTTAAAAGCCAAACTAAACTACATAGTGAATGAAAAGGAGGTCCTAGCTATTGTGCATTCATTGAAAAAATTTAGGCATTACATTACAGGTTACCAAACATTTGTGCATACCGACCATGCTACAATCAAATACTTGATGAATAAACCCGATGTAAATGCCTGGATTATTAGATGGTTACTTTTATTACGACAATTTGATCTAACTATTATTGATAAGCCTAGCAAGGAGAATGTTGTTGCAGATTTTTTATCTAGATTGACTTTGCCTGCTGGGGAGGAAGGAATGGTTGATGATCAGTGGTTTGCTGACATAGTAAATTAACCGGTGTTTGCACAGTTTCCACTAAATTTGTCGTCCAAAGAGAAAATAAAGATTGTGAGGAAGAGCACCCCATTCACTTGGATTGGGGGCAAACTCTTCAAACTAGGCCTGGATCAAATTCTGAGAAGATTTGTCAGGGAGGAGGAGGTCTTTGACATCCTCCTGACTTGTCCTGATGGGCCTTGTGGAGGTCACTTTGTAGCCAAAAGGACAAAATTCAAGGTCCTACAAACCCATTATTACTGGCCCACCCTTCACTAGGATGTGAGGAGGTATTTTAGTTAGTGTGATTGGTGCCAAAGGATGGGGAAGCCTACCCCAAGGGATGAAATTCCTCTACAACCTCAAGTGATTTTCAAGCCATTTGACAAGTGGGGCATGGATTTGATTGGACCCATTGATCCTCCATCTAGGAAAAAGAAATACATCATTGTGTGCATTGACTATTTAACCAAGTGGGCTGCAGTCAAGACCATAAAAGAAACAATAGAGGAGAAAGTGGCTAAGTTCTTAAGGGAAAATATATTTTACAAGTTTGGGTACCCTAGAGAATTGGTCACTGATCAAGGCAGTCAGTTTACATCTCACATGATTGAAAATCTGTTAAGCCAACACAATATCAAGCTTAAAACATCCACTCCTTATCACCCACAAGCTAATGGGCAAGTGGAGGTAATGAACAGAGTGCTGGAAGGCATTCTGACCAAAGTGATTAGCAGCAGCAAAAGGGAATGGGTAGATAGATTAATTGAGGCCACTTGGGCCTACAATATCACCTGGAATACCACCACCAGATTCACTCCTTATGAGCTAGTTTATGGGAAGAAGGCCCTGCTGTCCATTTAATTTGAATAGAACACCTTAAGAATGGCAGCACAACTAGATCTAGATCTCACCAGGTCACTACAAGAAAGATTGCTCTGAATGAATGGGTTAGATGAATTTATAAAATGCAAGCCCTCTTGCACACATAGGTGACTCAAGTTCAAAGGAATATTTCGCATGACAAGAACATAAAGGAAAAATAATTTCAAGAAGGTGATTGGGCTTTGTTGTATGATTCCAGATACAAAGATTTTAGTTGCAAGTTAAGGACTAGATGGTTAGGGCCACATGTCATAGAAAATTTCATCATAATGGTTCAATACAGATAAGAACCATTGATGTAGAGGCTATTCCTTTACTTGTCAATGGGTACAGATTGAAGGTCTACAAGAAGCCCTTGTCAAAGAAAGAATTCATCAATGGCATCAACAAGACAGTGATGGTGGTGGAGCAAGTCTCTGTTTCTACCCCATCAAGTCCCTGAAAAAAGGAAAAGAGAAAATAATAAAGAGTCTCAGGTGAAAACCTCCATGAGGCACCTGAGTCCCACTGTTGGGTTGAAAACCTCTTGAGGCAGCCCAATGGTGTCGAAAAAAAGAAAAGAAAAATTAAAAAGATCTCTGGGTGAAAACCTCTTTTGAGGCACCCAAGGCAAGTATCTAGGATGAAAACCTATGGAGGCAGACTAGTTGTTTTAAAAAATAAATAAATAAATAAAAAATAAAAAAAGAGAGAAAAGAAAAAATTTAAAATGTTGTTTGCAGGTCAATAGGAGGAGGATTAGAGCAACTAGAGAGGAGCAGAAGGACCTATACAATTCATATTTTAATTCCTCCATCACATATTCTTCATTTTTCCTGTCAATCCCTCCATTTATGAACCCCTACAGGTCAGTTTATACAGGCTCTGTGTTTTCTACAGGATTCCTTGTAATCCTACAGGATTTCCTGAAAATCTACAGGAGTTTCTTGTAGGAATTATAGTGGCTTGAGAATCCCAAGAAAAGTGACCCTAGAGCAAGGGGATGAACAACTTGTGTCAATAAATAAAATGTTTACTCCACCACCTCATCACCATACCTCTCACCACCATGATACCCCTGCATTCATCCAACAAGTTAATTCCAAAAAGATTACAATTTTCAAAAAATAAAAAACAAATAGAAGAGGGTGAGAACAGAGGACAAGGGGACAATGCCTGGAGGCTATACCTCTCACCTACCAATCACTAGACCCCTTCTCCACCATTGACAATAATCCTTATGCTCCAGAAGTGAAGAAAAGAATGAAAGTTTAGGGGAGAGGCAACTACAAGACATCCTGTAGGTTTCCTGTAAGAAATCCTGTAGCAACCTATCCCATAAAAGGGAATTTCACAGGGTTGCAGTCATCTTCAGCATAGGGATCCCAATGTCAAGGAAGCTCCTCCCATTGATTTGTCTTATTGGAATGATGAATGGTTTACAATTGTTTATAATGTTTATTAAGGAAAATTCAATTCCTAATTTCCTTGATCATTAGGTTAAGTCATTTGGATTATTATATCGCATGTGCTTTTGATCCTTTTATGGTCGATGTTTGCAGGTCTTATCAAGCATTGAAGAGCTGCATCGAATCACAACAAGGGATCTTCATCGAGCATTTCGTGAAAGAGGTAAGAGGCTCATCCATTAGCTTTAATTCTTATAATTCAAACGAGTTTGACTTAGGGAAAGAGTCAGTTCAATTGTCTTGCTTGTTTCTAGTTTCCATCAAGGATCTAGGGAGATCACTCTTGTCCATAAGAGGGATTGTCCGGTGTAACAAATTTTAAGGGTATGAAAAGTGATAAAAGTCTGCTAAATTGTCAAAATGATTCATTTTCACTCCGTAATCGATCCTACACATTTAAACTCAATAACTCGTCATAATGGCTCAAAAATGTTATTTTCCCTCCAAAAAGGTTTTAAAACATAAAAAATAATAGTTTTTAGCTCCAAAAAACTTATAAAATTGGGAAAAAGTAAATTATTTTTACCATTTGCATTTTCACCATTTCAAAGCAGAGAGGGGAGTTTTTACCACCAGACTTCTAGGACTAATTCCAGGCGAACTAGTGGACGAAATCGTGCACCGTTTCTTCCATGTAGAAGATCTCTCCTTAACTTAGCTTTTTATCCGTTTAGAATTTCATTTTGAGCTTTCACTGTTTGAAAATTGTGTGGCAGTGATGCCCTTCATCTAGCCATACAGGCACAAATGCAAAAGGTTGTGGAATGCTGGGAATCCATGGTATAAAACTGGTGCGAGGTAGTGGTGGTGAATATGAAGGGCCAGTTGACTAGGTGCAAGAATGGAAAACTGAAGAATTTCAGTTATGGTGCCATTCTTGTTGCTTTTTCCTTAGAGAGGGTTCCTATTCTCTGACCACAACATATTTTGGCAAACGAGGGGGGTTCCAGGGATCCATGCATGATGAGGTGGGTTGCACTGATGGCACACCATGGAGGTGATGGACTAGTAGTGAGGTATACGACAAAGTGTTTTGACTGGTTAGGCCAGTAGATTGTTCCGATTGAGGACTTTTCATATGCCGGGATGGATTAAAAAGGTGATCATGATATCCCATTTCTAGTTAAAACTCAGTGGGGTGATCTAGGTGAGAATTTCTCATTTTGACATATTTTCAAATTTTTAATTTTTATGTGTTTTTGGTCTTCAAAGGCTAATTATTCGAAATGCATGTGCAGATGTGGGTCCAATCAGACTAGCCGGGCTGAAACAATATGATAGACGAGGTGAGAAACCTATAACAACTGTGACAACAAACCCAGAGGTAGATGATATCCTGACAGAGTTAGAGCATAACCTTGAGAGGTTGACTTCCAACATCCCAAAGACTGGGACCGATGACATTCCACGCGCCTATCAGAGACATGTAGTTGGGGTTCCAGGGCCTCTCATACGTTTTTTGCATTGAGTTGCTCATGATATAGTTTGTTATCATGAGCATCATCATGCTTAGCTGTCCTAGTTTCTAGGACCACATTTTGACTTTTTTTTGTTAGAATATTCGGAAAATAAAAGGCCACGAGGCTTTATGTCCTTGGATGACATATTTTTTAGAGACACACTTTTATACAAACTCTATTTTAATGAAATATCTACTAATTTTTACCTATGTTTATCTCGATCAATGTATGAATGAATATTGTTTTTAATTTACAAATGTTGCAAATGTCTATTTAACACATGATTCACCAATGCATATGCCAATGTGTTTAAATATCTCAAAATGTGTTGATATTCGATGTAATCAAATTTCCTTTCCAAGAGACGAACTCGTAAAAATACTCTTAACATGGTTTGATTTCTTATTGTATAGACACCATTTAAATGTAATACCACGAACTACGAATCTAACCTAACGATCAAACAAAAGATACCAAATGTGATGGAATTAACTAATAGCTCAATGACTGCACTATATTCCGCTATATTGTTCATTGTTGACCGAGACATATTCCATGAATAGAGACTAGCTCATCACTAGGTGAATAGATAACACAGGTTGCAGAAGATAAATTCTGGATACTACAGCTAGTGCCATCAACAAAGCCAATGTAAGTTTGAGAGAACGTCGACATCTTCAAATCAAGTGTAAAAATTAGATAAGCAGGAGAAGTAGTAGCAAATGTAAAAAACATTAACTATCACACATACCTAAAAAACGGTAAATAATGTACAAATCTTCACCAAAATTTTATGCAAAATATTTCTTTAGGTAAAGACCATTTCTGGGCTTTCCCAAAGGAATACCATCATAATCAACTAGCTCATAGGCTCCTTTAGCTAATACGTGTTTTATGATATAAGGGTCATGCCACATGGGCTCGAATTTCCCTGCACCTAACTTTTCATGAGCTTGATCATAAACCAAGACTAGGTCACCTTTTGAATATGAACGAGGATTAATGTTTTGATCATATTGGGCTTTGACATGTTTCTGGTGAGCCTCGCTAGCGAGTACAAAATTACGACAATTTTCATCTAAATGAGCTAGATGTACAAAGCGTTCTTCGTCCGCAGAGGTAGCAGGTAATAATTTGATAGCTAGTTTCAGGGATGGGATTTCACATTCAATAGGTAATATTTCTTCCAAACCATAAACAAGTTGGAAAGGAGTAAAACCGGTTGATGTTTTTACAGTAGTACGGTAAGCCCATAGTGCTAAAAAGAGCATAGAATGCCAGTTTCCTTTATGCATACCAACTATCCGTTTAATCATATTGGTTAAAACTTTATTGAAAACTTCGACCTGACCATTAGCTTGTGGATAATACAAAGTAGAGCTATCATGGTGAAGGTTGAGTTGTGCAGATAGTTCGACCATCATAAAGTTATGAAAATGACTACCATGGTTTGTAACAATAGCTTGTGGGACACCGAACTGAGAAATCACATGATTGAAAATGAAAATTACTGCAGTTTTGTCGTCATCTCTATATGTAGGCATTGCCTCAACCCATTTTGTAAAGTAATTTACTACAAGGATAATGTATCCATACCCCCTGTCCAAGTGAGGGTTACATGTGATGAAGTCGATGCCCCATTTGGAAAAAGGACCGACATCTATGATAGGGTGAAGAGGAGATGGAGGTGCTCACATTTTGCGATCATAGATTTGACAATTATGGCATTTGTGGACTGTAGTAATGCAATATTTAAACATTGACAACCAAAAATAGCCAACACGTAATATATTTTGGGCAGTAGCATACCCAGACATGTGACCACAAAACGCTCAAGAGTGGTAGTCATTTAATGTTTTTTCGGCCTCTTACAAATTTAAACAATGTCAAAATATAGAATTGACCCCACGACGATAAAGAGTGTTGCCAATAATATTGTATTGTTGGGATTGGTATTGAATTTGATGATGATTAGTTTTGGATGACTCGGGCCTAAATGTTAGTGTTTGGAGATATATAATGATGTCTCCATACCACGAATTAGACGTAATAATAAGAAAGAGAGATCCATCAACAAAAGAATCCTTTGCTACATCTTCTATATCAGTATGAGGAAAGTCACACAATAGTTCAGTGAAAATCAAAGATTTATTTGATTTGTATCTTTCAAATTCCAAATCAAATTCTTGTAAGATAACTATCCACTTGGAGTATTTCCCCCCCTAGAAATTGTTTAGTGAGAATACACATCATAGGGTTGCAATCCGAAATGACAGTTGTTTTCCAGAGAAGTATATAGTGATTGAATCGTTGAATAGCTTGCACAGCTGCCAAGGATAGCTTCTCCACATGTGTGTACATATTTAAGCTTAGTTTTAGTGAGAATCCTACTCAAATAGTAAATCACATGTTCGCTGCTAGAATCATCCTCTTGGACTAACACCATGCCAATGGTGGCATCAGATGCAACTAAGTACAGAAAGTAACCTCGATGATAATCAGCGGATGCAGTAACAAAACACTAGTCAGTGAATGTTTTAATGCATTAATAGCTTTATCAGCAAGCTCATCCCAAAAAAATGGAATGCCCTTTTTCAATAGTCGAGTAAAACCCTGGGTTAGTTCAACATAATTGTGGATGAATCTATGCAAAATTTTTGCTTTCCCTTGCAAACTTTGGAGTTGAGTAAGGCTAGAAGGAGTAGGAAAATTCAAAATTGCCTCTACCTTGAGGGGTTTGACATGAATGCCTTCTTTTGAAACGATGAAACCTAGAAGCCGACCTGATTGCACACAAAACACACATTTGTGCAGATTTAAGTGAATATTGTAGTGCCTACACCTAACGAAATTTTCTTTCAAGTCTAATGGGTGATCCTCCCTATTCATTGAACGAGACGGTAGGTCATCTAAATAAGTCTGGACAATATGCTTGATATCGTGGAATGCATAAGAGATGGCTCGCTGAAAATTCGCCCTTTTTTTTTTGGCCAAATGGGAGTTTATGGTAAGAAAAAGTTCCCCATGGGCATATAAACATGATTTTATATTGATCAGCAGGGAGTATGTTTATCTGATTATAGCAAAAAAATCCATCCATGAAGGAAAAAATTTCATTTCCAGCACAGTCATCGACAATTTGGTCAATATATAGAGTTGGATAATTGTCCCTGGGACAGGCTGTATTGATATCAACGCATACTCGAATAGTTTCTTGTTTTTTATTAATAGGCACAATATTTGATACCCAATCAGTTAAAGGAACATGGTAAATGAATCCTGCTTTCAACAATTTTTCAACCTCATTTTTGATAGCGACAACTTTTCATGGATGTATAGGACACAATCGTTGTCTAAGTCGCTTAACATCCATATAAGTTTTTATTTCATGCACAACTATGCTAGGGTCGATTCCTGGCATTTGTTCGTAGGACTAGGCAAGGATGTCATGAAATTCTTGAAATAGGGCTTTGTAAGTTTGAATCTATTCTAATGAACAATAATATCCTATATGAATATTTTCAATTATCTTGGGTTTCACTGAGATGTCTATAGATAACGTGGCTAATATGTTCCCTAAATTCTATTCAAAATTGGAAGAAAGGGAGAATATCAGACATTGAGGATCACTGAGGGTCTCAAATGAAAATATAGATGAGAAATTATTCTCAATTTTGTCAAAGGACAACAAGAAAGCTGAATGATGATGAGTATCGTTCCATGGCATTTCGTCCAAGGTCATAACTTCCATAATCCCTTCATCAGTTAAAAAAATTGTGTTAAAAGGATCAGGCATAGAGATTGGTTCCAAACATGATAAATGAGAATATTCATCAATAACTTTATTCATTCGATTGTTTTCAGACGCCGATGAGTTGGAAAAAGAATGAATTGCCTCATAAGCTAACTCAAAAGGGCTACGAGGCATTTCAACGCCATATAAGATCATTTTTTATTCTGAAGGTACTTTCCATGGATATCCCAATTTGAAAGTACTTGATGTAATTATGTTAATCTGTGCTTCATTATGAAAGAAAATGGGTGGAAGGAAGGCAAAAGTTCCCATCAAAGATGAGTCTTTGAGGAGACCAACACCAAATTCATATGGAGTGGTTGATTTTCCAACAAATTGGATACTACCAGTGGAATTATGGTCTAAGGTATAGTAGGATAATTGGTCCACTTTCAAAATTCTTCCTTTGTGATGAAACATAATCATCCTAAAATATGACGAGACTACTTCCGCCATGGCATAGGTCTAGCTCCAACTAAGAAAAAGGTTACAATCAAGTTGAGCATCAACAACCTCAACATATATAGCAGTCATTTTGCCTTCTACCTTGATTGGAAAATCATTTAAAAGTCCATACAGATGAAAAAATCTTCCATCAAAGGCTTTAAAAGTAATGGGAGATTGATTGATTGTTGGAGAACCCAAGGCTTTCCAACAGGCAATGGAAATAATACATGTCGATGCTCCTTCGTCAATAACTGTTCAAAAAACTCGTCGAGTTTTGACGTGAACTGGTATCTGAAAATCCAATTGGTGCAGGAGACGTGGGACATGATTTTTGAGATCGAAAACAATAAAATTGGAGTATTGAGGATCTACTGCTCCTATGGCTGATAATAATAATTTCCTTTGTGCTAGAAAATTTTGTAGTACTTCAAGGGCAGACATTGCCGAAGATGACATAGCCAAATCTTCGATGATGTTATATTTTTGAACAACCCTTGCATGAGGATTAAAGGTTGAATTTCGAAGCATACCCTTAGGAGGCGGACGAATTATCATATCAGGGTTTGGTTTTTCAATATGTAATGGTTCAGAAGAAGGAGGAGTAGATGTGGAAGGTTGACCAGGTGAACTAAAGTCATCTCCATCTTCAACAAGACTCTTTGACACATAATCTTTGGATCTCATTGCTACCATAACTATGGAAGGCATCATCATGATATATGCTGATGGGGATGAGGAGGATTGGTCATGAGAAACCATTTTACTATCTTGGGGAGGAAAAGGATCCTTCAAAACAACAGGTGTGGGTGAAATTTTGACAAATTTGGAAACTTTGGCATGATGTGGGCACTCCTTAGTGTAATGATCTTCCTCACAAATTAAGCAAGGATATTGAGGTTTCCTCTTTTCATCAAACGGTTCAGTCTTGTTTGATTTCTCCTTTGAACGAGTGCCTTGTTTATTTTTTCCTTTTCCCTTTTTCTTATCTCCAGATTGCTTACCCTTGCCAGTAGATGACTCTATGACATTAATTTCTGAAGTAATTTCGGGAGAAGGATCTTCTTCAGGTGAATCAGGTAGAGCTGAAATCTGAGTTTTCTTAGAATTTTTATTTTAGTTCTTAGATTCCTGGCACACAGAACCAATCATGCCATCTGTTAGCCTCCTGTTGCAATAGGTTTCATATTTCATGATTGACAGTGGAAGTGCCAAAAATGTTCATATTTTCCATACTGCAAAAGTTCCATTTTTGAAAGATTCCTCGGTTAAAGGAAGGCCAAATAGCTTAATCTTGGCTTACTTAGGTTTAAATTTCTTGTTTTAGAGATAGAGAATAAATATTTGTCCAAATAGTTTAAGCTTGGCAGATTAGTAGCTAGATAGAGAATGAAGGAGCCCAACTGCTTAATCTGGGCCCTTGGAAGAGATAAGGGTACATTTAGATAGGAGGGCAGTTAAAAAGAAAAAAGCAATCAGGGTTTGCAAGTCCAAGTGCACCCTTCCTGAAGTAACAAAAATGCTAGGTGTATTAAGCTGGGTAGGTAGCCTGGGGTTGCAGAAGCAAGATTATCTTCAGTTTTGGCCCTGACAAAGAAAGCTCATCTCATCAGTGGCAGAGGCGGCAAAGCAGTGTTTATGGCAGAATTCTGAAAAGCATGTTTAATTTCCCTTCACCCCCCCTAAATAATCTCTTACTAACATCCCCCTAAAGGACCTTGGGATCTGCCCAACAAGTCCTGATTTCAGTTCATTTTTGTGAAACATTAAGTCAAAGTTTTGGCTTTCTCCATGAAAAGAAACCACATTTCTTGTGTAAAAATCATTTTTCCCCTTTTTTATGCAAATCCTATGTATATCACCACTTCATAGACCTATCATTGTCCCCTTTCCATTTGCACTTCATAAAATCATATTAACTTCTAATTGTACTATGTAGCTCCCTAACTATTTCCCCATCCCCATTTACTACTAGAACTATATAAAATTCCAAAAAAATATAATAATACTCCCACCCCTTGGCATTATAGCCATATATTCCAAAGGTTTGGGGAAATGTCAAATCCATCTGGGACTTGCATTTAACCCTTCCCCGTTTGTCCCTTGGGATCAGTCAGCCCCTGGTTGAACTGATAACCATTTATTCCCCCCTCATCAAACATTTTTTATCACACTTCACGCTCACATTTTGGAATATAACTGCCTTAACTCCCTCCCATGCCGCATTAACCCAAAACCCGCTTTACTAAGGTTCCCCCCCCCGCCGGATTAAACAACTAATAATAAAGCGCTGTGGGCCCCGTATCTATCCATCCGCCGCGTTAACTGTCCCGCCGACCGTCAGATCTGGCGTGCCCAAGATCTACGGTGGGCGGGTCTTTTTGTGCCCGGACATGCCGAGGGTTAGCGTCCGGGAGATGGGCGGTTTTCCCGTCGTACTCTCGCCACGCGTCACCCTCCCGGCTGTGGCGGAGCCCCTCCCTTCGAAACCGCCTGTGCACAAAAGCGGTGCGCCTGAAACCGGATACTGCCCTCCCCTGTGTGACGTTGGTGCCACGTCTCCCCATGACATCACCTCCATGCCTCCGCTGCTCTGCCGCGATTGCCGCCACCTCATCCCTTTCATGCCTGCGCCCTGCCACCGTGTCATTGCCACATCACCGCCCCATCAGCTCCCATGTCACCTGTCCGTACCCGGGACCCTCCGATGACGTCATGCTAACGTCATCCCAAAAAAGCGCCAAAAGCGCCAAAATGTCATTTTTTGCATAAAAAGGGCGCAAATGACCGTTGTATTTCACTTCTATTGGTTCATTTATAAAGCTCTGGCTCGTTGTTTTTACCATTCTCTCATTCCCAAAGTTTGAAATTGACCAACCAAGCTGTTGCGGCTTATTATTTGACGCCATAGCTCACCATTGCACCAGCTCGTCCACTCTCGGCGCCGTTAACCAGGTATTTGCCAATTTCTCCCCTCTTCACTCCTGTTCTTCCATGTTTTTCCGCTGTACATGTTGCAAACCTGCGAAATTCCTCCATTGGCAATTCTGCTACACCTAAGACTTCACTAAAACCTACTGGTAAGCCCTTATTTCAAAAAAGCAATCTTGTAAACCGGCACCCGTTTACAGTTTCACCGTCAAAAACTCCATTTAAAGCTTGGCCTTCAGACAAAACCTTGTAAGAACTCAGCATTTCCCAATTTCACCTCATTCCAATGTATAAATCAGTCCATTTGAAGTCATAGTAACTCCTTCCCCTTCTGCATTGCTCTTCGCAGTATTTAACTCCAAAAAGTTCACTAAGAGAAGGGAAGTTGGCCCACAAACTTTGCAAAGATTTGTCTCTCTCATAGCATAAGTGCCAAGCAGTCAAGCTATCGTTACATTTGAGTTCAGTCCTAGGTTCCTCTGCTACTCCTTACAAACAACTTTGTGAACCAGCTATTGCATTGACCTTCCTTCCAAGCTCAAACAGTGAAAAGTTCCATAATGGCCACTCCATCAGAGTTGAGCATCGCTCCCATGGATCCAGCAAGAAAAGAGCTTGAGTCAATGCCCTTGGCTAACATAGATTATCTCATTCAAGACCTAATTGGGAACATGAATCATTTGCATACCTACTGCCAGCTAAGAAATAGCTTCATAAACAACACTGACATGTATGGCATATGGGAGTCCAATTTTCCACATTATTTCCTCCCCTCTGTCAATATTTTTCCTGAGATTATTCACCTGTGTGCTGCAAACTATGATCCAAATCAGAGGGTTGTTAAGTCTCCATCTGGGAGCATAATTTTCTACATCACTCCTGACTCCATCAACCAGATGTTAAATTTCAAACAGGCTCAGCTATTACTGCCCTTTTCCATGAAGCACTTGCTGGATGAGGCCTCCTGGCTCCCTGGCCCCAGGATTGAGAGAATTGCTAAGACATTTATGAGGGCAGATTGCCAACCTAAGGAATCACCTCCATTCCTTTATGTCCATTTCAACGAGGTGGGCAAGCTACTTGTAGACATGATATCCTATGTGTTAGGCTTCAGAACAAGTGAACATGTGGATGAGACAGTGCTGGTTCTGTTGTCTTCATTCAGCCAAGGACAGCCTCCTGCTATCAGGTATAATTATGCCAAGTTCATAGCAAACAAAATTCATGACCAACTCACTAAGCTAGATAGGCAGGGAGTTTTCAAATATTCCTCATACATCTATCATTTGTTCATGTATTACTAGTCTGAATGCTTCCAATGCCCTATCAAGAAATTGGATTCAAAGGGAGAAAGAAGATCTGATGTCTTCTGGTTATCAGTATTCCATCAAATCCAGCATTCTCCTTACTCTTACTGTGAGTTCATTGACAGTTTGTTTATCCAGTCTCCTGCCTATTAATGAAGGCTCCTCCTCCCATAATAACTTATGAGATGCAGAAGATACTGCAGCTATCAAAGAGCTACAAAGTAGGTGATTGGTACCTATACCAGAATCACACTGTCATCAGAATCTATGGCTGTGAGCTTTGTCCCTACAGGCTCCCAATATATGTACCAATGAAGCTGTTTGCCTTGGAATACTACAGGCATCTCATCAATTCAGATCTGACTCATTTTCACAGCACCAAGAAGAAGGCTCGACTGAAATTTAAAGACCACCTAGGCCCCTTTATCATGAACAAGAAGGAAGGTTGGCAAGATGCTGACCTGATACTCAAGGATCAACTTAAGCTGAAAAGAAGTTTCTGGTGGGTCCCTTATGACCCACTTGGCTTTATTAATGCCAAAAGAGTCAAATATAGATTGACACCCTATGATCACTGCAAAACCCCACACATTGAAAAATATGCTAATCAAGATGCATGGGCACAAGGAACCTTAGTTGAAGAATTCACTCAGGAGGAAATTTTGGAGCAAACTGCTAAAGATCTTGAAAAAACTCTTGACTTGGATTCTGCTGACCAGGTAACTTTCAAGCTGCCATACCAAGTTGAAGAGGGCACATCTACAGCTACAACTTCACAAGCTGCCCAAGGAGCTTCTACATCAGCAACAGGTATAGCTAAAGGAAAAGAGCCAAGGTAGACAGAGCAAGGAGTGGTCACCGATCAGCCTGCCACTTCAATAGAAAAAACTCAAGGGCAAGCCCCTTCTCAACAAACAGAGGTGCTACAAGTGCCACCTTTGCAAACTCCTGTCAATGAAGAAAGAAGCAAGAAGCGAGATAGGGAAGAATTTACACCAGCTAGTGGCTCTACACAACAGCCCGAAGCTAAAAGGCAAAGAGTTGATCCTCCATTTGAGGAGGAAGTCAGTGAGGAACTTATAGAAAGCCCGAGAAGGGAAGAAAGCCAACATACAGCTACAAGCTCTTTCCAACAAGAGCAAGACAGACAACATGCCATGGAGGTATCTTCCTCCACACAACAAAGCAAGAGACCAACTAGCGTCAAAGCTAGTTTTAAAGAAATTAAGGCTCAAAATGAGCTACTGAGAGTGCAATTGTATGACCAATTCCTGAAGGCAACACCTGCCAAGCAGGAAAGGTTGATGGCAGCATATGACATTAAAGAAGAAAGGATGATTCTCACCCACTTCAAGCCCAAGGTTCAACAACCACAGTCAGTTGCAGACTATGTCAGGACAAGATTAGAGGTCCTAGCCAAGAACATTCACCCCATGGATCAAATAGAGTTGCATAAGCAAACAGGGGAAATGGTTTGTGCCACCTTGGTAGACAAGGCCACTTGGCCCATGAGTTGAAGGAATCGCTGAAGAATACAAACACTCAGCTCGATTTAGAAAGAATGTCCTCCACAGCTAAAGACAACAGAATTAAAACATTGGAGGAGATCATTATTGACTTAGGACACGATCCTAAGGATCCTAAAGGTGTGAGGGCACTTATGAAAAAGAAGGATGATGATATTGCTGCCTTAAAAAAGTGATTGAGGTTGCTTCCCACTGAGCATCCTCAAACAGCAGAACTGGTGAAAGAGAAAGAAATTGACGATACATTGGACCTGCTAATGCAAATGAACCAGAGAATAATTGAGATGGAAGGGGAGTTGGAGAAAGCACTACAAGGCAAGCAGGGAGAGTCAATTTCCCAGCCACCTCAAACAGTTCCAACTGTTGTTATTGTTCCTCCTTTGCAAGCAGCAGCTACCCCTCCAATTATTCCAGCTACTACAACAGCTACACAAGCCACAACGGCAACAACAACAGCTCTTGACTCTAGCATGAGCGTGGATGAATTGACAAAAGCTGTCAAGGAGCTAGAGCTTCAAGCAACAGAGATAAAAGAGGCCAAAGAGAAGTTGGCCAATCTTGAAGGAAAATATGATAAGTCCAAAATGACAGTGGCTGAGTAGACAAGGGAAATTAAAGCCCTGAAGGACAAGATAAAGGCCTTGGAGAAAGAGCTGTCATTGGACAAGACCCTAGCTGAAATAAAAAAGATTCTGTGGGCCAAGGTTAATCAGTCAAGCACAAGCCAGTGGAGGTCAATTCAGGCCATGTATGAACAGGTAGAACTAATTGGCCTAGCTCAGTTTGAAACTCAGAGAGCCAAAGCAGCATTGGGAAACATGCCTGAGCAGGCCAACAAAATGATCAACTTCTTAAATCATCAGACTAAGGAAGAGCTGGCAGCACTCCATATCATGAACAAAACAGACGCCATATTGACAGCAAAGAGGGTGCTAGTATTAAGAGGCTTTGTGCAAACCCTAGAAGCAAGATGTCGGGAAATACAAAGGGATGTAGACAATTTTGAAATAAAGCTTGCAGCACTACAGACTAAAGGATTGCCCAGCCTACTGACCAGCGCTGGGAGGTTATTGACACGTGACCAATATGCAACCAGGCTCAATAATTATGTCACAATAAAAAAACATCAGTTGCCTCCCGAGGATTGGTGGCAGGCAATGCTGGCCATTTTGCCCAGGTAATTTCAGTTTTTGCCCATTTTTGTTTATTTCAAATCTTGGTCAGCTATGAGTCAGCAAAAGGAGGCACGAGAGCACCGGACAGAGCGATCAAGGAATGCGCAGAGTAGGTTGGAGCAGTGAAAAACCAAAGAGCTGGGACGGCAAGCCTAAAAGTGCGGATTTTTGAATGCGTAGCCCAACCGACTCAATTGGACTCAAAAGTCAAAATTTTTCTGACAGAATGAACAACTGTTACATTCATAATTACTGCGGCACTTATTCTTTCAGCTACTACTCCTTAAAAGTTGGCGAAGAAGTTATGAGCTATTAATTCATCATCTAGATATTTTGTATCTTGTTTTTGTATATATACGACCCTCTGCATTGTAAAAAGGGTTGGTTGGTTGTATAGCTCCAAGAGAGACTTTCTCTGTTTACACGATGTTTTACTTAATCAAAGACTGCTGAAAAGCTTGGAGAAATGACTATGTGCTATGTATGAATGTTTTGAAGAATTGAATGTGGAATTCTTGTGCTGCAACATGACTCAATAAGTGTTTCTTACCTTTGTTTTCCATTGATGTACCATCTAAATAGCAGAAAGAAAGGTTAGCTTAGAACTTGTTTAACTGCACTCTATGCTCAATTTCTGTTGTTTCTCTATGTTTTCATCTGAATTAGTAATGAATATGAATTCCCTGTGGCTCATATTTCCCCTAATTCACTCATGTTTGACAGTTATCTAGGGATTCTTCACTGCTCCTAGATAGAGCTCATTCACCTTCCCTCTGCTAAGCTGAACGAGAGATTCTTAACTGCCTCTCATTCCTAGCCCTCATTCCATCCTTTTAGCTTGAATCATTGTTTCATGTGCAGCTAGCTTGCTCCATATTCCCTCTTGTGACCAAGAAAACGCACCAGTAGTCCTACTCCTTGACTCCACGCCCAATGGTTCTAAAACTTTCATGCTATCGTTGCCTCTTTACTTGAAAGCATCATCCTTCCCACCAAAACTAAAACAAAACCCCTTGTACTCAATAACTAGCCTAAAATCATCATCAACAAAGCTAACTCCTAAAGAGAGAGCCCTCTCTTAGTGCTGGTGGGCTAGCACCTGCAGTCCAAAGATTGGTTTGTGGTTACCTTGGCCGTATCCCTCAAGGAGCTAAGGGACAACCTGAGTGATAACACCATCTGCGACATGTGATCTTGTAAGCGTTGGATTAGTTTAACTAAATCGGAGTAAATCTGGGATCTTTTCATACAAAGTACCAAACCGAGTATAAACAAGATCATGGTATTGAGCACGAGCAATTACCTGCTCTTCAATTACAACACCCCCTTTGGCCACATCTTCAGTTATTATTGGTAAAAGAGATTTTATGAACCATTCAGCCAGAATCTGGTATGGAATGTAAACTTTAACTAGGCGACGTCTTCGTCTCCATTCGTGAATGTGATCTGAGATATGGGTTGACATTGACTGTTTCAAAGAAGTTAAAAGTTCAGTTCCATTATCATATCGAATGGGCAATTGAAAATTGGTCAAAAAATCTATATCAAGGTCGTTAAATGTACCGAAGGAAGCATGCAACAATTCTACATACCATTTGGCTGCCAAATTGGTTAAGGTTCATTGAAAAATTCGTAATATAATAGAATCATCGATTAATGAGTTGGACGTGCACCAAAGATGATAGGTCATAACATGGTTGGATGGATCTTCACCTGACTTACCTTCAAACTTAGGAATATCACTAGGCAACTTAGTAGGAATGGCTGGCCAAAATGGTAAATAAAAAAGTGGATCATTAGTTAACCGAGAGAGGTTAGGCAAATCCAAAGTTGCAATGAAGGGAAACTAGTGGTTAGGATCCTGAGATGGATACTGATAACCCTGAGGGATGAGCCCCGTACCAGGAGGAGGATATCCAGGATATCCTGGGATAGCCTGAGCAGTTGGAATCTGCATACCTCCTGGATATCTAGGATGAGCCATACCGTATTGCAGTTGTATAGGTTGTTGAAACGTATGACCTGGGTATGGTTGATTCTGAAAAGGGAGACTCTGACCCATTTGACCTTAAATGAATTTTCCTTGAAAAGGTTGATTTTGCAAAGGTTGACCTTGGAGAGATTGAGTTTGAAAAGATGGTCCTTGAACAAACTGACTCTAGGGTAAACCTTGGAAAGGTAGCCCTTGAAATGGTACTTTCATATATGGGATGTTAGGTTGTACAATAGGTATTTGGGGTGTTGACGGAATTGTAGGAATGGATTGAACACCAGATACCTGAGGTAAATACTGAACAAGGGGTTGCATAGTAACCTATGATGTAAGCGGGACAATTACCTGTGATACTCTTGGAATGGGAGTTTGAGGTGAACCTGAACTTGGATTTTGAACAGTCGTTGAGACAACAGACTGCACCAATGTTTGAGGAGTACTTGGGATAGGACGTTGAAGTGGTTGTTGGGTAGGTATTAATGGATTAACCTAGACAATTGGTTGGACTTGAAAAGGAATATATTGAAAAGGTATTTTATGTATGGGTTGTCAGAGAGGTTGAACAGGTTGGTACAAAGGCACTTGAGAAGCAACTGGAATTGACTGTTTATTTAATGAAGGGTTCCATATTGTATTCATTCCAGGGTAAGGCATTCCAACAGTGGGTTGAGGCATAACAGGCTAACCAAAACCGATTTGAGGCATTTGAGCATAATTAAGGTAATTCTCAGCAGGGGGTTTCCCCCAGCTATGGGGTAAGATCCACCAAAAGGTTGTCCTCCAAGTGGAGGATATGATGGTTTCCCCCTAGGCGGGTAATAACCACCTGTTGGGTTGGTTTTTGGATTACCAACATTACCGAAAATCATATTAATATATTGTTCAAATGTCAAACCTTCATTGGTAGGGTTAATTACACCAGTTGACATGTTTGAAGATGAGTTCGAGGAAGAAGCTCCTGAATAAGCTCCTACGAGAGAGTGATATCCAGGTGGTAGAAAACCACCATACAATGTTGACTCCGGAGAAGTAGAAAACATGGATGTATCTGATGAGGTACTTCTAGAAGCCATCATAGACCAGTCAAAACCTGGTACAGTAGAATAAGGAGTCGTGTATCACGGAATCCCTTGTCCTAAAAAGTTCAAGGGAGTGAAATTCCAAGGGTCAGGTTGAAGATATCTAAAGAAAAGCTCCGAGATATCTAAATGTTCACTGGTAGAAACTATGGGTTCTTCCTCTTTGTCTGAAACATGTTCTTCAATCGTAATGAGACCACGAGGAAGATTATCAGTAATAATGAGTTTCACATGCGTGAAAGTGGAGGATATGAAATATTCTTTGTAGCAAATGTATGAATCTCAGGCTTGGAAATATCAAAATCAGGTTCAGAAATGGGGTTTGTATCTGAAAAGTCTCCAATATCTGATTCAGTTTGAACGAGTTCAATAATTTGTAAATCAGTTTCTTCTAAGTGTGATATTAATCTCTGAGTTTGATCAAATTCAATTTCTGTTACTTCAAGGCCTAAAATAGTAGATGTTATTGGTTGATTAACTTCAATTCCTCTTACATCAGAATCTATTATAGTAGAAGTTTCAGTTTCTACTGCAGTTCCGAATCCAGATGATTTAGATTTTTCGGCTTTAATCTTTTCTAACTAACTTGGTGTATACTCAGGGGGATCCCTAAGTATCCTACATGATTGTCTTGGTAATTTCGCCACAATGGAAAATTTTCAATTGATCAATTACACAATATCTAAATTACACCTAAAGTCTCTAAAAAGTAAAAACAACACAGAAAGTAACACGCGCTAAAAATCTAGGAGTTCAAACCATACAAACTGACTCTTCATAGAGATCAATAATTACTAGTTGGTGATGAAATCCAACATCACAGAGATCAAGGTGAAAATATTTATAGAAATGAGTGTTTAGAACCAGTTACCCTGACAACCTGCTTAATGAAACAATCTAGTGCAAGTAACTCTTCTATAAACCATATTGAGCAAAGATTACTCTCCAAAAAGTCTAAGTGAGTCTAGTCAACGTCTATTCCAGGTACATCAGGACCTTCCCTTAGCCATCACCTTAGGTAGAGCTACAGGATTATAATCACTAAGTTTACCAAATACAACAATTTTACCTGGGGGGACAGTTGCAAATCGGATGTACATGCAAGGGCAGAGTAACAAGCTCAATCCCCTTGAAGGCTCCTCCACATGATCAAATGGAGGTTTGCTTTCAAGTGACCTCAAGTACCTTTCAGTACCATTGTAATACATGCAAATCACTATATATAGGCCGATGAAGTGGGTATGATCACTTCACCAGATTCGACACGATCTCATTCTTAACTCATGTATAAGAAGAGCTTCCCAGAGAAAAACAAAAATAATTGGATTTTCTCTCCATAACTCAAGATTCTATTGTTTTTGTCGCTTTGGAAAGTTTACTTCCTTCCCTATTCCAAAGCCCTACACTTAAGCTATTATAGGTGATAAGAGCCCTAAAAAAAAGTAAAATTCTAGATGAATTTTAATTAACGCCGTATTATTAAGATTTTCTTTACTCAATGGGTGATGAAGGTGAAACTTATGATGTTATGACACGACTTGAAATCTTAATGCAATAACAACTTTCAAATTTAATGAAATCCTATTTAGAGAAAAAAAAAAAGAGTTTCTTTGATTTTTCGAGAAATGAAATACAAAAACTCACAACCTTTCCAATTTTATTAAGCAACCAAATTCACTATTATGTAATGAAAATGCAGTCAACAAACTAATTTCCAGATTTCCCTAATCATCAAATAAGCCAAAATACTCTTTTTCTCTAATCACTCAAAACTTTCAAGCACATAGAAATCAATCAAGAGAGTTGGAGAAAAGACATTTTCCCCTATGAATGCTTTGATTTAATGATAATAATAGTGCAATTGCGAAAAAATTTCCAAGATGAAAGCAACAACCTCTTTTATCAAGCAAAATAACTACAATTCTTTCACAAAAGCACAAGGTCTTAAGAAACCCTAATTTGCAATTCAAAGTGAATTTGACCACAAATAAGCAACAACTAAGGCTTAACCAGTGTATTTGACAGAACAAAATAAGAATATCATAAGCGAAAAGACACTCTATCTTGTTTTGATCAATCAACAAATCAACCAGGCAAAAGCCAAAGTAATTCTTTCAAAAATACCTAATTCTAAAAAAATCATTAAGAAAGTAGTCAACTGAGTTAAGAAGAGACACAACACAGTCCAAACAAAGATAATGACACTTCTAGAAAAACAAATTTAGGTCTAGGTTGAAGCAAAAACAATATTTAAAAAAAAATTCAAGGTTTGCATAGGTTTACAATAGAAAATAGAGTGGATGCGCTCTATTGCTATGGCAAAAAGGGTGCAGAGCTGCGCTCTGTTAGAAAACAAAAATGACACAGGGGAAGAAAACTCAAGAAAAATAAAAAATTCGAAAATTCAATCACTCAGATCTAAAAGGCCATTAATTTATAAAGACTCGGGTTTGGATAAATCCGAAAAATCAGAAAGAAAAACTAAGAAAAAAGACGAGAACAGAGACGTTCCCCAGTATGGTCACCAATTTGTTACACTGGACAATCCCTCTTGTAGACAAGAGCGATCTCCCTAGATCCTTGATGGAAACTAGAAACAAGCAAGACAATTGAATTGACTCTTTCCCTAAGTCGAACTTGTTTGAATTATAAGAATTAAAGCTAATGGATGAACCTCTTACATCTTTCACGAAATGCTCAATGAAGATCCCTTGTTGTGATTCAATGCAACTCTTCAATTCTTGATAAGACCTACAAACATCGACCATAAAAGGATCAAAAGCACATGCGATATAATAATCCAAATGACTTAACCTAATGATCAAGGAAATTAGGAATTGAATTTTCCTTAATAAACATTATAAAAAATTGTAAACCATTCATCATTCCAATAAGACAAATCAATGGGAGAAAGTGTTCATTTGTATTAATCAAAGATTAAGAGGAGCCTTACAACCTTCGTCTTGATGCCATGAGGTCACTCCCAAATTCCTTCAATATCCTCCTTAGATGACAAGCTTTCCAATCTAAAACGAACAACATAAGTATGTCTTATCTGAGTTCTGACCCCCTTAATCCCTCTACCCTCTAATCATTTTATAGGCTGAGGGGAGGAAGTTTTAGACCCAAAAGAGGAGGATGAGACTCCTTCATTGAGGGATTAGGTTACCATGAGAAAAGGGATGGAGATGCATCATTTGAGGGTTATAGTTCGAATAGTCATCACCTGGAATCTTTCAGTTGGGAAATATTCGACCAACTATGCTTCTAGAATGTACTTTTTATTTTTACTTTCTAGAATTCACCTACGCAGGCTTATAGTGACAGACAAAGCGCAACTCTACGTATTATCAGAGTCAATTTCAGCGCATGCGCGGGAAACTCTAGAGAAAACACCACAGGTGGAACTTAACAAGGTGTGACAACTATTTTTCTCAAATTTCTCATCTATTTCAAAATATTTTGAGTTGTTTGAATTTTGAGGGAGTTGGTTCAAACTTGTTCACCGATGGTGAAAATATCCATAAACTAATCAAGTGTCATGGAAACAAGTTGACATGTAACACATACCTTGAAGATATGGAAGCATTGCCTCGTAGGAAAGAGGTTTGAGTTGAGAACTAACCACAATGGGTTAAAGCATTTATTTAGACAACCACATTTAAATTCCAGGAAAATCAAATGGATTATTTTTTTAGCTAATTAAGAATTTGAAATTAAGCATAGAAAGGGAAAGGAAAATAGAGTAGTTGATGCACTTAGTAGGAGGGTGCATGAAATGCATGCTACAACCATTAGAACATGCAAATCTGGTTAAATCAGAATTTTAGAGGATGGAAATTTAGACCAACAATACATGGAAATAAAAAGAAACCTATAAAAAGGAGAGATACAGACCAGATAAAAGGATTATGAGATGAAAGAATATGGAGTAATTTTTGTATAAAGGCATAATCTATGTGCCAAATTCCTAGGGGTTGAAAATTTTAGTGTTGAGTGAGATGCATATTGTACCTTATGCTGAGCACCCACGGCATCAAAAGACAATCTCAGTATTTATAAAAAAATACTTTAGGCCAAGTATGAAGAAATAAGTGGTTGATTATATGGCTAGGTTCTTGGAATGCTAGAAAGTTAAAGCTGAACATAGGCACCTAATGGGTTTGCTACAACCAATACCCATTCCTGAGTGGAAAAGGGAAATTGTATCAATGGATTTCATTGCAAATATGCACAAAAATGAAGCAACATGATTCCATCATGGTTGCGTTATATAAACTCACCAAGGATATGCAATTCATTCCAGTGAAGTCAACATACAAGGAAACCAAAATTGTTGAGATTTACATGAAAGAAATTGTTAGTTTGCATAGTGTGCCCAAGGAAATTATTGCAAATAGAGATCGCAAGTTTACATCCAATTTTTGGACAAGATTATTTGAGGGATTTAGGAATTATTTAATTTTAGTACAACATACCATCTAGAGTTTGATGGTCAAGTAGAAAGAGTCAATCAGGCCATTGAAGACATGTTGAGGATGTATGTGATGGAAAAACACTCAAAATGGGAAGAATATTTCCATCTGGTGGAGTTTTCTTATAATAATGGGTATCAATTATCTTTTAAAATGAGCCCATTTGAAGTATCTTTTATAATAGTAAATGCAACGCATCAGTGAGTTGGGACAATCGAATTGATGTGGCCATTATTGGTCCGGATTTTCTTAGGGAAATGGAAGAGTAGGTAGAAAAAATTAAACAAATTTTAAAGGATGCCTAGGATAGACATAAAAGTTATGAAAATAGGAGTAGGTAAAATAGGGAAATTAAAATTCGAGACCATGACTTATTAAGGGTCAAGGCAAGGAAAACTTCCCCGAAATTGGGTAGTTGTGCAAAGTTAACATAGAGATATCATGGATTGTTGAAATCTTAGAGAGGATTGGTTTGATTGCAATACCAAAATCCATGCAAATTTATAATGCTTTTCATGTATCATTGCTTAAAAACTATGTTCTTATTTGAATTTAAGCTTTTGTGATCCATATTTTGAATAAAAACATTTTTGGAAGAAATAATATTAGAAGAATTAGGTCGACGCGTTGCAAACCAACTTATGTGGTTCATCATCTTGTCCTGATGATGAACCACATAGGTTGGTTCGAAACGCGTCGACCTAATTCTTCTAATGTTATTTCTTCCAAAAAGGTTGGTTTGAAATGCATCGACCTAATTCTTCAGATGTGATTTCTTCTGAAAATGTTTTTATTCAAATTATGTTCTTGATTCCAACCATGTGATTGATTATAACATGATTCATGTGGATATCGAGGGAGGCTTTTAGGTCCAACCAATGTGTATTTTGGATGAGAAATTCAAGGTCCTCCAGAATCAATTCGTTGTGTTGGTAAATGTGCAGTGGACCCATTTCGATCTTGAAGATGCTATGTGCGAGCATGGGGATGTGATGAGGGAGGAATATCCTCAACTTTTTAGATGTGTTTTGTATGTATGTGTATATATATTTTACCAAGGACAGTGCCTTAATAATGGGGAGGGGAATGTAACACCCTTATTTGACCTATGGAATGTAAATAACATGCATATGAAGAACTAAGTTGGTAATTTAGGACACATTGAATAGGTTGGTGAGCCAAGAACATCCTTTTAGGGTCGATGTGCTCAAGTGAATGCATGTAAATGTGTTATGAGGGTTGTTGTGCCCATGGGTATGATGTGTTATGTGTTTGGGGTTGGTATTCCCTTGTACACATGTTTTATATTTTGAGGTTAAAAGGTCTGGTAATGTAATCATGTAGCACATGAAAGTTAATAAAGTAAAATGGCTACAGACCGAAATGTTGAAACAAGAATGGGGGCTGAGACTCCATGAATTCAATTCCCATTGTAAAAGTATTAAACCACAATATTATTGTTCAACTTTGGTTTATAAAAATGGGTATTAAATATGAATCTTATGTTTGGCATTGGAGATTTAACAACAACATTAAATTCAAGGGACCGTGTGTAACAACCCTGGTTAAAAATACATGTAAAAGTATATAAGACCATGGTCATGGGACACGTATTCCAAGCTGAATGGTGGGAAAAACATCCTAGTGGGTGTTCACTCGGTTTATTATGGCTAAGGAAATTGGTAAAGGCAATGGAAAGGCATTAGGCATTTATTGGCATTTTATTTATGAAAATAATGGAAATTAGGAGAAAAGGAAGTTGGAAAGTCACAGGTTGCCTGTGAGAAGGAAAATGAAGGAAATAGAGGCCTCATTGATAAAAAGGCTTCTAAGGATCAGTTGGGGATCTTTTTGATAGGTTTGCGTGGAGCTCTATTCTATTTTCATGCTCTCATACTCTTGGGCACTTAGAGTTTTCTTGGAGCACTCTTGGAGGATTGTGGCATACTTGGATGTTTGGAGCAAGAAGGAAAAGGAAGAGCAGGAAAGTGCAAGAGGAAGTCAGGATCAACAACTACAACGCGTTTCACTTACAGGTACCGAGTTGCATGTATGTTTTCCTCATTAGTTTTGGCATACATTTCATATGCATGTGGTTTCTTGGTTATGATTTGTCATTGGCTTGGATGATTTCTTGGATTGGCAATAGATTTGTGTAGCCTTTCCATTTCCTGGATAGCCATGGTGTTGTGAGTTTTTATTTTGTTTTCTGGTTGGTTCTCATGTTCCTTTGGCTGTGGGTTGAGTTATTAGTTCCGGGAGCCTTGGTTTGAAAAACACTCTGGAAGCACTGTAAAAACTTGGGTTGAGTTACTAGTCCTGGAAGCCTTGGTTGGAAAAATGCTCTGGAAGCCCTGTAACACTTGGGCTGAGTTACTAGTCTTGGAAGCCTTGGTTAGAAAATTCTCTGGAAGCCCGATGACAACTGTGGGTTGAGTTACTAGTCCTGGAAATCGAGTTGGAACAAATGCTATGGAGCCCTAGACAGCTTGGGTAGTGACCAATATGGTGATGGTTAGTGATGTATGACTGTGAGGTGAAATCAATGGTTGAAAGTTGAGGTGGTTTGGCCTATCAAAGCCATGAATTATTTTGATTGATTTGTTTAATGATATCCCACATTCATTCTTGGAATATGGCAGGGGGGTGACTGGTTGAAGAGAGATTTGGCTCAACCATGTCTATGGTCTAGTGGTACATGGAAGTCCCAAACTTGGTTTTGTTTTGCATATGTTAATAAGGGATCTTTTCCTCTTCTAATTGATGGGTAAGTGTAATTGTTATTATGTGATCTTAATGGTTGTTTGATCATTGTTATGTTGATGGTTATGACCACGTTTTATGACAATGATGATGTATGGATCTCATCATGTTTTTACTTGTAAATGAATGAACAATGCATATATGGCCTAATAGATGAAACTGCAACTAATGATATAAGGGAACAATGCTTCTTAGCGGTTCTCAGATAAGTATGATACCCCTATGCTCAGTTCTATTGTTAAGACCTATAGATTTCATATTTGTGATATGTTTGACGAAATGCCTATCATGGCTAGTAGAGGTCCAGTCTAGTCCTTGTTGATATTTTTGCAAATGTATCTTTGTTTTGCTGTGAAATTTCATTCTTGAAGGTGTCATTGAGTTTTTGGTAGTGACCTGGGCTATGGGCCTAAAAAATTGGCACAAATCCTGGAGACGCAAGCAAAAGACTAGGAAAAAATTTCCCCAGATGCTCACTTTCCATTCTTGTGGGAGCATATAGAGCCCCCTAGACGCACCTTAGTCCATATCAAGGGAGTGTCCAGGGGTTTGATGCATTAAAACTTCAATTGGTCTCAGGGGCTGGTTACCTGAGTGGTTGGGATGGCACCTGAGAGTTCTATTGTTGATGTGGAAGGTATGTGTGATGTGTTCCATCAGTTCGACTTCCTTAACTAACACGGAGGGAGTCAAATCATATCATAGTAACTTCTCATCACAAGTTTACCTTGGTTGGATGGTTGCTTGGGTAGATGTGGGAGGAGGGTGTTATAGAGTGGTATTAGAGCATGGTTCACCCCTCAGACTAGATGTGATGTGTGTTGCTCATGCATTCATCTTAGTTACATATGTGTTCCTTATGCTTGTAGTCCATGTGATTATTGCATTTGCATGGTGTTGATCATGGTTGTAGTGATGTTGCCATGTGAAGGTTGATGGTGTTGTTGTGGGATTTGTCGTCATGTGTGTGTGGTTGCATATGCATTTGCTATGCATGTCAATGTCTATATGTTGTTATGCATGCATTGTCATGGTTATGGCTATGCATGTATGGTAGTTCATACATGCATTATGAGGTCATTGTATGCAATTAGGTCATCATGTTGCTGTCAATATGTTATGATGCTAATGTGTTGGCTGAGATAGAGTAGGCCCGATGCAGGTCACCACAGTGAGATTGCGACATTAGACTCCGGGGTAAGAGCATATTTTCATATAGGTTTGTATGTTTGGCATGCAGGTATGTGGTTAATGGTTGTTATAAGAAATAGGGTTACCTATATACATGTAATTCTATTGTTGTTATGGTTACATGCATGGTAGATGCTAGTTAAGTGCGGTCATATGCATGTGCGTTAGATAGTCATGTAGGATAGTAAATTGTTGTTATATGCATTGTTGTCGATGCTTATATGTTAGTTAACTTGATGATTATGTTATATGTTGTTGATGAATATGTTATATGTTAGCTTGTTGTTTTTATATGTTAGTTAACTGGATGATTAAGTTTATTTTCTTTAATACCTTGATGTTATATGTATCGTGTTAACCTATATTGACCTATGCAAATGATTATTTTTATGAAATTCAGGTATGAGTTAATATACTGTGATATTGTGTCATACTAATTTAGACTAAATGTACATATGTGATTGTTATGCATGAATGACAATTTTTTATGAACGTATGAGGTGAACATGTTAGCTAGTTACTATTATGGATATCGTGATATTATTTATGTTTGAGTTGATATGTTGTGAAGTTATATCATGATAATATAGATTGATTTTGTAGATAAGATAGCCTCCCATGAGATACATTGAGGTATGAGTTTTCGTATGTCTCCTATTTGCAGTTTGAGTGTTTGATTTATCTAACATGGTAAATTTATAGTTTGTTTGAATGTTTGATTAATTACATTATATGAGTAGGTGTCTGTAAGATTGCATGAAGGAATGGTTTTGTTTTAAGATGGTTGTACTAACAAGTATGTGTTGAGATAGCTGATATGTACTTGAGAGTAAGTAGGTGATAGTTGTAGAATTATGTATTATGGCCGATGAATGTGAGTTGATTGTTGATTATGACATGGTTGTTAGACTCAATAAAGGTTGATTTCAAATTAATATACATGATGTCTTGATCTTTGGAATGTGAGGTTGACATGTGTGAGTAGTTTCATGACAACATGCTTGGTATTAGCTTGACAAGGTAGTAGTTAAAGTGTTATATAACTAACAATTGGGTGATGTGACAGTGCATAGTTAGACTCTATTCCAACAAAGTAAAAAGGTAAAAGAAAGGAATTTGGCAATGATTCCTTTGGCTATGTTTGGAAACCCTAATTCCAAACGAATTAGTGATTTGCATACATGAAGTCTTCTTAACCTTGACTTTGTATGACATTATGTGGATATATGCTATATTCATGAACATGTATCTGATAGGTATAACGAGTGGTTTCTAGCTATGGCCAGGCTCATCAAGGAATTGTAGATCCTTGAGAGGTGTACGTGTTCAATTACAAGGCAACGTGCTTGGCACAACAAGGTAAGGTAACTAGTATGTTGTTATGTGTATTTATGCACTAACAATTATGTGTTTATGGTAGTATGATGCAAGGGATTTCATGGAAAAGAGGCTTCCATGAAATCTCGAAGAAGGCTTAGGTTGAGATTTCCCTTGGAAGCATTGGGAACCATGGGATTGAGTCATGGTGTTTGTTACTAGTCTTGTACTTTCGGTGTTTTGTGATTTTCTTGTGCTTGATTTGCAGTTTTCTTTGTGTCTTGTGCATGGACATTCCACTTTGGTTGTGGTGTCATATTGTTATTGGTTTTCTTGTTTGGTTCTTGTTCTCGCCTTTTGTTTTTTTGAGGGGCTTGGGAATTGGTTGGGAAAGAAGAAAGTTGATGGAACTCTCGAAGAGTTGTGTGGAACCCAACAGATGATGTGAGGCCCAAATGAATCTCAATGCATGTATAAGGGCATTTGAAGGCAATGGTATGACAACTAGTTGGATTGGTTGGGTCCATTGGTGTAAATGGACAATGACAGGACAATCATTAGAAAAGTAATCAGGAAAGGTAAATTAAATATATTTGAGGCGTCATATGCCTTGGCTATGTTGGGAATGATTGTTCTCAATGTTGTGCATGGATAAAGGGAGTTCTCTTAACCTTGATCTTATGATATTGGCAATTATGTTGTGATCATGTTTATGATATTGTTTCTATATATACATGTATATATGTATGTATGTATGTCGTTGTCTAACAAGATCATGATTGTTTTATGTTGATATTTATATGTATATATATGTATGTATGCATACCATTTTCTGACAAGGTCATCAAGAATCGTTCTTGTGGAGGAATGATTGCTTATGCAGGTGAATAACATGAAGAGATTCTTAGTTCATGAGGAATCAAGTGGGAAGAGTAGCCTATCAGATCTCTGAGGTCAGTATCATGTGGATATGAATTGAAATTATGTGATTATACTATGTCTATGTTTATGTTATGGACAAGAAATGTTGAGGGATACATCAACAAAATGGAAGAAATATGATCAGTGGCATGCTAGGATAAGCATGGATGGCGGAGAGACACTGGTAGCAAGGTTTCTTGGTAGAGATAGTATGGTATTGGATGTGCAGTGCTATTGTTGTGCACATGTTGTGCATATTTTATATTTAGTGATTGTACCTATGGTGTTGTGTGCATATTTCATATGCAGTGCTGGTATAGATGGTACTACGTACATGCTAAATATGCGGCGTTGTGTACATATCATAATGTGCGCATGATGGATATGCGATGTTGTGTGCATATGGTGTTGTGCACATGTTGGATATGAAATGTTGTGTACATATGATTCTATGTACATGTTGTATATGCAACTCTATGTACATATGGTGTTGTGTGCATGTTGTACAAGTGGTACTATGTACATATGGTGTTGTGTGCATGATTGTACATGTGGTGCAATGTGCATGCAATGTTATGTACAACTTGTACATGTGGTGTTGTGTGCAAGGGGTGTTGTGTGCAAGGGGTGTTGTGTACATGTTGTGCATGTGATGTTGTGTATGTGTGGTGTCGTTTACATGTCATGCATGTGGTACTGTATACATGCGGTATTATGTACATGTTGTACAGGTGGTGCAGTGTACATGTGGCGCTGTGTATGCATTATGACGGTGGTTCCATGTACATGTGATGTTGTGCACATGTTGTGCAGCTGGTGCTGTGTACAAGTGGTATTGTGTACATGTTGTACATATGGTACTAGTGTACATGTGGTATTGTGTGCATGTTGTATATGTTGTGTTGTGGGAATGTGGTACTATGTATGCGTATTGTGTAGTCATGGTATCGTGACATATGTATTCACTGTGTTGTACTTTGTGTACATATTTGTGTTGTGTTGTACAATGGGTGTAAGTGTATGTATTGTGTTGTGGTGTACACCAGATGTAGGAGCATGTATTGTATTGTGTTGTACACTAGGTGTAGGTACATGTATTGTGTTGTGTTGTACACTCGGTGTAGATACATTTATTGTGTGGCATTGTACATCAGGTATAGATGTATGTGTTGTATTTTATATCAGGTGTAGGTGCATGTATTGCATGGGGTTGTATGTCGTGTGTGGTTGTATGTGTGTGATGCACACTATGTGTATGTGCACATGGTTGAGGAGAAGGCACTGGGTTTTTTTCAGGTGTGGCAACCGATCCGGTGTGTGTATGGAATAAGGACAAAGGTAGAAGCTAAGGATTGATTAAAGGATAAGTATTAGTATTTTATTTCAGTTTTATTATGCATGTGATTTATGATTATGGTCTATGATGATTACATGTGATCTATGATTTTGGTTTATGATGGTTACATGTGATTTATGATTTTGATCTATGATGGTTGTGTTTTGAGTTAACCTGATGTGATATGTTTATACATGATGATTTGGTCAAATATTCTAGTTTGACTTGTTGTGACAGGAAGAGAACAGAATTGAAAGTATACCTTATTGACGAGCCACCAATGAGGCATGATTTGAAGTTATTTTAATTTATTTTGAATCTAATCGAAATTATGTGCTTGGTACAAGAAAGCATGAAATTTCCAGTTGGTTGGTCGAAACTAATGACAAACATTAGCAACAACAACAAAAGGAATTGGAACATGCAACAATATGTTGGTAAATAATTTAGGACCAGGGCCATTATGGGACGTTGGCACCCAATAGTATCCCTTGATTTATATGAGCATGCTATGACTGGTATGATGGTTTTGAGGCAAGTATATGCCTTGGTTGTTTGACCTTCCTATACGAGGAAGCCGTTCCAAGGGATGGATCGCCTGGGATAGGGGATGCCAGGGAACTTGGAAGGTGAGTGACTACATGGAAGGGGTGATTGGATTTCCCGAGGGACTGTGTAGCAGAGAAGGGAAGGACGAGGATATATTTGTTTTGGTCATTATCATTTCTAGATGGAATCAAATGCACAATAGGAGTGTGCCCTGGAACAATGCACCAGTAATTGTTCACTGAGAGGGCAAGTGGTGCAAGATTGTAGCGCTGGACATTAGATGCAGTTTGACTTTGTAATGGTTTCTGGACTTCCTGGGAACGAGGTGAATCATGGTATTACTTTGAGGGTGGAGATGTGAGCCTCTAGATTCCCTTCTTGCAGCTGCAGGCATTGTATCCTTTTATTTGCTGGTTGAGAAAATGTGCAAATGTCTATATGTGTGTATTATTGTAAATATTGTATCGAGCTGGATTTATAAAGCTCCATAGACAATATGATTATTTTATGGGTGAAGCAAATGTGTATGTGTGTATATGTGGTTATTATTGTAAATATTGTAATGGGTTGTGTCATAAAGCTCCAGTAAATGGTATGTTTGTCATGTTTTAGCATATGGTCATTGTAAATGCTACAACGAGCTATGTTATAAATCTCCATGGGTAGTATGCTTTGTTTTCAGTGGCCTTGCTAGTTAGAGGTGTCATTGAACACCGAGGATGGTGTTCCCCCAAGGGGGAGGGTTCTACAATAGCCCTGGTTAAAAATCCATGTAAAAATATATAAGAGCATGGTCATGGGAAATGTACTCCAAGCTAAATAATGGGGAAAACATCCTAGTGGGCATTCATTCGGTTTATTATGGATAAGGAAATGGGTAGAGGAAATGACAAAGGCTTTGGAAATACATGAAGCATTTATTGGCATTTTATTTCTGAAAATAATGGAAATTAGGAGAAAAGGAAGGTGAAAGGTCATAGGTTGCATATGAGGAGGAAAATGAAGGAAATAGAGGCCTTATTGATAAAAAGGATTCTGAGGATCAGTTGGGGAGCTTTTTGACAGGTTTGGGTGGACCTCTCTTTTATTCTATCTCTCTCATACTCTTGGGCACTTAGAGTTTTCTTGGATCACTCTTGGAGGAGTGTGGCATACTTGGATGTTTGTAGCTGAAGGAAAAGGAAGAGTAGGAAAGAGAAAGAGGACATTGGGATCAACAACTACAATGAGTTTTTCTTGTAGGTACTGAGTTGCATGTATGTTTTCCTCACTAGTTTTGGCATGCATGGCATATGCATTTTGTTTCTTGGTTATGATCTGTCATTGGCATGGAGGATTTCCTGGATTGAGAGAGGATTTGCCTAGCCTTTCCATTTCCTGGATAGCCATGGTGTTGTGGGTTTTACTTTTGTTTTATGGTTGGTTATCATGTTCCTTTAGTTGTGTGTTAAGTTATTGGTTCCTAGATCCTTGGTTGGAAAAATGCTCTGGAAGCCCTATAACAACTTGGGTTGAGTTACTAGTCCTAATATACTTGGTTGGATAAATGCTCTAGAAGCCCTATAACAACTTGGATTGAGTTACTAGTACTAGAAGCCTTGATTGGATGAACACTTTGGAAGCCCTTAGCGGGTTGAGTTACTAGTCTTGAAAGCCCTATTTGTAAATATGCTTTGGAAGCCCGGTGATAGCTGTGGGTTGAGTTACTAGTCCTTGAAGCCTTGGTTGGAAAAATGCTCTGGAAGCCTAGCGACAAATGTGGGTTGAGTTACTAGTCTTGGAAGCCGGGTTGGAAAAAATGCTTTGGAGCCTTGGAAAACTTGGGTAGAGACTAATCTGTTGATGGTTAGTGATGTTTGACCATGAGGTGCAATCATTGGTTGAGGGTTGAGGTGGTTTGGCCTCTCGAAGCCTTGGATGGTTTTGATTGATTTTTTTTATGAGATCCCACATTCATGCTTGGAATATGGAATGGGGGTAACTCGTTGAGGAGAGATTTGGCTCAACCATGTCTATGGTTGGGTGGTACGTGGAAGTCCCAGACCTAGTTTCATTTTGCATATGTTAATAATATATCTTTTCCCATTGTAATTGATGGGTAATTTTACTTTTTATTATGTGATCTTGATGGTTGTTTGATTATTGTTATGCTGTTGGTTATTGTTAGTTATGAGCATGTTTTATGACAATGATGATGTATGGATCTCATCATGTTGTTACTTGTAAATGAATGAATAATGTATCTATGGCCTAATAGATGAAATTGCAGCTAATGATATAAGGGAACAATGATTCTTAACGATTCTCAGATAATTGTGAGATCCCTATGCTCAATTCTGTTGTTAATACCTACATATTTCATATTTTTGATATGTTTGATGAAATGTTTGTTAGGGATAGTAGGGGTCCATTCTAGTCCTTGTTGATGTTTTTGCAAATGTATCTTTGTTCCATTGTGAAATTTCATTCCTGAAGGTGTCGTTGATTTTTGGGCAATGACTTGGGCTCTGGGCCTGAAAAAGTGGCACAAATCCCGAAGACACAGGCACAACAATAGGAAAAAATTCCCCAGATGTTCACTTGCCCTTGCTGTGGGAGCGTCTGGACTCTCCTAGACACACCTCCATATAAAGGGATCGTCTAGGGGTTTCATGCATTAAAAGTTTAGTTTGTCTTAGGGGTTGGTTACCTGAGTGGTTGGATGGCTCCTGGAAGTTCTGTTGCTAATGTAGAAGGTTTGTGTGATGTATTCCTGTGAAAATGTAAATTAATAGAAAGGTGTTATATAAACCTCCTAAATTTTCTCTGATAGGTCATTGATGATTGATTCCCTTCATTTCAATGCCTATCACTAGTGGATGTTCATGTTGATCCAACCATGATTTTGACACAAGTGTACAACCATTTTAACCCTATATAAATTATCTTCCCTTGGCATTTTCCCAAGTGACAATGTTTTAAGAAGGCCTACAAATTTCAAGAGTTACTTACAATTATTCATTGGACTTTGCTTTACATCAATGAAAAACCTCTCAACAATCTCACCCTTTTGTCATTAATGGAAGCACACTCTATAACAACTCCCCCTATGATAATGTACCTTGATCTTATTCTCTCCCTTTGACATCAATGGAAAATCGGGTGCTCTCTCCTATCAAGTTCTCCCCCAATCATGGTGTTGCTCCCCATGCATCTAAAAAATATACAAATCATCTGGTTAAATAAGAAACCATTGGTCATCCCCAAAGCAACAACATGTATAGAACTTTTATGTATTGTTGTTCTCTTTCTTCCACGAGCACTTTTTGAAATAAATTGGATCTTAATTGTCATATCAAATTGTATGGACATTGATAACGTAAGTTAGCATCTGCCACTTATCATGCCACATATATCATCATCCCCATTAGGTTCCTTAAATGCCTTCATTCCAGTTTTGTAACTTGGCACTGCAAAAAAAAAAGAAGCACAAACTTCCATTTCTTGTGATTCTTTATCCATGTCTTCTATCTGTTCTCCCACATCCTCATAGTAGACATCCTCGACCAATTTCTTGGCAATTTCATATGACTTGGAATAACTTTTGGTATCATCCAACGAATCCATGACATGAGTACAAGATGAAGCTTTTCTTGGTCCAAGTCCTAATACAAATTGCCGTGGGAAAACATCTATTCATGGCAAGCAACCACCTTTTTATCAAAACCAATCGATTGGTTATTGTGGCCATCATCTATTCAATGGGAAATTTCAAGAGTTATGATACTTTGAATAAGATATTTTTCGTGCTAGTAATAAGACCTAGGAATGAAATTCATAGAGTACTCTACAAAAGTCCAGTTAGTATCCTTGTCAATGCTTCTTCTCTGTAGTAGATTCCTCTTCTCTCAGTTTTGAAAACCATGACATTTTAACAAGAGGCCCAAGGAGATGTACCCAAAATGAATATGAATAGGGGATATCATAACATATTCATGTAACTTCCTTCTTGCATATGCCACAAACTAAGTATTCAATGCAGGGAAACAGTTATCATCCTGACTTGTTGAACAATCCTTAAGCTTAGATTTCTCTGAAATCCTTTAAGTATGCTGCCTTCTGAAATGAGCGTCTGAACCTCTATGAATGTTGATGGACCATTTTCATGTCCCATCTTGAAAATATGTTTTTAGCCTCAAATTCCAGTTAGAAGGAACATTTCGTGACAAGCCTTTGTTTTTTCCCAGACCGAGGGAAGACAAAAAATATGTTTTCTCTAGAGGGAATGAAACTATTTTCAGAATAGGGATGAAGACTTTATGGAATCAGCTAATCAAGGCCATTATAATAACAATGTCATTGCATATATACTTGATGAATTTGAGACTAGTGGAGTTTTTCACATGGCTGCCAGAAGCCATATTAAGAAAGGGTTATATTCAAGATTTGTAGTTGGTTTGTGCCTATGAAATAAAAGCTCTATTTTCCAAGGTAATGATAACTTGTTTAAGGGAGTGTCTGATTCTATGAACATACAATGTAAGGAACCTTTGTTGGATTGAAAATACTTTATGGCATCAAGTAGATTGCTACTTACTTTCTGGGACTTATGTGAAGAATATAGGATTTTAATATATATTCTTCTAACTTCACATGCTTTGACCAAACTTTCTACATATGTGGCAGAGGCATATAATGGTTGTTAGCGCATGAATCACAAGATAAAGAGTTAGATTCTTTAAATACTGTTGAATTGTTCTTTAGTACATATTTCATTCCAAACTAATATGATAATGCAACCTTGTAGACATTTAGAGATTTCACTGTTGCAAACATTTAGGATGGATCATCCTTGGAGCACTCAATGCAAGACCAAGTCATGTTCTTCTAATTTATATTTTTCTTGTTTTATTTTCCATAATTTGGTAGAATGTTCTTCTTTGACTTGTTTAGGATCCCACCTCATTCTTCTTCTACAATCTCATCCTATATGTCCAAAATTATGAAATTGATGGAATTCTATCTTGAATAATGGAACAATTGACCTATAATATCTATAGCCATTAGGAATTTTGTCATGTATGCTTGAAATTTTCTTTCTACGGTTTTGATGATAACCTTTGCAATCATAGTATGCTTTATAATCTCTAGATTTTTTACCAAAATTAGTGCATGAATAACAATAAATAGATAAAATTCTTATGTACTTGGATGAGTATAATTCTCTTGACATTTTGAAGTTGTTTTTCCTTGGAGGACCCTCAAACCTTTCTCAATCCTTACTAGCGCTTTCATCTTCTATGAATTCCTTGAAATCATCTGCAAAATTTCTTAGCGAAACTAACATGCATGCATAACCATATGCACTAAGCTCATCCAGTCCAAGCATTTGAACCTAGAAGCTCTAATACCACCCTGTAATGCCTCCTCCCACATTTACCCACATTTACAAGCTCTCCAGGGAAAACATGAGCTGAGTGTCACTATGATATGACCTCACCTCCAAGTTCCATTTATGGAAGTGGAGTAGACTAACCGAAAACTTACAACCATCCCTCAGGGACTACAAACCACTCAGGAGCCTACAAACCACCCTAAGTGATCAATACCTGAGCTAGAACTCTTTATCACAAGAGAAACTCCCTAAACACACCCATTGTTAGGAAGCGGAGGCCCCACGTAAGGGTTTTGGGGCCTAAAAGCCCATAAGTTAGGGTAATAATATTGTAAAAAGTTCCACGAAGTGTGCGGAGCGTGAAATGTAGTAGGTCGAGTCAAAGGATTGTCTGCTTGAAAACAATGTAAAATAATAGAAGTAAGTTAGTCTACCCATGGTCTGCGGACCATGGGAATGTATAAATAAAGCGAGGCTCTAAGGGTAGAAGGCAGTTTTGGAGAAGATCTAAGGGATTATGGGTTTGAAAAAGCAATAGTCGCTCTGAGTCTACAAGTGCGAGTCAGGAGGATTAGTAGTTAGATAGAGGCTCTGCAGCTGTGTGCATGGAGGCCTGGTAGAGTCCGTAGCTGTGTGCGCAAACCCCTGCAGCTATGTGCATAGGGCAGAAAGTGGATTGCACTATAATGAAGATATTAATAAAGATACGTTGATTCAGAATTATTGTGGATCTGTTATATTCTGGGTTATATGTTTGTTATATGAGTTTAAGCTTGTCTTTATGAATGATGATAATGCGCACTGGGTATCGTTGTTAAATGTTTAAAGACCTTGAGAATTAATTTTGATCTATAATAAATCCATATAAATAATAAGATTCGGGAAGTGATTGGCTTGGGTCTATGGGAAGGACAGATATCTATGCAGAGTGGCATAGGAGCGCAGAACGGTTCGCGACCCTCTAGACCACATCAAGACATCCCAAGGGTGTGAAAACCTGGTTCCAGCACCCTCCCCTACTACCTCGGGTGAGACTTCAGTCCGCGCTCCGCGGACTGTTGCCGAAAGGGCCGGTAGTGCGGGATTTGTTTGGCTAATAACTCTTCCGAACTTGGGTTAGGCCCCAACAAGCCAACAAATGGTTCCGTTGCCAGGACTAGGATCTGCCTAAGGGATGTTTGATGTCGGAATTTTGAAACCCTACGAAGAAAGAGATTGAAGATCGATTGGATCAGAAGTAGTACGAGTTCGTAGTTGGCCCTAGCACACCCACGCGCAAACCAGAAGTTTAACATGGCGAGCGCGATCAAGTTGCCTATATTCAAAGGAGTAGGAAGCGAAGATCCAGAATAGTTTTGGTTCGTAGTAAGGGCAGTGTGGGAAGCGCACAGAGTTATAGATGATAATATTAAAAAGGATACCTTGGTGAGTGCGCTACAGGACCGCGCACTGACTTGGTATATCAAGCATTCTAGCGATCATCCAAATGTCAAGATAGCGGAGATCCGGGATGCATTGAACAAAGAGTTTAGCCGGCCGAAATTAGAGACGCAGTCGATCATTGGGTTCAAAGAAATCGTAATGTTTCCAGGTGAAACCCCGTGGGATCTGGATCAGAGACTAAAAAGTACGATCCGAGAGGCTAACATGACGCTAACGGATGGGCAGCACCGCACGTGGTTTGTGGCGTCTTTGGCACCACATCTACGGACAACGCTATCACAGCAAAAGATCTCGACCTAGGCTGAAGCATTAGAGATAGCGATGAGGTTGCATGAGACTCCAATACAGGATCCTAGGTTGGGAGTTCAGCAGATCCACGCGCAACTACAAAACCTATGCCTAGAAATGCAGAGTTTGAAACAAGAGAAGGCACCCCGGCCAGAAGCGCAAGAGGAGGTGTGGTGCATAAAATGGAGAATCCAAGGCCATGATAAGGATCCATTGCAACCAAAGGCATAGGCAGGGCCAAGCGTGGCTCCCTTGCTCTGGTGTGCGATCTGTCAGGTGGGAGGAAAGCACAACACGGACAACTGTCACCTACTGCATAAGTTTACCCAGACCCCCCAGCAGCTGTTTTGCAATTTTTGCGGTTTGGTGGGCCACGATGAATGAGACTGTCATAGTTATGAATTGTTGATGGATCGAACACTTGCCTACAGGATGTAGACTGAGGTGCGAGGTTAGGATCCAGCCGCAGTGATAGCGCGCAGTGGGTTCTAGGGGCAAGGATGAGGACGGGGAGGAATGGGGCCAGGAAGGGGCCGCGGGCAGCTAATCTGTTATAACTGTGGAGGACCAGGGCACTACGCACGTGATTGCACCAACCTGACTAGAATATCGTGCCCCTACTGCGAGCAGTTCGATCATGAAATGATAGACTGCCCCACACTGATAGCGCAAATATGTGAGAAAAGGGCAGCACAACCTACGGCGACGTAGAATGTCCAAATGATGAGGTCTGAACTACGCGAGGAAGACCCCAACATGAACATGATGCTCAGAAGTGGCGCAGCTACAGGGGAAGATAAGGGGAAATTAACTGAGGTAGGCCCAGGGGTTCGCAAAACCCCTACAAAGCAGCACGAGTTTGACTTGGAATGCACGAAGAAGACATTTATGGAAGCTAAGAAGAGCTTCGCAAAGGTCTCTACTTCAGGTAGTAGGGATCAACCCGAGACGGAAATGTATCCATCGATGCTAACTACCTTTTTGGAGACATGTATGAAGTTTCTACGAGACAATAAGGCAGTTAAAGGATTACAAGAGCTCATAACTAGATGTGCAGGGCCAGGTGAACCTCGCGTGGTCCAGAAATTTCTTTGCGCACTGGACGGGAAAAGCGATTAATGGCGCAAATCGACGACTATGAGATGGATCAGATCATTCTGGACTTAGGCTCGGATGCAAACATGCTACCTAAGAATACATGGGAACGCATGGGTAGGCCCACATTACAGTGGTCACCTATTCAATTACGAATGGCGAAACAACAAAAGATCTTGCCCATGGGGAGATTGCAAGGAGTCACAGTGGATATAGAAGGCACGAGCACACAAATAGACTTTGAGGTAATAGAAATTGTGGATGACAGTAACCCTTACCCCGCATTATTAGGGATAGACTGGGCCACGGATATGAACGGAGTCATTAATTTAAAGAACCAGAAGATGATATTTGAGAAGTCCCTACGTGTAGTCGTTCCGCTAGACCCGGCTGAAGGAGCGCGCTACACTAAACTCGTACGCGACGATGAGATTGATGAGGACTTGGATCATATCTACAAGATAACTGCGCGAGATCAGGATTGGGTAAATCTGACTACAGAAGGAAGGATATCATGGGAACACGCAGAGGCCTGCAATTCAGATTCAGATGAAGAAGACGAATGATGGCATAATCGATTGAATGGAGTAACAACGTTAAACTGAAACATCATGACTACGCCTTGTATTGTGTAAAATCTCAGGATCGAGAGCTGCTAATGTATGATGGGCTAACAGCAGTGGACAAATTCTTGACCAAGTTTGAGAGTGTGGTACCAGAGCACCAGCGGTTCGATGCATTAAAATGGGTGTTGCGCACAACACCTACGCGTTGGTGGGGAACACATGACAGAACCTTTGAAGACTGGCGCGGCTGCAGGCGGATGATGCAGATAAGGTTTGGGAAGCCGAAACTATGAATAACTGAGAAATATGATGGACGTGATGACCCACGCGTGCACCTCACCAGATGGACCCAGGCCTATGGAGAAGAACCCTAGCCGGAGTGGGTACACTTATTTTATCATACCCTGGATGTCATCCCAAGAAACTAGTATACTGAAACAAAAATTCGCCATGGTACAGGCGAATGGGATATCTTGCGTGAGGGATTTTTATTGACATTCTTATTTGAGGATCAATGGATGGATACTGTGGGCGATGCATTGTGTTAGGTTCCTATACCAATAGGTGTCATATTTCATGATTGACTGTTGAAATGCCAAATATGATCATCCTTTCCATGCTGCAAAGGTTCCATATTTTACAAAATCAAAAAATAAAAAAATAAAAAGAGGGTATGCCCTAAAAGAAAAATCAAAGGGCAAAAAGAATGAATTGGTCAAGAAAGAAAGAAAATGAACCCCAAAGAAAAGACCAGGAAAGTGTGCTAGTCAAAATGCCACTACTATCCTATTTTTTGCAAAGAAGTTCAAATTGTGCAATCAGTGACTTCTGTCACACCTGATGGATGGCCAAACAGCTCAATCTTGGCCAGTCCATGTTTAAATTTCTTGTTTTAGCATTAGAGAATAAGATCTGTCCAAACAGTTCAAGCTTGGCAGATAAGTAGTTAGGTAGAGAAGCAAGGGTGCTCAACAGTTAAATCTGAGCCCCTGGAAGAGATAAGGGCAAACTTAGATAGGAGGGCAGTTAAAAGAAAACAAGAGAGAAAGGGTTTTCTAGTTCAAATGCACCCAATCAAAAGGAAGAAAAAATGTTAGGTGTATTAGGCTGGGTAGGCAGTTTTGGTGTTGCTGAAGCAAGTTTGTGATCAATTTTGTCCTTTGAATATGATCTATCTCATGGATGGCATAAGTGATATAGCAAGGTGGCTGCAAAATAGTTGAAGCATCACTAATTTCCCCTCTCATTTCTCCAAGAACATTTACTAATTTCCCCTCCAGGACATTGAGATCTGCTCAGTGCACCTAGTTCACTTCATTTCATGGAAAAGACCAAGTGAAATTCTAGTTTTACTTAAGGGAACTAAGCCACATTTCTTGTGTAAAAATCCTTTTCTTCCATTTATGCTAAGTCTCTAAAAATTCATGACTTCAATCCTTTTCATTTCCCTAAAGCCTAAGTCACTCTCCAAAACTTAGCGCTTTGTTTAAACCTACCGCTCATATTGACCTACTAACTTTATATTATAACTCCTATATAATATTTCCCCACCCCTATTATATAAAACTTATATAAAACCCCAAAAAAACTTAATATCCCGCCCCGAGCTTATGTATAGCCATATGTTAATATTTAACAGGGGTCCAAGGTTTACCCGAAACCTTGTGGACAACCCTCCCCGCGCGCATATAACAATGGATTTCATTTAACACTTGGTTAAATGAATAACCAACCCGCAAACCCAAAGTCTAAAATACACGCAAAAACATTACAAAACGTTAAAAATTAACGTGGGCCACCACACCATACGCTTCCGCCAACTCCACCCATTCATCAACCGTCCGATCCAGGCTTTCCCATCGGACGATCCACGTCAATATCGGAACCCCTCCGATGACCGAACGATAGCCTCCGGGAAAACGACGGTTTTGCTGTCGTACACAATCCACGTGTCGCCGCCTCGTTTTATCGTGTCCCCTCCACCCAAAACCGCCGTTGTCGAAAAGCGGTGCGATAATACCATATACCGCCCCCACTTCCTGCCGCTGACGTCGTCGCCCACGTCAGCACCCACGTCCTCTGCCACCTCACCACTGTATCATCTGCCATGTCCACCATGTCAGCGCCAAGTCAGCTTCTGTACCCCCGCTACACGACAAATATTATGTCATGCTGACGTCACCCGACCAAAGCGCGCCAAAAACCCGCAAAATCAATTTTTTGTTAAAAAGGCGTAAATTGTCGTGTTTTGTTTGTTTTTCTTTGTTTTTGCTGCCCAACCTCTGCATGGTTTTTTATGTCCGAAGCATAATTTCAACTGCACAGTCCGTCACCCAGAGAAATTCAGTCCACAGCGCGGCCCCTCAGCTTGGTCTGCCACCTACATTTTGCACAGGGCATCCATTAAACAGGTATTTACCCGAATTCTGCTCCTAAACCCTGTTTTTCTAAGTTTTCTCTGTAAAATTGCCCCGAGAACCAAAATTCGAATTAAAATCACGGTGCTGCCTTCAAACCTCTGCATCATAGCCACTCTTTTATCCATTTTTTTCCAGGAAATCCCTCAAATCCCATCTCCCACTGCAAAATTTTCCCCTTAAGCTAAATTCAAGCTAGTTTTGGCCTGCAATTTCCACAGAAAGGACCCAAAAGTATCAATTTACCTACTGCTGCCACAAAAGCCCAAATTCCAAGTTGGAAAATCATAAGATAATTTGAAAAATGGAGGCCCCAGTGGCCCTGAATGTTGCCCCCCTTAATGCACCACACAAAGAATTAGAATGGTTGCCCCTTGCTGACAGAGATTTCCAAATTAATGATATGATTGGTGACAAGCCTCACCTTCAAGATTTTTGTGAAATTAGGAATAGCTACCGCAACAATGCTGATGTCTATGGAATTTGGGAGTCCAACATGCCTATGTACTACCTCCCCTCAGTAAATGTGCTTCCTGATCTCATCCATTTATGTTGTGCCAATTATGACCCCACTCAAAGAGCAGTTATGGCTCCATCTGGGACTGTCCTCTTCTATATTACTCCTCAATCCATAAATGAGATGCTGCACTTTAAGCCAACTCAGCTTCTGGCTGCTCTCACCATGGAACCCTTTCTTGACCAAGGTGCCAAACTGCCCAGTTCAGAGATAACCAGAATAGCTCAATTATTCATGAAACGAGATCGCCAGCCCAGGCAGCCACCTCCTTTTAATTAGGTTTGGTTCAAAGAAGCTGGACAATTCATTACTGACATGATTTCTTATATCTTGGGATTTAAAACCAGTGAGCATATTGATGAGACTATCTTAGTTTTGATGTCCATATTTACTCCAGGACAGCCCCCTGCTGTCCAATATGATTATGCCACCTTCATAGCTAATAAGATCCATGAGAAATTCATGAGCCTGGACAGAGAAAGAGTGTTCAAATACACATCATACATATATCATTTGTTGCTGTACAATCAACCTGATAGTTTTCAAATTCCTCTTAGAAAGTTGGACCTCAAAGGAGAAAGGAGGTCTGTGATATTTTGGACCTCAGTATTCCATGAATTCCATAACTCCCCTTATACATATTGTGAGTTCATTGACCTGTTCATATATCCAGCCACTTCTTTATTGATTACAACTCCTCCTGCCAGGCTCTCTGCTGAAATGCAGAAAATTTTACATCTCTCAAAAGACTACAGTATAGGTGACTGGTACTTTTACCAGAATCACACAGAGATCAGGATTTATGGCTGTGAATTATGCCCCTACAAGCTGCCAAAGTATGTACCTATGAGACTGTTTTCCCTGGAATACTTCAGAAAATTTATTAGCTCAGATTTGACTCATTTCTATGGTGCTAGGAAAAAGGCACAGCTCAAGATAAGAAATCAATTGGGCTCTTTTATCTTTAATAAAAAGGAAGTCTGGGAGGAGGCAGATAAGATTTTAGGGGAACAACTTATGCTAAAACAAAGCTTTTATTGGACAGCATATGACCCTGAACATTTCATAAGTTATAGAAAAGTGAAAAACAAGCTTACAGCATATGTTCACCACCAAATCCCTGAAATTCAACAATATGCTAACCAACAAGAATGGGTAGAAGGCACATTAATTGAAGAGATCACTGAAGAAGAAAAATTGGAAAAAGCCATGAAAGGGCTTGAAAAAGCGCTTGACCTGGACTCTTTTGGACAGGTATCCTTCAAGCTGCCTCAACACACAGGAGGTGATACATCTTTTGCCGAGACTTCTCAGCAGCCCACACAAAAAGCCAGCACAGGGTCAGCAAAGGGCAAGGAGGTAATAGGTTCAGAGCAAGATATAATGACAGACCAGCCAGCTACATCAAAGGAACAAGGCCAAGGGCAGGTCCCCCCAGCACAAACAAAGGCCCCAAAAATCCCTATACTACAAACTCCTCTGAATGAGGAGAGAGGCAAGAAAAGGGACAGGCAAGAAGACACACCGATCAGTGGTCCTGAAGAGCAACCAGGGGAGAAAAGGCAGAGATTGAACCCCCTATCAGAGGAGGAATTCATTCAAGAGATCACAGAAAATCCAAGGGAAGAAAGAGTGGTCAACCAGGGTATATCTCCAGTCACAAAAACATCGGCCAGTTCACACAGGCAGGAGATTGGAAGACAACATAGTGTGGAATTTTCTTCTACCAAGTCACAAGGCAAGCAAGGCTTAGACATTAAGAGAACATTCACTGAAATAAAGGCAGAAAATGAGCCAATAAGAATTCAACTTTACAATCACTTGTTGAAGATGGCTGTTGTGGGGAAAAATGCCTATGCAGGACGATCCTATCCACCTAAGGTGTGACAGTACCTTAGCAACAAACAGAGACAACTATTCTAGTATTCTTCCTTTATGAATTAAGAATGAAGAGAGAGATGGATGGACTAACCGGTGTCTTCCGTTTGTCCCTCGATCCGGCTTCTCTTCTCTTGGAGAGTTCCCAGCTACTTGCCTTCTCGCTCACCCAGCTTCAAGAGGTTTCTGCAAGATCACAAGAAGAGAACACTACACAAGACATGGATTCATATTCATAACTAGTTTAGGATTAGAAATAAACTAAACATACTAATGCAATCATACATAAAAGATACATCAGTATATAGGAGAAACCAAGATAGCTTTATTGATGAATAACAAGGTTCAGGAAGAGATACAACCCAGAGGGCTCCAATCCAGCATCTCCTTCCCAGCAAATGGAATTCCTATCTTCACCCCCTTCAAAGCATTAAGCACCCAATGATTCCAATCTCAAACCAACAACAATTCTTTGCAATAACAAAATTCCAGCCTCTAGATCTCATGGAGGAGAGATCCATATATAGATGTTTGGAGAGAGGATGAGTCAGCTTGAGATCTGACTAGTGTCCTCTCCCTCTGTCAGTTCTTGATTCCACTTGGAGGTTCTTGCTTCCACTTGGAGATTTGGAACCTCTTACTCATCACCAGTCGAATTCCCTGAGGCAAGTGTCATTGAGGAAGATTTTGGAAGCTTCCTGGGTTTTGACACCTCGTGGAATGAACTTGCCACATGTCAACTCTCGCTCAGCGTAGGTAGCCAGTGTTGGCTTTGACATTCAGCGCAGGTAGCCAGTGTTGGCTTTGACATTCAGCGCAGATAGCTAGTGGAGCCACTGAATTGATCCTGAATTGACTTGTTTTTGAGCAGTTTCTGGTGGAGAACTTCTGTGAATTGTTGTGGTTTGTTAGCCTTGCTCCTCTAGGGGTAGGAACAACATGTTTAGGGACTTTGGATCCCTTAGATTATGGACATTTCATGCTCAATGTTGTAAGGCACAAAAATGTCTATAACAGTTGCCCCCTAAAGTATGAGGCCGTTTATCGGGTGAAATGCTTTATCAGGGGGATCCGAAGTTCATCCAATGCTGGGAGGAGACCTGTAATAAGATACAATACAATACATTATTTTTCATACTGCTTTCATGATCTAGCTGAGGCGGGCATTCCCATGCTCAGCTTTATAAATTCATTTTTCTGTACATAGAACAGACAATCGTCTGATGGTAGACTGATAATTTTGATGAAATTATCATCCTTTGAGTAGGATGATTATCTGCTGCAATGATGTACATGTCAATGTCTTTATCTTTCCTGAATATATATCGCAGCCCGGATGGATGAAACTAGATCCGGGGTCTTCAAACTCGTTCGATCTTCACTCTAAGTACAAGTCGATCCATGTGAGAAATGTTCTGAAGTCGAACATGGAAAGACATCGCTTGATTACCGGTCAATGAGGTAAACCGTTAACAAGCGCGAGAGGAATCACCGATAATGATAATGACCCTCAAGGTACTGCAGTACAATTCACGTGGTGTGAATAAAGGACTTGACGTCGAACACCACGCAAAATATTTTGGTCGAAGGTCATTGATGTATACCTGTCGCCGGAAGTGAGAAACTTGCCATTGAGGCATGCAAGCTTCAAAGTACTGAAGGGGTTGTTCCTAGATCAACTTCTTGGATAATGAGCTGATGTTGACAAGAAGCGATCCGTCAAAGGAGGGCCTTAATGAATCCCACATCAGTGACACAGAACGGAGCTAATGATTTTGATGGAGGTGAAAACGATCTGAGACATATGATTCAGGGTGGCGGTCATGAAAGGATGAAGGATAATGTATGGCAGTGGATGGGACACGGTTGACTTTTCTGAACGACTTCTCTTGAACATATGGCGACACTGATGCGATGGATCAGTAGCATTACCCAAAATATGGATGGTATGGCGAGACCATGGTGATGTGACCGGTGAATGAAACAACCCAACCCGATTGTGGTACGGAGGAAAAGTGTCATGTTCAAGAGCGACTTGCTACCATCAGAGTTTTCTTGAGTTTCTCCCAATTTTTCCCCAGTCATTGCTGACCAGTACCTCTTTATTTTTGTCAAGCTTGAGGAGGATAACATATGCTTGTTCTATAACCTGCCCTTCGGGCAAGCCCATCGCTATGTTTTAACGAGCCTAGCGATAGTGAAACTCGTTCTCGTCTAAAGACAAGTTTGTCGCTATTTAATGATTTTAACGAGTCTAACGACAAGGATAACTCGATCCTTTTCATTTTTAGAGAGTCTGAAAAGGTACATAAAGTTAACTCTAAAAGTCCTTTTTCGTCATCTAATCCCTTAAGTCTGAAAAAGTATAAAACAATACAGAAGGGATGAGTTTTCGATAGTTTTAACGAGCCGAACAAAACAAGCGCTCGATCTTTTTGTGCAATAATCCCTCAGGTCCAAAAAGATTAAAATCTAGAGGAGGGATAGCACTTCCGGTCGCTTTAACGAGCTGGAAGGCCAAAACTCGGCAATCTTTTCATATTTTACGAGTCAGATGAAAAGAGCTTAAAGAAGACTCGTCTTTTGAGGAACGAGTGATGAAACAGGGTTAGCAGCTGATTCCAGGTACAGGTTGGAATTTTCCAATCACGGCAGTGTCACAAGGATGGCTAGGTGAAATCACTCTTCGCAGCTGTTCCTCAAAATGGGTAAACAAACATATGGAGGTGAACGATCGGCCAATGGAAAAGTGGAGGTGACGGTGCAAACACGACCAAGGTTTTAATGGCTGATGATATTACATTCACAGTGGTTATTTACCGGGATAGTTCATTTTTTAACGAGCTTAAACACAGGTGGAAACATTTGCTCGGTCTTATGTTTATTTTTTAACGAGCATGAACTATGCGCTAAAACTGCTCGGATCTTGCGTTTATTTTTTAACGAGCATGAACTTTGTGCTAAAACTGCTCGATTAATCCAGTCATATGATAAGAATGTCTCATTAAGATTCTATTTTTTATGGAGCTTCATCTCACAAAGCTTTGCTCCGGATCCTTTCTTCATGCAAGTTTGGAAACGACTAATCCTACGAGTTTAAAGGGTTAGACCTACAGGTTTAAAGGGAGGACCTAAAAATTTAAAAAATAAATAGTCACCCCTTGCTTGCACTCTAAAAGGTTTGCATGCCCCCAGGCATAAAGTACGATTTCAAGGTTACCCCTTCTTATGTCCAATAAAACAGTTGTTTTACCGGGAGAGGCCTACCTCTTTCAGGCTACCCAAAGATTGTTCTGTTATTCTTTCAACAAAACACTTCTTCGGCAGTGTCTACCGAGATAAACAAAGGTGAGTGACGACGCCCGCCCTCTCACATAACTTTGACAAAAGAATATTATTCTAGAACAACCCCTCTTCCAACCACGGACGGGGTACGGACTAGTCATATTCTCCCGCGGAAACCTACCCTATACCCAAAGTTTTCCTGCCGAAGCAGACGAGGACGCATGCCCCCTGGGGTCCAGTCATATCCTCCTGGATTACTCATGCTCATCAGGAGGACGGACCGTGGGTTGAGACATTTCTTGCGTGAAGAGACCATTTAGGGATGGTACATGACTATTTGCGATGCGTGATCCGGGGAATGAAAGTTGGTCCACGAGCTTGACCACTCTTCCTTCATGCGGAAAACACATTACTCTAAAGAGTGAGGAGACGATGGCTCCCATGCAATATATATAGTCTCGTCCAAGGAGTAGGTTATAATCCAAGGGTCCTTGAACGACCATCACGTTCATTTGAACGGTCTTCCCTTTCAATGTTATGGGCACATTGGGGAGGATCCCTAAAGGTCGATTGGTTCTTTTATCAAAGCCTGTCAGATTTCTCATTTCAGGCAAAAGCGCTGGCGAACCAAGCGCTTTCCAAGCAATAGAGGAAAGGATACTCACAGATGCCCCCTCATCAATGATAGTGCCAGCCATTACCATTCCGTATATTTGAACGATAATTCTGAATGGTATGCTTGCTGGCAAACGGGGTCTGCCTAGTTGGTTCCAGTCGAACGAGACAACTAGGTTGCTTGGTGGTGGGACCGAATAGACGGCCGGGTATGACTCTGACGAAGTTCCTTCCTGCGATAAAGGAATGGGCGAATTTCCCCCTTGTTCGTCGGAGTCTGTGTTGATGAAGAGAATTTGGACGGTGTCGTCTTTATTCTCCTCTGTGATGATATCATTCGAGGATAGAGCCTCTGAAGGCAAAACCGGGTCAACTGCCGCCTCAACCTTTTGACTTTCGTCAGGTATGGATTCAGACAGTTTATCCTCAATGATAGGTGCTTCGGCTGACCACCTGGGCGGGCCAGTCGGGTTCTCAACTAGTGAAGGACTTGGCAGGAGTTTTTGATATCCAGGAGGAAGTTGCGCTCGTAAAATCGGGCAATCTTCCAAAAATCTTTTAGCCTCGTCTAAGAAGGGACAACGGTGGATGGCATGGTCTCCTTCACACAGTTTGCAGGGAAATCTAGCTTTCCCTCTTTGTCATGTGGCTTCACTTTCACTAGTTGACGGTGTGCAGTCAACATGGCTATCAGAGGTTGATGCCACCGAATTGTGCAAACGGGGAGACCAGTCCCTTAGTATCCGAGGGATGCAGGGACAATCTCTGTGGAAGTGGTCTCCCTTGCATATGACACATGGAAATTTAGGCCTAGTCAGTGCTGTGTGTGGATTTTTGTCAGACGACACTTGTTTGCCCCCAGTCGCTTTTGGCTCCTTCTTCTTTTTCTCTTTCTTCTTCTTTTCCTTCTTCTCCTTAGGAACTTGGTTTTTTGTTTTACCAGTTCCGTCAAGCGAAGAGGAAGGAGGAGAGGAAGAATTAGATGAAGTAGAAGGCTGATGGGAAACTCTGGTCTGGTCTAACTGTTGACTCGACTGTTCAGGAATGGTGGTGTTCTGAACGACATTGGTTGAAAAGAGCCAGACCGGCAGGCCAATTGTCAGTCTTGGAAGCGAAAATGTGGCCATATGGGGCGCACCAACATCTCCCCAAGAGGAGAAGGGACTAGGATTTCCACCAAGGAGAATTCCTTGGTTGGTGTGCTCCATTTTTTCAACCTAAAGATCAACGCGGGAATAGGGGTGATTGTTCCATTTAAAATAAATTTTAACGACGCTTTAGACACAACTTGCTTTTTCAATTTTAAAGAGTCGAGAAAAAGTTAAAGATGACTCTAGTCTCCTTCGATGTTTTAACGAGCCCGAAGTGACAAATGCTTGGATGGACTTTTTCCGTTATAGAGTCTGAAAAAGGCCAAAAGGAACCGCTCTGGAGTTCTAGGCAGAGGGTGTGCCAAACTTTTCGCAAAACCGCAGAATACTTTTTAGGGTACGGGCGGTCGATCTTCCTGAATGCTGTGTTCAGTGCATTGCGATCAGTAGGGCGGCTGACACGACTTCCTAAGGATAAAGGTTTTATGCCTATAGGGGTCTCCCAATATATACGCGACGGTACGTGGGAGCACAATCCATACTGGCGCTATCGTCCCTCAGGAGGAATCACCCACCATCCACGAGATCGACAGTCACCAGGCTTTACGACGCCGGAACACGTCTCTAGCCTAGACCTCTATGTTGTGCGTTATGTTGCAAAGCGTTGTTAAGTTCATTCAATTTATTTTAGGTTGATCTTTTTAGAAGTTTGCCTTTCTGGATCACCACGAGATGTATGATACAATTCCTAAATGCAGTCTACAGATGATAAGCAAGCTTTATATCTTTTCAACCTTGAAAATCCTAGCTACTAAGGGAAAAGAAAGACACCATCTTTTCTCAAAGAGCAATCAGCACACTCTAATGCACTTTTCCTAAATCAATCATGCAAACTATCAAGATGCAAATGCACAATGCAGGTGTTTGTTTTCCACTTTCTTAGTATTGATGCCTACACAGAAAGCTTTTTGTACAACTTTGAATTTGCTTTTAAATGACAAATACAAACAAGTTTACTTTTTCGAAATCAGAGAGGGTAGAAGAGATTACAACACTTAACGATTTTCGAAATGAATACTTGTTTCGACACTTAAAAGAGACAAACTCAAACCGATAAGCAAGAGTAAATGTATAATCAACTGCAAACAGCCAATGAACTCTCTTCTAAGATCACAATCAACAGATCTGAATCAAGGGCTACAGGATGACTATTTCACTCATGCAAAGGAAAACTGTAAATGACGCCACAAACACATAAAAACACTCACAGTGTTTTTGTACAAAAGGAGGCGGAATTTAAGCAGAGAAAAGGGGTTATTAGACTGGTACCTATGCTGGTTACAGGCTGCAAAAATCAGAGATCAAAACAAGGCAAAACAGAGCAGAGAACCCCAGCTGCACAAGGCCAAACTGGTTCAGCGCAACCTCAACACAGGGGTTTTGACATTCAGCGCAGGTAGCCTTCACGGGACCTGCGTTGAAATGCAGAATCCCTTCACAGGGTCTGCGCTGAAGGAGAAACTCTCGTTTCTCACTGGGTTCTAGGTCACAGATTGCTATTTAATCTATTGTTTTAGGCCAAATAAAAGCAACAAGCAAGGTGCAATCAAAGGGATGCTTTGAGGGAGTACTAAGATCTATCACAAAGGATCATCAAATCATTTGTGAGTCCATTGTTCAGATCATAGACAAGTCCAGAGATTGGATCAAAGAAGCAACTGTCTACTATGCATCCGGGAATAGAAGATGCAATTCGATTGTTGTTGTCGAGTCTATGAAACAAACAATGATAGAAACACAAATAAAATGACTAAACAGATCTCCCCAGCGGAGTCGCCAATTTGTTGTGGGGAAAAATGCCTATGCAGGACGATCCTATCCACCTAAGGTGTGACAGTGCCTTAGCAACAAACAGAGACAGCTATTCTAGTATTCTTCCTTTATGAATTAAGAATGAAGAGAGAGATGGATGGACTAACCGGTGTCTTCCGTTTGTCCCTCGATCTGGCTTCTCTTCTCTTGGAGAGTTCCCAGCTACTTGCCTTCTCGCTCGCCCAGCTTCAAGAGGTTTCTGCAAGATCACAAGAAGAGAACACTACACAAGACATGGATTCATATTCATAACTAGTTTAGGATTAGAAATAAACTAAACATACTAATGAAATCATACATCAAAGATACATCAGTATATAGGAGAAACCAAGATAGCTTTATTGATGAATAACAAGGTTCAGGAAGAGATACAACCCAGAGGGCTCCAATCCAGCATCTCCTTCCCAGCAAATGGAATTCCTATCTTCACCCCCTTCAAAGCATTAAGCACCCAATGATTCCAATCTCAAACCAACAGCAATTCTTTGCAATAACAAAATTCCAGCCTCTAGATCTCATGGAGGAGAGATCCATATATAGATGTTTGGAGAGAGGATGAGTCAGCTTGAGATCTGACTAGTGTCCTCTCCCTCTGTCAGTTCTTGATTCCACTTGGAGGTTCTTGCTTCCACTTGGAGATTTGGAACCTCTTACTCATCACCAGTCGAATTCCCTGAGGCAAGTGTCATTGAGGAAGATTTTGGAAGCTTCCTGGGTTTTGACACCTCGTGGAATGAACTTGCCACATGTCAACTCTCGCTCAGCGCAGGTAGCCAGTGTTGGCTTTGACATTCAGCGCAGACAGCTAGTGGAGCCACTGAATTGATCCTGAATTGACTTGTTTTTTAGCAGTTTCTGGTGGAGAACTTCTGTGAATTGCTGTGGTTTGTTAGCCTTGCTCCTCTAGGGGTAGGAACAACATGTTTAGGGACTTTGGATCCCTTAGATTATGGACATTTCATGCTCAATGCTGTAAGGCACAAAAATGTCTATAACAATGGCACCCACAAATCAACAAAGGTTAATGTCAGCGTATGACATCCAAGAAGGAAAGATGATCTTGAGTCACTTCAAGCCCAAAATGTTGCAGCCACAGTCAGCTGCTGATTACATCAGGACCAATCTAGAAGTATTAGCCAAGGATATCCAGCCAATGGACCAAATTGAATTACATAAGCAAACCGGGGAAATGGTATACTCCACATTGGCAAATAAGGCATTGCTGGCCCACAAATTGCAGAATTCTTTAAATAATACTTCTGCCCAATTGGAATTGGAAAAGGCTTCCTCTTTGGCTAAGGATAACAGAATTAAATCCTTAGAAGAGATTATCATAGAGCTGGGACATGATCCCAAGGATCCCAAAGGCATCCAAGCATTAATAAAAAAGAAGGAAGAAGATATTGCAGCTCTCAGGAAACAGCTCAAGCTGCCCATTACCATGCATCCCAAAACTACAGAGATTGTTGAACAAAAATCACAGGAAGATACAATGGACCTGCTGATGAAAATGAATGAAAGGTTGGCAGAAACAGAGAAGGCATTGGAGGAAGCACTACAAGGAAAACAGGGAGAGTTGGCCTCTCAGCCATCTCAAACAGCTCCAATAGTTACAACTGCTCCTCCTACAATTACAACAGCAGTCCCTCCTACTGTCCCGACATCAACAGAACCAAGTACTTCAACAACAACAACAGCAGGCAGCAGCACTACCATGACTACTGAAGAACTGATAAAGGCCATGGAGGATTTAAGACTGCAAGTGTTAGAATTAAAGGATGCTAAAGAGAAACTGGCCAAGTTGGAAATTAGTTATGATAAAGCTAAAATGACTGTGGCAGAAAAAACAAGAGAGGTAAAAGCATTGGAGAATAAAGTAAAGGCATTGGAAAAGGACCTCTTATTAGACAAACCTCTGGCAGAAATTAGGAGCATTTTGTGGGCCAACATTGGCCAATCCATCACTGATATGTGGAAATCAATACAGATAATTCATGAGTAGATTGACTTGGTGGCAGTAGCTCAAGAATAAATTCAAAGGGCCAGGGATTCATTGGGAAACATGCCCGAACATGCCAATAGGCTAATACATTTCTTGAACACCCACACCAAAGAAGATCTGGAAAAACTGGATATCAGGGACAGGACAGGCACTATTCTAATAATCAAAAGGGTCCTGACCATGAGGAATTTCATACAAAATTTGGAAAGGAAGTGCCAGGAGATGCAAATGGAGATAAATGCTTTCACACAGAAGTTTACAGCTTTGGAGGAAAAGGGTCTGCCCAGTTTGTTAACTGATGACTATAGACTAATGACACATGCAGCCTATGTACACAGGTTAAATACATATGTGGATAGCCAGGCCACAACATCATCAAGTTCTGTAGGAGAAAAGGCACTCCCATCTGGACAGAGCCTATATGACAATTTGGAAAATCTGTTTTTTATTGAACATGAAGTGAGGCATCTTTTCACATTCCAGCCTACTTTCTTCAGGTACACAGATGCTGATGAAACTCTGATAAAAATGCACAGGCACCAATTACCAGATGACCAATGGTGGCAGAGTATGCTGGAAATTTTGTAGGGCGGATTTCAAAGTTTTGTTTATTTTTCCAGAACATAACAGATGCCATAAAGTGAAGAAAGGAGCAGATAAAACATCGCGCTGGATAGCAGTTAATTGAAGCGCAGGAAAAAGCACCCAGGAAAGCAATGCCAGCAGCACGGGATTTCACTAAATATCCATCGGCCGACTCGCTGAGCAAGTAATCAATGCATCTCACCAACAAAACGGCCAGCACAACATTTCTTACTTCTGCATTCATTTCTCTCTGTTCCCAAGAGCATTTACTCCTTCTGTAGAGTAGGTGAAAGAAGTTATTGCAAGATATTATCTCTTTTGAGATATTTTGTAAAACATTTTTGTACAAATACCTCCCCAAGCTAAGTATTAGGGGTTGGTGAATATCATTCTGGAACTGCGCTGTAAATTTGAGAACTCTTCTGAATAAAGATTGCTGGAATGCTTTGCTGATGAACTCTCTGGTTACGGAATTGATGGCAGAAGCCCATGTTGCAGAATTCTTGAATTATTTCATGGATCAATAAGTCTTTTCTAACTCATGTTTTACTGTTTCTATGTTTTATATATCATTTACATATCATACTCTAAATTGCAGGAAAAAAGAATAGCTCAGAATTTACTTAACTGTACTCTGTGTTCAATTCCTGTCATTTTTATGTTTTCTTCAGGACTAGCATAGGCAGGAATTCTTAACTGCTCATGTTTCCCTGGTTCTTACACCCTGAATATAATTAAGGAATTCTTAACTACTCCTTGGTAATATTTACCCACTTTCCCTCTGTTAGCATGATGAAAGATTCTTAATTGCCTTTCATCCCCTGACTCCATTTCACCTGATTCCAGCTTGAAAATTGTTCCATGATTAATTATCTTGCTCTGTAGTCCCTCCTTTTGTCAAAGAAACCATACCCAGAAATTTATTTTCATTGACTCCATTAACCCAATGGCCTGAACTTCTCATACTTTGCACCCTTGTTCTACCGAATGTCACCATCCAAAAATCAAACAAACCTCAGTACTTCATAACTAGCCTAACATATAACAAAACAAAGCTAAATCATAAAGAGAGAGCCCTCTCTGGCTGCAGATTGGCTAGAATCTGCATCTAAAAGACTGGTTAGTGGTTACCTCGGTCGTATTCCCTTTTCTCACAACTTTTGGGGAACAACCTGAGTGCTAACACATTGCAAGCTGTAAAGGCCAACATTTTCAAAGTACCACTGGAACCAAAAGAAATCGTGCAGCCAAATTGGTTGCATCGGTTGAGCAAGGCCCTCGAATGTTACAACGTGCAGGTAGAAGATGATGAGGACGACCCCAGAAACATCAATATTCTGAAAACAGAGGGGAGTCGCGAGGTTCGCGTACCAGCGATCGAGGACCCCGACATCACCGCGCCACTGGAAACAAAACAGGTGAACATTGGTACATAGGAAAAGCCGAAGTATGCAACGCTTGGGGACTATTGGGATGATGCCACGGTGGAGAAGGTCGTTGAGTTACTTAGAGAATATCAAGATTTATTCCCAACTAAAATCACAGAGTTAAAAGGGATCCTCGGTGACCTAGGAATGATGAAGATAACCGTAAAGCTGGACGTGAAGCTAGTCAAGCAGCGGCCTTATCGGTTGAATCCAAAATACAAAGCAAAGGTCCACAAAGAGTTGGACAAAATGCTTGCAGCAGGAATAATTGAACTAGTGGAGGAATCTGACTGGGTAAGTCCTATGGTTGTATAGGAGAAAAAATAGAAGGGTGAAATTCACATCTGCGTGGATCTAAGGAAGCTCAACGATGCATGTGTTAACGATCCATTCCCAATGCCATTCACAGATGAGGTACTGGAAAATGTGGGTGGACAGGAAGCCTACTCCTTCACGGACGGTTTCTCGGGGTACCACCAGATCAAGATCGCGCTGGAGGACAGGAGTAAAACAACGTTCGCCACCGAATGGGGTTGTTTTTAGTACATTGTGATGCCTTTTGGACTGAAGAACGCATCGATGATATTCTTGCGCGTCATGGTAGCTGTATTCAAAGAATTTATACATAAGTTTTTTTAGGTATATCTTGATGATTGGACCGTATTTGGGCTAGTCAAGAAACATATCGTGAGCTTATGGTTAGTGCTGGATACTTACCAACGACACCAGATTGTGCTAAATCTAAAGAAGTGTACTTTCCTCGTCCCTTTCAGGAACTTTCTCGGCCACGTGGTCTGCAAGCAAGGCCTGATGGTGGAATTGGTGAAGATTTTTGTCATACTCAATTTGCAAGTGCCGCGCAGTGTCAAACAACTGCGTGCCACGCTGGGACACACTAGTTACTATCGGAAGTTCATTAAGAGCTACACACAGATCACGACACCAATGGAACAGTTGTTGAAGAAGGACGCTACTTATTGTTGGAATGAGGAATGTAACAAAAGTCTGGAGACTCTCAAGGAGAAGATGGCATCAGCTCCCATTTTGGTCTTTCCGAAATGGGACATCGAATTTCACGTGCATGTTGACACGTCGTGTATCGCGCTGGGCACTGTACTCACGCAGGAAGGAGCAGAAGGAATTGATCACCCGATCACGTTCGCAAGTCGCTGATTGTCCAAAGTGGAAAAGAACTACTCCACTACTGAGCGTGAGGGGTTGGCGATGGTATACGCGCTCCAGAAATACTGCCACTATCTACTCAAAGGACACTTCAAGATGTATATTGATCATTCCGCGTTAAAATACTTAATGAATAAGCCTGTGTTGGGGGGCGCATTTGTAGATGGTTGTTATTATTTCAAGAGTATGATTTCGAAGTCATTGTAAAGCCAGGACGTCTAAACACAGGCCCAGATCACCTGTCCCGAATTGAGAACGGCGAAGAACCCACAAACTTAGAGGAAGGGCTACCTAATGAATAGCTTTGTGTAGTGTACGTCGCGGATGACCACTTTGAGGATATAATCCAGTTATTAACCACAGGAGCCGTGCCGTAGGGATATTTCGTTCAGCAAAAGAAAGAACTGGTGATACATGCAACAGAATTTACTATTATTATAGGACACCTCTACAAGATGGGCAATGATGAAATATTACGCAGATATGTACCTAAATTTGAGCGAGGACAAATCCTTGCTAAATCACATGGGGAGGTTACAGGAGGACATTATGCAGGACGCGCCATAGTGCAGAAGATTCTTCATGCTAGATTATGGTGGCCAAATCTACATCAAGACTCAAAAGTGTACTGTCGGGCCTGCGATGTATGTCAACAGATTGGGAAACCATCGCGGAGGGATTAAATGCTGCTCAATCCATAGATGACACTGCAATCATTCAAAAAATTGGCAATCGATTTTGTGGGGCCTATCACACCACAAGGAAAGACAGGTGCACGCTATATCATCATCACAACAGAATAATTAACCTGATGGGCGGAAGCACAGCCGGTTAAGGACCGCACGGCCGCTACAGCTGCAAAATTTTTGTTCGAGAATGTGTTGACACAGTTTGGATGTCCACAAATTCTAATGAGAAACTATGGAATGCACTTCGTGAATGAGATTATCAGCACGCTCACTAAGGAATTCTAGATATATCATCAACAGAGTATGCCATACCATCCACAAGCGAATAGGACCATCGAAGCATTCAACAAGATTTTGGAGACTGCATTGACCAAGGTATGTAATGCGCAGTGAAACGATTGGGACTTGCGCATACCTGCGGTGCCATGGGCATACCGAACCACATGCAAGAAGTTGACGGGCCAGACACCTTTCTGGTTAGTCTATGGCATGGAAGCTATAATGCCAATGGAATACATTGTACCTAGTTTGCAAATAGCAGCAATGATAGGCATGGCAGACTGCAGGGCTTTGGAAGAGAGGCTCACGCATCTGGAAGAACTTGAGGAGGAACTATTTTTGGTCGGACTCCATCAGCAGGTACAAAAGCAGTGAGAAAAATCTTGGCATGATTGCCATATCAAGATGCGCACATTCAAAGAAAATGATCTAGTATTATTATATGACAGAAAGTTCGAGAAATTCCATGGAAAGCTCCAAATGCATTGGTTGGGACCCTATGTAGTCAAAGAAGTCACAGATGGAGGCGTGGTCCAGCTTGGCAATCTTAATGAAGAACCTTTCCCAGGCAGAGTAACTGGCAGTCGCTTGAAGCTCTACACAGGTGGGCCGACCACCTGACTAACCGACTGAAGGACAGTCTCATCGCTCCAAGCAATTGAAAGAGAGCGCAGGACGATAAAGCAGTCTGTGGGGGAGCTACGTGACAACGAGGGTGCGCGTAGAATTGGTATGTCACAAGGGTCGCAGTTGCGTAGAAAGGGTTGCACTACTGCATAGACAAGTAGAGAGGTGACCGTTGTTGTCACTGTTCATGGCAAGCAGTCTGAGTTATGGCAGAAAGGAGCGAGCGACGGGCAACTAAGCGACGAGGTACGAGCCAGATCCAAAATGATCTGCCACAGGCTTAACATTACAACGCCAGAGAAGGAGGGAATGACCGAATTTGAATTTCAAACCGCTTATAAATCAGAGGGGGACATCCACCGAACGATCTGTGGTTTCAAGAGAAGGAAGCTATTGTGCCTTTCCACCGATATGGAATGGTTCATCATTGCTGCTAAAGGAGTAAGCCCGGGGGTTGTAATATGGCCAAAAGAGATGTAGGAATTTCTGGATAGTGTGGTGTCGACGTGCACGGGCGTCGCGCAGAGTTCAACACCAACAGTAGGGGATGTGTTACAGGGAAAAGTGTCTATGCAAAACTGCTAATCCCACTAAGGTGTGGTAGCTACCTTAGAAACAAACAAAGTAAAGCTATTTTCATTTTTCCTTTATGAAAGATAGATGAGAGAAGAACAAAGGAGACCAAACTTTGTCTTGCGCTTGGCTCCTAGTTCGATTCCCCTCTCTTCTGATAGTCCTTTGCTACTTGCTTCCTTGTACACCCAGCTTCACAGAGTACCTGTAGAATCAAAGTAGCATGACACTATACAAGAACATGGCTCTATTATCATAAACAATTTAGGATCAGATGTAAATTGACCATACAAATGCATAAAACATAAACGACACAAGAGTATGGAGGAAAACTTGAATAGCTTTTATTGATAATCAAGAAAGAGCCAAGAGAGTTACAACCAGTTGTTCTGACCCAGCATCATCCTCTCAGCAAGTAAGCCCTTCTTCACCTCATGCAAAGCTTAGATCACCCAACACTATGATGTTTCCTCAAGAAACCAACAGCAATTCCTTACAAGATGCAAAATTCCAGCCTATGGATCTCTGGGATGAGGGATCCATATATAGATATCTGTAAGGGAGATGAGTCAGCTTGTGATTTGATTAGTGTCTTCCCTTTGATAGTTCTTGCTTCCACTTGGAGATTGATGATCTCTTACTCATCCTTGGTCGAATTCAGAGAGGCAAGTGTCACAGGAGAAGTTTCTGGAAGATTCCATGCCTCTCCACCTCGTGGATTGACACTGCCATTTGTCACTTCTCGCCCATCGCACCCCATAGAAGGGATTTTTGAAATGCAACGCACCCACAGAGTGTACTTAGGTGAGATGCAACGCACTTTGCCTATGGAGCAGGTGAAATGATCCTGTTTTGACCAGTTCTGAGCAGTTTTTCATGGAGAACTTCTGGGAGAAGCTGTAATCAATTGACCTTGTTCCTTTAGGGGTTAGAACAACACTTTTAGGGACTTAGGAGCCCTTGGTTTATGGACATTTTATGCTTGGGGTTGTAGTGCCCAAAAATGTCTATAACAGTTGCCCCCTAAAGCATGAGGTCCTTAATCTTTTTTTGATGTCGCGTGAAATGCTTTATCATGAGGATCCGAAGTTATTTCAAGCTGGGAGGAGACCTGTAATAAGATACAATACAATACATTATCTTCATAATATTTTCATGATCTAGCTGAGGCGGGCATTCCCATGCTCAGCTTTATAAATTCATTTTTCATGTACATAGGACAGACAATCGTCTGAGTGTAGACTGATGATTCTGGTAGAGCCATCATCCCTTTGATTGGATGATTATCTGTGCAGCAATGATGTACACTTGATGTCTTTAGTTCCCTGAATATATATTGCAGCCCGGATGGATGAAACTAGATCCGAGGTCTTCAATCTCGTTCGATCTTCACTTGAAGTACAAGTCGATCCATGTGAGAGATGTTCTGGAGTCGAACATGGAATGACATCGCCTGATTACCAGCCAATGATGTAAGTTGTTAACAGGCGCGAGAGGAATCACCGATAATGATAATGACCCTCAAGGTATTGCAGTACAATTCACGTGGTGTGAATAAAGGACTTGGCGTCGAACACCACGCAAAATCTTTCGGTCGAAGGCCATTGATGTAAACCTGTCGCTGGAAGTGAGAAACTTGCCATTGAGGCATGCAAGCTTCAAAGTACTGAAAGGGGTGTTCCTAGATCGACTTCTTGGATAATGAGCTGATGTCGACAAGAAGCGATCCGTCATAGGAGGGTCTTAATGAATCCCACATCAATGACACGGAACGGAGCAAATGATTTTAATGGAGGTGAAAACGATCTGGTGATATAAGGTTCAGGGTGGCGGTCATGGAAGAATGGAGCGTAAATGTATTGTAGTGGGTGAGACACAGGTGAATTCTCTGAATGACTTCTCTTGAACATATCGGTGACACTAACGTGATGGATTGGTAGCATTAACCCCAAATGTGGATGGTGTGATGGGACCATGGTGATGTGACCGGTGAATGAAACAACCCAACCTGACTTGGATGTGGAGTGAAAGTGTCATGTTCAAGAGCGACTTGCTACCAACAAAGTTTCTTCAAGTTTTCTTCCCAATTTTTCCCCAGTCATTGCTGACCAGTACCTCTTTATTTTTGTCAAGCTTGAGGAGGATAACATATGCTTGTTCTATAATTTTCCCTTCGGGCAAACCCATCGCTATGTTTTAACGAGCCTAGCGATAATGAAACTCGTTCTTGTCTGCTATGGACAAGTTTGTCGCTATTAAGTTTTAACGAGTTTAACGACAAAGATAACTCGGTCCTTTTCAATTTTAGAGACTCTGAAAAGGGACGTAAAGGAAACTCCAAAATTCCTTTTTCGTCATCTAATCCCTTAAGCCCGAAAAAGTATAAAACAATACAGAAGGGATGAATTTTCGATACTTTTAACGAGCCGAACAAAACAAGTACTCGATCTTTTTGTGTAATAATCCCTCAGGTCCAAAAAGATTAAAATCTAAAGGAGGGATAGCACTTCCGGTCCCTTTAACGAGCTGGAGAGGCCAATGGCTCGGCAATCTTTTCATATTTTACAAGTCAGTTGAAAAGAGCTTAAAGGAGACTCGTCTTTGAGGAACGAATGATAAAATTGGGTAGCAGCTGATTCCAGGTAAGGTTTGGAATTTTCCAATCATGGCAGTGTTACAAGGATGGCTAACAAGATCACTCTTCGCAGCTGTTCCTCAAAAGGGGTAAACAATCAAATGGAGGTGAATGATCGGCCAATACAGAGTGGAGGTGATGATGAGAACACGACCAAGGCTTTAAAGGCCGAAGTACTACATTCACGACAGTTATTTACCGGAAATTGGTTCATTTTTTATTGAGCTTAAATGCTGGGGGAAACATTTGCTCATTGCTTATGTTTATTTTTTAACGAGCATGAAGTCTGCGTTAAAACTGCTCGATGTGGGTTTATTTTTTAACGAGCTTGAACCCTGCAGTAATACTGCTCTTGATAAGTTTGCATGCCCCCAGCATAATAACGCAAATGAGGTGCATGCACCCCAAGCTTCATTGCATTCAACTCAGTGGTTGGAATGAAGGTTTACTTTTGAGATTTGGAAAGGGGATTTGTTTCATTTTTTAATGAGGTTGACACTTTAAAAGAATTATCCTCATGACTCCTTGTTTCATTTTTTAACGAGGTCGACACGAGATAAGAACCATCCTCGAAATCCACCATATTTACAGTATTTGATAGAAAATCAAAAACTGAAGGATGATTAAGGTTGCTGGAATAATCTTCTTGGTAATCCGAAAGATGGGAGCGATGGTGGTAATCTTCCCATGGCGCCTCTCCTATCATCATTGATTGAATGATTCCTTCGTCTGTAGAATGTACATGCGACCAAGGATTTGAAGAGGTGCCATATTCCTTTGACCTATCTATCCAAACACTCGATGAGCGTTGATTTGGGTTTGCCCCCCAGGCCAAGAAAATTGATTGCTACAATATTTCTAAAATGGCCATGATCCATGCTGACAAAATGTTTAGGAATATTCTGAATCCATTAGATATAGAAGATTTCATATTGCAGGTTTCCACTGTGGCCACTTCCGCCAGATTACTCGGAGGCGGTAGGGCAAAAGTACCCATTAAGGCAGGGTATTTTAGGAGGCATACTCCAATATTTTGAAGCGAATGATTGCTTCTATGGATCATTGGAATGCTTCCCGTAATTTGTGAACTGTTGGGGAGAAATGTTTGTTGGTCGACGATTGTAATTCCTCCTCGGAAGGGAAATGCAATCTTTCTGAAGTAGGTCGACACAACTGCGGCCATGGCATATATCCAGGGCCTTCCTAGTAGGACGTTGTAATCGAGGTTTCCGTCTATTACTTCAACATCAATTTATACTGTTTTGCCCCCTAGTTCAACTTGCAAGTTACTTAAAATCCCGTCACATAAGAGAATAAGGATGACACCGTCCAAATTCTTTTCGTAAACACAGACTCTGATGAACATGGGGGCAATTTACCCATTCCTTTACTGCAGGAAGGAAGTTCATCAGATTCGTACCCGACCATCTATTCGGTCCCACCTCCAAGCAACCTAGTTGTTTCCTTTGACTGGAATCAACTAGGCAGACCACGTTTTCCGGCTAGTGTACCATTCCAAATTATTGCTCAAATATATAGAATGGTTATGGCTGGTACCATCATAGATGAAGGGGCTTCTGTGAGTATCCTTTCCTCGACTTCTTGGAAAGTGCTTGGCTCGCCATCGCTTTTTCCTGAGATGAGAAATTTAATAGGCTTTGACAAAGGATGCTCTTCGGTGACGACTCCCCCTTTTGCCACATCTTCCGTGATGGAAGGCAATAATGACTTAATAAACCATTTAGCTAAAAGCTGATCAGGAACATACGTTTTTACCATTCTACGACGACGTCGCCACTCACGTATATGATCAGATATGTGAGTGGTCGTTGTTTGTTTGAAATTGGTAAGAAGTTCCGTTCCCGTTTCGTACCTTATCGGTAACTGAAAATGGGTTAGAAAGGTTGTGGCTAGGGTACTGAAGTTGTCAAACGAAGCTCTGGGCAATTCGATATACCATTTTGCTGCCGAACCAGTTAACGTCCTCTGAAAAAGGCGAAGCCTAATCGAATCATCGTTTAGGGTGTTTGATGAACACCACAGATGAAAGGTCATCACATGATTCGACGGATCTTCACCCGGATTTCCATTAAATTTAGGAATATCTGATGGAAGTTTATGTGGAATCGCTGGCCACCAAGGGGCGTAAGCGATTGGATCGTTTGTTAACCGATTTAAATCAAGTAACTCTAAAGTCGCCACGAAGGGTAACTGTTGATTCAGGTTAGGTGAAGCATACCCAGGATAAGATGGGATCGCCTGAGCAGTTGGTCTTTGCATACTAGCATAATGCATTTGATGCTGGTAACTTTGGTAAGGTTGGTGGGCATGACCGTTGTAGAATGGTTGATTTTGACTGTTTTGAATATACGGCTGCCCACTATTTGCAAAGATTTGTTGCTCAGAACCTTGGTATACTTGTTGGAACTGCGGTTGTTGGTATTGCACTAGCCATGGTTGTGAAGCCATGTGATGTTGCCCGATACTAACTATTTGACCAAGATGAGGGGTAATTGTACCCGTTTGAACCTATGTCATTCCACCAGTCGACGATTTTGGTTGAGTTGCAAGGTCAAGAGGTTGTTGCATTACAACCTGAGAAACCTGAGGTTGGCATACAATAGGCAGTGCTTGTACTTGCGACACCGTCACAATAGATGGCGTAGTTGGTATATTTGACATAGGTAAACATTGTTGCATCGAATATACAACTCTTGGTTGTTGAGGTAGTATCGGTACCCAACCGCTAGACGTAATTCCAGCATAACCTGAATTTTGTTGTGAACTCCCGCATGGCTGTCCTCCCGGAGGGGACAATGAAAGGGTATACTGGCCCCCATACGGCGGTAATCCAGTACTTAAAGGAGTGGTTTTCCCTTGAGGACCGGACTGCCCAAATTGACCTCCAAATGGATCAATTTGTTGAGACTCAACATAAGAGTTTCTGGATACTATTCCGGATGAACAAACAGGGATGGACCATACCGTCGAAATAGCCCCTGAGTGGGCTCCTTCTAGCGATTGAGAGCTAGTTGGGACAGATGGTATACCGGAGAACATTGTTGGAGTGATAGCAGGAAGTTCTGCCGTCACTGTGTCAGACGACACAGTCCTAGATGTTGACAGTTGTTCAGACATTTCTAGTCTATCCAAAATATTACCTAGTGATTCTACAGGAGCTTCCGCTGGCGGTAGACTAATTTCTGATGAAGAAGGATACAGAGTGATCCCGACTCCAAATTGCGATGGAGTACTAGATGGAGGATCCTCCACAATCTCTTCTATAGCAATCAGACCAGGTGGAAGGGGTAGACCGTCAGGTCCATAGAATATTTCTGGTGCCGAAGAAGGTATGGAATCTACAGCGACAGATGTTTGGGGAACAACACTCTCCGAACCGGTTGTAGATGGAACTGGTTCAGTGATACAAGTGTTTACCCTCAAACTAGGATCAGTACTACTGTCCTTCAGTGGCTGCTGAACTTCTTCTGTAAAGGCAGGGATACCATAAATGTTTGGAGTAACCGGAGTCTCTGATGTTGTTGGAACACTTGTTCTAACTTTACCAGGAGATTTGGAACCGGTTAAACGAGTTCGCTTTGTCCGTAATAGTTTCGATTCTGGAGACAAAGACGGTTGACTCGTAAGCCTCCGCGAACGACGGGGTTTCAATTGACTTTCTTCCACGATTGTGGATTACTTGATCAACTAAAAATCAAGGGGAAGTATGTTTCCGAATTAGATGAATTTTAGACGCTTTGACACAACTTGTTTTTTCAATTTTTAAGAGTCGAGAAAAAACAAAAGATGACTCTAGTCGCCTTCGATTTTTAATGAGCCTGAAGTGACAAGTGCTCAGATGGACCTTTTTCGTTAAAGAGTCTGAATAGGAACGAAAGGGACTACTATGGAAATCTAGGTAGAGGGATTACCAAACCAATCGCAAAACTGCAGAATACTTTTTACGGTACGACAGTCAATCTTCCCGAATGCTGTGTTTAGTGCATTGCGATCGATAGGGCGGCAGACACGGCTTCCTATGGATAAAGGATTAAGCCTATTGTGGTCTCCCAAAATATACTCGACGGTACGTGGGAGCACAAGTCTGTACTGGCACTTATCATCTTAAAGTGGAGGAATCACCCAACCAACAGTGAGAACAACAGTTACCAGGCTTTACGACGCCGGAATACGTCTCTAGCCTAGACTTCTAGATGTTGTGCGTTAGGTTCCAAAGCATTGTTAGATTCACTAAATTTATTTTATAGTTGATCTTGCTTAAGAAATTTTCCTTTCAGGTTCACCGCGTGATGTAGATGTACAATTCCTAAAATGCAATCTAAGATGATAAACAGTCTTTTATCTTCTTTGTGCAATGAAAATCCTAGCTACTAAGGAAAGAAAGACAGAATTCTTTCAACAAAGAGCAAAGAGCACACACTATGTGCACTGTCCTAAATCAAACCAATCAAACAGTCTAAATGCAAATTCACATGCATGTATTTTTTTTCAGCCTTCTTAATATGTGAATGATAAAAAGAAAGCTAATGCGCAAATCTGAATTACTTTTCAAGCGACAATTACTAACAAGTTTCTTTTCAAAATCAAAAATGAAGACAATCACAACACTTTGCGATTTGGAAATGAATACTTGCTTTCAACACTAGAAAAACTACAAATTCAGATCAAATACAATAGTAACAGGGTAATCGACTATTAATAGCAATCCGACTCTCTTCTATGACTGAAAACGACACTTGCGACACTTTCAAATCAAGAAACGACAGTACAATTACGTTACTTTTTTGCAAATGAGAACTGAAAATGACTCAACAAATACACAAAAACATTTATAGTTCTTTGCACAATGGAGGCAAAATATCAGTAAGGAAAGGGGTTTCAAACATAGGTATACTGATTACAGGGAGCAAAATTCATGAATAGAATTGAAAAGAATGAACACAGAAACCAAAATTGAGGAACAATGCCTAGTCTGATCAACGCACCTGTAACACAGTGGACTTGAAATGCAGCGCACCTACTACACTCGGGAAGTGTGTTGAATTTCATATTCACAGAACAGAGACTGTGTTGGGCTAGAGACGAGACTTTTCTTGGGTTCCGGGTCACAGTTTGCAGTTCAGTTCAGGGATTTTGGCCGAGCAAGTGGTAATCAGTAAATCAACAACAGGGGTAGATCTAAGGATGTTACTAGAGCCACCACAAGGGCAATTAGAGAGTTTGTAAATCAGTTGTTTAATTCATAAACAAAACCCGGAGATTGATTGAAGCGACATTTATCTACTTTTCATTTGCATAGCAAATGCAGTTCGAAAGCTACCTGGCTCAACTTCAAGCTCCGTTTGTAAGTTTATAAAGTAAACAACAAGGTAGATAAACAAACAACCTAGTCGCTCCCCAACGGAGTCGCCATTTTGTTACAGGGAAACGTGTCTATGCAGAACTGCTAATCCCACTAAGGTGTGGTAGCTACCTTAGAAACAAACAAAGTAAAGCTACTTTCATTTTTCCTTTATGAAAGATAGATGAGAGAAGAACAAAGGAGACCAACCTCTGTCTTGCGCTTGGCCCCTAGTTCGATTCCCCTCTCTTCTGATAGTCCTTTGCTACTTGCTTCCTTGTACACCCAGCTTCACAGAGTACCTGTAGAATCAAAGTAGCATGACACTATACAAGAACATGGATCTATTATCATAAACAATTTAGGATCATATGTAAATTGACCATACAAATGTATAAAACATAAACGACACAAGAGTATGGAGGAAAACTTGAATAGCTTTTATTGATAATCAAGAAAGATCCAAGAGAGTTACAACCAGTTGTTCTGACCCAGCATCATCCTCTCAGCAAGTAATCCCTTCTTCACCTCATGCAAAGCTTAGATCACCCAACACTATGATGTTGCCTCAAGAAACCAACAACAATTCCTTACTAGATGCAAAATTCCAGCCTCTGGATCTCTGGGATGAGGGATCCATATATAGATATCTGTAAGGGAGATGAGTCAGCTTGTGATTTGATTAGTGTCTTCCCTCTGATAGTTCTTTCTTCCACTTGGAGATTGATGATATCTTACTCATCCTTGGTCGAATTCAGAGAGGCAAGTGTCACAGGAGAAGTTTCTGGAAGATTCCATGCCTCTCCACCTCGCGGATTGACACTGCCATTTGTCACTTCTCGCCCATCGCACCCCATAGAAGGGATTTTTGAAATGCAATGCACCCACAGAGTGTACCTAGGTGAGATGCAATGCACTTTGCCTATGGAGCAGGTGAAATGATCCTGTTTTGACCAGTTCTGAGCAGTTTTTCATGGAGAACTTCTGGGAGAAGCTGTAATCAGCTGACCTTGTTCCTTTAGGGGTTAGAACAACACTTTTAGGGACTTAGGAGCCCTTGGTTTATGGACATTTTATGCTTGGGGTTGTAGTGCCCAAAAATGTCTATAACAGGATGTACCGGAAATTATTAGACACAAAGTAGAACTGGTCCGGATGTCGCTGCCTAACCCATGGGCTAGCCGGCGACCCATAAAAGAGAAGGGATATATCGTGAATAATGAGACAAATGATGGAATTGCAGTTAACAGTTGGTCTCTGATACAACTTGAAGATTGGGAGCTCGCGGACAACAACATTTTTCTTGCAAAATTGAAACACAAGCTGCAGCAGACAATGCGTATAGTAGACCAGAAATTAGAGGGTTGTTGCATTGGCACGAAGAGTTCTCGTATGTCGTACCCCAGCTTGAGCTAAAATTCTATGAGGGGGGGTTTTGTGCTAACCGAGCAAAGCAGAATGAGCATCATCGGTTGTATGAATTAGTAGGGGAAATGGAGCAGGAACTTGAATATGAGTTGCAGGAGACAAGGGAGAGCAGCAGAACGTAGTGCGTCACTCACAGGGATGGTGGACCGCGAAGCCTTGGCAGTGCGTATCGCCGCACCGATGAGTGACTTGGGACAAGTCACGATGATTGTGTTGGGGGCCTGTTGGGTAGCGGAGGCCCCACGTAAGGGTTTTGGGGCCTAAAAGCCCATAAGTTAGGGTAATAATATTGTAAAATGTTCCACAAAGTGCGCGCAGCGCGAAATGTAATAGGTCAAGTCAAAGGGTTGTCCGCCCAAAGATAATGTAAAATAATAGAAGTAATTCAGCCTACCCATGGTCTGTGGACCATGGGAATGTATAAATAGAGTGAGGCTCTAAGGGTAGAAGGCAATTTTGGATAAGATATAAGGGATTATGGGTTTGAAAAAGCAATAGTCACTCTGAGTCTGTAAGTGCGAATCGGGAGGATTAGTAGTTAGATAGAGTCTCCGCAACTATGTGCGCGGAGGCCTGGTAGAGTCTGCAACTGTGTGCGCAGACTCTTGCAAGTGTGTGCGCAAGGTAGAAAGTTGATTGTATTGTAACGAAGATATTAATAAAGATACGTTGGTTCTGAGACATTGTGTTGATTCAGAATTATTATGGATCTGTTATACTCTGGGTTACATGTCTATCATATGAGTTTAAGCCTGTCTTTATGAATGATGATAATTCACATTGGGTATTGTTGTTAAATGTTTAAAGACCTTGCGAATTAATTCTGATATATAATAAATCCATATAAATAATAAGATTCGGGAAGTGACTGGCTCGGATCTACGCGAAGGACAGATATCTGTGCAGAGTAGCGTAGGAGCGCAGAACGGTTCGCGACCCTCTAGACCACATCAAGACATCCCAAGGGTGTGGAAAAACACCCTCCCCTACTACCTCGGGTGAGACTTCAGTCCACGCTCATCGGACTGTTGCCGAAAGGGCCGTAGTGCGGGATTTGTTTAGCTAATAACTCTCGAACCTGGGTTAGGCCCCAATAAGCCAACACCCATAACACTGCATGCATATTGTGGGTAGTCTATAACCACACAAATAGGCATGAATTCCAAAATTATGACACAAATTCCATAGTTCATTTCATATGGTCGTGAGATCTATGCAACCTTTTCGGGCAAGCCTTCAGACCACTGCCCAAAACTGCCTGTAACTTTCCAAAATCATGACAATAAGGATAACAATGCTAAAAAAACAGATCTTGAGCAAGATCTTGACCAATACATGTGGAATGCAAGATAGACATTTCATCAAACACATGAAAACCATATAAACTATAGGTCATGAATGCATATATGATCATAAGCTTCTAAACTTCTTTTGAGAATCACCAATAAGGATCAATGCCCTCTCAAGCAAGCTACAATAACACTTTTTAGCCGATGCAGTCATCAACCATATGGTAACTTATCAAATCACAAACAAGAGCCATAGCTAGAGGGAATCATAAAACCAAGCATATAACCAACATATAACTAGAATAGAAACCATGACAAATCATCCATAAGATCACCATAATAACCAGTACAAGTGCTCATAGATCACAATAGGAAAATATCTCATATTAACATATGAAAATGCCAACCAAGTTAGGGACTTCCACGTACCACCCGACCATAGATTGGACTGAACCAAATCTCTCTTTCATCCAATCACCCTCGTGCCATATTCCAAGCATGAATGTGGGATCATATGGATTAAACCAAAATAAACCAACCAGGGCTTCCAGAGGCCAAACCACCTCAACCCTCAACCATAGTGATCTCACCTATATGGTCCATAAATCACTAACATTAACCAGATTGGTCTCTATCCAAGCTGTTTAGGGCTCTAGGAACTAGTAACTCAACTCACAACCTCCAGGGAACCCCGGGTGTTTTAGGACTCCATAACATTTGTCCCAACCCATAGACTCCATGGACTAATAATTCAACCCACAACCTCTAGGAAACCCAAGATGTTTTAGGGCTTCGTACAATTTGTTCCAACCCACAACCATAGGAAACCAGAGAACCAATCAGAAGAACCAAATGGGGAACCCACTACATCATGGTTATCCAAGAAATGGAAAGGAAAGGTTTAAACCACTATCAATCCAGGAAAATATCCATGCTAATGATAACACATAACCAAGGAACCACATGCATATACCATGCATCCAAAAATGAACAAGGAGATCACACATGCAACTTGTTATCTGCAAAGTAAGCCTACTTTAGATGTTGATCCAATTATCTACTTGCACTTCCTTACTTTCCTTTGCTTTCTTTCTCCAATCTAAGTGAATGCTAGAGTGCTCTAAGAATTCTCTAAGTGTGCAAGAGTATGAGAGAATGAGAGTGTGAAAGAAGATAACCAAGAATTAACTTATAAAGGATGTGCAAAAGCTGTGAACTGATTCCACTAGGGGAATTTTGAGGTTTAAAATGGGCCTCTTAAGGAAATTATAAAATAATAGTGGAAATAATAAAATAATATTAGATTACATCATCAAATTTTAGAGGGAAAAAAAACTACTTTTTCAACTCGTATTTTCAACCTATCTCCCTATGAGTTTACTCAAATTTCAAGCGGAAACACTCATTAGATGCAAAATTTGATTCTTCATCCAAGGAGTACCCATGTTGCATACTTTAGATTGGCCCTGCTACATGAAAAATGAGAAATACATGAAAAATGTGATTGCAATCACATTTCTCATGTATTTCTCATTTTTCGTGTAGCAGGGCCCATCGAAAGTATGAACATGGTACTCTTTGGATGCAGAATTAAATTTTGCATCCAACGAGTACTCCCACTTGAAATTTGAGTAAAACATTACGGAGATAAGTTGAAAATATGAGTTGAAAAAACAATGTTATTATTTTATTATTTTTTCATATTTTTACTTTTTTACTCCAAAAATGGTGAATCATCCCCCATGGTTGACATCATCATCTTGAATCTTATTAGTTCTCATAAAGTTTATTTTGGTTGTACATTTTTCTCAGGAGGCCCATTTTAGACCTCAAAAGTCCTGACCCTCAACAACTCCCATGACAAGCCATCCATGTGATTGAGGCCTTCTAGTTGTTCCCACAAGAAGGAATGCCAACGATTGTGGACTTTTTAAGACAAATCTGTGCCAACAACCCCAAATTCTGAGCCACTTTTTTAGGGATAGGTCTCAAGCCACTACCCAAAACCTCATGAAACTTTCAAAATTGGTAAATAATAATGGAATGAGGTTACTAATACAATCAATGGTACAAGTACTTGATCTGATCCCTACTAGCCATGACATGCATTTCGTCAAACATGTCACAAATATGTAATCTATAGGTTATAATAACATATCTGAGCATAGGGGTCTCATACTTACCTGGGATTCGTAAAGAAGCATTGTTTCATTATCACAATAGTTGCATTATCATATATTAGGGCATATATTCATTTTCAAATCAAAACATGATGAGAACCATACATCAAGTCTATCATAAAACATACTCATAACTAACATAAATAACAAGGATAAAACAACCATAAAAATCACATATGAACCAATATATTTACACATGAAATGCGAAGGAGAATGAGTTCTTATTAATGAATGCATAAGCCAACCAAGTCTAGGACTTCCACGAACCACTCGACCATAGATTGGGCTAAAACAAATATTTCTTTCAACCAATCACCCCCGTGCCATATTCCAAGCTTGAATGTGGGACTTACAACAAAACCAACCAGGGCTTCCTTAGAATTTACCATATATCCCAATAAGGGATTCCTAGGCCCGAACCCTCATCAATAAAACCAGGCTTTATCGTAATCCCCACCGGATCACTAGGCCCTAAACAAGCATGGATGCCTTCGGATCTCTCCACCTAAACCATGAGAAATTTTTATGTCTCAACCTCTCAGCTTTACTGTGTATCTCTCCATTACCAGTCAAGGGATTCCTAGACCTACGAGGTCTTCACCCTCTAGGCCTTACTGTGTATCCAACCATTACTGGTCAATGGATTCCTAGGCCCAATCAAGGGTAGTCACCCCTAAGCTTTACTGTGTATCCCATCCCAGGATTCCTAGGCTTAATCGAGGTGTTTACAACTAGGCTTTACCGTGTATTCCATCTCAGGATCTAGGACTTGTTAGTAATAATGAGACCACCCCACTCAACTTCGAATCCATTCAACTATCTAACTCAACCAAATACAAGAGAATCCACCACACCATGGCTATTTGGATTTGGCAAGCAAAAGCTGAAGAACACTGTCACACCTTGAAAAACCCATGCCAATGACAACAAGAGAACCAAAAACACACATGCATGTACCATGCATGCCACATTTAGCAAGGAAATCACACGCAAAGTGATACCTACAAGTAATCCTGTTGTAGCTGCTTGATCTTTCTCTTCCTTGCTTGATCTTTTCTTCCCTCTGAATTCTTTGTCCTTCCTTTGTTTTCCTTGATCCAATGCTAGAATTCTCCAAGAATGCTCTAAGTGTCCAAGAGTATTAGAGAGAGAGAGAGAGCTCCAAAATTGAACAGACAAAAAAGGTTCCAACTGATTCCCATAAGCCTTTTTATTAATGAGGCCTCTATTTTCCTTATGTTCCAATATTTTCCTTCTTTTTCCTCCTCACATGCAACCTGTGAGCTTACACCTTCCTTTTCTCCTAATTTCCATTATTTTCATAAATAAAATTCCAATTAATGCCTCATGCCTTTCCAAAGACTTTGCCTTTGCCAATTTCCTTAGCCATAAAAAACCAAATGAACACCCACACTAGGATTTTTTGCCCAACATTCAACTTAGAATACGTGTCCCATGGCCTTGGTTATTATTTTGCCTTCATTAACTTTATTACATGGAATTTTGACCAGGGTTGTTATAGAACCCTCCCCCTTGGGGGAACATTGTCCTCGGTGTTCAATGAAACATACAACCAAAAAGACTGCTGAAAGCAAAACATACTGCCACAGATCTTTAAACTTAGCTCGATGCAGTATTTTACAATGATCACTGCTGAGAAGAAACCAACATGACACATAATAACATGACAACCATAATGACATGACACCCATACCGCTTATTGGATCTTTATAACACATCTCATGGCAATATTTACATCCACATACATATGTACATATACCAAAACATCACACAAAAAACATTCATTCACCCAACAAATAGAGAAGGATACATAGCCTGCATCTGATCCGCCATCTCCCATGTAGCTTCATCGGGCCCAAAGTGCTTCCAATGCACTTTAACTTGCTCATTTACTCGGTTTTGGAGCATGAGAATTTTTTTTTTGCAATATACACTGAGGTTCTGGCTGGAATTCTCCATCTGGCTCCACCTATAACACAGAATATTCAATCACATGATCAACATCTTTAGCATACTTCTTAAGAAATGACACATGGAAAACATCATGGACTTTCACTGTTGGAGGCAATGCAAGTCGATAGGCTACTTGTCCAATCCTTTTAATAATATTGAAAGGTCCACAAAACCAAGTTGCCATCTTGGCACGCGATCCAATCCTCAAGGAGCTCTTCTTCGGCTTGATGTGCAAGTACACCTATTCCCCAAACTGAAACTCCTTAAACAACGTGTTCCAATCTGCATAACTTTTCTGTCTGTCCTGTGCTGCCTTTAAATTATTCTTGATTACTTGCATTTCCTATTCCATATCTAGTAACATATTGGTCCAATCAACACGTTGTTCACTAGATCACTCCAGCTGATGGGAGTATCAAAACTCCACCCATAGAGTGCCTCAAATGGACACATCCTCAATGACTCCTGATAACCATTATTATAAGTGAATTCAACCAATGAAATGTACTCCTCCCATCTCCTCTTCTAATGCATCACATACATCCTCAACATGTCCTCCAATATCCTGTTGACCCTCTCTGTCTGTCTATCTGTCTACAGATGATAAGTTGTGCTGAAGGCTAACTCTTTCCCCAAACCTGCAAAAAACTCCTTCCAAAACTTGGAAGTGAACTTAACATCCTTGTTTGACACAATCTTCCTTGGAACACCATGCAACCTCACTACCTCTCTGATGAATACCTATGCTACATCACTAGATAAATACATAGATTTTACTGGAATGAAGTGTGACTACCTCTGTCAGCTTGTTGACCACAACCATGATGGAATCATGCTGTCTAGATGCCCTCGGCAAACCTTTGATGAAATCCATGGAAATGACCTCCCACTTCCACTATAGAATCAAAATTGGTTGTAGTAGTCCACCTGGATGCTTACATTCTTCTTTCACAAGTTGAAAATCCAAACATCTAGCCATAAACTCTTCCATGTCCTTCTTCAGATTTGGCCAATGATAACAATTCTTCACTGTTGTCAATCTCTTATGGTATCCTGAGTGGGCCTGAATATCGTTATGCATGAAACTCTCATTGTTGGGTTGTGTTATATTATTTCCACGATGAGCCCATGTAGTTAATCAGGGGTTAGAGGGGGCGAGGTCACAAGGGGTTTGAGGGGTACCTGTAACCCCACTTTATGGGGTCTGGGCAGCACCCCGGAAAATTTTGGTTTTGGACACTATGTTAGGTTGGGCGGACCCACCTATGGTTTTGTGCATGATTTTTGCACATGTTTTTTTTTTTTGCACGCGATGGTTTTCGGTCCATGGTTTTGGACGCGATTGGGTTTCGGTCCATGGCATTGGATGCTTCGGCATGTATAAATATGTATTGTAACATTGAAAGGAACATAATGAAAAATCAAGCTGGTAGTCCCAATTTTGGGATCCAGTGGGAAAATCTTTGTGTATATGTGTTTTATGTGTTATGCTCTCACATTGTTTATTTTCTGTGTTTTAGAATTCGTATGCAGGTAATTTCTGTACGGGGTTAAAACCTACATTTGGTATCGGAACAGTTTTGGCTTCAAGGGGACACCTTTGTTGCTGAGGGGTTTCACTCGGGCCTGCGGTAGACCCTGTTCAGTGGGAGATCTGCAAGATAGATTCTGGTGGTGAAAGAAGATGGTGAGCAGTGGAAAGATAGAGATCGAGAAATTTAATGGTTAGAGTTTTGAGTTGCGGAAACTCAACATGGAGGATCTGTTGCTGGATAAAGGTCAGTGGATCGCGGTAGATCCGGGTACTAAACCAACGGGAGTGTTCGATGAAGAATGGAAGAAGTTGGATCGGAAGGAAAAGAGCACAATACGATTATGTGTCTTAGATTCAGTATTGCTGAATGTATCAGGGGAAGCTACGGCGAAGGCTTTGTGGGACAAGTTAGGGACTTTGTACCAATCTAAGTCTCTGGTGAATAAACTGTTCTTGCGGAAAAAGTTGTATAACCTGAGGATGAAAGATGGAGACTCGGTGATAGAGCATCTGAATGCATTTAATACTGTGGTAAGTCAGTTAGCATTTGTTTATATTAAAATTTCATATGAAGATAAGTGCATCAGTTTGTTGTGTTCTCTACCAGATTCATGGGATAGTCTGGTTATTGCAATAGGTAGCAATGCAACTGCCTTGCAATTTGATGAAATAGTCTCATCCTTGCTGACGAAGGAGATGAGACGGAAAAATATGGAGAGCCAGAATGGTGATGCCTTGTCTGTATGAGGATGGTCACAAAACAAAAACAAAAATAAGCCATCAAGTGGGAGATCTAAATCTAGAGGGAGATCTAAATCTCTAGGAAAACCTGTAAAGGTGGTGTGCTGGAAATGTGAAAAGGAAGGCCACTTCAAAAGGGACTGTAAATCTAAAGCTCCTAACAAAGGAAAGGGATCTGATGAGGCTCCTTCTGCAGAAGCGAAAACCACCTCAGATGAAGGTGGGGATGTGTACTTGGCTTATTTAAGTACACATGTAGATCACGAGGCATGGTTGATTGACTCAGGTGCATCCTTTCACTTCACTCTCCATAAAGAGTGGTTTTGCGAGTATGAGAAATATGATGGTGGTGATGTCTTCTTGGGGGATGACAGGAAGGCTAGAATCATTGGTCGCGGAAAAGTAAAGTTGAAGTTGCAAGGTGGAAGGGTTAGAATGCTTCCAGGTGTTCTACATATTCCTACATTAGCCAGAAATCTGATTTTTGTAAGCAAGCTAGATGATGCAGGTGTAAAAACAGTGTTCGAGAAGGATAACTGCAAAAATGGTTCGGGGAGCACTAGTATTGATGCAAGGAGTTTGGATTGGAACTCTGTACAAGCTGCAAGGTAGAACTGTTATTGATGGGAGAGAAGACCATGTTGTGGCATCAAAGGCTTGGACATATTGGAGAGAAGGGCCTTCGATACTTCATGGTAAAGGTATGGTAGAAGGTATGAGTAATAGCTCTCTAGATTTTGATTTCTATGAAAATTGCGTATATGGGAAGCAAAATTGGGTGAGTTTCCCCTCTGGTAGTAAGAGGGCGAAACAGATATTAGAGCTTGTGCACAGTGATGTGTTTGGACCTGTGAAGGTTCCATCACTGGGTAAGTTTGTGTACTATGTATCATTTATAGATGACTTCTCAAGGAATAGATGGATATATTTCCTTAAGAAGAAATCTAAAGTCTTTGACAAGTTTAAAGAATTTAAGGCGCTCGTGGAAAATCAAACAGAGAAGAAGATAAAGGTGTTGAGGACAGATAATTGTTGAGATTGCAACAAGATGATGGAGCTTAGTGAAAAGAGTCGCCTTCACTAAGTGGGCCCGCAGGCAAATTATGGCGCAAGTTCTATTTTTGACCACAGTGTGAGTGATCATAGTGTGGGTGACCATAGTGTGAGTGATCACAGTGTGGGTGATCAAAGTCTATTTTTAGACTGGCTGTCAAAAATAGAAAAGTCAAATATTATTGTCTCATAATAATATTTGGACTATAAACTTGATCTTATTCTCTTAGAGCACTTCAGGATGAGCTACGGATGTGGTACATGCAGATCCTAGAAGGAAATACGTGGTTACCTATGAGATGACTAATATTTGCATGCAGGACTTCAGTTAGAACTCAAGTGAGTTGAGTTTAGTGGACTGGAGGTGCAGTTGATGGAGTTGTCTTCAGTTTAGCTTTGTTAAACTGGTTGTATTTAGTCTAACTGGAAAATAGACTAGAGATGAGTTGGGTGAATTAGTTATTAATTAATTCACAAGTTATTAACTCATAATGCAACTATAGAATACATCAGTTAACTCAGTTGCATGTCAGTGCATGTTCAGTTCAGCAGGGACAGGTGTTAGAGGATCAGATTGCTATCAGTTGTGACTATAGTTGTGCATGATGATTTGCACAATCAGAGGGATTGAGTATGCCAAGGAATTGGCCAATATCAAGAATTGTAGCCTGTACTCACATCCAACAGAGTGTGAGTGATTCTTTGCAGGTGAAATACGAGTTTGGTAAACCATTCTCATCAGTTCTTGAGCAGGTATTGAGCTGGAGAGGCAGGCAAGCAGTGGAATAGATTTGGAGATCAGATCTGAGCTGTATTGTGTGTAACAGGTGGAGCTGGTACTGGATTGCTTGTGATAAGCATTGTACTTTGTAATTTTACATGGTCTCAATCATTAATATACAGATAGTGTGGGGTTTTTAGCGAGATGCTTTCCCCGGGTTACATATTGTGTTAATGTGTGAATGCTCTTGATGTTTTATTGTTATTGATGATGCTATATTGATGATCAACGTAGAGGAGCTTATGTATTGTGTATGTATTCCGCAATAGTACATGATCAGGATAATCTCTGTTGAATATGTGTTAAATTATTCAAAATTTCTACATGGTATCAGAGTGAGCTAGATAATTGTAGAAAAAGTTTCTACATGGTATCGGAGCTGTTGATCATCATATCTACTATTCAGGAAGTGTTTACATTCTATTTCTTCGGGCAGAGTCTGTAATCGGGCCAGGTAGCCTCTGGATTCATCCTTCCTTTGGAAGGTGAGATATCCGGTGAATGCCCATACAGTCAATCTCTGTACGAGAAATATTGTGTTCTCACGAATCTTAGATCTGAGGCGGTTGAGTTGGTTGCTGGTGGAATTCGAATTTGCAGCAGTGTTTTCTTGGTGACAACGCAGCAATGTCTTTCAACGGATTGCGATTGGAGTATGATCTTGAGGGCAGCTCAAACTATATTGCATGGAAGAACATGATGGAGGCAGTATTGGATGATAATGGGCTGAAGGAGTTCATAGAGACGGATGTCCCAAAGCCTACTGATGCTGCTGAGGCGGAAGTTTTGCAAAAGAAGACAGCAAAATGTCGAAGGATTCTGTTGGAGGGCGTGAAGGATCACATTGTGTCCAGCCTCCATGGAAAGGCTACTCCATATTTGATGTGGAAATCATTAACAGAATTATTCCAAAGCAAGAGCGATCAGAGGAAGCTGGCGCTCAAAGATAAACTCAGAAACATCAAATGCGAGAAGGGTGACAGTATACCCAAGTATCTCACGAAGTTCACTCAGTGTCGAGATGAGCTGGGAAGTGTGGGGGTTACTGTCGATGATGAGGACTTGGTGAGCTTGGCTCTCCTTGGTCTTCGGAAGAGTTGGCATTCCTATCAGGACTCTGTCAATGGTCGGGAGAAATTGCCAGGATGGGAAAGACTATGGTCAGATCTTGTGCAGGAGGAGATCAGGTGGAGTACCAGGGACGGATCTTCGTCAAAGGGAGCTGATAAAGAGAATTGTGCTTTGGCTGCCAAAGCAAAGAAAGGGAAGAGCAAGAAAGCTTCTCAATCTGGTGCGAAAGGCAAGAAGCAGGATATTTCCAAGGTGAAGGGTTTTCACTGTCACCAGCACGGACACTATGCCACTAATTGTCCGCAGAAGAAGAAGAACAAGCAGGCTGTTGGATCTTCAGCAGGAGAGGCTCTAGCCTCACAGTTTGAGCTTGATTTTTCATTGATCGCATGCTTGGTTTCAAGTGTGATGGGATCAGTGTGGTTCTTGGACAGTGGTGCATCTTTTCACATGACGGGAGATAGAGATTTGTTCTCTGATCTGGAGGACAAAGATCTTGGAGTGCACATCGAGATGGGCGATGATGGTAGATACAGTGTGACCGGTATCGGTACCATTTCCTTTGAGAGGGAGTATGGTAAACCCTTCGTATTGAAGGAAGTCATGCATGTTCCAGGATTGATGAAGAATCTCATCTCAGTGGCGATGTTAGAAGACAAGGGGTATGATGTTGTTTTCAGCGAGGGAAAGGCTTTCCTGCGCAGCAAGACAACTGGTGAGACCCAGAAGATAGGGGTTCGAGTGAGGAACCTTTATCAGTTGCATGTAGATGGATGCACAGCAATGGCGGGCAAGGTAGAAGGATTGGTGAGCCGGGATGATGGCGAGTTGTGGCACAGGAGATTGGGTCACCTTCACCATGGAGCCTTGAAGATACTGCAGCAGATCACTACAGGGCTTCCTAAAGGCACACTTGCGCAGTCAGATCAGTGCAAGGGGTGTACTTTGGGGAAGTTTGTGAAAGCCACCTTTCATGAGAAGGATAGTCACGCCACGACGATCCTTGAGAGAATTCACACAGACATGTGTGGACCTTTCTCAGTTGCTTCGACAGCAAAACACAGGTATTATGTGATTTTTGTTGATGATTTCTCTCATAAGTGTTGGATCTTCTTCATGCAGAAGAAGAGCGAGACATATTCAAAGTTCTGTGAATTCAAAGCACTGGTCGAGAAGGAGTCGGGGAAGAAGGTGAAGGCTCTTAGGAGTGATAATGGTGGTGAATACATCTCGGACAAGTTCAAGGATTTCTGCAAGGCAGAAGGGATTTGTAGAGAGCTCATAGCTCCCCATAACCCACAGCAGAACAGGGTAGCTGAGCGGAAGAACAGAACGATTGTGGGTGCTGCACGGGCAATGTTGCATGATCAGGTCCTACCCCTTCACTTGTGGGCAGAAGCATGCAATACAACAGTTTATGTGCAGAACCGTTGTCCTCATAGGATACTTGGCATGAGTACAACCGAGGAGACTTATTCTGGTAAGAAGCCTGATCTTTCTCATTTGAGGATTTTTGGTGCTAACGTTTACATGCATGTGATGAAGGATGCAGGAAGAAGTTGGAGCCGACCGTAGAGGTTGGGATATTTGTGGGGTACACTGATACGCCGCACAACTATTGTGTGTATTTGCCAGACAGTGGTAAAACTGTTGTGCGACAGGATATAAAATTTCAGGAGGAGAAAGCCATGAAGTGTTCGCTTGAGAGGGAGCCTCACTTTCATGCAGATGAGGAGCTATTAGTTCCTAAGGATGAGCTTCAGGACGTGGATCAGCCACAGGACGAGGTTTATGGAGTGGAAGAGACCACTCATGCAGCGCCAGCCATCAGAGGGCGAAAGCGCTTGACAGAAGCTGAGCGACTGGCTCAAGATGCAGAGAAAGTTATAGGACCACCTACAGCCCAACGTGGGCAGAGACAGTCACCTGATCGGTACACTGGATACATGGCTCTGATGAGCAAGTGTGTTGTGACTGAGCCATCCTCTTTCGAGGAAGCTGTGGAGGATCCCGCATGGGTAGACGCCATGGTGGAAGAGTATGATTCTATTGTCAGAAACAGTGCATGGGAGATTGTTCCTAGACCGGAAGGGAAATCAGTGGTGGGTTTGAGATGGATCTACAAGGTCAAGCAGGCAGCTGACGGGAGTGTGAAGAAGTACAAGGCAAGATTTGTTGCCCGAGGCTTTTAACAGATAGAGGGGATCGATTAGGAGGAGACATTTGCACCTGTCGCAAGGTATTCTTCCATACGGACGATTCTTGCTCTCTCAGCGCAGATGGGATGCCACATTCATCAGATGGATGTGAAGACTGCGTTCCTCAATGGAGTCATTGAGGAGGAGGTGTACATTGAGCAGCCCGAAGGCTTTTAGGTCTTCAGCAGCGAGTCGCATGTGTGCAGGCTCAAGAGAGCGTTGTATGGGTTGAAGCAAGCACCACGTGCTTGGTACACACGGATAGACAGCTATTTCACAGGACTTGGATTCTCCAAGAGCGAGGCGGATCCTAACCTATACCAGATTGTGGTGGAGGGTTAGTTGCTTATCATTGTACTGTATGTTGATGATTTGATTCTAATGGGTGATGAGCTGTTGATACTGTCATGCAAGAAGGATCTTGCTACAGAGTTTGAGATGAAGGACTTAGGCCTCCTTCACTATTTCCTAGGATTGGAAATATGATAGCACAGTGGTGGATTGTTTGTTTCTCAGGGCAAGTATGCTCGGGAGATACTGGAGAATTTCAACATGCATGGCTGCAAGCCTGTTGATACTCCTCTTCCTGGAGGTTGGAGGAAGGAGGATGCCACTTCGGGAGAAGAAGTGGATGCCACTGTTTATCGACAGTTGGTGGGGTCGCTGATGTATTTGGTCAATACACGACCTGATATATGCTATGCAGTTAACCAGCTTTCACAAGCTATGGTTAAGCCTACCAAGCTCTTCTAGAAGGTGGGCAAGCATGTATTGCGCTACTTGAGAGGCACATCGGGATATGGTTTGTGGTACAGATAGGAGGATGAGGTGAAGCTATGTGGCTTCATGGATGCAGATTGGGCAGGGAGCCCAACGGACAGAAAGAGCACATCAGAGTCTTCAGTATTGGATCGATAGCAATTTCTTGGTACAGCAGGAAGCAGAGATTCGTGGCACTCAGTTCAGCGGAGGCCGAGTATATGGCAGCAAGTTTGGCTGCATCCGAGGCTATATGGATGAGGAAGATCATGGTTGGTTTGTTCGGTTCTCATTTGGATCCTACTGTGATTTACTGTGATAACCAGAGTTGCATTAAACTCTCGGCTAATCCTGTATTTCATGATAGATCTAAGCATATTGACATCAGGTACCATCATATCAGAGATTGTGTGCAGCGGAGGATCATGTTGCTTTCATACATTCCAACGAAGGATCAGGATGCTGATATTCTGACGAAGGCTCTCACCAGGAGAAAACTCGAGTACCACCGAGGCAGGATAGGGGTTGCTGATAATCCATATCTTGTCGAGAGGGAGTGTTGAGATTGCAACAAGATGATGGAGCTTAGTGAAAAGAGTCGCCTTCACTAAGTGAGCCCGCATGAAAATTATGGCGCAAGTTCTATTTTTGACAACAGTGTGGGTGACCACAGTGTGGGTGACCACAGTGTGAGTGATCACAGTGTGGGTGATCAAAGTCTATTTTTAGACTGGCTGTCAAAAATAGAAAAGTCAAATATTATTGTCTCATAATAATATTTGGACTATAAACTTGATCTTATTCTCTTGGAGCACTTCAGGATGAGCTACGGATGTGGTACATGCAGATCCCAAAAGGAAATACGTGGTTACCTATGGGATGACTAATATTTGCATGCAGGACTTCAGTTAGAACTCAAGTGAGTTGAGTTTAGTGGACTGGAGGTGCAGTTGATGGAGTTGTGTTCAGTTTAGCTTTGTTAAACTGGTTGTATTTAGTTTAACTGGAAAATAGACTAGAGATGAGTTGGGTGAATTAGTTATTAATTAATTCACAAGTTATTAACTCATAATGCAACTATAGAATACATCAGTTAACTCAGTTGCATGTCAGTGCATGTTCAGTTCAGCAGGGACAGGTGTTAGAGGATCAGATTGCTATCAGTTGTGACTATAGTTGTGCATGATGATTTGCACAATTAGAGGGATTGAGTATGCCAATGAATTGGCCAATATCAAGAATTGTAGCCTGTGCTCACGTCCAACAAAGTGTGAGTGATTCTTTGCAGGTGAAATACGAGTTTGGTAAACCATTCTCATCATTTCTTGAGTAGGTATTGAGCTAGAGAGGCAGGCAAGCAGTGGAATAGATTTGGAGATCAGATCTGAGCTGTATTGTGTGTAACAGGTGGAGCTGGTACTGGATTTCTTGCGATAAGAATTGTACTTTGTAATGTTACATGGTCTCAATCATTAATATACAGATAGTGTGGGGTTTTTAGCAACATGCTTTCCCCGGGTTACATACTGTGTTAATGTGTGAATGCTCTTGATGTTTTATTGTTATTGATGCTGCTATATTGATGATCAACGTAGAGGAGCTTATGTATTGTGTATGTATTCCGCAATAGTACATGATCAGGATAATCTCTGTTGAATATGTGTTAAATTATTCAAAATTTCTACAATAATGGTGGAGAGTTTTGCAACAAGGAATTTGAAGAATTCTGTAAGAAGTATGGTATAGCACGGTAGAAGACTACTCCATATACACCTCAACAAAATGGAGTTGCAGAAAGAATGAACAAGACATTGATGGAAAGGGAAAGAAGCATGTTCAGTGGTGTCAGGTTAGGACAAGAATTCTGGGCAGAGGCGATGGATATTGCATGTTACCTGGTTAACAGGTCACCTTCATTAGCGTTGAAGGATAAGACTCCTCAAGAGGTATGGACTGGTAAGAAACCATCTCTTTCACATCTGAGGGTATTTGGATGTGATGCGTATGTACATGTTCCAAAGGAGAAACGAAACAAGTTGGATAGTACATCTGAAAAGTGCATCTTTATTGGGTATAAGGATGGTTTAAAGGGTTATAAGCTTTGGAACCCAGTAACAAGGAAGGTTGTGTACAACCGAGATGTGGTGTTCAGAGAGGTAAAAGATGTTATTAAACATGAAGTCCAACCAAAGGAACCTGAGAAGATAGAGTTTTAGCTAAAGGAGGAAGAATCAGACTCTATAGCAAAGGAGGAATCAGAAGATGAAGAGCCACAAACTCCGGCTGTAAGAAGATCAGTTCAAGAAAGAAGGCAGCCAGAAAGGTATAGTCCATATGCTTTCTGTTCAAATTTTTCTTTGTCTGTTACTGATGATGATCCCAGAACTGTGAAGGAAGCAGTGGATTCAGAGGATGGAAAACTATGGAAAGAGGCCATGGTTGATGAAATGGCATCTTTGCACAAAAATGAGGCTTGGGATCTAGTGGAGTTGCTAGCTGAAAGGAAACCCATTGGCAGAAAATGGGTGTTCAAGAAGAAGACAAATGCAGAAGGAAAGGTGGAGAAATACAAAGCTCGTTGGTAGTAAAAGGTTATTCCCAGATGTTAGGAATTGATTTTGGTGATATTTTTTCTCCTATTGCCAAGGTAACTTCTATTAGATTACTTTTATCTGTTGTTGTTGATTTTGATTTTGAGGTAGAACAAATGGATGTGAAGAAAACATTTCTTCATGGGGATCTGGAAGAGGAAATCTACATGAAGCAACCTGAAGGCTTTGCGGTGAAGGGTAAAAAAGAACTGGTATGCAAGTTAAAGAAGTCTCTGTATGGGTTAAAACAGTTACCAAGGATGTGGTATCAGAAATTTGATACATTTATACGGGGACTTGGCTTCACTAGAAGTAAAGCAGATCACTGTGTGTATTTTAAATTAATTGGTGACCGTGTTATTTATCTGGTATTGTATGTGGATGATATGTTTCTGGTTGGAAATGACAAAGAAATTATCCAGGATTTGAAGACCCATTTGTCCTCCAAATTCGACATGAAAGATCTTGGTGCTGCAAACTCTATTTTGGGCATGGAAATTAAAAGAGATTGGACAAAGAGGAAGCTTTGGTTAAACCAGAGGAAGTATGTTGAGACAATATTGCAGAGGTTTAATATGCAGGATAGTAAATCGGTGAAGGTTCCTATTCCTGTAGGTGTGAGGTTATCTATTGAACAGTGTCCCAAGACACAAGAAGAGGAAGAGGACATGTCCCGTGTTCCATATGCAAGTGCAGTCGGTAGCCTGATGTATGCAATGGTCTGTACTAGACTAGACATTGCACATGAAGTGAGAGTATTGAGCAGGTTTATGTCAAAACTAGGGAAGGAGCATTGGATAGTAGTGAAGCGGGTTTTCAAGTATTTGCATGGCACTAGTGATTATGGTTTGTGCTACCAAGGAAGACCAAGATTGGACAGAGTGTTGGATATATGGCTTTGTTGATGCAGACTAGGCTGGAGATCTGGATCAAAGAAGATCTACAAGTGGGTATGTGTTTAACCTATTTGGAGGTGCAGTCAGTTGGATGAGTAAGAAATAATCTGTAGTGGCACTATCAACTACAAAGGTAGAATACATGGCAGCCACTCATGCAAGCAAGGAAGCAATTTGGTTGCAGAAATTGTGTTCAAGTATGGGATTAGTACAGGAAGCTATAAGGATAGACGTTGACACCCAAAGTGTAATTTTCTTGGCAAAGAACCCTGCATATCATTCAAAGACAAAGCACATTGATGTTCAGTATCAATTTGTGAGGGATATGATATAAGACAAAAAGGTGTTGCTGATAAAGGTGGACACTTTGAAGAATACTGCAGATGCATTGACAAAATTTGTGAGCTCTGAGAAGTTCTCTTGGTGTAGAGAAACAATGGGCATTGCAGGGCTGGATAAATGAATAAGCTCTCTTGTGGCCCCCTGTGGAAAGAAAATGTATTGAAACTAGCTCATAAAAAGGTAGAAAAGATAGTTGAACGCCTTAGAATTCAGTCTCTTCGAGGGGGCAACCTCCTTTACATTACACAAATGAACAATTCTTGGATGATTCAAATGAAAAAACCTCCTTTCTATATATAGGAGTCTAAGGAGTCACAATATAACCCAGCCGACCTAACAATAATAATATAAAGCCACAAAAATAACAAGAGAGGGATTCTATGGGGCACTATAATAACACTATGGGGACAATAGGGGCACAACAATATTAATAAGGGATACAACTACAATAGTAATGGGGTAATCACTAGTATTATAGGGACCTAACATGCCCCTCTCCTTCAAAAAAGGGTTGTCCTCAATGCTTGAGTAGTTCTTGATGCTTCTATATAAAATTTGCATCCTCCCATGTGGAATCTTCAGCGGATAAGTTCTTCCACTTGATGAGATACTCCGAAATTGATCGATTTCATAGTTGTCGAGTTCTTGTTTCTGTGGCTGCTTCCGGTTCCAATATAATTTTTCCTTCCTCATCAAGTTCTAGCAATATCGTTTGAACTGGGAGCTTGTCACCTATAACCTTCTTTAAACATGAAACATGAAAAACTGGGTGCACTCAAGAAGCTGCAAGAAGCTCCAATTTGTATGCCATCGTACCAATATTTTGCAACACCTTGTACGGACCATAATACTTTGGTGATAATTTATTATCCTCCTTAGCTTGCTTGAGGGACATTTGTTTATATGGTTGTAGCCGTAGGAATAGAGTCTGCAAAAAGACCAACTTCCTCAGATCATATCTCCGCAAATATAGTGCGAAAAGCTCTGAAATTTGGACCCGAGGTTCAGTGTGATTTCATCTCAAATGGGTTTTTTTTAGCTTCTGAAACGTTGCAAAAAAAAAGTTATAGCGAAAATGCCATGATGACCTATTTGGAGCAGCGAAACCCTAGAATCCAAAGCTCTGATACCAAATGTTATGAAACCAGCTCACAAAAAGATAGAAAAGATAGTTGAACGCCTTAGAATTCAGCCTCTTCGAGGGGGCAACCTCCTTTACATTACACAAATGAACAATTCTTGGATGATTCAAATGACAAAACCTCCTTTCTATATATAGGAGTCTAAGGAGTCACAATATAACCCAGCCGACCTAACAATAATAATATAAAGCCACAAAAATAACAATAGAGGGATTCTATGGGGCACCGTAATAACACTATGGGGACAATAGGGGCACAAAAATATTAATAAGGGATACAACTACAATAGTAATGGGGTAATCACTAGTATTATAAGGACCTAACAGAAAACAACAAGTGGGAGAATGTTGGGTTGTGTTATATTCTTTCCACGACTAGCCCACGTAGTTAACCGGGGGTTAGAGGGGGGGAGGTCATAGGGGGTTTGAGGGGTACCTGTAACCCCACTTTATGGAGTCCGGGGCAGCGCCCTGAAAAATTTTGGTTTTGGACACTATGTTAAGTTGGGCGGACCCACCTATAGTTTTGTGCATGATTTTTGCACATGTTTTTTTTGGACGTGATGGTTTTCGGTCCATGGTTTTGGACGCGAAGGTTTTTCGGTCCATGGTATTGGATGCTTCGGCATGTATAAATATGTATTGTAACATTGAAAGGAACATAATGAAAAATCAAGCTGGTAGTCCCAGTTTTGGAATCCAGTGGGAAAATCTATGCGTATATGTGTTTTATGTGTTATGCTCTCGCATTGTTTATTTTCTATGTTTTAGAATTCGTATGCAGGTAATTTCTGTACGCGGTTAAAACCTACACTCATAAGATAGTCTACTTGAGCTCATTGTTGTCTGACACATATATCATATCCCTAAATATGATCAAACCATTTTTTGTAAGATGATAGTCCACCTCCTTCTCACTTGTACCCTAGTGTAACCTGTGCATAAGCTCCATGTATCTACCATCGCGTTGTCCTGCCTATAATATTTGATCCTGTTATGGATGATGTGATGACTAATTTCAATTCTATGTGAATATATGTGTTGGTTGTAGTATTTTTTATATCAGTGACCCAACATTAATATCAATTCAGGGTTTATAGACTTCAAGGTGCAACACTAGAAATGCCCAATATAGACTTTGGGTTCCTGCAAACCAAATCCCTACTCTAACCTATTCTTCAACACTCATTTAAGTTCCCATAAACACATTTTGACCTTCTGATCTAATTCCTACAATCAAATGGCTAATTAATGAACCAAACCCTAGATAACAATCAACTAGAAACCTAAGCTTTGATTATTAATCAAACTGAGCAATTCAAATGGAAAGACTATCTCACTAACTAGAAAGTAAAAACAATTTAGTTTATAGACAATCCACTCAAAAAGTAAGACAAACTCTCTCACACTCAATACATAAATAAAAAATCCAAGTCTATTTTAATGTTGTGCACAATGCTATCGAAAACTCTCTATGTAACTTTGTGTAAATCCAAACAAAGATCAAGCTCGAAATCTATTTAAGGAAATTTGTTTTAATCTAGATGCACTAACTATAAAAGAAATCTTAAAATGAATCAATAACACTATTTTCACTCAGATCTTAATGCCAACTACTCTTCTCAAGTTCACATGCAACCTTCGAATCTTAAATAATTATTGAGTTCACTGCTTTAGTCAAAAATCAATTTTGGAAATGATACTTTCATAAAAGAAACACATAAGGAATATGTACCAAGAAAAGGACTATGTAACTTTTAAGGTTATAGGTCATACATGTACAATAGTTCGAAAGAAGTTACAAGACTATAGTTTCAATGATCAAAACCATTTTATAAACCAATTCATTAACACTATTCATCATGGAATGATAATACATCAAAGGGATGAAAAGAAATATAGTAGGTTGAGACACCATAGTTGAAAACCCTTATATTCCATACGACAATCATTTATACATATGTGCTTTGTTCTATCATACAACTATTAACAGGTTAAAGAATAAGAGTGTCGATATTGTTAACACATATTAACTCAAACCACACTTCTAAGTCACAATGCAATATCAGTATACCCTTTATTATTCATCAACATACTTTTAGATAGGTAAATCTGGGCATTTCTGAGTTACTATTCAACACAGGGTCACCAAATGACAATATGCTTGTTTTGGTTGATTTATAATGGAATAGAGAGCTTATATCATTATAAATATGTTTCTCTTATTTCATTACATTAAAAGAGAGCGCCAAATATCATGAGATCTAATACACCACTGTAACGTTACTCCAACAAACTGCTTTAGGTCTTAACTATAAGTCGAAATCCTGAAGATTGTTTATGAAATAGAGTATGGCTTAACAATTCATTACAATACACATATTGTAACTATATTACAACTTATGAATAATACCCAAGCATTGATTGATCAAAACCGTGATGTATAACTACAATGCCTATGATAAAAGAACTAACCATACACACAAGACATCACTTCCAAATCTGAAAACATAAAACTAGTCTAAAATGAGGAAAGATATATTAAAAATGAGTATATAGCTCTCACGCCGAAATCTCTTTAGATCTAAGCTTTATCACTCTAGTTAGCACACCCAAATTATAGGGAACAATACCAATCAATAGATCTACAACCTAGTAAACAAAATAGGCAAGGCAAATAGGGTGACGAGCTAGATTGGTGGGACCACACCAATTAGCTCATTGCCTCTGCAAGAAGCTTAAATCATAGAGACCAGATCAAACATTAAAATGCACAAATAAATCAAGTGGAACCTAGCACGAGTCTTTGATATTGAACTTGCTCGGTCTTTACATAATAAATAAAATGCTCAAGGTCCAACTAATCGAGGGAGTGACGCACAAGAATGTTGAAGCAACAAAATGAAATTATAGTAACATCACTAACCAAACCTAAGGGCCATGGTTCCTTTATTTTACTAGTTACATTACAAATGTAGGCTATAACAACTGAAACCAACAAAGATAATATGCACAAGTCTTTGATATTGAACTTGCTCGGTCTTTACATAATAAATAAAATGCTCAAGGTCCAACTAATCGAGGGAGTGACACACAAGAATGTTGAACCAACAAAATGAAACTATAGTAACATCGCTAACCAGGCCTAAGGGCCATGGTTCCTTTATTATACTAGTTACATTACAAATGTAGGTTATAACAACTGAAACTAACAAAGATAATATGAGTATGAAGATCACAATAACCATAGGAGGGAGGCTCGATTTGGTATAACCACAATTTAATTCAAGAAGTATGTAGATCTGAATTGAGGAAGAGCTCAAAATAGCTCATCCAATCTCAACCTCCAATAGCTAGAGTCTTCTCTTTTGAGCGTGCATATCCTTGACCTAAGTTTCAGTAGGACCTTCGACAGGTGTACAAAGTGATATAGTCAATGGACCCACGTGGTGTCTCAATGTCTAACCTGTCAATATGTACTCAAAATTTGGTTGTAGGGTCGCTATAAGGGTTGCAAGAACCTGCAAACCCTCATTAACAAGTTATTTAACCAACACAAGTCCTATAAAATGCATAAAAATGAAAGATTTTAGGTAAAAATAATGATTTTTACCTTCTAACTTTTGAATAATATGCTAATGAGACTAATTTCTCCAACTTTGCATCAAAGAGGTATGCTTATACAAGGTAAGGTAGGTTCAAAATGGTAAAACAAGGGACAAAATGGGGGTATGTGAGGTTAAAAATGAGACGGTTCTAGGGCTTTCCAATATGAAAATGAGTGTTCCTTCTAGAACTCCATGTATAATATATTTCTTTTAATGTTATGTTCTTCTTCAATAACCCTATAACTTGCGAATCCTAAGAATATTATACACAAGTATAACTGTAACTGCTACTCTAACCAACATCTTCTAGTAAGGAAATGAAAACAATTTTCTTGCAAACTTGGTATTTGCAAAATTATTCAATAGTAGAGGTCCTTTTTCTCTTCAATCTTTGGTTTCTTAAAACATTCTTTGTCTTATGAAATGTGAGCTTCACTTCTCTCTTTCCTGTTGTTGTTCTTCTTGTTCTTAGGATCTTTGGGACAATCTCTTTTATAATGTCCATATTCATTGCAACCAAAGAATTTCACTTTCCATGTGGTTGATTATTGTTGTTGTTATTGTATCTATGATGGGGTTCAAATCTTCCAAATCTTTTATTCCTTGATTTAGCAACAAAGGCTTGAGGATTTTCATTATTGGGTTTCATGTCATCCTTGGCCTTTAACCTTATTTCTTTTAGAACACATTCTATCCAAATTTGTTTAGATGTTGGAGTTTTTTTTCATAGATGCTACTTACAAAACCACTCCAATATGGAGTTCGAGCATTGAGTACATAAGCGATTAATTCATAATAAATATGACTTCTCCAAACCCTTGAAGTTGATCTTTTAATTTCTATAGGAATTTATAAGGTAAGTTCCTCAGATAGAACACCAAAGGACACCGCTCACAAATAGATCACAGATCAATACACCAGTATTCTTGACATGGTAAAAACCCTCAAAGAGGGAAACAGTCCATGGCCTGAGCCAACGTGGCCACTTCAGACAATTTATTAATAAAATAAAGAAAATTTACATAAGCTTCTTTCATGAACAGTCACCCTACAAATGCCCCTCCATGCTCTTTAAATAGAGATCATGGACCAATCGAGTGTTAAGCCATGAATCAAATGTCGGTAATACCGAGGAGAGAATGAATCATCGGATCACTTAATGTCTAGAAAATATCGTGACCGTCGGATTGTAAGTTACAAAAGTACATAGTAAAGAAACACACTTTACCTAACTCTACACTAGAACAAGTTATACTTAATTATTTCCTATGTGTTGGAATATCCTAACATCCCCCCTTAAGAACAACTTGGGATAGGATTGAAGGATGTACAAATATTACATAATAGGAGAATGAAGGAGGCATTAGATCCTATCCCCCCTTAGTGACAACTTCCTGAACTCCAACCATAAATCGAAGTTTAGTAAACTTTTCCTTTGTGAGAGCCTTTGTAAAGATGTCTGCAACTTGATCATCGGTTGAACAATATTGCACTTCAAGAACATGGTCATGAATGAGATTTCTGATGAAGTGCATGTGTATTTCAATGTGTTTGTTGCATTGATGTTGGACTGGATCTTTGAATAGTTGAATGACACTTTGATTATCACACCAAAGTGTAGTTGGATGCTGTTGCTGAAATCCAAACTTTGAAAGGATCTAATGAAGCCACGAGGCTTCCTTACTAGCTTCTACAGCGCCACGATACTCTACTTCTACTAAAGAAAGAGAAATGGCACTTTGTTTCTTACAAGCCCATGTAATAGGTCCAGAACCAAGAGTGAACACATAACCTGCAATAGACTTCCGATCATCAGGGTCACCAACCCAATCAGAATCAGTGAAACCAACCAGTAGAGGAGATGCTTCTGCACTATAATGAATCCCAAATCGAATTGTACCTTGAAAATAACGAAGTATTATTTTAGCTACTTTCCAATGACTTTCATGTGGGTTTTGCATAAACTTAGCAGTAAGGCCAACAACAAAGGAAAGGTCAGGACGAGTATGGGTCAGATACAAAATTTTTCCTACAAGTTGACAGTATAACGTAGCATTAGCTTCAGGGGAAGTACAAGTGACTAAAAGTTTGACTCCAGACTGAAAGGTAGAAGGGGATGGCTTACAGTCTTCCATGTGAAAGTGGCATAGAAGATCACAGGCATACTTGGACTGGGAAAAAGAAATACCTTCCTTGGATTGCAAGACTTGAAGACCAAGAAAATAATGCAAGTGTCCTATGTCTGTCATTTCAAACTGGTTTTTAAGACTGGACTTCACATGGTTTATAAGGTTGGGATCACTACCAGTAAGGATAAGATCATCAACATATAGAACAAGAATGATAAGAGACTTACCCACTTTCTTGGTGTAGACAGTATTGTCATATTGACACCTAGAAAAGCCAGTATTTAAAAGAAAGCTATCCATTTTGGCATACCAAGCCTGAGGAGCTTGATTGAGACCATAAAGGGATTTCTTAAGCTGACATACAACGTGGGAGTCTATTTGTATAAATCCAGGAGGCTGTTCCATATATATTTCTTCATGCAATTCCCCATGCAAGAAGGTCGATTTAACATCCATATGATGGACTTCCCATTTGAAAGAGGCAGCAAGGGAAAGAACAAGGCGGATAGAGTTCATTTTGGCAATAGGGAAGAAGGTTTTAGTATAGTCAATGTCTTCAACTTGTGAAAACGCCTTAGCAACAACATGAGCTTTATGTTTATCAATTTTTTCGTCTCGTCCAAACTTGGTTCTGTAAACCCATTTTCATCTAACAAGTTTTCGTCCCTTTGGAAGAGGAACAAGATCCCATGTATCAGTTGCCAATAATGAACGATATTCTTCATTCATAGCTATGTCCCAATCTGGATGGATTAAATCTTCTGCAAAGGTGTCAGGATCATAAGTTTTTGAAGCTTGAGCTAGTAAAGAAGAGGCTCTATCGAACTAAGAACGTGTACGTCGCTAATCTGTAGGATCACCTGCTGCATCCCGAGTAGCACAAACCCATTTTGGAAGCTGAGGAGCTGAAGGAGGATCTTGAGAAGGTGGGGGAGGATTTTCATCCTTGCTGTCATCATTTGAAGAAGAAATATTTTCAGAAGTAGAAGGGATAGAGAGAGGTGGCACATCCACCGAACTAGGCTCGTAGGCCGATATATTTTCAGCAAACTTTAGATCTCTTCTAATGATAACATTTTTGGACTTATGTGGAATAAGTCTATATCCTTTGACAGCTTCAGAATATAAAACAAAAATACATTTTTCACTCTTAGGTTCTAAAGATTTATGTTTCTCATCTGGAATATGGGCCCATGCTTCACTTCCAAAAACATGAAAGTGACTTACATCTGGTTTAATTGAGCTCCATGCTTCTTCTGGATTGATATTCTTTAAAACCTTAGTAGGAGTGTGATTTACATTGTAATTTGCACAGTTAATTGCTTCTACCCAAAAATTAAGACTAAGTCCTTTAGATTGAAGCATACCAGTAGCCATTTCCTTTAAGGTGTGATTCTTCCTTTCAGCTACACCATTTTGTTGTGGAGTATATGGAACAGTATGTTGCATTTGAATTCCCTGCTCAGTGCAAAAGTTGATGAATTTGTTGTTAACATATTCTCTGCCATTATCAGATCTTAGCTTAAGAATTTGATGTCCAAATTGTTTCTCAACAAAGGCCTTAAAGGCCAAGAACATGTTAAATACTTCGCTCTTGAGTTTTAAGAAGTATACCCAAGTGCGTATGGAGAAATAATCAATGAAAGTTAAGAAATACTTGTAGCCAGAGATTGAAACAACTGGAAGTGGACCACATAAATCACTATGCACAAGTTGTAAAGGGGCTAAGGCGTGCCAAGAGGCACGTTTTTCAAAACTATCTCGATGATGTTTTCCAAGTACACATCCAAAACAAACACCATCTCTGCAAGATACCATAGGAAGACTAGTCACCATATTTTATTTGCATAGATTTTGAAGGGAGCGATAGTTTAAGTGACCAAATCACTCATGCCAAAGTTTGCTCACTTCATCATTATGAGCAAAAAATATCGAGGGAAGAGTTGATGACCCAAAGTTGTTAAACTTATACAACCTTGTAGAATCATAAGCAATGCCAGTAGATAAAATCTATCTAGGATCTCTTAGGTCCTTAATTACAACATCGTGAGGTGAAAATTCAACGGTTTTACCTTCACCTGAATGAGTTATCTCATATACAGATAGAAGGTTGTAGGATAAGGTTGGAACACATAATACATCGTTAAATTGACCATTATCTAGATGAACAGTTCCAGTCCCTTCAACACTAAGAGATCTATCATCACCAACATATATATTTTTGGTGTTACAATCATTTAAAGAAGAAAACATGGCTTTGTTTTTGGCCACGTGATAAGAAGCTCAAGAATCAATGAGCCACTCATGAGAATGAGAAGAAGAAGATACATTTAGTGCATAACCAGACTGAGATGCTTGACAAGCACATGCAGAAAGTGTTATTCCTAAAGATAAAGTTGAAGTTGAAGAGTGCTCCAAATGGATGTTATGCTTCTTCATTGTTGCTTCCAAGGTTTCCATCTTCTTAAAGCATTTGGATTCTAAGTGGCCATCTCAATTACAAAATTTGTAATGTCTGTCAGTCTTCTTCCCTTTTTTTAATTTGCCTTATCATTTTGTTGAATTGATTTTTCATTTTGAGACCGAAATTGCTTACGACCCTTGTTTGGTTTAGGACCATTCTTGGCTTGAGGCTATTCTGTAAAGACCTTTACTTCTAAGTAAATCCACAATGTAGGACCACCATTGAAAGTAGTTGGTGTTGTCAAGAATATCTTGGCATGGAATTTCCATTTTAACAAAAACTGAAGTTGTAGATGCTGAAACTAAGTGTTCCAAAGGAAAGATAGAAAAATTAGGCCAATTAAAAAAAATAGCTTTAAAAACGACTTCCAGATGAAGAAGTTATGGATTTTTGAAGAAAAGCTGTTGAAGATGCCGATGAAGTGTGTGAATGTGCGGAAGTGAAATATAATGTTATACTTTAAAAAAATCTCCCCCCTCCCCCCCGCCATTTCCAAACTTAATCTAATTAGCTCACTTTAAAAATAAAATAAAATTATATGACTCACTTTTAAAAATAAGTGAAAGTCACTTTTACAATGGTACTTTATGAGCTACCCACTAAATTGTAACTTAAATAAAAGATAAAGAGACTTTAGAATTATGACTCACCTTTTATAATAGGTGAGAACACTTTTACCATAAACTAAATATTTTCCTTAAAGTTTCTAATTTTCCGAGATCACACTAAAGTGCGGCGGAAAAGAGCATATGCATGATAAAAATCCTTCCTTTATGTTTCTGATTTGCCCAGATCGCACAGAGTCGCAGGGAAAAGAGCATACGCAGAAATGAAAGGTATAGATCCGGTAATAAAAAAACATGGAGCTAAATAAACCGAAATAAACAGAGAGATGAATAACTAAAACTGCAAATAAAGACTGTATACCTCCAGATCTTAAAAATGATGTAGCTAGGGCTACCAGAAACCTTTTCGCGTGAAACGAAAGGGATTCTTCACTGGAACAGGTGCTCCTAACACAACAAAACAGTCATCTCGGCCCAAAACTAGTCAGAAATAGTAGATCTAGGAAACGAAAGTCGCATGCATTTGTACTGACTTCGAATCTGGATCACCAACGAATGCGTCCCTTAAATAGCTTTGATACCATGTAGGAATTTACAAGGTAAGTTCCTCAGATAGAACACTAAAGTACACCGCTCACAAAAAAATCACAGATCAATACACCAGTATTCTTGACGTGGTTAAAACCCTCAAAGAGGGAAATAGTCGATGGCTTGAGCCAACGCGACAAGTTCAGGGAATTTATTAATAAAATAAAGAAAAATTACATAAGCTTCTCACATGAACGGCCACCCTAAAAATGACCCTCCACGCTCTTTAAATAGAGATAATGGACCAATCGGGTGTTAAGCCACGAATCAAGTGTCGGTAATACTAAGGAGAGAATGAACCGTCAGATCACTTAATGTCTAGAACATATCATGACCATTGGATTCTAAGTTACAAAAGTACATAGTAAAGAAACACACTTTACCTAACTCTACGCTAGACCAAGTTATACTTAATTATTTCCTATGTGTCATAATATCCTAACAATTTTGAGACTTTCATAAGGTATGAAACCATAACTTCATCTTTTGATATCCTTGTTCTATAAAGTTGATTCCTTAGTGGGATTTTCATAACGATAGTATTGACAGAAAAAGTTTGACCAATTTGTCATAGTCTTCTTTAGATGTGGACAGATCTGAAACAAAGGATATAAGATTTTATTTTATAGACTCAAAGAGGAGTCTTTGAGCCCTAACTTCTCCCTTATTGTACTTTTCCACTTCTTGAGTTTTTTCTTTGTCTGGTTTTGGGACCTTTTCTAGAATGTGATCCATGACTCAAATCAATTCTCTTTTTCCAAAACTTAAAATTAGAAGCTCCATCAAGTTTGTTGTCTTCGTTACAAAAAAAATGCCATTTGACTGGAAGGTTGAGACATAGACTAAAATAAATTACTTACTTGTCAAATGAGAGCGGGCTATTATAAAAGTTCTTTCAAGAATGTTGATGATGCTTCCAAGAGTCTCTAAAGATGTTCTTGAGTTGTGGTTGTTTATTGTGATGTCTTCAAGGATGGTTGCTACAATAATGTATTCAAGATGCCATGGCGACTTCTTCAATGATAAATGATGAATGAACAAGAATATATCAATGTTTTCAAGAGCCTTCAATGATACTAAGAGAGAGATAGTTGCTACTATTAGAAAATTATATATTACAAAGCAATGGAATCCATAAAATATTACAGAAATATAAACACAGAAAACACATAAAATAAGAGAGACACAGATATATGTGGTTCACCCAGTTTGGGCTATGTCCACAGAGAAACAACCTGTCCTTCCTTTTATATGATCCAACAAACTGAAGAGATACAACCTACAGCAGATATGTTGTAATTCCCTCTTCACTCTCAGTCTCCTCTCTTTTCCTCACTCAGAATATAGATATACATAGACGCAATACAATTCCCTCATATATAGCGAGGGCTTGCCTTCTAGGGAAAAAAACCCTAAATTAAACATAACTTCTACCATCATATCTCCACCACCCCCCTAGACCCCCCTTGTAGTGTATATTTTACGGGCGGCGTTTCCGCCACATTACAAACTGGGTCCAATGTGGCGATACCTCTAAATAAAGAAGATAATCAGGCTCCACACCCAACAGCGACAATAGTCTCGTTAAAAAGTGAGTGAATATTGCTACAAAGATGATGGTCTTTGGATATTCTTCTTTTTTCCCTTGATAAAAGAATATAATTTCTACAAATCATGTCGTTCAATATAGTTGATGACTATTGTAGAAGTGTCTTCAAATGTTCCAACAAGATGTGATCTTCAAGTTGCCCTTCCTTCACCTTAGCTTTGATACCATGTTGAGAAATCAATATGCTTGTAGATTAGGGTTGATTTATCTTACTTGATAATTACTTGTGAATGTTTGTTGGATTTTTATTTCTTTTATTATGTTCTCTTCATCAAGCAATTACCAAAATATACAAAACATGAATATCACAAGAGACAAAGAACACAAAGATGTAGGCTCCAAGCCAGGGAAAAACCCCGTAAGGGGGAAACTGAACAAAATCCTCTTCTTATAAAATTATATCAAATTCATATATCCAAGACCCAAGACCAAGACCAATACTTCCACAAATTCCCCAAGTCGTCCCTCCTCCAAGTATCATCAACAAGTCCAAGAAAACAAAAGTCAACATTGGTCAAACCCTTCTGAAATCTAGTAAAAGTACAGAAAATTCAGACCTATAGTAGATGGTCAAAATTTGGCCCTACAACAACCTCAAAAATTTTAGAACTTTTGCATGTGTGAGAATAATTTAGGGAAAAAAACTTGAATTTCTCTCTCCTTTGACTTCACTCTCTCTACCCTTTGAATTTCACTAAATTTATTCTTCTTCTTTCACATAAATTGATGTGATCAATTTATGAGTGAATGAGGTCAAACTGCCTTGTATATACATGTGCATGAGATTGAATAATTGCCTATCTAGGCCGACTTGTTTAGGAGGGCCGATTTGGTCGATGGAGGACATTTTGACTCTTTAGACTCAAGATAAAATTATTTTCTTACAAGAAGTCCAAATGGGACTTTGACTCAATTACATTTCTTTGGCACATAATAAATTTATCTTTTGACTAAATTGACCCTATAAGCATGAAGAACATGATTTGACTAGAACTAAATAATAATAATGAATATAATCAATAGTACATTTGAATTTCATTATGAAGACCAACACTAGTTACATTTTCAACAGAGAAAAAGGAGCATAAAGGAAGGAGAACACTCCACAAGCCATATGCCTATTCATACAATAATCCTTCACATCCCTCAATGTGGAGTCTCTAGCCTCTTTATAGGCCTCATACATACAATACCATGGGTCATTACCATGGTTCCCTCAATACCATCTATCTAATACCATGGGCCCATTACATTATTACTAACTACTTGTGGTTCCTTACATGATATGGGTTAACCACCTTATTTATTACTATGGCCCATCCCATTATTACATTATTCCCTTGGATACCTCCCTTTGTACCCCATGTTATCCCCCCCTAGGTATATAACATCCAAACTATGGCATGAAGGATGTTGAAGACAATTTGAGCATGAAGATATATAAATTCTTGTGCAACATGCCCAACGTATTTAAGAAATCTAACCAATGTTAGGGATGTGAACCAAACAAAAATTTATAGGAGTCTGCGATAATTATGTGGTGGAGTTAGAATGATCGAACATACGTTGTTGACATTGCTTCATCGCCCTAATAGTTGGGAAGAGTATTATTAGCAAAGAACAGGAAGCGAGTCCAGGAAGAGCTTGAATTGGTTTGGGTTATCCAAATGTCAGAAGATAATAGATCATGTGATTCGCCAAGGTTGTTCCGTAAATTTTCTTTTGATTAGGCAACTTTATTTTCATACTATGGGATTCATGCCACAAGTTAGAAGTGGAATACAATAATTTGCTTGATACAAAGATTGGAGATCAAGCTTTATGGTATGATATGAAAATCCAGTATAACTAATCTATTTGTTTGAAGTTCTTAGTCCCATGTATTGGTCATTTTTGAATTCTCATTCGATGACCAGTTATTATGTTTAAGATCTAAGTTTGATGAGTTGTGTCGATCTTATTCTGAGATTGAACGTATGTAAGTGTATATAGAAAGAATAAATGACACAAAGGAGGCTAATTTGAAGTAGTATTATTGGAACATTGACAAGAAAAAAATCATAAAAGGAAAGAACTTGTGCAATCTTAGGCAGAGGTTGAGATAAATAGAGGATGGTCACATGCTAGAGCAAAGGAACATTGAATTATGTTTGAGAAAGTAGCTTGAGGAAATGAATTTGAACAAGTGCAAGTTAAATGATGATTCAATGAGATGACAATTGATGAGCAACATTGGTTGAGTGAGAGGAGAGTGAAAAGATTGTATAATTGTTGAGTTTGTTTAGTGTTGTTGTAATTGGGTCACTATCCCTAGTACAAGAGCCCAAATTTCATGTTTTATCTTTTATTATAAATGGTGCCAAATTGTTTCTAGTTGTTAGAGCCTAGATTGACCTCAGGCTGAAGGAAGGCAATTCTAGGATAACCACAAACCAAGCTTAACCTAGTAGCTAACCCTACCAGGTCAGGAGAGGGCTCTCTCCTTATGAATCTCAGTCAAAATGACTGGATTATGAACAAGATTTTATGCTAGGTATAGTAGCTCTAGGGTTTTGATTGATTTTGTTGGTTTTTTGCTCGATCAGATGGAACTGAGCAATTTGGGTCTGGGAAATTAGGTCAGGATGCAGGGTGTTCTATGGGGCAAGGTAGGTATAGCCTTTAGCATTAGAAATTAAGTGAGATGAGATGTCTAAGACTAGTGAGGAGCAGAGGAGGGCATGGAGTAATCATGTATCCTTCTCAAACAGCAGAAAACATAAAATACTGAAAGATTTCCCAAGGTAGAGCACTGTAAACAAAGAATTCTACCTATCTATCTTGATATCATTCTGTCAGAAGCAGTGAATTAGATGATGGCATACATAAAACATGTAAAAAAACTGATAACAAAGAAGAAACTATGCAAAAATACCATACCATAGGTATCCCATAAAAATAGCTGCAACTCCTATTAATTTCCTTGCTAAACTGCTTACAATGATGTACAATATAGTTTAGAGCATCCAAGAGTATCCAACCCTTGAAAATGAGAAAGAAAATACATAATATAGACAAAAAAACCACTCATCCTGACCATCAAGGGTCAAATCCATGAGAAGAGAGGTGGTTTCAACCATTTCCGAACAAGAACCAGGAATATAGGCAGTCAAACAACTTGCCTCTACAAGTAGGGAAACTGATTCATTTGCTCCAAAACCACCTCTAACTAATGAATCTATCCTATAAAACTATTTTACCATCAAAATTACATACCATGTCATCATTTACATCAGTAAAAACAACCATGAGGAGAGAGAAATCAGATTCCTGTCAAAACAGCGAAATTTTGATTTTCTGAGCAAAATGGTCAAAAGCGCGGTGCCACTTTCAGCACACTTTTGGAGGCCTTATTATTAGCCAAATTGAGCCCATGATTGCTCATTGGAAAGGTCTTCTAGTCTAGTTTATGGAACACCTAGAATATTTGAATTTGGAGGTCATTTTACCCCTCCAAACTTGAATCTCCCAAGACTGCTTTTGTGTGTCCAAAAAGAGGCAGAGATGTCATTTTTTGGTAGTTTTTGGACCTTTCGGTAACCCAGATTTGCTCCAAAAATTATGAAAATTTCCAGGGTGCATGACCTCATCCTCCTGAATCTAAATATGCAAAACTTTTCTCCATCTGATGCTCTAGACAAAAGCGCAGCGCTGGTGGCGCTACGCTTCTGGGCAAAATTTCTGTGTTAAAAATTACAAAATTTCAAAAATGCAAAAACTTTACAAATTTTGCCCAAATTTGGCATGGGGCACCACCATCAGCTGCTTTGATGGGCTAGGGAGGCTTCAGCCAAAATTCTCAATTTATCTTGCTTCTTTTTGCCTTCCAAAGCTCTCCTTAGCCTTGCCTTCAATTTTCTAATCCTCATGTTACAGATTTTGTTGCAAGTCATGTAATGGTAGGCCATGTGGCGGGGCATTTTCTTTTCCCTATTGGCCTTCTCAATAAGCCCTTCAAGATGTATGTTGACCCTCTCAAGCCATGTTTCCCTATCATTCTCAATCTCTTGCTCAATAGGAGTCAATGGGACATGAGCCTCTTTGGCCATTTGCCTATTTTCTTTGATCATTTGCAACTCCATGAGGACTTGCTTGTCACTCAATTGTTTGTTTTCCTGTTCTAGATATTTGATGATGAACTTGGCTCTCTCCAAATTGTCCGCCAAAGCTTGTATTTGAGCTTCCCTCTCTTGAATGATGATGTCCTTGACAGTTTCTTCATCCTGAGCTTCCAAGTCAATGATGTCAACTCCATGATGAGTAAAGTGTTATTGTGGCTCCTCATGCTCAATGAGATCAAAATCTCTTTCCTCCTCATCACCAAGATCTTCCTCCTACACTTTTTCCTTGCCTTTACTCAATTTCTCAACCTGTACCTATTTTTTCAGTGACGGAGGCAAAGCCCCTTCCACACTTTGTGGAGCAAACATTTTCCGGTGGACTCATGATGAAGGCAAGGCCCCTTCCACACCTTGCGGAGCAAACACTTGCCTAGCAATTGCAAAAAGTCTCCTTGTGCCTCTCTGATATGTTAAATACACTGGCACCTCAGCAGTTTTGGTTTCCTTGGCCTCTTCCCTTATTTCTCCATGGCTAGAAGGTCCACCTTCTTCATGATGCACTTGTGAGAAGATTTGTGGGCCTTTGAACATCTCATGAGCAATGAAAGTCTCCCAAGGAATGTTAAGAAGACTGAGCTGGTGAAGAACAATGATTTTGATCAAAGAGTAATGATAGATGTTGTTCAACTGTTGGGGGTATGATTTCCTCTGTACAATATGTGCCATTTTCTTAATGTTTCTAAACATGAAGTAAGGGAGATTCAACATATTTACTCTAGTGAAATGCATGAGGAGTCTAATATGATAAGCATACAACCGAGAGAACCTACCTTCACAAGTGAAATACTTGATGATAATCCTCATCAAAGGAACATACCTATTCTCCAAAAAGTTAAAGGGGAAAAGCCTCTTCACCTAGTTTTTGTATTGAGGCTTGAGGTAAGTTTTATAGTAATCCTCATCAAGATCATGACCCTTGTACCATTTTTCACCAACATTAGGGATTTTGGTGGCTTCTGAAATGACAGTTGATGATATTGTGAAGGTTACTCCGGCAAGTATCACCTCATTGTTATGCAAATGAGTCACAAAAAGTTTGACCAACTCGTGGTGAAACTGAACTCTCTCCACCATTTCACAAAATTCAAAACATGCTTGATGCTTGAAACAAGAAACTGCAAGCGGGAAGACCTGTAATTCCCTCAAGCTAGTGGGCTCCTCTTTGATGATTTTTCCTCCTTTATGGGGCTTCCTCTGTTGTCTATGTCTCTCCATGGAGCTGTCACTAAGTGTCGCTTCCTCATACTCATAATCACTGTCTCTATCCATGTTTTCCTTTGGCTTGAACAATATGGTTATATATGGATAGTGTTATGGATAATGGTGTGAAGGAATGTAGTGGGCAGAATGTATGGATGAGGTAGTTTGGTGAAATGTATGTGTGAGGGGGATTTGGGAAAATGTATGTGTGAGGGGAATTTAGGGGGAAAGAAGAAGTTGATATGGTAGGATAGCACTAATAGAGATGAGGGTTTTAGTTCATGAGGTAAATTGTAGGAAAACTAGGGTTTTCCCTAGAAACTAGGGTTTGATTTTGGATGTGAAAAACCACAAAAACTTGATATAAAAATACCTAAACCACAAGAGATTTTGATATACTTACTTGTAAAAGAGGTAAACTTGGAAATTTGAGGTGAAATTGGCATTTTGAGGTGATTTGGGGCTTTGTTGGGCAAAGTGCAACGCCACCTACAGGAGCGCAGTGCCGGCCTGAAAGCGCAGCGCCCTTGTATTTTTACACAGCAAAAACTTGCTAGAAGCACAATGCCTGGTTGAAAGCACAACGCCACCTCTCAGAAGCGTAGCACCACTCCAAAACTCCAAAAACACAGCACTTTGCTCTTTTTGCTCAATAACACTTGAAAATCGACCTTTGCTCTCTTCTTGGCTCTTTAATCTTCAATAATGACACAATGGGATGAAAAATAGGAGGATGGGTTTATATAGTTTCACCTTTTGATTTTTTGTTTGTGAAAACCCACTTTTATAATGTCTATTTGTCTTTTACAATGCTCTGTTTTTCATGCTTGTTTTCTTTTGCTTGGCAAGTGAACTGATGCTCAAAATCACTTGATTTTTGCAGTGGCAGGTACTTGGCAGCATCACAAGCTTTAGGAGGAGCTTGGGAACAAATATTACATATAGAAACAATAAAATTACATCATGAAGAAAGATAAAAAAACATAATACTTTGTTTTCACCTCAAAACAAGTTTTGAGGTTAGAACTACATTAAGCTTTCAAAATAACAAATTATGACTTTACCCATCATTATTGGCCTCCTCATGTGCTTGCTAACCATTATTAACATATAATCATTGAATTTGACCATGGAGGAAACCCTAAGACCTAATGAGACCAAACCCTAGGATTTGATGAAATGGACTGCAAAATGAACATGAATCATGACTGAAAAGTATGAAAGAAGATCAGCAAGTACATATCATGAGGGAAAAACTGAAGTAAACCCTACCATCAGTGGATCCATGACCTAATGGAATGCAACCTCATCAGAATGAGACTCCTACTATGAAATGCAAAAGAGCATATTTTTTATCACTGATGGCAGTGTGAAGACACTGACACTAACATTGGCTCCAATGGGGATGGTAGCTCCTTGGAGGTGCCAAGAACACCGTAGACCTAGTAGCCTTATCCATTGGGCAATAGGGTCAAGACACTTCAAAGACTGAAAACTGACACTATGAAAACTGACTCAAGACTCAAACTGTGACTAAAAACTATTTAAAAACCGGCAAACCATACACATATCATTCAAACTTTATAGCCTTCACTTCAGGCCCCAAGCTGGAATGATTGTGTACCTTGAAATCTTGCAATGAAAGGGAAAACAGTATATACAATGATCATATCATGATTTCAGAAATCACCTTAGAAGAAGTAGTGCTTCAGGAGCCTACCATTGACTGGCCCTCCTAAACAATCCTGTCCATCCATTTCCTTCAACAGAAATGCATTTTTTCCTCTGTATACAGCAATCTTATAGGGTCCTTTCCATAAGTTTTCAAACTTACCATGCTTGCCTTTATCTTCATTCCTAGCATCCCACTGCAACACTACATCCTCAAGCTGGAATTTATCTACTTTTGTTTTCCGGTCATAGATCTTTTTGATCTTTTCCTGTAATCTGAAAGTGTTTTGGAAAACTTCCTCCCTTGTTTGCTGTAAATGAATCATCTGATTGATTCTTCTCTGAAAGTCATCCTCCTCACTGCCAGCCTCCTGTAGCAATTTCATAACCGGGACTGCAAGGGATGTTGGAAAAACTGTGTCAATGCCATAAACTAATTCAAATGGAGACATACCTATGGATTTCTTCTGGCTCACTCTGTCAGCCCACAAGGCATTAACCAACTTCCTGTGCCAACTTTTCTTGTTTGCTTCCAGCATCTTCTTGATGATGTTCACCAAAGACTTATTGGATGATTCAGCCAGACCATTTCCCTGCAGGTAATATGTTGTAGAATGACCCAAAGTAATCTTATACTTGCTGCAAAAGTCAATCATCTTCTTTGATTTGAATGCGGCTGCATTATCTGTGATGATTTTACTAGGACAACCAAAACGAGATAAAATATTTGATTCTAAAAATTGGATGATTACCGTATATGTGGCTTGTCTAGTCGAAATTACTTCAATCCACTTGGTAAAGTAGTTGGTTGCTGTTAGGATCCATTTGTGTTGCGCCAACGATGTTGGATGAATTTCCCCGATGAAATCGAGCCCCCACTGCTAAAATGGTGCATTGACTTCAACAGGTTTCAGAGGAAGAGGCAACAATTTTCTTTTCCCTTGAAAGACCTGACATTCATGACAGCTCATGACTATTTTGTAAACATCTGAAAATAGAGTCGGCCAGTAGTACCCTGCTCTCAACACTTTGTTTGCCGTTGTCTTCCAGAACAAGTGACCACCACAGTCACCTTTATGAAAGTCATACATCACCTGTTGAGCCTCATCTTCTACAAGACAATTAAGTAATACTCCTCTCGGAACTTTCCAATAAAGAGAATTATTTAGAATGTAGAATTTATCAGCTTTAAATTTGAGAGATATAACTTTGTTCTTTGTCATCCCCGAAGGTGGTGAGAGGTGCTGAAGTACATACACTACGTCTGAATACCATGGTGACTGAAGAAACATTTCAGACACTTGAATCAGAGAGCCTTCTTCTTCATCTTCTGACATGGTTGTGATGAGATTTATATCTAAAGCATGCATATTTGATTCCGCCATTAACCTCGCCAAGCCTTGTCCTTTGATCAGCTTTGTAGGCTTAATCTCCAGATCGTATTCCAACATTGTTGCAATCCATTTTCCCCGCCTTCCTTCTGGATTAGTTTGGATCAGCACATCCTTTACTGTTGCATTAGGAACGTATGCTATGATGTGTGAGTGCAGAATATACACTCTAAAATCCTTCAGAGCTTTGACAAGAGCAAGAGCCTGTTTTTCAATTATGTTGTACCGCAAGGTAGCATCTCTAATGGTCCTGTTGAAAAAGGCAATGGGATTTTCCAGCTGATCTCTCTTTTGCATCAATACTGCAGCCATGGTATGCTCCGATGCAAATGAAAATATGATGAAATCTTGAGTATAATCGGGACTAATCAATACTGGGGCTGTAGATAGAGCATACTTTACCAGATTAAATGACTTCATGGCATCCTCCATCCATTTTACCATGCTGTCCTTTTTTAACATGTTAGTTATTTCCCTTAAATGCTCAGCTAGATTGGGCACGAATCTACGTAAGAAATTCATCTTACCATTAAAAGCTTGTATCTCCTTTTTGTTCCAGGGAAAATCTATTTGCTGAATTGCCTCCACCCTTGAAGGATCAATGCGAATGCCTTCTTTTGAGATAATGTGACCAAGCAGCTTTCCTTCATCCATGGCGAAGAGACTTTTCTTGGGATTAAGAGATATCCCGAACTTCCTACACCTCTGAAACACAATCTTTAAATGGTGAAGATGCTCATCATCGGAACCTGAAAACACTATCAAATCATCTAAATATACAACCAGAAATACATCCTTTTCATTGGCAAAAGCAATGTCCATTGCACGTTGAAACGTGGCTCCAGCATTCTTCAAACCGAATGGCATTTTAGCATAATGAAAAGTTCCCTAATGGGTGGTAAATGCATTTTTGTCTTGATCACCTTCATGCACTGGAATCTAATTATAACCTAAATATTCGTCAAGTAGTGACATGCACGATGCTCCAACCACTCTCTGTAGGATATGATCCATCTTTGGAAGTGGGTAATTGTCCTTCAAAGATACCTTGTTGAGATTCCGAAAATCGATACACAATCTGATTTCTCCGGTCTTCTTTCATACCGGAACCAGGTTCGAAATCCAATCAAAAAATCTGATTGGGACAATTATACCAGCTTTGAATAACTTGTTTACCTCTTTTTCAATGGAAGGCAACAACTTGGGATTGATTCTTCTCAGCTTCTGTCTGAACGGCTTCTGATTTGGTTTGATGGGAATTGTGTGTTGAATTATATCTTTGTCATACACCTTCATATCTGAATAATCCCAGGAAAACACATCAGAAAATTCAGATAACAATCTAACATATTTAGACTTTACCTCGAGAGACAATGTTTTGGACAATTTCACAAACTTGGGCTTATCTGTTGTTGCAAGATTGACATCCTCAACACCTTTGTCTGTAGGCACCAAGCTTGGCTTTCTAGCCACATCATCTTGATCAAAAATTTCTTCCAAAGGTATGAGACCTTTAGAAATAGTGTTGTCTTTCAGCTACCATATCTCCATCTGGTTCACTTCAATTTCCTGGTTGTCAGTGTCATCGTCATCATCTATTGAAGCATCCTTGTAATTACCTTCATTCTACAGAAAAGTATTGATTTCATTATCATCCCAAAACACTTGCCAATACCTTAAATTGTCCGGAACAATAGGCCAGTGTTTGACATGAATTTCAAACTTGTTGCTAGAGTTCATCGGGATCTTTAAATTGCTTGCAGCAGTGGTGAGTGAATCTGCAATAATATTCTGAGTCCGGGGTACAGCTGTCAAAGTATAATCAGGAAACATTCGCAAGATGTCTAGAACTACATTTCTGTAGGCTCTCATCCATGGGTGCTTTTCTTGGTACTCTCCCTTTACCTGTTTGATTACCAGCTCTGAATCTCCATAAACTGAAATCCTTTTAGCATTAAGCTTCTTCAAAATTTTCAGACCTGCAATCAAGGCTTCATACTCGGCTTCATTGTTAGAGCAGTCAAAAGCCAATTTGTAAGAACACACTCTAACATTACTAGGGACTTTGTCAGGCTGGAAAACAGGGCTGCGAATCCAAATCCCTATGCCGGCACCATCCTTACCCACGGCTCCGTCAAAATCCATGCTCCAAAGACCTGCCTCTTCTTCTAGATGCTGAAATTATGTTTCCTTCTCTTTCTTACTTTGACTGATTTCTTCATTTTTCTGTTGTTCACTGTCTTTTTTCTGTTGTCGGTGCATGGACTGCTCAGAAGAACTTGGTATTTTCTGTCTTTCTTGATCAAGGGCTGCTCTAAAATTTTCTAAAATCCCTGGAACATCTTCTACTTCAACTAAATGACTATCAACATGTTATGAAACCAGCTCAAGAAAAGATAGAAAAGATAGATCAATGCCTTAGAATGCAGCCTCTTCGAGGGGGCAACCTCCTTTACATTACATAAATGAACAATTATTTGATGATTCAAATGGCAAAACCTCCTTTCTATATATAGGAGTCTAAGGAGTCACAATATAATCCAGCCGACCTAACAATAATAATATAAAGCCACAAAAATAATAATAGAGGGATTCTATGGGGCACAGTAATAACAATATGGGGGCAATAGGGGCACAACAATATTAATAAGGGGTATAACTACAATAGTAATGGGGTAATCACTAGTATTATAGGGACCCAACATGCCCCTCTCCTTCAAAAAAGTGTTGTCCTCAACGCTTGAGTAGTTCTGGATACTTCTGCATAAAATTCTCATCCTCCCATGTGGAATCTTCAGCGGATAAGTTCTTCCACTTGATAAGATACTCTGAAATTGAACGATTTAATAGCTGTTGATTTCTTGTTTCTGTGACTGCTTCCGATTCCAATATAATTTTTCCTTCCTCGTCAAGTTCTGGCAATATTGTTTGAACTGGGAGCTTGTCGCCTATAACCTTCTTTAAACATGAAACATGGAAAATTGGGTGCAATCGAGAAGCTGCAGGAAGCTCCAATTTGTATGCCATAGTACCAATCTTTTGCAACACCTTTTATGGACCATAATACTTTGGTGATCATTTGTTATCCTTCTGAGCTTGTTTGAGGGACATTTGCTTATATGGTTGTAGCCGTAGGAATACCCAATCACCTACATCAAAACTTCTTTCACTGCGATGTTGATCTGCCTGTTGTTTCATTCTATTCTGTGCCAACACGAGGTTATCCTTTAAGAGTTGGAGGACTTGTTGTTGATGTTCGATGTGATGTTCCACTGCCTGAACCTTAGAATTTTCTCTTAAATATGATGTGATGGATGGTGGTTGATACCCATAAAGTTCCATAAATGGGGTCATTTTTGTTGTTGTATGGAAGGAAGTGTTATACCACCATTCAGCCAGAGGCAACCATTTGACCCATTGTGTCCGTTTATCAGATACAAAGCAACAAAGATATCCTTCCAAACATTTGTTTACTATCTCAGTTTGCCCATCAGATTGAGGATGATAAGATGAGCTATGAGCTAACTGAGTACCAAGATGAGAAAATAATTCTGTCCAAAAATTTCCAGTGAAAATGGGATCTCTGTCACTTACAATAATCTTTGGGTTTCCATGTGGCTTTTGAATTGTTTCCATAAATGCAGTAGAAATTGTACTGGCTTTAAATGGATGCGACAATGCACAAAAGTGTGCATACTTGGTAAGTCTATCAACTACCACCATGATGACACTCTTTCCCTCAGACTTGGGTAAACCTGTGATAAAATCCATTGAAACCTCCTCCCAACGTTGGCTTGGAATGGATAAAGGTTGTAATAGACCTGGTGTCTTAATTGTTTCAACTTTATTTTGTTGGCAAACCAAACATTCAGCCACAAACTTTTGAATATCTGATTTAAGGCCATCCCAAAAAAATTCCTTCTTGACCCTGTGGTAAGTTTTTAAAAATCATGAGTGCCCTCCTAAGGGAGAAGTGTGCAATTCCACAAGAATATTTTGTTTTAGTTGGGAATTCTTACAGAGGTATAAGCGATCTTTGTACCATAACGAATCATTTTGCCAGCTAAATGTACCAGACGTACTGGAATCTTGTTGTAACTTTCGAATAAGTGCCCACACTTCTTCGTCATTCTTCCATTCCTCCCTTGCTTTGTTTATCCAATCTGGTTGGATAATAGAAATGGCGCACAACAATGCTTCCACATCCTCATCCTTTCTTGAGAGTGCATCTGCCACCACATTTTGCTTCCCTTTTTTGTAGATGATTTCAAAGTCATAACCCAACATCTTTGTGACCCACTTTTGTTGCTCTTCAGAGGATAATCTTTGCTGTAAAAAGTATTTAAGGCTATCATGATCCGTTTTTACTTTGAAGTGTCTACCCTATTAGTGCTTGAAATTTCACCTCAGGCTGAGAAAGGTAAACTTCAAGGCAACATCAAACCACTTAGCCTCGTAGCTAGCCCTACGGGGCAGGAGAGGGCTCTCTCCGGTCTATCTCGGTAAAGATCTTCAACGGGCGAGATAACCAATGAGGAAACACTGATTTTAGGCTAGTAAACTGATAAAAGGTTTGATTTGAGATTTTTAGGATTTCGGTGGAAAATCGGGGAAAGGCAATTTTGGGTGCGGGGATTGGACACAGTTTTTGCAGGGGGTTCTTTGGGGCAAGATAGGAGACTGTATTGATGCCTTTGAAAGATTTGGATGGATGAGAATGACTGGTGAGGAGCTAAGGAGAGCAAGCAATTCACCTTGAGTTCTCCTTAAACAGATGAAAACATTGATATTAAGCAAACTTAAAAGCAGAGCATGGCAATCATGAATTCTACTTTAACACTTCATTTGCCTAATTTGCAGAAGGAAAAGTAAGAATATGATTCACATAACAAACTTACAAGTACAAAGAGAAACACATCATCAATACATGTAACCACAGGAATCCCAAAAAGGACTGCAAAACCCTGGTCTTTCTTCCTTTGCCAAAATTGCAGAGATACAATGAGCAATACAATAGAAGCTTCTCCCTCAGAGTCCAACCATGAAAATGACCAAGAAAGTACATAATATAGGCAATCTAACATCTTTCCTTGCCTCTAGGGGTCGAGCTCACTATCCTAGGAGCTGTTTCAACCAATTCTAAACTGAGCACTGAAAACTAGGCAGTCAAAACAACTTGCCTCTATAAGCTAGGAAACCAATTCATTCATTAAATTTTTGCCTATCTCATGAATGAATCTTCTAGAAGAGATAAATGAGTGTCAAAATATCATAAAATTACATCATTTACAACAAGGAGGATCAAAATCCACTCCAAAAAGTCAAATCCAGTCAAAACTTCGTTTTGCTGAGCTGTAGGTGCATTTCTGTGAAAATTGCCCAACGCGTAGCGCCCTGATTCTGAATGCGTAGCGCGCCTTTGGAGCAACTTTTGAGGCACTTCCAGGTGTCCAAATGAGGAAAAATTGGGCTTGTTGGAAAGGTCTGGATGTCTACGTTCCAGCCCAAGTGAAATTTCTGAATTTGGTGTCCATTTGCCCCTCCAAAATTGCAATCTCCCAAGATTGCTTCCTGTGTGTCAAAAAAGTGGTAGAAAGTCATTTTTTGCTTGTTTTTTGACCTTCTGGAGGCTCAAAACTTGATGAAATATCTTGGTAATTGCTGAGCAGGTGTATTTTTGCATGAAAAATACAAAAATGCTGAGTTTTCCTGAAATGGAGTTGCCCATCTAAAGGGTCGCGCGCGGCGCGCTACGCGTTGGTGAAGAAAACTTGTTTTTAGCCCAAAAATTCACAAGTGACCAAAAATGCTCAAAATTTTTTGAAATTTGTGCTGGAGTTGAGTCATTTAGCACCATGCTCCTTCAAGGAAGCCTCAGCCAAGATGTGGAGGGGATCGGGCCCTTTTCTTCGTTTTAGTGCCTTGGCCAACCGTCTTTTGAGCACCTTCATTCTCGCCTTGCATACGTGCATTCGAGCCCAATAGTGGTTCTTCATGTTCTGGAGCAGGTCCTTATCTTTGTTGGCCTTGGCCAGCAGCCTCTCCAAATGAGCATTGACCTGGAGGAGCATAGCCTCTCGCTCAACGGGTACCAAATCACCGGGTCTCTTGCGCGCCAAGTTGCGGTCTTCATGGATCCTCCGCAACTCATCAAGAGTGTGATCATCTTCCAATTGCTTGTTGCGCTGCTCTAATTAGGTGATTGTCCAATTTTCCATTTCCAACCTTTGTTGCAACGAGTCATTTTCAGCCCTCAGTTGCTGGATGATCTCCTTTGGCTCTAAGCTAGGAGAACTGATATCGAGGTCAACAACATCTATGCCTAGATCACCTGATGGCCCCACATCAATTTTGGGCTACTTGCCTCTCTCTTGTACCTGTGCTGCTGTCGAAAACGAGACCCCTTCCTCCTGGTGTGGAGATAACACTCGCGGTGCTGATGAAGAAGGCGAGACCCCTTCCACCTGATGTGGAGAAAATACTCGCCGAGCTGATGCAAATAAGGCCCTGTGGCCTTTCTGATATGTGACCAATGGAGGGGAGCTGACATGTCTGGCCTCGGGGATATCATGTTGTTGTGAAGGTCCTCCCTCCTCATGAACAACCTCAGGAGGTGGTGGTGCTGTGAAAAAATCTCGAGAGATAAAATCCTCCCATGGGATACCCTGCTGAGCCAACTGCTGCATGACCACAAGCTTGATCAAACCATAATGAAAGATGCTCCGGTGTTGCTGTGCTGGGCTCTTTCTCTACACAAAGGGCACCATCCTCTCAATATTCGGCACATGAAAAATGGTATGTTCATCATCCGTACCCGTGTGAAATGCATCAACAAGCGGATATGGTACAAATACAAACGTGAAAATCTGCCCTCACAGGTGAAATAGCGAATGATGATCCTCATCAAGGAAGCATACTCATCCCTCAAAAATCTGAAAGGAAATACACCAGTCATGTACCTCATGTACACAGGTTTAATGTAGGGCTCATACTGAAATCTGTCCAATAGTTTGTGCTTGTTCCACTCTTCTCCAACATTGGGTATCCCTGTTGCTTGAGCAACAATCTCAGGTGACAATATAAAATCCACCCCTGCAAGATTTACATGCCCGTCATGCAAATGCAAAACAAACAAGCGGACCAATTCCCTATGGTGCTGAATTTGAGAAATCCTCTCGCAAAATTCATAACATGACTGATGGCGGAAACATGTGACTGCAAGTGGACAAACCTAAAAATAGGTCAAAGAGGTGGGCTCCTCTCTCACATGGTGACCACCCTTACCACCCCTGTGAGGCCTCCTTTGTACCTCAACCTCTGGTGTTGACTCACGGTCATCACTTTGCTCATAGTCGGTTTCGGTTTCTGACATGGTTTCAAGAGCAAAGTGGCTGAAATGTACTGCTGCTTCTGCTCAAATGACCTGTTGTTTTTACTGTTGAAATGCTGCTTCAAGGGGACAAATAACACAAGGGAGATGTTAGGGAAGGGAGACTTTTAAGGGGAATTAGGGAAAATATATGAAAAAGGGAATTAAGGGAAGGAATCATGACATATACAACATGATACAATTATAATTTGCCAGGGTTTTATGGGAAGTAGGGTTTAGGGTTATGTTATTGAATTTTAGGGATAGGGGTAGGGTTTTGGGCCTTTGATATTTTTGGTAGGGAGATTAGGTAAAAATGATAAGGGAGGTGGCTGGGATGTGGGGAAAAAATGGGAGTGAAAGAGATGACCTTGAGAGCAGCAAAACAAAACCCTAGCTTTACTTGCACTTTGACATTTTTAAGCAAATACACATGAACTTCTCATTTCAAATTGATGGCATTAAAACACATTTCCCATGCTCATTTTTCTTTATCAAGCAAAATACTTTGATGATCAGAGGCCTACCTGCAACCTTGAAGAAATTTGGGGTCGTTTGAAGCTTGTAGGCAAATTTTTTGTGTGTTATACCCCAACGCGTAGCGCGCGGGTCCTGACGCGTAGCGCGCACCCAACGCGTAGCGCCCGTGTCTTTTTCCCACTATGCTGACCGCCCCGACGCGTAGCGCCTGCCCAACGCGTAGCGCACAGGTCCTGATGCGTAGCACGCGGGCTCTGTCCACCAACTTGCACAGTTTTCACACTAAATCGCCTTTTGCTCTTGCTTTTGGAGTCTTGGAAGAAAATAATGATAAAATGAAGGGAGGGGAGCTTTTATAAACTTGATTTGAATTAATTTCCCCTCAAACCCACTTTCTAATGTTTATAAAATGACACTTTTCAAAATTTAAATGCTGCTGACTTATGGTTTCCTTTTTGTCCTGAAATTGGTTGAAATGATGTTTTTTCTTGAAAAATTTTGCAGAGGTAGCTTCTGAGGAGTCTTGGCAAAGGAGACCAGGGCTGCATGCCAACTTCTGGAGAGTTTGAATTTTTACAAATTTTTACAAAACATGAGAAAATGACCTTGCCTTCAAAAACAGGGTTTTTAAACTCAAGGTAGAAAAAATAGCTGTACAATATGAAATCCTTTGAAGTGATGCTTAGATAGACATCCCTCTGGCCTGCTGGGCATTTATTGACCTTTAAAGACATGACCTCAAAGACAAATTGGACCTAAACCCTAGACCTAGGACCTTGACGTAAAAACAATACCAATGACCCTGTAAAGAATTTTATTGACTGAAACAACTTGAACCAGCAGTGCCAAGAGGGGAACATAAAGACACAAGCTCCTCCATCAGGGTTATGGCATGCCTAATGGAATGCAATAAGATGACACTGATGAGACACCTACTAATGAAATGCAAAGAGCTTTGATCGCTGATGGAGGGCTACTAGACCGACTCTAACATTGGCTCCAATGGGGATGGTAGCTCCTTGGAGGTGCCAAGAACGACAGATCTCTGGAAGAGCTAGACAGTGCCTTCATTCATTGGGCAATGGAGTCAAAAACTCAAGCTGAAATGCATGACTGAAAAACGATGACTTGACAACACAAATTGACTCTCACTCAACTAAAAACTGACTCAATACTTAAACACAACCGACAAACTGGAAATGATGCTCAAAGTGGAGCTTATTCATCAAAACCTACTCTAACAGTTTCATTCATCACCTGATCAAGTGAAATGAAACAACCAATGCAACCAAGTAAGTATCCCGTTTGCTGTTTGAATTCTCCACAAGTTCTCGCTTATGAATAACAAGAGAGAACTACTGAAAGGCAACTCCCATGACAACTTAGAAACAGATCCGTTGAATGATATGGATTCACTATCCACCTCCAAAAACACTGCATAAGGATCTTGAAATTCAAGCACACTGGAACTTAGCTCATCCAATGGATTACTTCTCGTTTCCTCATACCATGAATGCAAACTTTGATCTGAGCCTTGTGACGAGACCTCTGCTGAAAATGAGAAAGAAACCGGCTGCCGGATCAAATTCATATCAGCACATGTTTCAAGCTCACATGTAGTCAATGGAGAAAGACTTTGACTGCAAACCTCATCCAAAACATCAGCTATTGGATCATGAAAAACTTGAAAAGACTGCTGCAATGTATCCATTGAAAATGTATGACATCCTTCTAGTTGTTCATCTTTTTCTTGAGAGATTTTACGAAGATTCTGCCTTATAAACTGAAATGCTTCGAAACAAAAGGGTATAGAATCTTCCTGCATCATCGAATCATGTATTTCATCTTTCACAGCTTCATCTGTAATTTGCCCTTCAATTTCATTTGGTGGCTACAAATCTGATGCTACAGGTTGCTCAAGAATTTTGTTATCTGTCTCATCCTCAACATTAAGACTGAGAGATTGTTGATTTGTTATAGGCTATTCATTTGAAGATTTACTATGCAATCTACCCTTCAAAAACTGAAATGATTCAAAACAGAATGGTACGGAGTCACCTTGAATCATTAAATCCTGTGTGTGCACTTCCAAGTCTTCAGCTGCAACTTGACAATCAATGGCTTTCGGGGGTTGCAAATCTGAATATGAGAAGTCTTGAACAAAGTTTTCATCGCTCTCAAGATGATTCAAATCAAGACTTGTTGACATTTGATTTCTGATTGCATGGTAGTTATCTCTGATGAACTGAAACGAATCAAAACAAAAGGCAAAGATCCTTCACTTACTTCAAACTTTGCTGCACTTTCCTCATCAATGTCATAGCTGATATGTGAGGGCTGAACATTGTATTCAAGCTGCTGAAAATGAAATTCTTCCTCCCACAAACTAGCTGCTGGTTTGATTGCAAGATTAGCTTCTGTTTGGAGAACATAATCATCATCATACTGATCAAACTGAGGCAAATCATCAGTATAAAACATATCATCAAGCATGCAGGTCATATCAACAGTTCTTTCTTCGCCAAGGTGATCTAAAAAACAATCATTATCAGATCTATGACAACCAGGATAAGAAACAAAATGTTTTGGATCAGCAACTTGTTCCTTTTCAATCAGCGAGCCTTGAACATTATAATCATTCCTTGCGTTGATCTTGTCCATCATCTTTTCTACTGCACTTACCAAAATTTCAAGCTTCACCTCTAGAGATGTCGATTTTTCCGGATCTATGTTTTTCATCTCTTCTTCCTTCATCCTTGCCCTTCGGATCAGTAGATGTGCCTCTACATTTACTGCACTGTTTTGCATCTCGTGAAGTGTTGCAATATCCCTTTCTCTCAGCTGAAACTCCATCTCCGGATCAAAGGCACCCAGATAGTGCAAGAGAGCAGATCTAGGAGTAGGCCTTATATCAACTAGCATTGAATAATAAACTTGATTAAATCTGGCCGAAAACTGTTGTACTGTCTCCCCTAGCAATCTTTTCAGCTGGTTATACTCTTCTACAATCAAGAGAAGGTTCTGTCCGATCATCCACCTGTCGAGAAAAACTTTGACAAACTGCTGGAAATCTGAGATGCTCGCATCAGGCAGGGTTTTGAACCAACTCTTGACTTTGCCTTGCAAAGAAAGAGCAAAAAGCCTTATACTGACATCTTCTTCATCAACTTCAAAAATATCTAGAAAATTCTCAACATTCTGCACATGTTGCTCAGCATTGACATTCTTACTTTCACCATCAAACCTCGGCAAGTACAGATCATAGTTTTTGGGGAAAGCATGAAAAACAGAAGGTAAAACAAGAGGTTTATACCGATCTGGAATTTTACAAGGTGTAGGGGTATGTACAGCAGGTATAGAATCAGTCTTGGTCTCTTGAGATTCATCAATTTGAATATGGTCATCACAAGATTTAGAAGAAAGGTCTTGATCAAGCTCAAAGGCATGCAAATCTTTGGTATTCACAATCTTCAAAGGGAAAGAATCAACTGCAGGCCGAGGATCTCTTCTCAAATACAGTATACTTTGCAAAGCCTTCTTGACATTCTTGGGAAAAGAGAAGAAGTAATTTATGACAAAGAACAAAATGTCTTGGATGAAATTCCAACTTGAATATCTGATATGTCCATATTGTCCTTTCATGCTTTTGCTGGTCGGGATCATCCTCCAGTGGAGTCTTTGGATCTGATCTCGAAAATGATTTAGAGTCGCCAAGTGAATGATTTCAGCCTTGCCAGTGTCTGATCGTTGTCCACCATCAACAATCAGATCTGAACTTGATACATGTATTGGGGTGTTAGATGTCACGTTTACAAGCTAGACCGGAGATTGATTGAAGTAGCATTTATCTACTTCCGCTAATGCAAAGCAAAAGCGTTTCGAAGGCTACCTGGCATAACTTCAGGCTCCATCTGTAGCTATAAAACAAATGACATCAACAATCAAACCATTTTTTCTCCCCAGTATGGTCGCCAATATGGTAGCGCTTGAAATTTCACCTCAGGCTGAGAAAGGTAAACTTCAAGGCAACATCAAACCACTTAGCCTCGTAGCTAGCCCTACGGGGCAGGAGAGGGCTCTCTCCGGTCTATCTCGGTAAAGATCTTCAATGGGCGAGATAACCAATGAGGAAACACTGATTTTAGGCTAGTAAACTGATAAAAGGTTTGATTTGAGATTTTTAGGATTTCGGTGGAAAATCGAGGAAAGGCAATTTTGGGTGCGGGGATTGGACACAGTTTTTGCAGGGGGTTCTTTGGGGCAAGATAGGAGACTGTATTGATGCCTTTGAAAGATTTGGATGGATGAGAATGACTGGTGAGGAGCTAAGGAGAGCAAGCAATTCACCTTGAATTCTCCTTAAATAGATGAAAACATTGATATTAAGCAAACTTAAAAGCAGAGCATGGCAATCATGAATTCTACTTTAACACTTCATTTGCCTAATTTGCAGAAGGAAAAGTAAGAAGATGATTCACATAAAAAACTTACAAGTACAAAGAGAAACACACCATCAATACATGTAACCACGGGAATCCCAAAAAGGACTGCAAAACCCTGGTCTTTCTTCCTTTGCCAAAATTGCAGAGATACAATGAGTAATACAATAGAAGCTTCTCCCTCAAGAGTCCAACCATGAAAATGACCAAGAAAGTACATAATATAGGCAATCTAACATCTTTCCTTGCCTCTAGGGGTCGAGCTCACTATCCTAGGAGCTGTTTCAACCAATTCTAAACTTAGCACTGAAAACTAGGCAGTCAAAACAACTTGCCTCTATAAGCTAGGAAACCAATTCATTCATTAAATTTTTGCCTATCTCATGAATGAATCTTCTAGAAGAGATAAATGAGTGTCAAAATATCATAAAATTACATCATTTACAACAAGGAGGATCAAAATCCACTCCAAAAAGTCAAATCCAGTCAAAACTGCGTTTTGCTAAGCTGTAGGTGCATTTCTGTGAAAATTGCCCAACGCGTAGCGCCCTGATTCTGAACACGTAGCACGCCTTTGGAGAAACTTTTGAGGCACTTCCAGGTGTCCAAATGAGGCAAAAGTGGGCTTGTTCGAAATTTCTGGATGTCTACTTTCCAGCCCAAGTAGAATTTCTGAATTTGGTGTCCATTTGCGCCTCTAAAATTGCAATCTCCCAAGACTGCTTCCTGTGTGTCAAAAAAGTGGCAGAAAGTCATTTTTTGCTTGTTTTTTGACCTTCTGGAGGCTCAAAATTTGATGAAATCTCTTGGTAATTGCTGAGTAGGTGTATTTTTGCATGAAAAATCCAAAAATGCTGAGTTTTCCTGAAATTGAGTTGCCCATCTAAAGGGTCACGCACGGCACGCTACGCGTTGGTGAAGAAAACCTGTTTTTAGCCCAAAAATTCACAAGTGACCAAAAATGCTCAAAATTTTTTGAAATTTGTGTTGGAGTTGAGTCATTTAGCACCATGCTCCTTCAAGGAAGCCTCAGCCAAGATGTGGAGGGGATCGGGCCCTTTTCTTCGTTTTAGTGCCTTAGCCAACCGTCTTTTGAGCACCTTCATTCTCGCCTTGCATATGTGCATTCGGGCCCAATAGTGGTTCTTCATGTTTCGGAGCAGGTCCTAATCTTTGTTGGCCTTGGCCAGCAGCCTCTCCAAATGAGCATTGACCTGGAGGAGCATAGCCTCTCGCTCAACGGGTACCAAATCACCGAGTCTCTTGCGCGCCAAGTTGCGGTCTTCAAGGATCCTCCGCAACTCATCAAGAGTGTGCTCATCTTCCAATTGCTTGTTGCACTGCTCTAAGTAGGCGATTGTCTAATTTTCCATTTCCAACCTTTGTTGCAACGAGTCATTTTCAGCCCTCAGTTGCTGGATGATCTCCTTTGGCTCTAAGCTAGGAGAACTGATATTGAGGTCAACAACATCTATGCCTGGATCACCTGATGGCCCCACATAAATTTTGGGCTACTTGCCTCTCTCTTGTACCTGTGTTGCTATCGAAAACGAGGCCCCTTCCACCTGGTGTGGAGATAACACTCACGGTTCTGATGAAGAAGGTGAGACCCCTTCCACCTGATGTGGAGAAAATACTTGGCGAGCTGATGCAAATAAGGCCCTGTGGCCTTTCTGATATGTGACCAATGGAGGGGAGCTGACATGTTTGGCCTCGGGGATATCATGTTGTTGTGAAGGTCCTCCCTCCTCATGAACAACCTTAGGAGGTGGTGGTGCTGTGAAAAAATCTCGAGAGATAAAATCCTCCCATGGGATACCCTGCTGAGCCAACTGATGCATGACCACAAGCTTGATCAAACCATAATGAAAGATGCTCCAGTGTTGCTGTGCTGGTCTCTTTCTCTACACCAAGGGCACCATCCTCTCAATATTCCGGCACATGAAAAATGGTATGTTCATCATCTGTACCCGTGTGAAATGCATCAACAAGCGGATATGGTATGAATACAAACGTGAAAATCTGCCCTCACAGGTGAAATAACGAATGATGAGCCTCATCAAGGGAGCATACTCATCCCTCAAAAATCTGAAAGGAAATACACCAGTCATGTACCTCATGTACACAGGTTTAATGTAGGGCTCATACTGAAATATGTCCAATAGTTTGCGCTTGTTCCACTCTTCTCCAACATTGGGTATCCCTGTTGCTTGAGCAACAATCTCAGGTGACAATATAAAATCCACCCCTGCAAGATTTACATGCCCGTCATGCAAATGCAAAACAAACAAGTGGACCAATTCCCTATGGTGCTGAATTTGAGAAATCCTCTCGCAAAATTCATAACATGACTGATGGCGGAAACATGTGACTGCAAGTGGACAAGCCTGCAAATAGGTCAAAGAGGTGGGCTCCTCTCTCACATGGTAACCACCCTTACCACCCCTGTGAGGCCTCCTTTGTACCTCAACCTCTGGTGTTGACTCATGGTCATCACTTTGCTCATAGTCGGTTTCGGTTTCTGACATGGTTTCAAGAGCAAAGTGGCTGAAGTGTACTGCTGCTTCTGCTCAAATGACCTGTTGTTTTTACTGTTGAAATGCTGCTTCAAGGGGACAAATAACACAAGGGAGATGTTAGGGAAGGGAGACTTTTAAGGGGAATTAGGGAAAATATATGAAAAAGGGAATTAAGGGAAGGAATCATGACATATACAACATGATACAATTATAATTTGCCAGGGTTTTATGGGAAGTAGGGTTTAGGGTTATGTTATTGAATTTTAGGGATAGGGGTAGGGTTTTGGCCCTTTGATATTTTTGTTAGGGAGATTAGGTAAAAATGATAAGGGAGGTGGCTGGGATGTGGGGAAAAAATGGGAGTGAAAGAGATGACCTTGAGAGCAGCAAAACAAAACCCTAGCTTTACTTGCACTTTGACATTTTTAAGCAAATACACATGAACTTCTCATTTCAAATTGATGGCATTAAAACACATTTCCCATGCTCATTTTTCTTTATCAAGCAAAATACTTTGATGATCAGAGGCCTACCTGCAACCTTGAAGAAATTTGGGGTCGTTTGAAGCTTGTAGGCAAATTTTTTGTGTGTTATACCCCAACGCGTAGCGCGCGGGTCCTGACGCGTAGCGCGCGCCCAACGCGTAGCGCCCGTGTCTTTTTCCCACTGTGCTGACCGCCCCGACGCGTAGCGCCTGCCCAACGCGTAGCGCGCAGGTCCTGATGCGTAGCGCGCGGGCTCTGTCCACCAACTTGCACAGTTTTCACACTAAATCGCCTTTTGCTCTTGATTTTGGAGTCTTGGAAGCAAATAATGATAAAATGAAGGGATGGGAGCTTTTATAAACTTGATTTGAATTAATTTCCCCTCAAACCCACTTTCTAATGTTTATAAAATGACACTTTTCAAAATTTAAATGTTGTTGACTTATGGTTTCCTTTTTGTCCTGAAATTGGTTGAAATGATGCTTTTTCTTGAAAATTTTTGCAGAGGTAGCTTCTGAAGAGTCTTGGCAAAGGAGACCAGGGCTGCATGCCAACTTCTGGAGAGTTTGAATTTTTACAAATTTTTACAAAACATGAGAAAATGACCTTGCCTTCAAAAACAGGGTTTTTGAACTCAAGGTAGAAAAAATAGCTGTACAATATGAAATCCTTTGAAGTGATGCTTAGATAGACATCCCTCTGGCCTGCTGGGCATTTATTGACCTTTAAAGACATGACCTCAAAGACAAATTGGACCTAAACCCTAGACCTAGGACCTTGACTTAAAAACAAGACCAATGACCCTGTAAAGAATTTTATTGACTGAAACAACTTGAACCAGCAGTGCCAAGAGGGGAACATAAAGACACAAGCTCCTCCATCAGGGTTATGGCATGCCTAATGGAATGCAATAAGATGACACTGATGAGACACCTACTAATGAAATGCAAAGAGCTTTGATCGCTCATGGAGGGCTACTAGACCGACTCTAACATACCCATTAGGTAGGGTCGCCATTTCTTAAGTGCATGGAGTATTGCCAACATTTCCTTCTCATAAATAGCTTTGCTTAAAAACTTTCCCTTGATTGGACGACTTTCAAAAGCAATGGGTCTTTCATCTTGCATTAGAATAGCACCAATTCCATTTCCTGAAGCATCACATTCCACAATAAAGGTTTTTGTGAAGTCCGGTGTAGCTAAGACCGGTGCTTGGCACATTGCCTCTTTAAGATGTTCAAAGGCCTTTGTTGCTTCCGGAGTCCATAAAAATGCATCTTTCTTCAATAATTTTGTTAGAGGTGCTGTTATTCTCCCATAATTCTTAACAAACTTGCGATAATACCCTGTCAACCTGAGAAATCCTCACAGATGCTTTATGGATGTGGGGATTTTCCATTCCTTAATGGCTTTAATTTTGCTAGGGTCTACCTTAACTCCTTCATGAGATACGATATGACCCAAATATTCCACCTCCTGGACTCCAAAGAAACATTTGGATCTTTTTGCATATAATTGTTTCTCCTTCAACAGTTGTAGCACCTTGTCAACATGTTCAACGTGATCCTTCCAAGACTTGCTGTAGATTAGTATATCATCAAAAAATACTAACACAAATTTTCTAAGGAATGGTTTAAAAATTGAATTCATCAAACCTTGAAATGTTGAAGGTGCATTGGTAAGGCCAAAAGGCATGACCAAAAATTCATAATGACCCTCATGAGTTCTAAATGTTGTTTTCGGAATGTCTTCAATCTTCATTCTGATTTGATGATATCCTGAACGAAGATCCAACTTGGTGAAGTAAATTGATCCATGCAATTCATCCAGTAATTCATCAATGACAGGAATGGGGAACTTATCTTTAATAGTGAGCTTGTTGAGCTCCCTATAATCCGGACACATGCGCCATGATCCATCCTTCTTGTGCACCAATACTACTGGAGCAGAGAAAGAACTTTGACTCGGTTGAATTATACCAGCCTCTAGCATTTCTGCAACCATACGTTCAATTTCACTCTTTTGGACATAGGGATATCTGTACGGCCTGATGTTTGGAGGAACACTTCCTGGAATCATATGAATAGCATGATCATGATCACGCATAGGTGGGAGACCTTTGGGAGTCTCAAATACCTTGGAATGATTTTCCAGGACTTTTTGGAGATCTGGAGAAATAGATGATTCCGATGTGGAAACATCTAGCGAGCATAATTGTGTAATTACACCTCTTTGCTCCTTTTTTAGAAGCTTTGTCATACTATTAGAGCTGATTATCTTTCCTGGTTTCCCTGCAATACCCCTTAATTCAACTTCCTTTCCTTCCGTAGAAAATTTGATGAAAAGTTCTTGAAAATTAAAAGCTATTGTACCCAGGGATTGTAGCCATTGGACTCCTAGTACAACATCAGCACCTCCCATTGGAATGGAAAGCATTGGGCTAGTCAATACATATTCTCCCATGGATAGCTTGATATTATGGCACTTTCCAGAGCAATTTATTGTTCCTCCATTTGCAATCATCACTTCACACTCTGGTGTTGGATATAGGAAGCAATTCACTTCTTTTGTTACCTTACAATGAATAAAATTGTGGTTGCTTCCTGAATCAATAAACACTATTACCCTTTTCTTCTTGATTTGTCCTTCTATCTTGATGGTTTGAGGAGTGGTAATTCCCGCCAATGCATTACAAGATATGGTCGGATTTATTTGTTCTTCATCTAGGCTTTGTTCTTGGAGTATATCCTCTTCTTTTGACCTTTCTTGCTCCTTTTCTTCTTCCTCTTCACAATCTATGTAGAATAATTTCTTTTCAGCACACTTATGACCTTTAGTGTATTTGCTATCACAACTGTCACAAAGCCCTTTTGCTCTTTTTTCTTCCAATTGTTGTGGTGTCAACCTTATAGGTTGTGGAATACTAGGGGCAACAACACTTCCGTCTTTATAGTTGTGAGTGGTATGCTTCCTGGTTGCCATAATTTTGCTATCCATTTTTCTTGCTAACCTGAATGCCTTCTCTAATGAATCAGGTTCCCAAAGGCGAACATCATGTTGGATATTATCCTTTAAAGACCCTATGAACACATCAATCCTATGCTCCTCTGGAATATCTTTTACCCTTATGTTCAATTTTTGGAACTCCTCAATGTGCTCCATTATTGAACCCTTTTGTTTGAGACTTATCAATTTGCTAAAAAAAGTGTTGCTTTTTGTATCCTCATAATGTGCTATCAATTCTTCCGTAAAAATTGCCCAAGTGATAAATGGTTTACGAGAGCAAAGCCATTGATGCCATACAAACTGATTTGGTTCCAAATATAAAGTTGCCATACGTACCTTTTGTGTGTTTTGCACATTATTGAGATCGAAGAATTACTCCATCTGTAATATCCATGTGGAAGGATCCTTGCCATCAAACTTCCTCATATCGATTTTTGGAATATGGTGAGTCTTCAATCCAACATTAGCGTCTATGGAATCATGATTAAAATTTCTTTTGTTCTCATCATGAGTTTCCTTTAGTACCCTTTCACCCTTAGGGACCATTTCTTATAGCAACTTATTCATATTTATCTTCAATTCGTCCATGTCTATCTTCAAATCTATCTTCAAATCATCCATCTTAGCTTCCACGTCAATCATCTTAACTTCTACGCCTTTCTTTAAACAGTCCATCTTAGCTTCTACACCTTTCTTTAAACCATCCATCTTAGCTTCTACATCTTTCTTTAAACCATCCATCTTAGATTCTGTTCCTTTTTGTGCAAGGGACAGTTGTTGCACTTGGTCTTGTAATTTTGATATATCATGTTGCATTTCTTCCTCTTCTTCATGAGTCATGCTAGAGCTTTCAGGTTCCTTACTAGGTGTTTGCATTTTCTTTCCTCGGGGCATCAGTTACTGATAATAATGCTCTACTATGCCCTTTGAATTCCTTCAAAATAAATTTTCAAACCAAGCTTAAGCAAAAATTTAAGAAAATCTACACACCTTTTTTCACTTTGTAGGAGCTCGATATTTCCTCTAACGTATCTCTGTACTTTCCAATCATCTAGTTCTAAATTTGTGAGCTATAGTAGCCCTTTGTGTCCTCTTTCCAATGCCACAAGTATGACCCAAATTGGATTCTCCAAGGAAGAGTTATGTGAAATCTCCCACAGTGATTTGCTTATAGACTAGTTCAGTAGAGCGAAGTTGTACGACGTGCCACGAGTCACTGTTTCGACCTTTGGATTTGAAACATGCATACAAGAATCTACAGTCCGTCCTCTTTTTGTGACTTCTTACGAAATTTCAATCCGATCCCCAGAGAGAAAGTTATGACGATTTTCCCCAGGTCACCTGTTTTGAATGTAATTTAGGAGTCTGCAAAAAGATCAACTTCCTCAGATCATATCTCCGCAAATATCGCGCTAAAAGCTCTGAAATTCAGACCCAAGGTTCAGTGCGATTTCTTCTCAAATGGGTTTTTTTTGTGACTTCTGAAACATCACAGAAAAAAATTTATAGCGAAAATTCCACGATGACCTATTTGGAGCAGCGAAACCCTAGAATCAAAATCTCTGATACCAAATGTTATGAAACCAGCTCAAGAAAAGATAGAAAAGATAGATCAACGCCTTATAATTCAGCCTCTTCGAGGGGGCAACCTCCTTTACATTACATAAATGAACAACTCTTTTATGATTCAAATGACAAAACCTCCTTTCTATATATAGGAGTCTAAGGAGTCACAATATAATCCAGCCGACCTAACAATAATAATATAAAGCCACAAAAATAATAATAGAGGGATTCTATGGGGCACAGTAATAACAATATGGGGGCAATAGGGGCACAATAATATTAATAAGGGGTATAACTACAATAGTAATGGGGTAATCACTAGTATTATAGGGACCCAACACAACATCATTCAAACCACTATCTGAATATAGTACAAATGACTCTAAATCTGTATGTACAGCATTAATTGGATGATTAAGTGGTTTCTCTTTGCTAGTAATCATGTATTTCATTTTCTTCTCCCCATATAGTTTTCTCAATTGGCCAAACATGCGAATGGTAGCATGAGAGAAATCAAGTTGTAAAGTTCCTTTTAGCTTAGCACCCCACAATCTAAACAAAAGCATACCAAACCGTGGTGGGATGTTCGCAACAACCACATCCATCAGAACATTCTTGGCAAGGATTTGGTCTAGAGATACCACCAAGTCTTTGATAATACCAATACAACAGACCCTATCGGAATCAAAAGAGTGCAGGTCATGATATTTTTTAGTAATGTCAAGGCCCAGTTTCTCCATAATGGATTTTGGCATCAAATTATGGGATGCTCAGGAGTCAAACATGGCATTGTGGAGAACATACTCATGTAGTCTATGGCCTATATAAAATGGAGGAAGTTCACTATCCTCAGACTGACCTTCTAAGGCAGGGCCAAAAATAAGCTCAGGGTGATCATCTTCTACATTGACCATATCAGATAAAGGATCTATATGTAAATTTTGGACACCTGGTGTTTATAGCTGCTGTTCTTAATCAACTCAGTCAAAGGAATTGAAACTTTTAATTTAGCAATTTCATTTTCTAAACTAAAAGCTAAAACTTTATCTACCTCTTTGACTGGAACGTCCTTCTTTTCGGCTCTTTCTTTTGCTGCACCTTGCTAGCTATTCTTCTCATTTGCAACGTTATTTGCTGATGGTCCTTTGCTGGAAATCGGATCAGCAGGCTCTTTCCCTTTCTTCTGAATGTTTGAGGAGTTATTTTTGGGTTGTGCTTCCTTTCTCTTTTCAATTGGACTGACTGGTACATCCCCGCTTCTCAATGAATACTGCTTCTACTATGCTGTCAATGCATTCATATATCCTCGCTGATAATCATCCGACTCATCCTCCAAAACTGCCTCATTTGCTAGTATGTAATCTTCATCCCTTTGGGTATCTAGAACCTCCGAATATTCTTCATCTTCCGTCAGAAAAATGGGAAAACCATCAGCAGTAAAGAAATGATTTGCCTCAACCACTGGATCATCATCATCTTCATCCTCTATTCCATGCACATAGTTTTGCTGCAAAGGAGTTCTGACCTGTTGCTGTTGTGCCGACTGATCTTGTTCCTTTTGCTAACTTTGTTTAATCCTGAAGTGGGGCTGTTGCTGCCCTCTAAAGTTTGGATCTTAATTGGTGTTTCAGGTTTATCTACAACCGCCAACCAGTCAAACATCTTCTCAGTTTTCTGGAGTGAATTATTTGCCTTAACATCTGAGGAAGATGCTTCTTCTTTTATAGTCACCTTCTTTTCAGATTTCATCCTTGCTCTTTTAGCCAGCAGATTGGCTTCTACACTCACAACATTCTTCTACATATCTTCAAGTGTGGTAGGATCTCTTTCTCGTAACTAATATGCCATATCAGCATCGAAACCGTCTGGAAATTTGATCAATGCTAACCCCATCGATGGTTTAATGTTGGCCGGAATAAAATTTTAAACTGCATTGAACCTTACACATTAATCTTGCACACTTTCACCCACCTTCCTTTTGATATTTTCATACTCAGATAGAATTTGGAGTGGGTTCTTCTTTACCTCCCATTGGTCCAAGAATTGTCTATGCACAACCGGTAAAGTATTGATAGAGGCAGCTGGTAAAGCTTAGAACCATTTCCGAACCTCGCCTCCAAAACTTTGCACAAAAAATCTCATGGTCACATTTTATGCATCTACCTCATGAAGGTCAAAGAAGTCATTCATCATGTCAACATGTTGCTGCACTATAATACTTTAAGTGGCATCGAAAAGAGGTATCTTACTTTGGTAATCAGTGGGCATATCATCCAGATTTTGAGGTAGAGCTAGGGGTGCATATCGGGCAGCCAGGACTCGAGGTGGATGTTATACTCCTATACCAATAGGTGTCATATTTCATGGTTGACTTGATGAGCTCTGTAATATGTTCATCCCTTTCCTTGTTGCAAAGGTTTTCCATATTATCAAAAAATGTAAACAGGGTATGCCCTAAAAGAAAAATCAAAGGGTAAAAAAAGAATAAAATGGTCAAAAAAGTGAAAGAAATGAACCCCAAACAAAAATAGACCAGGAAAGTGTGCACGTCCAAAATGCCACTACATTTTCATTTTCTGTAATAAAGCATTGTGTGCAGCTTGTTAATTTATGCCACAATTGATGAATGGCCAAACAACTTAATCTTGGCTAGTTCATATTTGAATTTCCTGTTTTAGAGATAGAGAATAAAATCTGACCAAACTGTTTAATCTTGGTAGATAAGTAGATAGGTAGAGTAAATAAAAAGGAGCTCAATAGTTAAATCTGAGCCCTTAGATGTAATAAGTGCAGACTTAGGTAGGCTTACCATGAAAAGAAAAGAAAAGTTGAAATGGGTTTGCCAGTCTAAGTGCACCCGAATAAAGAAGAAAAAATGCTAGGCCAAAGTAGGCAGGGTAGGTAGATGGTGTTGTAGTATGATACTTGTAATAGATTATGTCTCTAAATGTGTTAATCTTTATCTCTATCACTAGTGCAATGGCAGACATTATACTTAATGCAGCTCAAGCGAGGCAAGGTTACATAACTAAACTCCCCTTCATACTTTTCCCTGATCATTCACTAACTCCCCCAAAAAATATTAAGATCTGTTCTTAATATCACTCAAAAACCACTCATTCCATTTCATAATGATTGCCTAAGTAAAACCCCATTTTACTTAGGGAAATGGCCACCTTTCTCATATAAACCCCCTTTTTCCCCTTCAAAGCATAAGTTTAAATATATATGCAAAGGGTTTTTAAACTTGGCACTTTCATTTCATAAATTCATATTAATTTTTAACATTTATTATTATATAAATCCCGAAACATTTTAACCCGATCTCGTATTATGTAAATATAATACAAAATACCCCGATATTATAAATATTCCCGCCCCCAGTTGATTACGACCATAGTCATTGTTTAAAAAGGATTAACAAATTTGTTTGAAATTTATTAAAACCTTCCCCGCCGCACAAACAGACTTAATTAACCATCCAAGTTAATTAACAACCCATCCCGACCAATCAAAACAGCCCCGAAACGATTAAAACTTTGTTATATCATGTCGAGCCCGCACAGTTAAACCCCCTCCATGTTCCCTTCCCGTCCGTCGTCCGATCTCCGTCGCCACATCCAACAATTGACATCCATATTGCGACCCCCCTCACGACCGCGCATTAACTCGCGATCGCCCGGTAGTTTTCTGTCGTACCTCTCCCAAGTGTCGCGCTGACAACCTACTCGCTCGCCCTCTGCCTAATACCACTTGACCCCAAAAGCGGTGTGAGCAAAACCGCTTACCGCCTTCCACTGACGTCATCTGCCCACGTCATTCGCCCTCTGCCCACATCATCCGCCCTCCGCTGACATCATCCGCCCTCCGCTGATGTCATCCGCCAAATGAAAAAAATCCCGCCAACCTTTGTTTTGTTAAAATAAACAGGCAAAACGATATTTTCTCTGTTATACTCTGCATACAATGCTTTGGGCATAACAACGACCGAGTTCACATTTCTAGTTTCCGACCAGCAAAACTACAGCATGAGCTCTGCGGCCTGTCAGCCAACCTGCTACTGTACAGTTTCCTTCTTTAACGCAGTCGGTGTTGCCGCGAAGAGCTCCCAAACCATCTATTGGTCTATTTTTCCTCAGAAAGCCTGAATTCTAGTTTCAATCTACAAAGAACTAAAGATAGAAACCCCTTTTTCCACCCCTCGATGCTCCTCACACTTGAGGAAACTTCAGAAGCATGAATTACCAGAGAAAAGTGGTGAGAAGACACATTAGCAGTTTTGTTTTACCAGAACATGATGGACAAAGGTGAAAAAGTTAAACAAACAAAGTGTATCAGAGCAGTTAAAGAGTATCAGTAAGAAAAAGATAGCCAGCACAGAGTTACCGAAGAAGACAGCTGCCATCCGAATTATAGGTCCTGCCTCCAGCACATTCAACAAAAACAGGACCAGCACAACATCAGTTTATCTTTTCCCTATTTTCAAGCCTAGATGTTTCTATTTACTTGTGAAACTATTTTTAGTCATCCTAGATATTATCTTACTCTATTATGAGATATTTGTTGTATAATTTTCTGAATAAATCCCCCTCAATTGGAATATTGTGTGTGGATTCCTAGACTTTGCTGTAATATTGATTATTTGGAATAAATAAATTTTGGAACCAATTGTTGCATGGCCTATTGGATGAAGAATTGAAGCAGAGGACTTGTCACAGACTTCTTGAATCAAACACCGGATCAATAAGTCCTCTATATCTTGTGTTTTCAAGTTTTCTTAGTTTATTATATCATTTGTGTTTCACAATCTGAATGATAAAGAAAGGATTAATTTCAAAATATGCTTGATTGCACTATGTTTTCAGTCATTATTGTTCTCTGTGTTTTTCTTCAAAATTAGGGTAAGCAGTGAAATTTTAATTGCTCATGTTTCCTAATTCTTTCATGTTGATTATTTGCTAAAGAATACTTAACTGATCCTTATCAGTAATCATCTAATTTCCCTCTTTAAATAGGTTGAAGGATTCTCAACTGCCCTTTACCCCATTTGAGCCCATTCCATCTGTTTCAAGTCTTTATTTGTTCCATGTTTGACTACCTTGCTCTATGAAACCATCCTCTGTTAAGAAACTCAATCTAGAAAGCCATCTTCTTTGACTCCATTAGCCCAATGGACTGAACTACTCTGTTTTACCTCTCTGCTCTATTGAATCTCACCACCCAAACTCAAACAAAACTCTTGAACTTCATAACTAGCCTAATACCTTTAAAAAACAAAGCTAAATCATAAAGAGAGAGCCCTCTCTGGATAAAGATTGGCTAGATTCTGTATCTAAAAGATTGGTCTGTGGTTACCTCGGCCTCCTTTCCCTTTCTTACAGCTTTTGGGAAAAACTTGAGTGATAACATCAATGGCGACTCCACTGGGGAACTGAATAATTTGTTCGTTACTAATGTTTTTAGTATAAGCTACAGACGGAGCTTGAAGTTAGCCAAGTAGCCTTTGAAATGCTTTTGCTTTGCAATTGCAGAAGTAAATGAATGCTACTTCAGTCTATCTCTGGTCTAGCTTATAGATTGGACAGTTGGTTTCAAATACTTGATCAGTTCCTCTTTTCAAATAAGTTTTTAAGAAAGTTCAAAACTCCCACATCTAAAACCTCTTAAAGAGATTGTTAAAGTTGTATTGTCAAATCTATTTCAAGAAAAACCAAAAACACACCTAGAAACCTGCCTTCAGAAGGGATTCATTACACCAGATCAAATCTGGATCCAAATTCCCCACCTGTGTTTGAAAATCCTAATCTGATTCCTAGGATTCTTAGAAGACAAGAGAGCCAAGAAAATTCTACTAGTTCTCGGCCTCTATACAGATCAAGATCCTATCTTGTGAGGTGGATCTACCCTGAGGACGAACCTTTTGATGAGTATTTTGAAAACTCTTTATTTGAGACCTTTTCAGAATCTGGGTTAACCCACATCAGTTCAAAATCCAATATTCATTGAAAATTTGCAGATTGAAGTACTTCACACCTTGACAGACATTTGCAGAACTCCATTCAATCTGAGCTTACCTCTAAAAGAACACCAAACCTTTCTGTGATTACTACAGCTTCTCCAAGTTCACCATCAGCACCTCAAACTACCCTTTCCACTTCTCCATCCACAACTCACATTCCCATTGTTATCCCTACTCCTCCAGTTATTACATCTACTTCCGCAACCATGGCAAATTGATATACTCCCCTGCACTTACCTGCCAATCCAGGGGCTATGCCCCAAGACTATCAAAGTAAAATCACTTCTTTTGAAGGTACTGGCACTTACACAACTCAACAACATACCAAGAAAATGATCGACTATTTTGAAATATATGAGGTTGATGCTGATGATGTTAGAATGAAAGTATTTGTTCAAAGTTTGACTAAAGATGTTAGAACATGGTTTAGAGCCCTCCCTGCAAACAGTATCAATGACCCACAAGCTCTTTATCATACCTTCTTAAACAGATGGGAAAAGAAGAAAGATCCTCTCCACATTTTATCAGAATATGAAAACCTAAGAAGAGGCACACAAGAAACTGTCCAAGATTATTGTACCAGATTCAATAAATTCTACAATGTTATTCCTCAAAATCCCAGACCTCCTCCAGATTTGGCCTTGATCAAATTCCCTGATGCATTTGATTCTGATATGGCATATCAACTTAGGGAAAGAGCTCCTCGAAACTTAGAAGAGATGCAAAGTATAGTTGTCAGTGTTGAGGCCAACCTGATATCTAAACGATTTAGAACCAGAGCTGAAAGGAGGACACCTTTCAAAGAAGAACCTTCTGCCTTTGAACAAAAATTAGATGCTATTATTAAAGGAATGGATATACTTGGAGATAGAGTAGAAACAATCGAGAGAAAATCCCCTTGGGATGGTCAACCAGGCAAAGGCAGGGCCTGACCAAAATATTAGGCCCCCATTTCAAGAAAATTATGCTGAAGCCTCAACTTCTGATGAACCAACAGAAGACCCTCAAATTAATTTGATGGGACTCAACAATGAACAACAAGTTTTCTTGACCCAAGAGGATCAAGAAGCTCAAATTCTTAAACAATTCCAAACTCAGTCAGGTGAATCATTTGACTTTAGGGAGGGATATGATATAGCCATTTATGAAGTCCACAAACAATACAATCTGAGGAGCAGAAGAATAGATGTCCCTGAAACCAATAAACAGAAAGATACCAAGCAGCCTAACAAAGGTAAGATCAGTGCCCCCCCTGTACATATTCTTTCTAGAACAGATCCTAACCCTAATAACCCAATTGTTGAAGATGTATCAGATAATCAACCAAAGAACAGACAACCTTCCACTTCTATTCCTTCTAAAGGAAAAGTAGGAGAGCCTCTAGAACTTGATTTGGAAACAACTTCAGCCCATAATCCCACTCCTGAAGAGGAGAGAAATGAAGAAAATCCAGTTGTCCGAAATACAAGAACTCAGACTGAAAAACCTTTTAATCTTGAGACAGAAGTAGGCAAACTAAAGATAGTTGTTCCATTATCAAAATTAGTTAAACATGATGTCTACAAAAGTCAAATCAGCAAATCACTCAAAAAAATTGTGAACGAAGATTCAGTAAATGTTTTTTATGACCAGCTTGAATTGATATTTGGCCCTAGAGTAAATGGAAAAACAATAGATGGGGAAGTTCCTCCTTTCTATGTAAGTTTAAACATACATGATAAAATACTTCATAATGCCATGTTTGATTCTGGTGCTTCTCATAACTTGATGCCTAAATCTATAATGGAGAGACTAGACCTTGACATCACCAGGCCATATAAAGACCTTTTCTCTTTTGATTCAAGTCAGGTCAGATGTTTAGGTTTAATCAAAGACTTATGTGTATCACTAGTCCAATATCCTACCAAAACCATCTTAATGGACATAGTAGTAGCTGATATTCCACCAAAGTATGGCATGTTATTGTCTAGATCTTGGGGTGCGAAGCTTTAAGAATATCTACAGTTAGACATGTCTTACGCTACTATTTCAGTGTTTGGTCAACCCAAGAAACTATACAGAGAAACCTTAATGAAGTATGTAGTAAGTAGTCAAGAGAAACCTCAAAATTTCCCTATCTACTCAGTACATTCAGATATGGATTCTTTTATCCTTTACAATGCTGAAATTGATCCCCCACATGAAATAAAAGTTTTAGCAGATGAAACAGAAAAAATTGCAAATGAAAAGTCTAGTGTTTGAATCCAAGAAATTTTTGAAAATAATGAAACATCAGATAAACCAGAAGAAACCAAAAAACCAAATCTCCCTATTAAACAGATCCCTAAAACTCTAGATACTAATTATGAACATGAAATCCTTTGGTACTTAGAGTTTGATGGTTCTGTGAACAAATTAGGAGCAGGAGCAGGAGTCTGGGTGCACAATCTTGAAAACAATCATGCTGAAGGCCATGCCTACATATTAAACTTTAGATGCACTAATAATATGGCTGAATATGAAGCTCTATTGCTAGGTCTTAAACTGGTCAAGAAATTGGGAGCAACTAGATTGTCAATCCTAGGAGATTCTGATTTAATCATTCAACAAATAAAAGGGAAGTTCTTAACAAATGATCCCAGATTAAAAGAGTACAAAGGAACAGCTATAGAGATCCTCAATGCATTTCTAGAAACTCAGCTTGCCAAAATCCCGAGAAAACATAACTTGCAAGCTCATAGCCTGGCAACATTTGCCAACACCTATAAATTACCATTTGAACCAAATCGTCAATTCACAGCTGAAATTAGACACAGGCCAGCCATACTTGATAATGTAAAGAACTGGCAAGTGTTTGACAATGATAATCAGATCGACAATTTTTTAACCCTAGAAGAAAAAATTTCTAGCACTAACATAGATATAGATACAGTTAGTGAGTCTGATCCAACAAATCAGACAGAAACAGACATTTCAGCAGAAAATGCAACTCAAATGCTTCATCCAACGAAATTTACCAAAAAGGAAATACAGGATCTTAAATAAATAGACATTGATGAGATTATTGAAGGAGAATCTGAAGTTATCAATTTGAAAGACAATCATTTGCCCAAAGGATTAACTCCTTTGGAAGATCTCTTTGATTTCAACGATATTCCAAAGAAACCCAAGATGGAACCTCTAAAAGCAGACATTGAAGACTATAACATAGGAACTGAAGAAAAGCCAAAAATGGTAAAATTATCCAAATCTTTGCCCCCTGATCAAAAACTTAAGTATGTTGAACTAATCAAAGAATTCCAGGATGTTTTTTCCTGGAGCTATGAAGACCTGAAGTCTTATGACACCTCTGTAATTCAACATACAATACCCCTCAAGGAAAATCAAAAACCATTCAAACAAAAGCTCAGAAGAATCAACCCTGTACTACTTCCTTTAATTGAAAAAGAAATCAAGTGAATGCATGATGGAGGGATAATTGCTCCAATCAGATTTTCAGAGTAGGTGTCAAATTTAGTGCCTACAAGGAAGAAAATAGGAGAAATCATATTATGTGTTGACTTAAGAAATGTAAACAAGGTTTCTTTGAAAGACAATTACCCTTTACCTAAGATGGATCATATTTTACAAAGGGTAGTAGGTGCTTCTATGATTTCACTTTTGGATGGGTTTTCAGGTTATAATCAGATTTTGGTTCATCCTGATGACCAAGAAAAGACTGCATTTACAACACCATGGGGTACATTCAAATATGTTAAAATTCCATTCAGACTTAAGAATGCAGGGGCAACCTTTCAACGAGCAATGGACATAGCTTTTGCAAAAGAAATTCATGATTTTCTGGTTATATATCTAGATGACCTGACTGTATTTTCTGAATCAGATCAGCAACATTTAGATCATCTCAAACAAGTGTTTTTAAAATGCAGAAAGTATGGTATTTTGTTAAATCCTAAAAAATCTTTGTTTGGTCTAGAAGAAGGAAAACTGTTAGGCCATATCATCTCCAAAGATGGCATCAGAATCGATCCTGCTAGAATCGAATCTATTCTACAAATACCCCACCCCAGAAATGTCAAAGAACTTCAAGATTTCGTAGGAAAGATTAACTTTTTAAGAAGATTCATATCTAATTTGGCTGAATTAAGTAGATTGTTGAACAATATGTTAAAAAAGAATTCAAAGGTTAAATGGAAAGTAGAAGTCAAACAAGCATTTGAAGAAATTAAAATGGCTTTGACTAGAACACCAGTCCTTACAAGTCCAAAGTTCGATAGAGACTTCATAATTTTTTCATTTGCATCAGAACACACTATAGCAGCTATTTTACTGCAAAAAGATGATCAAGGATGTGAAAAACCCATAGCCTTTTTCAGTAAAGCACTTAGAGATGCACCTCTAAATTACAAAATCATGGAAAAACAGGCTTTTGCACTTGTGAAAGCTATTAAAGACTTCAGAGTCTATATATTGTACTCCCATGTAATAGCCTATGTACCAAATGTTGTTGTCAAAGACATCCTAACTCAGGATGGAATTGAAGGCAAACGAGGTAAATGGATAGCTAATATATTGGAGTATGATATTGAGATAAAACCTACAAAGCTTATAAAAGGACAGGGATTGGCTAAACTCATGACTGAAACAAACTTTCAAGCCCTGGATATTAATGAACTGGATAATGAACAGGAGATGGCGACTCCACAAATCAGCCAGGCCTTCTTAGAATCACCTTGGTATGCTAATATAACTCATGTATTATTAAACCTGCAGGCTCCTCCAGGGTTATCCAGAACAAAGAAAAGGTTTTTAAAGATGAAAGCTTCAAAATTTTGTATTTTAGATAATGCTCTCTTTTGGAAAAATCATGAAGGTATTCTATTGAATTGTTTAATAAAATAAGAAGTTGACAAGGTTCTCAAAGAATTTCATGCAGGGGACTGCGGTGGACACCTTTACTAGAAATCAACTACAGACAAAATCCTAAGGGCTGGATTTTACTGGCCAACCTTGTTCGCTGATGTAAAGAAATTTGTCACTGCTTGCCATAAATGCCAAATTTTTGAAGGCAAAAGGAAATGGTTACCCTTACCCTTGAGACCAATTTCCACTGAAAAGCCCTTTCAACAATGGGGTTTGGACTTCATTGGAGAAATCCATCCTCCCTCTTCTGGCCAACATAAATGGATCCTCACTGCCACAGACTATTTCACTAAATGGATAGAAGCCATTCCTTCTAGACAAGCCAATGATACAGTGATTATAGGATTCTTAGAGACCAACATACTGTCTAGATTTGGCTGTCCTGAAAAGATCATAACCGATAATGTTGCTGCCTTCAAGTCCAAGAAAATGATAAATTTCTGTAACAAATACCATATCACTTTAGGCCATTCCATAACCTATTACCCTCAAGGTAATGGTCTAGCTGAATCTTCCAATAAAAGCCTAATTAATATTATTAAGAAATTGTTGGAAGAGAACAAGAAAAATTGGCACAAGAAACTTACAAACACACTATGGGCAGACAGACTTACTACAAAAAGATCTATTGGAACTAGCCCTTATGAGTTATTTTATGGCATGGAGGCTGTGTTTCCTTCATCTTTAGGAGTTCCTGTAATGAAATTACTGCAAGAAGCTCAGGTGGAACCCAATGACATTCAAAGGAGAATAAATCGGACCATCCATTTGCAGCAAACCAAAGAAGAAGTGCACCAAAGATCCCAAGTGTTACAAGAAAAACTCAAGAAAATATTTGATAAAAGGACCAAAGCAGAAGACTTCTACCTTGGAGACAAAGTTCTAAGGTGGGATTCCAGGAGAGAAGACAAAGGAAAACATGGGAAGTTTGACTTCCTGTGGAAAGGGCCATTTATCATCCAGGCATTGCAAGGGAACAATACTTACTTTCTGAAGAGCCTGGATGGTACAGAAACAGAAGAAGGACCAGTGAATGGTCGAATGCTGAAACATTACTTTGATCCAGTTTTTTAATGTATTCTGACTCTAACATGTACATACTATATCCTTATTAATGTCACATTTTGGATTGGATAGTAACTCGCTGCAATTGAAGCTCGAAGAGAAGGCCCTAAGCTTCACAAGTGTGCTGTCATATATACAATAAAGCAACCAGCAAAATGAGATTTCAGAGCATAGTCTAAGTTATTCAGAAGGCCATCTGACCTACAGTTCTTGACTTTCCACCAAGAAAAGCCATCCCCAAGTGGAGCCACTGTTATACTCCTATACCAATAGGTGTCATAAATCATGATTTACTTGATGAGCTCTGTAATATGTCTATCCCTTTCCTTGTTGCAAAGGTTTTCCATATTATCAAAAAATCAAAAAAATCAAAAAATGTAAAAAATGTAAACAGGGTATGCCCTAAAAGAAAAATCAAAGGGTAAAAAAAGAATAAAATGGTCAAAAAAGTGAAAGAAATGAACCCCGAACAAAAATAGACCAGGAAAGTGTGCATGTCCAAAATGCCACTACTTTTTCATTTTCTGTAATAAAGCATTGTGTGCGGCTTGTTAATTTATGCCACAATTGATGAATGGCCAAACAGCTTAATCTTGGCTAGTTCATATTTGAATTTCCTGTTTTAGAGATGGAGAATAAAATCTGACCAAACTGTTTAATCTTGATAGATAAGTAGATAGGTAGAGTAAATAAAAAGGAGCTCAACAGTTAAATCTAAGCCCTTGGATGTAATAAGTGCAGACTTAGGTAGGCTTACCATGAAAAGAAAAAAAAAGTTGAAAGGGGTTTGCCAGTCCAAGTGCGCCCGAATAAAGAAGAAAAAATGCTAGGCCAAAGTAAGCAAGGTAGGTAGATGGTGTTGCAGAATGATACTTGTGATAGATTATGTCTCTAAATGTGTTAATCTTTATCTCTATCACTAGTGCAATGGTAGACATTATACTTAATGCAGCTCAAGCGAGGAAAGGTTACATAACTAAACTCCCCTTCATACTTTTCCCTGATCATTCACTAACTCCCCCAAAAAATATTAAGATTTGTTCTTAATATCACTCAAAAACCACTCATTCCATTTCATAATGATTGCCTAAGTAAAACCCCATTTTACTTAGGGAAATGGCCACCTTTCTCATACAAACCCCCTCTTTCCCCTTCAAAGCCTAACTTTAAATATATATGCAAAAGGTTTTTAAACTTGGCGCTTTCATTTCATAAATTCATATTAATTTTTAACATTTCTTATTATATAAATCCCGAAACATTTTAACCTGATCCCGTATTATGTAAATATAATACAAAATACCCCGATATTATAAATATTCCTACCCCCGGTCGATTACAACCATAGTCATTATTTAAAAAGGATTAATAAATTTATTTGAAATTTATTAAAACCTTCCCCGCCGCACAAACGGACTTAATTAACCATCCGGGTTAATTAACAACCCATCCCGACCAATCAAAACAACCCCGGAACAATTAAAACTTTGTTGTATCGTGTCGGGCCCGCATAGTTAAACCCCCGCCATCTTCCCTGTCCGTCCGTCGCCACATCCAATGGTTGACATTCATATCGCGACCCCCCTCACGACTGTGTGTTAACTCGCGATCGCCCGACGATTTTCCGTCGTACCTCTACCACGTGTCGCGCTGCCAACTTGCTCACTCGCCCTCCGCCTAATACCACTTGACCCCAAAAGCAGTGCGAGCAAAACCATTTACCGCCTTCTGCTGACGTCATCCGCCCACGTCATCTGCCCTCTGTTGACGTCATCTGCCACGTCATCTGCCCTCCGCTGATGTCATCCACCAAATGAAACAAATCTTGCCAACCTTTGTTTTGTTAAAATAAACGGGCAAAACGATATTTTCTCTGTTATACTATGCATACAATGCTTTGGGCATAACAAGGTCCGACCAGCAAAACTACAGCATGAGCTCCGCGGCCTATCAGCCAACCTGCTACTGTACGGTTTCCTTCTTTAACGCAGTCGGTGTTGCCGCGAAGAGCTCCCAAACCATCTGTTGGTCTATTTTTCCTCAAAAAGCCTGAATTCCAGTTTCAATCTACAAAGAAATAAAGATAGAAACCCCTTTTTCTGCCCCTCGACGCTCCTCACACCTGAGGAAACTTCAAAAGCATGAATTACCAGAGAAAAGTGGTGAGAAGACATGTTAGCAGTTTTGTTTTACCAGAACACGATGGACAAAGGTGAACAGGGTAAACAAACAAAGTGTATCAGAGCAGTTAAAGAGTATCAGTAAGAACAGGGCAGCCAGCACAGAGTTACCAAAGAAGACAGCTGCCAGCCGAATTATAGGGCCTGCCTCCAGCACATTCAACAAAAACAGGACCAGCACAACATCAGTTTATCTTTTCCCTATTTTCAAGGCTAGTTGTTTCTATTTACTTGTGAAACTATTTTTAGTCATCCTAGATATTATCTCACTCTGTTATGAGATATTTGTTGTATAATTTTCTGAATAAATACCCCCTCAATTGGAGTATTGTGTGTGGATTCCTAGACTTTGTTGTAACATTGATTATTTGGAATAAAGCATTGTTGCAATTAACTGTTGCATGGCCTACTGGATGAAGAATTAAAGCAGAGGACTTGTCACAGACTTCTTGAATCAAACACCAGATCAATAAGTCCTCCATATCTTGTCTTTTAAAGTTTTCTTAGTTTTATATCATCTGTGTTTCACAATCTAAATGATAAAGAAAGGATTAATTTCATAATATGCTTGATTGCACTCTATTTTTAGTCATTATTGTTCTCTGTGTTTTTCTTCAGAATTAGGGTAAGCAGTGAAATCTTAATTGCTCCTATTTCCTAATTCTTTCATGTTGATTATTTGCTAAAGAATACTTAACTGCTCCTTATCAGTAATCATCCAATTTCCCTCTTTAAATAGGTTGAAGGATTCTCAACTGCCCTTCACCCCATTTGAGCCCATTCCATCTGTTTCAAGTCTTTATTTGTTCTCCGTTTGACTACCTTGCTCAGTGAAACCATCCTCTGTTAAGAAACCCAATCCAGAAAGCCATCTTCTTTGACTCCATTAGCCCAATGGAATGAACTACTCTGTTTTACCTCTCTGTTCTATTGAATCTCACCACCCAAACTCAAACAAAACTCTTGAACTTCATAACTAGCCTAATACCTTTAAAAAACAAAGCTAAATCATAAAGAGAGAGCCCTCTCTGGATACAGATTGGCTAGATTCTGTATCTAAAATATTGGTTTGTGGTTACCTCGGCCTCCTTTCCCTTTCTTACAACTTTTGGGAAAAACCTGAGTGATAACAGTGGATTTGAAACTGGTGTTGGGAGTTGATGTAACAGAGGTGATGGGTGTTTGAGGGGTAGTAATAGGCTGATGAGGGAGTGAAGGTATGAATGGAGATGAGGGATGATTTTCAGAAGTATGGGGAAATGATGGTGAGTAAAAGATGTTGAGGCTATTTCAGAAAGTTCAGGGAGTCTATCAGTGGTTCGGGATGACTGAGGGGAGTTCAGAAGGTTTCGGTTACTTCACAAGTTGGCTCGTTGGATTTCAAGTTCTCTGGTGAATTTTGGATCTGGGACTATGTCCAGCAGTTCTGTTAGGCCCCTATACTACTAGTGTAACCCCTTATTGTTATTAGTATAACCCACTTATTATATTGATGTACCCATGTAGTGCCCATATCTATTGTGCCCCATAGAAGCCCACTATTGTTATTATTGTGCCCTTACATTATTATTGTTATATCGGCTCTGATTATGTTATGACCCCTTAGACTCCTATATATAGGAAGGAGGTCTTTTCATTTGTATCATCGAAGAATTGTTCATTTATGTAATGTAAAGGAGGTTTCCCCCTCGAAGAGGCTGAATTCTAAGGCGTTGATCTATCTTTTATATCTTTTCTTGAGCTGGTTTCATAACATTTGGTATCAGAGCTTTGGACTCTAGGGTTTTGCTGCTCCAAACAGGTCATTGTGGCATTTTCGCTATAGCTTTTTTCTGTGACGTTTCAGAAGTCGCAAAAAAAAATACATTTGAGAAGAAATCGCGCTGAACCTTGGGTCCGAATTTCAAAGCTTTTCGCGTGATATTTGCGGAGATATGATCTGAGGAAGTTGGTCTTTTTGCAAACTCCTGAATTACATTCCAAACAGGTGACCTGGGGAAAATCGTCATAACTTTCTCTTTGGGGATCGGATTGAAATTTCGTAAGAAGGTATAGAAAGAAGACGGACTGTAGTTTTTTTATATCTTTTTTAGATCCAAAGGTCGAAACAGTGACACATGGCACTTCAGACAAGTTTTTTCTTCTGGAAGGGTCTATAATCAGGTCATCTTGGGAGATTGTACATAAATTTTTCTTAGAGAATCCAATTTGGATCAGACTAGTGGCATTGGAAAGAGGACATAGAGGGCTACTATAGATCGCAATTTCAGAACTTAAAGATCCGAAAGTACAGAGTTACAGTCATTTCAAGGTTGAGCTCCTAAAATCAAGAAAAAGCAAGATGAGGAAGTTTGATGGCAAGGATCCAGTAAATTGGATACTTCAAATGGAGAAATATTTTGATCTACATGGTGTACAACTGTTACAAAAGGTATGTATTACATCTTCATATTTAGAACTAGATCAATTTTTATGGTACGAAGGGCTTTGTTCTCGTAAACAACTTGTTACGTGGTCAATTTTCACGGAGGAAATGATAGCACATTATGGGGATACAAAGAGCAACACCTTCTTTAGAGCAACACCACAACAATTGGAAAGAGTAAAAGGGCTTTGTGACATAGTGGAAAGAAAAATTACGGAAACGAGGAAGCGTACCCCTCACAACTATAAAGATGGAAGTGTTGTTTCTCCTATCCTTCCACAACCTACAAGGGTTACACCACAACAATTGGAAGAAAAAAGAGAAAAAGGGCTTTGTTACAATTGTGATAGCAAATGCACTAAAGGTCATAAGTGTGCTAAGAAGAAATTATTTTACATAGAATATGAAGAGGAGGAAGAAAAGGATCAAGAAACATCAAAAGAAGAGGATATACGCCAGGAACCCACCCCAGAGAAAGAAGAAATGAATCAGACTATATCTTGTAAAGCATTGGCAAGAATTACCGCTCCTCAAACTCTCAAGATAGAAGGACATATCAAGAAGAAAAAGGTGCAAGAAGTGAAAGATCACACCGAGAAAGAAGAAATGAATCCAACCATATCTTTTAATTCAATGTTCGAAATTACCACTCCTCAAACTATCAAGATAGAAGGACATATCAAGAAGAAAATGTTCAAGAAGTGAAAGATCACATCGAGCATCAAGAAATGAGTCTGACCATATCTTGTAAAGGATTGGAAGAAATTACCACTCCTCAAACTCTAGAGATAGAAGGACATATCAAGAAGAAAAAGGTTCAAGAAGTGAAAGATCACATCGAGCATCAACAACAAGTTCTCCAACTTTTAAAGGATAACGCCACTTTGGTGCAAAATCAAACGAAACAACAGGTAGATCAACATCATCGTGAAAAATGTTTTGATGTAGGTGATTGGGTATTTTTACTGCTACATCTCAAGCAAGCTATTTATGAGAAGGAAAGGTTGGAAATACTCCATGCACTTAAAAAATGGCGACCTTACCGAATGGGAAGACTCTTCAAGGATGAGGATGTGGAAGCATTGTTTTGTGCTATTTATATTATCCAACTGGAATGGATAAACGAAGCAAGGGATGAATGGAAGAAGGAAAAAGAAGTATGGCCACTTATTCAAAAGTTGCAAAAGATCCCAATTCAAACAATATTTCCAGAAATTGAAGAGGAAGGAAAAATCATATTAGAACCTCGAGCAGTCACATAAACAAGAACCCGACAGCTACGAAATCGATCAATTTCAGAGTATCTCATCAAGTGGAAGAACTTACCCGCTGAATATTCCACATGGGAGGACAAGAATTTTATATAGAAGCATCAAGAACTACTCAAGCGTTGAGGACAATGCTTTTTGAAGGAGAGGGGCATGTTAGGCCCCTATACTACTAGTGTAACCCCTTATTGTTATTAGTATAACCCACTTATTATATTGATGTACCCATGTCGTGCCCATATCTATTGTGCCCCATAGAAGCCCACTATTGTTATTATTGTGCCCTTACATTATTATTGTTATGTCGGCTCTGATTATGTTATGACCCCTTAGACTCCTATATATAGGAAGGAGGTCTTTTCATTTGTATCATCGGAGAATTGTTCATTTATGTAATGTAAAGGAGGTTTCACCCTCGAAGAGGCTGAATTCTAAGGCATTGATCTATCTTTTCTATCTTTTCTTGAGCTGGTTTCATAACAAGTTCACTATCAGATGTGGTTCTAAACAAAGAGAGACCAAAATACTCGTCAAAAGGGATGTCTTCAAGGAACAACCACTCAGCAGGGCATGAATGAGATCTAAAAACAGTTCTAGGGCTTGGTGAACTTTCTTGTCTGCATATTCGCAGAATGAGATTAGGATTTTCAAATACAGGAGGAGGATTCAGATCGAGATTAGACCTCATGTATCTTCGTGAAGCCAGTGTGTTCGAATTCTCAAAATTTTCTTATTGCTTTACAACTTTCCAATTTTCAGCCTAATGAATTCTAAACTTATCATCCAAAAGCTCAGAATTTCTTAGTAATACTGGGGTGTAATGAGATTCTCTTCCCTAGTATGGTCGCCACTATGTTAGAGCCTAGATTGACCTTGGGCTGAAGGAAGGCAATTCTAGGATAACCACAAGCCAAGCTTAACCTGGTAGCTAGTCCTACCAGGTCAAGAGAGGGCTCTCTCCTTATGAATCTCAGTCAAAATGACTGGATTATGAACAATATTTTATGCTAAGTATAGTATCTCTAGGGTTTTGATTGATTTTGTTGGTTTTTTGCTAGATCAGATGGAACTGAGCAATTTGGGTTTGGGAAATTAGGTCAGAATGCAGGGTGTCTATGGGAAAAGGTAGGTATAGGCTTTAGCACTGTAAATTAAGTGACATGAGATGCCTAAGACTGGTGAGGAGCTGAGGATGGCATGGAGCAATCATGTATCCTTCTCAAACAACAGAAAACATAAAATTATAAAAGATTTCCCAAGGTAGAGCACTGTAAACATTGAATTCTACCTATCTATCTTGATATCATTCCGTCAGAAGCAATGAAGTAGATAATGGCATACATAAAATAGGTAAACAAACTGATAACAAAGAAGAAACTATGCAAAAACACTATACCACAAGTATCCCATAAAAATAACTGCAACTCCTATTAATTTCCTTGCCAAATTGCTTACAATGATGTACAATATAGTTCAGAGCATCCAAGAGTATCCAACCCTTGCAAATGAGAAATAAAATACATAATATAGACAACAAAACCACTCATCCTGACCATCAGGGGTCGAATCCATGAGAAGAGGGGTGGTTTCAACCATTTCCAAACAAGAACCAAGAATATAGGCAGTCAAACAACTTGCCTCTACAAGTAGGGAAACTGATTCGTTTGCTCCAAAACCACCTCTAACTAATGAATCTATCCTCTAACACTATTTTACCATCACAATTACATACCATGTCATTAATTACGTCAGTAAAAACAAACATGAGGAGAGAGAAGTCAGATTCCAGTCAAAACAGGCGAAATTTTGATTTTCTGTGCAAAATGGTCAAAAGCGCAACGCCACTGGTCAAAAGCGCAACGCCACTGGCCAAAAGCACAGTGCCACTTTCAGCACACTTGTGGAAGCCTTTCCCTTAGCCAAATTGAGCCCATGATGGCTCATTGGAACGGTCTTCCAAATTAGTTTCTGGAACACCTAGAATTTTTGAATTTGTAGGTCATTTGCCCCCTCAAAACTTGAATCTCCCAAGACTGCTTCTGTGCATCCAAAAAGAGGCAGAGAGGTCATTTTTTGGTAGTTTTTGGACCTTTTGGTAACCCAGATTTGCTCCAAAACTTTTGAAAATTTCCAGGGTGCATTTCCTCATCCTCCTGAATCCAAATATGCAAACCTTTTCTCCATATGATGCTCCAGGCAAAAGCGCAGCGCCACCAGGCAAAATTCCTGTGTTAAAAATTACAAAATTTCAAAAATGCAAAAACTTTCCAAAATTTGCCCAAATTTGGCATGGGACACCACCATCAGCTACTTTGATGGGCTAGGGAGGCTTCAGCCAACATTCTCAATTTATCTTGCTTCTTTTTGCCTTCCAAAGCTCTCCTTAGCCTTGCCTTCAATTTTCTAATCCTCATGTTACAGATTTTGTTGTGGGTCATGTAATGGTAGGCCATGTGGCGGAGCATTTTCTTTTCCCTATTGGCCTTCTCAATAAGCCCTTCAAGATGTATGTTGACCCTCTCAAGCCATGTTTCCCTATCATTCTCAATCTCCTGCTCAATAGGAGTCAATGGGACATGAGCCTCTTTGGCCATTTGCCTGTTTTCTTTGATCATTTGCAGCTCCATGAGGACTTGCTTGTCACTCAATTGTTTGTTTTCCTATTCTAGATATTTGATGATGAACTTGGCTCTCTCCAAATTGTTCACCAAAGCTTGTATTTGAGCTTCCCTCTCTTGAATGATGATGTCCTTGACAGTTTCTTCATCCTGAGCTTCCAAGTCAATGATGTCAACTCCATGATGAGTAAAGTGTTGTTGTGGCTCCTCATGCTCAATGAGATCAAAATCTCTTTCCTCCTCATCACCAAGATCTTCCTCTTGCACTTTTTCCTTGCCTTTGCTCAACTGCTCAACCTGTACCTGTTTTGTCGATGACGAAGGCAAAGCCCCTTCCACACCTTGTGGAGCAAACATTTTCCTATGGACTGATGACGAAGGCAAGGCCCCTTCCACACCTTGTGGAGCAAACACTTGCCTAATAGCTGCAAAAATTCTCCTTGTGCCTCTCTGATATGTTAAATACATTGGCACCTTAGCAGTCCTGGTTTCCTTAGCCTATTCCCTTATTTCTCCATGGCTAGAAGGTCCACCTTCTTCATGATGCACTTGTGAGAAGATTTGTGGACCTTTGAACATCTCATGAGCAATGAAAGTCTCCCAAGGAATGTTAAGAAGACAGAGCTGGTGAAGAACAATGATTTTGATCAAATAGTAATGATATATGTTGTTCAACTGCTGGGGGTATGATTTCCTCTGTATAATATGTGCCATTTTCTCAATGTTTCTAAACATGAAGTAAGGGAGATTCAGCATCTTTACTCTAGTGAAATGCATGAGGAGTCTAATATGATAGGCATACAACCAAGAGAACCTACCTTCACAAGTGAAATACTTGATGGTAATCCTCATCAAAGGAACATATTTGTTCTCCAAAAATTTAAAGGGGAAAAGCCTCTTCACCTAGTTTCTGTATTGAGGCTTGACGTAAGGTTCATATTAATCCTCATCAAGATCATGACCCTTGTACCATTTTTCACCAACATTATGGATTCTGGTAGCCTCTGAAATGACAGTTGATTATATTGTGAAGGTTACTCCGGAAAGTGTCACCTCATTGTTATGCAAATCAGTCACAAAAATACAGCCAAATTGTGGTAAACTGGACTCTCTCCACCATTTCACAAAATTCAAAACATGCTTGATTCCTAAAACAAGAAACTGCAAGTGGGCAGGCCTGTAACTCCCTCACGCTAGTGGGCTCCTCTCTGATGATTTTTCCACCTTTATGGGGCTTCCTCTATTGGCTATGTCTCTCCACGGAGCTGTCACTAAGTGTCTCTTCCTCATACTCATAATCATTGTCTCTGTCCATGTTTTTCCTTTGGCTTGAACGATATGGTTATATATGGATACTGTTATGGATAATGGTGTGGAGGAATGTAGTGGGAAAAATGTATGGATGAGGGAGTTTAGCGAAATGTATGTGTGAGGGAGATTTGGGAAAATGTATGTGTGAGGGGAATTTGGGGAGAAATAAGAAGTTGATATGGTAGGATAGCACTAATAGAGATTAGGGTTTTAGTTCATGAGGTAAATTGTAGGAAAACTAGGGTTTTCCCTAGAAACTAGGGTTTTGATTTTGGATGTGAAAAACCCCAAAAGCTTGATATAAAAAAACCCTAAACCACAAGATATTTTGATCTACTTACTTGTAAAAGAGGTAAACTTGGCAATTTGAGGTGAAATTGGCATTTTGAGGTGATTTGGGGCTCTGCTGGGCAAAGCGCAGCGCTGACCTGAAAGCGCAGCGCCCTTGTATTTTTACACTGCGAAAACTTGCTAGAAGTGCAGCGCCTGGTTGAAAGCATAGCGCCACCTCTCAGAAGCGCAGCGCCGCTCCAAAACTCCAAAAACACAACACTTTTCTCTGTTTGCTCAATAACACTTGAAAATCGACCTTTGCTCTCTTCTTGGCTCTTTAATCTTCAATAATGACACAATGGGATGAAAAATAGGAGGATGGGTTTATATAGTTTCACCTTTTGATTTTTTGTTTGTGAAAACCCACTTTTATAATGTCTATTTGTCTTTTACAATGCTTTGTTTTTCATGCTTGTTTTCTTTTGCTTGGCAAGTGAACTGATGCTCAAAATCACTTGATTTTTGCAGTGGCAGGTACTTGGCAACATCACAAGCTTTAGGAGGAGCTTGGGAACAGATATTACATATAGAAACAATAAAATTACATCATGAAGAAAGATAAAAAACATAATACTCTGTTTTCACCTCAAAACAAGTTTTGAGGTGAGAACTACATTAAGCTTTCAAAATAACAAATTATGACTTTACCCATCATTATTGGCCTCCTCATGTGCTTGCTGACCATTATTAACATATAATCACTGAATTTGACCATGGAGGAAACCCTAAGACCTAATGAGACCAAACCCTAGGATTTGATGAAATGGACTGCAAAATGAACATGAATCATGACTAAAAAGTATGAAAGAAGATCAACAAGTACATATCATGAGGGAAAAACTGAAGTAAACCCTACCATCAGTGGATCCATGACCTAATGGAATGCAACCTCATCAGAATGAGACTCCTACTATGAAATGCAAAAGAGCATATTTTTTATCACTGATGGCAGTGTGAAGACACTGACACTACCACTAGTCTAGGAAGTTGTAACATCCTATAGGAGGTTTTAGTCTCCTTCTAGTGGATGCTGGTAAACTAGGGGTTGTAGATCCTTCCAGTAGTGGTTGGTAAATAATCAAGAGTTGTAGATTCTTTGACTGGTGGCTGGTAAAACTAGAAGTTGTAGCTTCCTTCAAAATATAAATAAATTGTTAATATCAAATTTGTGTACCTTTGATGTGTTGTGATTGTTTAATGCTCTGTGATCTTTAAATTGTTTGATATTTATGAAATATTGATTCACATCCCCCCCCCCACCCCGCGTATTTCCAACAATTGGTATCAAAGTAGGTCCCTTCATCACAATCTAATAGCTAGAAGGAAGATCTCAGGAACAAATACGGGAAAGGAAAAAATACTAGTCTCCAAATGCTCCAAGAAAAAAGAAAAGGAATTCTCCTCTATTGCAATGTTACCAAAACATACTAAATCCATTAATGAATATCAAGTTGACCCAAATTTCATGTTTCCACCATCTCTCGTGTTTGATGGAACAAACTAAGAATTATGGAGCATGTCTATGGAAGGCTATTTGAAAGACCCAAGAAAAAAGAAAAGGAATTCTCCTCTATTGCAATGATGCCAAAACATACTAAATCCATTAATGAAGATCAATTTGACCCAAATTTCATGTTTCCACCATCTCTCGTGTTTGATGGAACAAACTATGAATTATGGAGCATGTCTATGGAAGGCTATTTGAAAGCCCTAGATTATATATGGTTCACAGTTTTACTTGAGATACAACCACAAAGGATTCAAAAGAAGATGATGTAAGAGAAATGGATACCATACTAAGAGACTTATCAAATCTTGTAAAATGCAAGGTGGGACAGTGCTCCTCAATTAAATATCTTTGAGAAATGCTAGAAGAGATTTATGCAAAACAATCTAAAAAGGAAGTTACTCCCTTAAAGACTAAGGTACAAGAGGGAAAAAGGAGAGAATAAATTTTGACAAGTCATCTTAAAGAAAAATATGAGGGCTTGGTCAAGCAACAAACTAAATTTGATAAACAAGAGAGAAGGAATAAAGAAGAAATTATCTCCTTGAAGACCCAACTTGAAGAAGCAAGAAGAATTGAAGAAGCGACCAAATGTCATCTAAAAAGGAAGGAAGAATATTGCAAGAAGCGTGAAGAAGTAGTTGTATCATTAAGGGTTGAAGTAAAAAATCTCAATAAAAAGTTGAAAATCTTGCAAGGGATAGATGAAATTATCATTTGCAAAAAACCAAGTTTAGGTGAACCTTCATGCAAAGAAGATGCAAGCACCAAGTCCCTAAAAGAGAAATTTGAAGAAAAAATTGAAAGTGAAATATGTGTCCTAAAATGTCCATGTGAAAACCAAAAGAAACATGAAGTTTCTAATCTAAGAAGTTATGATAATGTTCTCAAGAAGATACCTTACCAAGAAGAGTAACAGAAGATTGGACCTCCTCCAAGGTAGAACAATTTCAGAATACCATCATGGCAATCCAGCTCACCAAGGTACCCAGGTATATTTCTTGGTTAATTTTATTCATGTACAAACTTTGTGCATAAGGCTAGGATTGCAAAGATTATAGCAGGATTAACTACAAAGAATATCATCAAAACCCTAGAAGCATGTTTACAAACAAAAAAATCAGAAACCATAATGGATTCTCCAACAAATGGTACACAACATTTTCTCCATCATTTAAGTACAACACAAAATGATTTAAATGCTACAAATTTGGACATATTACACATGGTTGTAGATGTGACATGAAGTGGACTCCTAAGCATATTAGGCAAGAAAGGAAACAGACTAGGGTTGGGAGAAGAAAACATGTTGAGAAAGAAGAAGAAATATTATTAAGGGGAGAAACCCCACAAAAGAAAGACACCCTTTTCCATTGATGTAAAAGGGGGAGAGAGAAAGAGGATGGGAGAATGATGACAAGGGGAGCATGAGCATTGACATCATTGACAAAGGGGGGATTACTGGGTGAAAGTTGTCATTCATTTCAAAAGGTGAATGAGCCATTAATGAGTTGGGAAGAAACTCTAATATACCCTTGCATTTATTTGTCGATATATCCCCATTTGGTTGACAAGATATACAAGGTTTAAACAAATGCCTCGTCATTGCACTGTTTTTTTAATCAAGGCAAAGAACTTTATGGAGACATGTGTTCTAACCTTGACTAGAGCCTTGTGATATGTTGAACCAACGATTTTCCAGAAAGATTATGGAAATAAACTCAAAAGCACTCATAAGTGTGTAATGCTATTGTATGATGGTAGCTCACCTAAGTTTTGATGTTGTGGTAATATTTGGTGGCACTATGGCCTATTGTATTGGGAGTTGTCTCATTCAAATGTCTACCTTTCCTTTCCAAAAGACTCAAACTAGATTGAGCTAATCAAAGGAAATAAATGACATCAGTATCAATGTGCTATTCATCATTCCTCTCAAGAAACCATGCGTGGAAATTACTTATTTTTAATGATAAAATAGTTTTTGTGAATATAAAAACATTAGTAGTAATTTGAGGTGAACAATGTAAGCATGGGTAATCACACAATTAATAATGAAAATTGAGAGCATTGATTCATAATCTTAGGGATAAGTGAGCGAGCATACCCTATTCTTTTGAGCATTGTATCTACTCCAAATTCTTATTCGTTCCTAGACTTGATTAACCCTATATTGAAAAGGCACTAGTCCTTTCTTTCTTTTGGTAATCAATTATACTCCCATAATCAGTCATTTTATTATTTTTGGGTAAATTAGGGTTTAATTATAGAAAAATCATATATATTTTGCATTTATTGTCTTGGATATCAATGTCCTAGGTTTAGGAATTGTTTGGAATATATCTAAAAAGAAAAAGTGTTATGTACAATGCATTTTCTAGCCATAAATTAGGGCTGACATCTACGGATTTATTTGTTGTTGTATGATTTTTAGTTACACCAAATATCGTAATTAGATCTCTTATTTATTCATATCATTAGCAAAAAAAAATCACTTCATTGTAATTGTTTCCAACGCGGGGGCTTCACTCAATGAACCTTTGGCATAACATGCGTGTTCGTGGCATACTAAAAAATACCCTTAATTTGACTACATATTGAAAAATACCTTTAAAAATCACTTTATTTAACTCCCTACCAATACGAACCCAATACACCTTCCCAATTTTAAAAACCCCTACTTTCATTATATATTGTAGTATCCAGTTTTTCATTAACATTTTTTATACCCCTTTATATTTTTTCATTGACTTTGAGCTCCATTTTTTATACACAACACATAAAAACCCTTTACCCCCTATTATATGCTCACTATACTATGCCATTTTTTCCTCAATATATAACCCCCAATATGAATGCATGTGGTATGGTATTTCTCCCCAGTGAAGCCTCCATGGTTTCCAGAGCCAAATTTATTTTTGTTATAAACTAAACCACCGCTGCAAATTTTATTTTTATTTTACATGCTAGTTTACTTCAACAAGTATAATTTATTGATTGTGTGTTTGGAAACTTTTCTTGAGCCTTTATTGGTTGACCTAAACCTCTAGAAGATACATAGGACTCTTTGAACACAAATCTAGAAATTACTTACAATATCCACCCTAATCATAATTGCTTATTGTTATTCCTTGGTGGTAAATCATTGTAGAACCCTTAGGGGCTTAATTTGATTTGGTTAGTTGATCCCTAAGATATAATATGGAAGCCTCCTTTGTGGTGGATTGTGTCAACACTAAAATAAAGAGAATAGCTACTAAGGTGACAATAATGACACTCTCGATGTTGCGCACTATCTAAGTCACCTAACGAGGCTTTAAACTTGGGTGTTAGATTTTGATGTAATAATTCCAAATATATTAAACTTCATGTTGTTCCTTCAAAATATAATCATATACATTCAACATTGATTTGAATCACCTTACTATTATGGTTAAATCATTACCCAAAATCATGTTATCATTTGCAAATTGGTAACGAGTGATGGGATTGACCCTAGAATAATTTATATCCTCAGATGGAACTTTTTACCTATCTAAATATAATGCTCTATCTAAATATTCAACCATAATGATGTAGAGAAAGGGGGAGAGGTGACAACCCTACCTAATTTCTTAGGAACCTCTAACAAATCCCAATCGCATCCCATTGACCAAACGCATTATCAAAGGAGAGTCTACATGTTTAATTAATTTGATGAGTTTTTTTATGAAATTAAAAAAATTGAAAAACATTCACCATTTATAATTGATGATTATAACTTACTTTTGACATATTTTACTTGAGCAAAACATTTCTTTATATATATATATATATATATATATATATATATATATATATATATATATATATATATCATCTTTGAACATATTTTGTAATAATATTTGATGCAATAATCTTTTAGCATATTTTGTACTAGACATCATACAATGAGATTTGGCATCTAAATATTAAAAAAAAAAACAGTTTGAATTTTTTTTTTTCCAAATGAGTATGTGAGAGGTGAAACTCATTCTTACCCTTATCCTTGGGTTTAATGTAGATTATTCTACAACTATCTTTTTTTATTAAGAGCTTTTAGTTACCATGAATAAGTGATAATGGTGTTATTTTGGACTTTCGATGGAAAAGAACATCCTACCATGCTATTGAAGAACCTCTTGGCTAAGAGCCTATGAGTGGGTATTACATATTCTTCTAATGTGACCTACCACTTGCACCTCTCTCTCTCTCTCTCTCTCTCTCTCTCTCTCTCTCTCTCTCTCTCTCTATATATATATATATATATATATATATATATATATATGTCATCATCATCATCATCATCTTTGAACATATTTTGTAATAATATTTGATGCAATAATTTTTGAGAATATTCTATACTAGACATCATACAATGAGATTTGGCATCTAAATCTTAAAAAAAAACAATTTGAATTTTATTTTTTTCAAATGAGTATATGAGAGGTGAAATTCAAGCTTACCCCTACCTTGGACTCTAATGTAGATTATTCTGCAACTATTTTTTTTTTATTAAGAGCTTTTAGTTACCATGAATAAGTGATAATGTGTTATTTTGGACTTTCGATGGAAAAGAACATCCTACCATGCTATTGAAGAACCTCTTGGCTAAGAGCCTATGAGTTGGGATTAACTATTCTTATAATGTGACCTACATACTGCACCTATATTGGATTGTTTTGTTGCAAACAAATGCACATACATGAGCACAAGCACAAGAATGGCCATATCCCTAGTGGGGTAAATAATAACAACCCACTTTCACCAATACAACAAGACATCATTGACATTCCACAACTTTAATAAGGTACTACTATTGAGTTCTCTTAATTTTTTATAACATCTAGAAAAAAAATCCATTAAGATTAGGTGATTTGTTTAAATGCATAGAAAACACAATTTCTTCCTAAACAATGAGTTTGAGAAGTCCCTCATTTTATTTTTCTATGATTAGATTGGGAATGTGAACTAAAAGCTTCTCTTGGGCTTCCTCCTTCAAGATATGAGGTTTTATCTTTATCTCCTTCAAAAAAACACATGCTTGATATGAGATTTAATCAAATTGGATTTGGTGGGACCATTTGGAAGAGAGATTTCTCAGCTTTGATTGTAAACTTTTATTTTTTTAGCGATCATATGGAAATATTTTACATGTTGGTTCACCTAATTTAATCAAAAGGATCTAAGGTTTGAACTTCCATTATTTATTTTCATGTTACTAGGGTTTTAATCATTGTAAGCTTGCTTCCATTTCTACTTGCTAAAGAGTCTCATTATAGCCAAATTCCTTTACAATCTCTTAGGTGCATGTCAACATGTTTTTATATTCCTTATTTAGGAGGCCAAGTTCAACTAAATTTTATTTTATCCACAATTATAGAGCCTCTTTGAGACACTTTATATTTTGCTCCCATCCATAAATGAACAAGGTTTCCCAAGGTGATTTGATCATATCCATAAATCCCTTTTTCAATCTTGATGGGGTTGAACCTACAAGGAATAAGGCCCATGTCTTTTGGATAGAAATTTTTGTAAGATAAATTTGTGATTGAAAGCTTCACTAGGAATTACGACAAAGATCAAAGAGAGCTCACTATTCACAAATGAGTCTTGGACAAGAAACTAGCCTAACCTTTCTACTGTGAAGCTTAGACCAACTTTGTTGTGTGTCCAATTATAGTTGCAAGATATATGCTTAATGCCTATAAAATTTGAGTCCATAATAAGATCTTATACAACTTTTTTGTATGAATCTCTAATTATGAAGGCCCCCTTTTTCTCCTTATTACTCAAAACAAAATTAAAATCACCTACGTTGATTTTTCTTTGAGGCAAAACTGTTGATAAGGTGTCCTCCAAAGAGGACTTGCATTTATCAAAATTTCCCAAACAAGAGTAAAAATATTGTAACTTGGAATTAAAGACTTGGCATAATTAATTGGAAAGACAATGACATCTAATGGTCAGTGACTTTGAAGAATGATTAAAGAAATATCCCATAGAAAACTAGTTCACGAGAGAATCCTTTAACTTCCTTAACAACCCATACAACCTCTTTCTAAATTTTCTTTGAAATATATTGAAAGTGACAAGGGATTTTAAGCTTTTCCTTCTTTGGATTACTCAACCCTCTAAAATTCCTAGACAAAGTTGTCATGATTTAGGGGGTTTGTTTTTCTTATTGATTCTAAGACTTGGTTTATCCTTGATGTCCAAGAGCTTTATCTTTGAAAGAATCTTGCTACCTTTCATATATACTACTCTATTTACATGGATTTTTACATTCCTATTTGCATTATCCCTAAAGTTGAGTGGATGCCAGTTTGATTACGAATTTATAGGAATTTCTAAGGTGAAAGAGATTTCTCACCCATTGTTAGATATATTTGTTCCCTTTTCCCATTAAAGTAAATTTTATCCGTCAAAGTTTTGATCTTCGACATCTTTCCCAAAAGAGGGGAAGGCTTAGTATTTATGAAATGGATTTCATCTTCTCCGTGAATCAAGATTTTGTTAGGATATGTCAACACATAGGAAATAGTTAAGTATAACTTGGTCTAGTGTAGAGTTAGGTAAAGTGTTTATTTACTATGTACTTTGTAACTTACAATCTGATGGTCATGATATGTAGTGATCCGACGGTTCATTCTCTCCTCAGTATTACTGACACTTGATCTGTGGCTTAACACCCGATTGGTCCATGATCTCTATTTAAAGAGCATGGAGGGTCATTTGTAGGGCAACCATTCATGAGAGAAGCTTATGTAAATTTTCATTCTTTTATTAATAAATTGCTTGAAGTGGTCACATTGGTTCAGGTCGTGGACTGTTTCCCTCTTTGAGTGTTTTAACCACGTCAACAATACTGGTGTATTGATCTATGATCTGTTTATGATCGGTGTCCTTTGGTGTTCTGTTTTATGAACGTACCCTGTAAATTCCTACATGGTATAGGAGCTATTTGAGGGCCAGATTTGTTGGTGATCCAAATCTGAAGCTGGTAAAATTGCATCTGACTGTCGTTTCCTAGATCTACTATTACTGACTGCTTTCGAGCAGAGAGGACTGCTCTATTGTGTTAGGAGCATCTGTTCCAGTAAGGAACCCCTTTCGTTTGACGTGAAAAGGTTTCCAGTAGCCCTAGCTATGTCATTTTTAAGATCTGGAGGTATACAATGTTTATTTGTAGTTTTTAGTTATTTTCTCTCTGTTTTTTCGGTTTATTTAGCTCTTTGTTTTTTTATTACCGGATCTATACCATTCATTTCTGTGTATTCTCTTTGTCCCGTGACTCTGTGCAATTTGGGAAAATCAGAAACAGAAAGGAAGGATTATTTTCTCATGCGTATGTTCTTCTCCACCGCGCCTTAGTTTGATCTCGAAAAATCAGAAACATTGAGGAAAATATTTAGTTTCCAGCTAAAGCTAACTTCAAGATGTAAGGTTTTTTTTGTATGTCCGTGTTGGGTTTTGTGTTTTTTGTTTTGTAGGCAAAAAAGAGCTTTCTCAAGTAAGCACACACCCCAAAGCTTCAGTGACTTACAAAAAAAAAAAAACCCTTCCTCTTTTCCAAAAATTTCTTACCTTTTAATCTAGCTCACTTGATCCAAAGCGACTTTATGAGAATAGAGGTCTTGAGTTCAAGTCTTTCTTTTTGTTGAGCTAATTAGATTAAGTTTGGAAAGGGGGTGGATTTCTTTTAAATATAACATTATCATTCATTTCCGCACTTCGTCGGCATCTTTAACAACTTTTCTTCAAAAAGCCATAACTTCTTCATCTAGAAGCCATTTTTAGAGCCGTTTTTTTTTAATCAACCTAATTTTTCGAGATCTTTCCATTGGAACACTTAGTTTCAGCATCTATAACTTCAGTATCTGTTAAAATGAAAATTCCATGCCAATTTATTCTTGACAACATTAACTACTTCCAATGGTGGTCCTACATTGTGGATTTACTTAGAAGTAAAGGTCGTTACAGAATAGCCTCAAGCCAAGAAACCAAATCGAAAGATGAAGATAAGGCAGCCAAATGGGAAAATAGGCAAGATCAAGCACATGGGTTGATAGGGATGTCTATTTCTCCAGACTTTAGATTCCATATTGCAAAACTTGATACTCCTAATGAAGCAATGAAACATATCACTAAAGTTCTTGGAATTAAAAATGAACTTAGAGCCCATCAACTCGAAAATGAGTTTCTTACATTGGACCCCAATAATTTTTCTTCCATTGAAGATTTTTTGTCCAAGTTCAAGACCCTTAGACTTCTCTTGGAAGGTGTTAAGGTTAATAAAGAAGATAGTAACCTTATCTATTCCATTCTTATTAAGTTGGGACCAGCCTACTCTGTGTTTGTTTCCACCTTCCATTCTACAAGAGAAGCCTTCATTTCTCAAGGACAAGACTACAAGTCCCCTTCCTTTGATGCCTTTTGTGATTCTTTAATAAGAGAACAAGAAAAACTCTTACATCTTGGTCTTTTTAATCTTGGAAACTCTTCTAAGAAATCCTTAGCCTCCCAGCAACAACCAAATTCAAAGAATCCTAAGAAGTCGTATCCTAAAAAGAATGGTCCTAAACCAAACAAGGGTCCTAAGCCATTTCAGTCTCAAAATGAAAAATCATTTCAACAAAATGATAAGGCAAATAAAAACAAAGGGAAGAAGACTGATAGACATTGCCACTTTTGTAATCGAGATGGCCACTTAGAATCCAAATGCTTTAAGAAGATGGAATCCTTGGAAGCAGCAATAAAGAGGCATAACATCCATTTGGAGCACTCAACAACTTCAACTTCATCTTCAGGAATAACACTTTTTGCATATGGTTGTCAAGCATCTCGATCTGGATATGCACTAAATGTATCTTCTTCTTCTCATTCTCATGAGTGGCTCATTGATTCTAGAGCTTCTTATCACATGGCCAAAAACAAAGCCATGTTTTCTTCTTTAAATGATTGTAACACCAAAAATATATATGTTGGTGATGATAGATCTCTTAGTGTTATAGGGATTGGAACTGTTAATATAGACAATGGTCAATTCAATGATGTATTATGTGTTCCAACCTTATCCTGCAAACTTCTATCTGTATATCAGATAACTCATTCAAGTGAAGGTAAAATCGTTGAATTTTCACCTCACGATGTTGTAATTAAGGACCTAAGAGACCCTAGACAGATTTTAACTACTCATATGACCCAAAAAAAAAACCAACCCCTTCCTCTTTTCCAAAAATTACAAACCTTTTAATCCAGCTCACTTGGTCCAAAGCTACTTTATGAGAATAGAGGTCTTGAGTTCAAGTCTTTCTTTTTGTTGAGATAATTAGATTAAGTTTGGAAAGGAGGTAGATTTTTTTTTAAATATAACATTATCATTCATTTCCGCACATTCCCGCACTTCGTCGGCATCTTCAACAACTTTTCTTCAAAAAGCCATAGTTTCTCCATCCGGAAGTCATTTTCAGAGCCGTTTTTTTTAATCAACTTAATTTTTCGAGATCTTTCCATTGGAACACTTAGCTTCAGCATCTATAGCTTCAGTTTCTGTTGAAATGAAAATTTCATTCCAAGTTATTCTTGACAACAACAACTACTTCCAATGGTGGTCCTACATTGTGGATTTACTTAGAAGTAAAGGTCTTTACAGAATAGCCTCAGGCCATGAAACAAAACTAAAAGATGAAGATAAGACAGCCAAATGGGAAAATAGGCAAGATCAAGCACGTGGGTTGATAGGGATGTCTATTTCTCCAGACCTTAGACTCCATATCACAGAACTTGATACTCCTAATGAAGCAATGAAACAAATCACTAAAGTTTTTGGAATTAAAAATGAACTTAGAGGTCGTCAACTCGAAAATGAGTTGCTTACATTGGACCCCAATAATTTTTCTTCCATTGAAGATTTTTTGTCCAAGTTCAAGACCCTTAGACTTCTCTTGGAAGGTGTTAGGGTTAAGAAAGAAGATGGTACCCTTATCTATTCCATTCTTACTAAGTTGGGACCAGCCTACTCTGTGTTTGTTTCCACCTTCCATTCTACAAGAGAAGCCTTCATTTCTCAAGGACAAGACTACAAGTCCCCTTCCTTTGATTCCTTTTGTGATTCTTTAATAATAGAACAAGAAAAACTCTTACATCTTGGTTTTTTTAATCTTGGAAACTCTTCTAAAAAATCCTTAGCCTCCCAACAGCAACCAAATTCAAAGAATCTTCAGAAGTCGTATCCTAAAAAGAATGGTCCTAAACCAAACAAGGGTCCTAAGCCATTTCAGTCTCAAAATGAAAAATCATTTCAACAAAATGAAAAGGCAAATAAAAACAAAGGGAAGAAGACGGATAGACATTGCCACTTTTGTAATCAATATGGCCACTTAGAATCCAAATGATTTAAGAAGATGGAAGCCTTGGAAGCAGCAATGAAGGAGCATAACATCCATTTGGAGCACTCAACAACTTCAACTTCATCTTCAGGAATAGACTTTCTGCATGTGGTTGTCAAGCATCTCGGTCTGGATATGCACTAAATGTATATTCTTCTTCTCATTCTCATGAGTGGCTCATTGATTCTGAAGGTTCTTATCACATGGCCAAAAACAAAGCCATGTTTTCTTCTTTAAATGATTGTAACACCAAAAATATATATGTTGGTGATGATAGATCTCTTAGTGTTGTAGGGACGGGAACTGTTCATATAGAAAATGGTCAATTCAATGATGTATTCTGTGTTCCAACCTTATCTTACAACCTTCTATCTATATATTAGATAACTCATTCAGGTGAAGGTAAAATCGTTGAATTTTCACCTCACGATGTTGTAATAAGGACCTAAGAGATCCTAGACAGATTTTAGCTACTAGCATTGTTGATGATTCTACAAGGTTGTATAAGTTTAACAACTCTAGGTCATCAAATCTTCCCTCGATATTTGTTGCTCATAATGATGAAGTGAGAAAACTTTGGCATGAGCGATTTGGTCACTTAAACTATCGCTTCCTTCAGAATCTATGTAAAGAAAATATGGTGACAGGTCTTCCAATGGTATCTTGCAAAGATGGTGTTTGTTCCAGATGTGTACTCAGAAAACATCATCGGGGTAGTTTTGAAAAATGTGCCTCTTGGCATGCCTCAGCCCCTTTACAGCTTGTGCATAGTGATTTATGTGGTCCACTTCCAGCTGTTTCATTCTCTGGCTACAAGTATTTCTTAACTTTCATTGATGATTTCTCAAGATGCACTTGGTATACTTCTTAAAACTCAAGAGTGAAGTATTTAACATGTTCTTGGCCTTTAACGCCTTTGTTGAAAAACAATCCAGACACCAAATTCTTAAGCTAAGATCTGATAATGGGAGAGAATATGTTAACAAAAAATTCATCAACTTTTGCACTGAGAATGAAATTCAAATGCAACATATTGTTCCATATACTCCACAACAAAATGGTGTAGTTGAAAGGAAGAATCGCACCTTAAAGGAAATGGCTAATTGTATGCTTCAATCTAAAGGACTTAGTCTTAATTTTTGGGCAGAAGCAATTAATTGTGCAAATTACATAATAAATCGCACTCCTACTAAGGTTTTAAAGAATATCACTCTAGAAGAAGCATGGAGCTCAATTAAACCAGATGTAAGTCACTTTCATACTTTTGGAAGTGAAGCACGGGCCCATATTCCAGATGAGAAACATAAAGCTTTAGAACCTAAGAGTGAAAAATGTATTTTTGTTGGATATTCTGAAGATGTCAAAGGATACAGACTTATTCCACTTAAGTCCAAAAATGTTATCATTAGAAGAGATGTAAAGTTTGTTGAAAATATATCGGCCTACGAGCCTAGCTCGGCGGATGTGACACCTCTCTCTATCCCTTCTACTTCTGAAAATATTTCTTCTTCAGATGATGACAACGAGGATGACAATCCTCCCCCACCTTCTTAAGATCCTCCTTCATCTCCTCAGCTTCCAAAATGGGTTCGTGCTACTCGGGATGCAGCAGGTGCTCTGGCCAACGATCCTACAGATCAGCGACGTACATGTTCTCAGTTCGATAGAGCCTCTTCTTTACTAGATCAAGCTTCAACTAATTATGATCCTGACACCTTTGCAAAATCTTCAGGCCATCCAGATCGGGACACAGCTATGAATGAAGAATATCGTTCATTATTGGCAAATGATACATGGGATCTTATTCCCCTTCCAAAGGGACTAAAACGTGTTAGATGCAAATGGGTTTACAGAACCAAGTATGAACTAGATGGAAAAGTTGATAAACATAAAGCTCGTCTTGTTGCTAAGGGTTTTTCACAAGTTGAAGGCATTGACTATACTGAAACCTTCTCCCCTATTTCCAAAATGAACTCTATGCGCCTTGTTCTTTCCCTTGCTGCCTCTTTCAAATGGGAAGTCCATCAGATGGATGTTAAATCTACCTTCTTGCATGGGGACTTGAATGAAGAAATCTACATGGAACAACCTACTAGCTTTATACAAATAGACTCCAGCCTTGTATGTCAGCTTAAAAAATCCCTTTATGGTCTCAAGCAAGCCCCTCAGGCTTGGTATGCCAAAATGGATAGCTGTCTTTAGAAATTGTATTTTCTAGGTGTCATTCTAACAATACTGTTTACACAAAGAAAGTGGGCAAGTATCTTATCTTATCCTTACTGGTAGTGATCCTAACCTTATAAACCATGTAAAGTCCAACCTTAAAAAGAAGTTTGAAATGATAGACTTAGGACACTTGCATTATTTTCTTGGTCTTCAAGTCTTGTAATCCAAGGAAGGTATTTCCCTTTCCCAATCCAAGTATGCATGTGATCTTCTACACCATTTTCACATGGAAGATTGTAAGCTAGCCCCTTCTCCCTTTCAGTCTGGAGCCAAAATTTTAGTCACTTGTACTTCTCTTGAAGTTGATGCTACCTTATATCGTCAACTTGTAGGAAAACGTTTGTATCTAACCCATACTCGTCCTAACATTTCCTTTGTTGTTGGCCTTATTGCTTGGTTTATGCAAAATCCACATGAAAGTCATTGGAAAGCAGCTAAAAGAATACTTCGTTATGTTCGAGGTATAGTTCAGTTTGGGATTCATTACAGTGCAAAAGCATCTCCTCTATTGGTTGGTTTCACTGATTCTGATTGGGATGGTGACCCTGATGATCGGAAATCTACTGCAGGTTATGTGTTCACTCTTCGTTCAGGACCTATTACATGGGCTTGCAAGAAACAAAGTGCCATTTCTCTTTCTTCAGCAGAAGTAGAGTATCGTGGTGTCGTAGTAGCTAGTAAGGAAGCCCTGTGGCTTCGTTAAATCCTATCAGAGTTTGGCTTTCAGCAACAACATCCGACTACACTTTGGTGTGATAATAAAGTGCCATTCAACTATGCAAATATCCAGTCAAACATCAGCGCAACAAACACATTGAACTGCACATGCACTTCATCAGAAAACTCATTCACGACCATGTTCTCGAAGTGAAATATTGTTCAACAGATGATCAAGTTGCAGACATCTTTACAAAGGCTCTCACAGAGGTGAAGTTTACTAAACTTTGATTTATGGTTGGAGTTCAGGAAGTTGTCACTAAGGGGGGGTAGGTTTTAATGCCTCCTTCCTTCTCCTATTGTGTCATATTTGTACATCCTTCAATCCTATCCCAAGTTGTTCTTAAGGGGGGATGTTAGAATATTCCGACACATAGGAAATAGTTAAGTATAACTTGGTCTAGTGTAGAGTTAGGTAAAGTGTGTTTCTTTACAATGTACTTTTGTAACTTACAATCCGACAGTCACGATGTGTAGTGATCTGACGGTTCATTCTCTCCTCGGTATTACCAACACTTGATCCGTGGATTAACACCTGATTGGTCCATGATCTCTATTTAAATAGCATGGAGGGTCATTTGTAGGGTAACCATTCATGAGAGAATCTTATGTAAATTTTCATTATTTTATTAATAAATTGCCCGAAGTGGCCGCGTTGGCTTAGGTCGTGGATTGTTTCCCTCTTTGAGGGTTTTAACCACGTCAACAATATTGGTGTATTGATCTGTGATATATTTGTGAGCAGTGTTGTCAGGCCAGGAGTAACTCTAGTTTGGCAGAAAACTGATTCGCTTTATTTCATTAGGTAGCTATTGTTATAAACAAAGGATGTGACTGCTCAGTTCATCTTCTGATGACTGTTCACATTCCAAATTCACCCAATCATAGGGGATTAGGTTTCAACATTCCCCCCCTTAATCTAAAGGGATGTTGGTGAGTCCAAGCATCGTTCTGAATCTTTCAAGCTTTTCTCTTCCAAGCGCTTTGGTGAAGATGTCTGCAAGTTTCTCATTTGTGGAACAATGACGGAGATGGATTGTTTTGGCCTCAACATGATGTCGGATCAGATGATATTTAGTATTGATGTGCTTTGTACGATCATGGAACTTTGGGTTCTTGGCCAACTTTATTGCAGAGGTGTTGTCAATCATGAGTGGAGTTGATTGTGCTTGTTTTACCTGTAAATCTTCAAGAATTTTCCTAAGCCACACAATTTCTTTCGTTGCTTCAGTTGCTGCCATGTATTCTGCTTCTGTTGTGGAATCTGCTGGAACTGATTGTTTGCATGATCTCCAAGAGACAGCTCCTGATCCAAGACTCATAGCATATCCTGAAGTAGATACCCCAGTCTCTTTGTCTCCATCGAAGTCTGAATCAGAGTATCCAATCAAGCTGAAGTCGTCCACCTGTGTATACTTGATTCCAAGGTCTTGAGTTCCCTTCAAGTACCTTATAACTCTTTTTGCCGCAGACCAATGTCCCTCACAAGGCTTTGACATAAACCTGGAGAGGATTCCAACAGCAAATGAAATGTCTGGTCTGGTAGTAGTGAGGTAGATGAGACTTCCTACAAGTTGTCTATACTTTGTTGCATCCTCAAATTCCTTTCCTTCAATAGATGTGAGCTTTAAGTTTTGTTCCATTAGAGTAGAAAGAGGATTGCACTCTGTCATGCCAAATCTGTTTAACAAATCTCCAATGTATTTCTTTTGAGAAATAAATATAGATTTTGGATGTTGGGTTACTTCAATGCCAAGATAGTAATGAACATAGCCCAAATAAGTCATTTCAAAACTTTTCCCCAATTCCTTCTTTATGGATGCAATGTAGCTTTCATTGTTCCCTGTCATTAAAAGATCATCTACATATACCACAAGATATACAACTATTTTTCCAACTTTCTTGACAAATAAGGTTGCATCATCAAGATCAAAATGATTGAAGTTGAGTTTCAGAAGATGCTCAGTTAGTTTTTCATACCAGGCTCGCGGTGCTTGTTTGAGGCCATACAAGGACTTCACAAGTTTGCATTCTTTATGTTCATGTCCTTTCACAGCAAATCCTTCAGGCTGGGACATAAAAACATTCTCTTTTAGATATCCATTCAAAAAGGTAGTTTGTACATCCATTTGATGGACTTTCCAACTGTTCTGAGCTGCTAGTGCAAAGAGTATTCGGATGGTGACCCATTTTGCTATGGGGGCAAAAGTTTCCTCATAATCGACCCCTTCCTTCTGTGCAAAACCTTTTGCCACAAGCCTAGCTTTGTGCTTGTCAAGTGAGCCATCAGCTTTGTACTTGTTCTTGTAGACCCACTTGCAGCCAATTGGTTTGGTTCCAAATGGAGGATCAACCAGCTTCCAAGTGTCGTTCTTTATGAGGGCATCATACTCCTTTTGCATTGCTTCTTTCCATTTATCATGAGAAGCAGCTTCTTTGAAGTTGGTTCAAAATCTGTAGACAAATTCAATTCACAATCATAAGAAACATCCATATCAACAGGTGAATTAGAGTCATCTACATCACCTCCATTTTGTCGGCTTGAATTTCTGGTTCCTGTTTTTCCAATTTCATCAGGATGAACACTTTCAAGTGTCTTTGTCAGCCACTTTGGGGGACCTTTCTGAGATGGTCCAAGCTGCTCTGTTGATTGAGTTGGGACTGAATCAAGATTGAGTCTCCCAATTCTATCAATTACATCACTTAAAGCATCATCCGTTGTTGGAGTTTCAGTCGGGGGAGAGTGTTCTTCAGAAGAAGATTCCACATGTTGATCTAGTATAGGAATCCCCCCTTCAAGATGTGGAATCTGATTATCAAATTCTTGAAATGATTTCGTTTTTGCGAATCTATCTAAGCGATCAAGTTGCCGCTCAACAACATTGTCAGATTTGGATGATTCAAGAAAAATTACATCTCTAGATACAACAAACTTTTTATTTACTTCATCATAGAGGTGGTATGCTTTGGAGGTTGTTGAATACCCCAAGAAGATACACTTACGACTTCTAGCACCAAGTTTGTGTCTATGAACCTTTGGTATCAAAGCATAACAGGTGGAACCAAAGATCCTGAGATGTTTTACCGAAGGAACATGTCCATACCACAATTCATAAGGAGTCTTGTTTCTTATAGCATTAGATGGACATCTATTCTTTATATATGCAGCACATAGAACAGCATCAACCCAAAACATTATCTTTACATTTTTGAAGAAAAGCATGGATCATACCATATTCAAGATTGTTCTATTCATTCTTTCAGCTACACCATTCTGTTGGGGATTATAAGGCACAGTTGTTTGATGTTTGATCCCATGTTGGCGAAGATAGTTTTCAAATTCATTTGATGTATACTCTTTTCCATTATCAGTGCGAATAGACCCAATATGGGATTGTGCATCATTTTCAATCCATTTATGAAAATTCTGAAATGTTTGAAAGGCATCAAATTTGTTCTTCAATAAATAAACCCAACACATTCTGGTGTAATCATCAATAAATGTCATGATATATTTATTTCCATTTGCAGAAGTAATAGGCATTGGACCACATAAATCTGAATGAATGAGTTCAAGCTTCCTATGTGCTCTTGAATGTGAATCATGAAAATATTGTTTGCTATGCTTTCCTAGAATGCAAGCATCACATTGTTTATGTTTCCTAGGAATTGTAGGCAAACCAACAACACCATTTTTCTTCAATAAGCGGAGATTGTCATAGTTTAAATGTCCAAATCTAGCATGCCATAATAAACTTGATGGAAGTGTACCTTCTTCATGATGAGAAATATATGAGAAATGTTGTGCATGAGCAGAGGTTCCTTGCAGTTTGAGAAGCCTTTCTTCTTCTATTCCCCTCATGACAAGTGAGTGGTCAGAAGCTTTTCTTACCTCAAGTTTGCCATCAAACATATGAATGGAGTGACCTTGCTGGCGGATGTGGACCAAGGACAGCAAGTTTCTCTTGAGTTGTGGGAGATATAGAACATGATCCAAAAGAAAGTCTGGAAGACCAGGCAGTTTAAGCCTGATTGTGCCAAGCCCTGATGGCTTGATTTTTGACTGATCTGCAAAGTATACTGCTCCATCAACATTATCAGTGAAATCTTCAAAAAAATCTTTTCTATGAGTCATATGACAGGTTGCTCCTGAATCAAGCAACCAATCATTTTTCGAAGAAGCAAGTGAAGCATTAAACAAATCTTCATTTACTCCAATGTTACATTGTGCCTCAATATAGTGAGCGGATTCAGGTGCTTTACCTTTGTCTGTATCATCAGTTTTACCTTTCTGTTGGTTTCTTTTCTGTTCAATTTTGTCCCATGGTAGCTTGCATGTAGAGGCATCATGTGATCCATTTATTTTGCAGCGAATGCTATGTAAGTCTGCCTTTTCTCCTTGAGAATGTCTGCCCCCCCTGCCTCTGAAGTATCTTCCTCTTCCTCTTTGTCCACCTCTTCCTCTTGTAGAATCTTGAGCAGGATGCTTTTCTTTATGAGCAAGGCACACAGTCTCTTCAAAAGATTCAGGGGTTGTCTTCTTTCCAAAGGCTTTCTCTCTTTCAACAAACTTTTTCACAAGAGAGTCAAAGGTTTTTTCTTTAAGATTTCCATTTGCTTGTAAAGATTCAAGATAATTGGAGTAAGTAGGATAGAGTACCTTGAGAAAAGTAATAAGAGGGATATCCAGCTCAACCTTAGTGGATTTGATATCATGCATTATAGATTTTACTTCAGATGCAAGAGAAAGAGGATCATTATTTTTCAGTTCAAGAGTGAAGAGTTTAATCATGAGCTGAACAACTTCAAGTGCAGAATGTGAGTCATAGATTTCTTTCAGCTTTTGTAAAGCTTCAAAGGCAGTTGAATATGATGAAATATGGCGACTCACCTCTTCATTTACAGATGCTGCGATTAATGAATCTCATATAAACCTCATATGAATCCACCATATAAATCTCATATAAACTTCATATAAGTTTTACATAAATCCATATAAATCCACTATTATATATGCATATGGCATACGTCACTTTTTAAAAACTCAATTACCATGTGACAACCACAAAAAAAGGATCATACGACTTATATTCAGCTCGTACGATGAAGATGAATAAATAACCAACTCTCACCGTAAATTCTGAATCTGTGAAACGCTAAGAAATGTGATCAGTTAATAGATGATTGCATCGATTCTTCAATGTCCACGGATTCCTGCTTAGTTTACCTTTCACGTGATTACAAATTCAATCTTGGAATTTGCATGAATCATGTTCATAGGGTGCAACCAAATCCATGTTACCTATACTTAATAAATATGTAAACATCAGCGTTTATATAAAGCAGCGTTTCTGGAGCCAATTGTATAAAGCGTTCAAAACAGCATGACAACGTTGTGAGAGGTAAAACATGGGCAGCGTAACTGTATGTATGGGCAACAAATACCAAGATCCGTAGGTAGAATTGGCGGTGTATTTAACGCATATGCCAAAGAAAAGGACAGTGTATAGCCAAAACACATTCAACATATATATACCAGTGTTCTTCAGAACGGAGCAGCATTCCAGAGTGCATTCAAATCAGGAGCAGCGTATTCAATATAGGGTTACCATTCAACTCAGGAGCAGCATTCAAATCAGGAGCAGCGTTCATACATTCCTTTGGCATGTAGATAGACTCATTCCAATGCATGCTCGCTTCTGCCTGCCTCCAACGCCTACGATTGTCAAATCCTCTAACGCCTCTGACAACGTCCAGAATGTATTTCATAGGATGAGCAGCGTAGCTTACAGTGAATATGAAAAAAAATGGTCAGAGAAGAGGGCGCAGGCAATGTCAGGCAACAGTGTTCAGGTGAAAGTGTGGAGCAGGCTACCATATTTATGAACAGGCGACATTTTTTAATGGAAAGCAGAGGAGCAAAGGAGCAGAATAGGGAGTCACAACAGCTAAAAAAAGGGTTGGCTCTGATACCATGTCAGGCCAGGAGTAACTCCAGTTTGGTAGAAAACAGATTCGCTTTATTTCATTAGGTAGCTATTGTTATATACAAAGAATGTGACTGCTCAGTTCATCTTCTGATGACTGTTCACATTCCAAATTCACCCAATTGCAGAGGATTAGGTGTCAACAAGTGTCCTTTGGTGTTCTATCTGAGGAACTTACCCTGTAAATTCCTACAGATTTCCTTTTTGACAAGAGGGGTCTCTACATCCTTATAGCTTTGGTTTGTATCATATTGATCCCATTAAAATCCTCCCCAAATGGTGACATTTTTTTCGAAATTTTGTTGCGAGTTTCTATTTTTTTTTTTTTTTGAACACTGGTTGTTTTTCCTTGTGATTAGTCAACTTTTCAAATCCTCCTTCATCTTATTTTTATGTAAGAGCAATTGGATTTCAAGGATTTTTCTTTTGGCAATGCTTAGCAAAAGGATTGTCTTTTTAATATAAAATACTTTTAAAAGGAATTTTTTCATATTCAAGTCTCCTAATGTGGATCCAGTGCTTCAAATGAAAATCTATCATTTTAGTAATTCCTTTTAGAGGTCAATCTCAACACAAAACTTAGGCACAAGTGAAGAAACTTGTTTTGAACCTTGCTTTGGCTTCAAATTTATTAATGTATTTCCATAAGAAATTTCATATTTCTACAAAGGTTTTGTCATACCATAAAATTACTAGGAGCAAAAGAAAGAAAATCTAAACCAATAACATAATAAAGGTTTTTACTTTTGAGCCAAAATCCAGAGAACACTGATTTATGAAAAAATCCATTTGCCCACAACCGTGGCCCACTTCTAAATTTTGTTCATCTTGATTTTCTTTATGCTCAATGTGTTAGGATATTCTGACACATAGGAAATAATGAAGTATAACTTGGTCTAGTGTAGAGTTAGGTAAAGTGTGTTTCTTTACTATGTACTTTTGTAACATAGAATCCGACGGTCATGATATTTTCTAGACATTAAGTGATCTGTATTCTCTCCTTAGTATTACCAACACTTGATATGTGGCTTAACACCCGATTGGTCCATGATCTCTATTTAAAAAGCATGGAGGGTCATTTGTAGGGTGATCGTTCATGAGAGAAGCTTATGTAAATTTTCTTTCTTTTATTAATAAATTTCCTGAAGTGGCCGCATTAGCTCAGGTCATGGATTGTTTCCCTCTTTAAGGGTTTTAACCACTTCAAAAATACTAATGTATTGATCTATGATCTGTTTGTGAGAAGTGTCCTTTGGTGTTCTATTTGAGGAACTTACTCTATAAATTCTTACATGGTATCGGAGCTATTTGAGGGTCACATTCGTTGGTGATCCAAATCGAAATTCGATACAATTGCATCTGACTGTCCTTTCCTAGATATACTATTTCTGGCCGCTTTTGGGCCGAGAGGATTGCTCTATTGTGTTAGGAGCATCTGTTCTAGTGAGAAATCCCTTTTGTTTCACGCGAAAAGGTTTTGGTAGCCCTAGCTACATCATTTTTAAGATCTGGAGGTATATTGTCGTTATTTATAGTTTTAGGTATTTATCTCTCTTTATTTCGGTTTATTTATCTGTCTGTTATTACCGTATCTATACCTTTGATTTCTACGTATGCTCTTTGCCCCACGACTCTATGTGATTTGGGCAAATCAGAAACAAAAATGAAGGATTTTTCTCATGCATATGCTTTTTTCTGCCACGCTTTAGTGTGATCTCTGAAAATAAAAAACATAGAGGAAAATATTTAGTTTCCGACGAAAGCTAACTTCAAGCCATAAGGTTTGGTTTTTTGTATGTCCGTGTTGGGTTGTGTGGTATTTTGTTTTGTAAGCAAAAAGAGTTTTTTCAAGTAAGCACGCACCCCAAAGCTTCAGTGACTGAGAAAAAAAATAAAAAATAAAATCCCCCTTCCTCTTTTCCAAAAATTACTAACCTTTTAAACTAGCTCACTTGGTCCAAAGTTACTTTATGAGAATAGAGGTCTTGAGTTCAAGTCTTTCTTTTTGTTGAGTTACTTTTTCAAAAAACACATGTAACTTATGTTTTAAAGTTACTTTATGTAAAAGTGTTCACACCCATTATAACAAGTGAGTCACTTATAATTCTAAAGTCTCTTTGGCTTTTATTTAAGTTACAATTTAGTGGGTAGCTCATAAAGTACCATTGTAAAAGAGACTTTCATTTATTTATAAAAGTGGGTCACATAAAACCTTTTTTTTTAAGTGAGCTAATTAGATTAAGTTTGGAAATGGGGGGATTTTTTTTTTAAATATAACATTATCATTCACTTCCGCACATTCACGCACTTCATTGGCATCTTCAACAACTTTTCTTCAAAAAACCATAACTTCTTCATCCAGAAGCCATTCTCAGAGCTGTTTTTTTAATCGGCCTAATTTTTCGATATTTTTCCATTGGAACACTTAGTTTTAGCATCTACAACTTCAGTTTCTATTAAAATGGAAAGTCCATGCCAAGTTTTTTTTAACAGCACCAACTACTTTCAATGGTGGTCCTACATTGTGGATTTACTTAGAAGTAAAGGTCTTTACAGAATAGCGTCAGGCCAAGAAACTAAACTTAAATATGAAGATAAGGCGGCCAAATGGAAAAATAGGAAAGATCAAGCAAGTGGGTTGATAGGGATGTCTATTTCTCCAGACCTTAGATTCCATATTGCAGAACTTGATACACCTAATGAAGCAATGAAATAGCTCACTAAAGTATTTGGAATTAAAAATGAAAATAGAGCCCATCAATTGGAAATTGAGTTGTTTACGATGGACACGAATAATTTTTCTTCCATTGAAGATTTTTTGTCCAAGTTCAAGACCCTTAGACTTCTCTTGGAAGGTGTTAAGGTTAAGAAATAATATGGTAGCCTTATCTATTCCACTCTTACTAAGTTGGGACCAGCCTACTCTATGTTTGTTTCCACCTTCCATTCTACTAAAGAAGCTTTTATTTCTCAAGGACAAGACTACAAGTCCCCCTCTTTTGATGCCTTTTGTGATTCTTTAATAAGAAAACAAGAAAAACTCTTACATCTTGGTCTTCTTAATCTTGAAAACTCTTCTAAGAAAGCCTTAGCCACCCAACGACAACCAAATTCAAAGAATCCTAAGAAGCAGTATCCTAAAAAGAATGGTCCTAAACCAAACAAAGGTCCTAAACAATTTCAGTCTCAAAATGAAAAATCAATACAACAAAATGATAAGGCAAATACAAACAAAGGGAAGAAGACTGATAGACATTGAAACTTTTGTAATCGAGATGGTCACTTAGAATCCAAATGCTTTAAGAAGATGGAAGCCTTGGAAGCAACAATGAAGAAGCATAACATCCATTTCGAGCACTCTTCAACTTCAACTTCATCTTCATGGATAACACTTTCTGCATGTGGTTGTCAAGCATCTCGATCTGGTTATGCATTAAATGTATCTTCTTCCTCTCATTCTCATGAGTGGCTCATTGATTCTAGAGCTTCTTATCACATGGCAAAAGAAAAAAGCCATGTTTTCTTCTTTAAATGATTGTAACACCAAAAATATATATGTTGGTGATGATAGATCTCTTAGTGTTGTAGGGATTGGAACTATTCATCTAGACAATGGTCAATTTAATGATGTATTATGTGTTCCAACTTTATCCTGCAACCTTCTATTTGTATATCAGATAACTCATTCAGGTGAAGGTAAATCCGTTGAATTTTCACCTCACGATGTTGTAATTAAGGACCTAAGATATCCTAGACAAATTTTAGCTACTGGAATCACTGATGATTCTACAAGGTTGTATAAGTTTAACAACTTTGGGTCATCAACTCTTCCCTTAGTATTTTTTGCTCATAATGATGAAGCGAGCAAACTTTGACATGAGCGATTTGGTCACTTAAACTATCGCTCCATTCAAAATCTATGTAAAGAAAATATGGTGACAGGTCATCCTATGGTATCTTGCAGAGATGGTGTTTGTTCCTGATGTGTACTCGCAAAACATCATTGGGATAGTTTTGAAAAATGTGCCTCTTGGCACACCTCAGCCCCTTTACAGCTTGTGCATGGTAATTTATGTGCTCCACTTCCAGTTGCTTCATTCTCTGGCTACAAGTATTTATTAACTTTCATTGATGATTTCTCTAGACGCACTTGGGTATACTTCTTAAAACTCAAGAGTAAAGTATTTAACATGTTCTTGGCCTTTAAGGCCTTTGCTGAAAAACAATCTGGACATCAAATTCTTAAGCTAAGATCCGATAATGGCGGAGAACATGTTAACAACAAATTCATCAACTTTTGCACTGAGCATGGAATTCAAATGCAACATATTGTTCCATATACTCCACAAAAAAATGGTGTAGCTGAAAGGAAGAATCGCACCTTAAAGGAAATGGATAATTGTATGCTTCAATCTAAAGGACATAGTCTTAATTTTTGGGCAGAAGCAATTAACTGTGCCAATTACATAGTAAATCACACTCCTACTAAAGTTTTAAAGAATATCAGTCCAAAAGAAGCATGGAGCTCAATTAAACCAAATGTAAGTCACTTTCGTGTTTTTGGAAGTGAAGCATGGGCCCATATTCCAGATGAGAAACATAAAGATTTAGAACCTAAGAGTGAAAAATGTATTTTTTTTGGATATTCTGAAGATGTCAAAGGATATAGACTTATTCCACTTAAGTCCAAAAATGTTATCATTAGAAGAGATGTAAAGTTTGCTGAAAATATATCAGCCTACGAGCCTAGTTTGGCAGATGTGCCACCTCTCTATCCCTTCTACTTTTGAAAATATTTCTTCTTCAGATGATGAGAGTGAGGATGACAATCCTCCCCCACCTTCTCAGGATCCTCCTCCAGCTCCTCAACTTCCAAAATGGGTCCGTGTTACTTGGGATGCAGCAGGTGCTCTTGCAGGTGTTCCAATAGGTCAGCGACGTACACCTTCTCAGTTCGATAAAGCCTCTTCTTTACTGGCTCAAGCTTCAGCAAATTATGATCCTGACACCTTTTCAGAAGCTTCAGGCCATCCAGATTGGGACACAGCTATGAATGAAGAATATAGTTCATTATTGGAAAATGATACATGGGATCTTGTTCCTCTTCCAAAGGGACGAAAATTTGTTAGATGCAAATGGGTTTACATAACCAAGTTTGGACCAAATGGAAAAGTTGATAAACATAAAGCTCGTCTTGTTGCCAAGGGTTTTTTACAAGTTGAAGGCATTGACTATACTGAAATCTTCTCCCCTGTTGCCAAAATGAACTCTATCTGCCTTGTTATTTCCCTTGCTACCTCTTTCAAATGGGAAGTCCATCAGATGGATGTTAAATCTGCCTTATGGCATGGGGACTTGCATGAAGAAATCTATATGGAACAACCTCCTGCCTTTATACAAACAGACTCCAGCCTTTTAGGTCGGCTTCAGAAATCCCTTTATGGTCTCAAGCAAGGCCCTCGGGCTTGGTATGCAAAAATGGATAGCTTTCTTTTAGATATTGGTTCTTCTAGGTGTCATTCTGGCAATACTGTCTACACCAAAAAGTGGGTAAGTCTCTTATCATTCTTGTTCTTTATGTTGATGATCTTATCCTTACTGGTAGTGATTCCAACCTTATAAACCATGTGAAGTCCAACCTTAAAAAGAAGTTTGAAATGACAGCCTTAGGACACTTGCATTATTTTCTTGGTCTTCAAGTCTTGCAATCCAAGGAAGGTATTTCCTTTTCCAAATCCAAGTATGCCTGTGATCTTCTACGCCAGTTTCACATGGAAGACTGTAAGCTAGCCCCTTCTCCCTTTCAATCTAGAGTCAAACTTTCAGTCACCTGTACTTCCCCTAAAGCTGATTCTACCTTATACTGTCAACTTGTAGGAAAGCTTTTGTATCTAACCCATACTCGTCCTGACCTTTCCTTTGTTGTTGACCTTATTGCTCGGTTTATGCAAAAACCCACATGAAAGTCATTGGAAAACAACTAAAAGAATACTTCGTTATGTTTGAGGTACAATTCAGTTTATGATTCATTACAGTGCAGAAGCATCTCCTCTATTGGTTGGTTTCACTGATTCCGATTGGGCCGATGACCCTGATGATCAGAAGTTTATTGCAGATTATGTGTTCACTCTTGGTTCTGGACCTATTACATGGGCTTGTAAGAAACAAAGTGCCATTTCTCTTTCTTCAATAGAAGAAGAGTATCGTGGCATCATAGAAGCTAATAAGGAAGCCTTGTGGCTTCGTCAAATCCTGTTAGAGTTTGGCTTTCAGCAATAGCATCCGACTACACTTTGGTGTGATAATCAAAGTGCCATTCAACTATGAAAAGATCTAGTCCAACATCAGCGCAAAAAATACATTGAACTACACATGCACTTCATCAGAAAGCTCATTCATGACCATGTTCTTGAAGTACAATATTGTTCAACTGATGATCAAGTTGCATACATCTTTACAAAGGCTCTCACAAAGGCGAAGTTTACTAAACTTCAATTTATGATTGGAGTTCAGGAAGTTGTCACTAAGGGGGGATAGGCTCTAATGCCTCCTTCCTTCTCCTATTGTGTCATATTTGTACATCTTTCAATCCTATCGCAAGTTGTTCTTAAAGGGGAATGTTAGGATATTCCGACACATAGGAAATAGTTAAGTTTAACTTGGTCTAGTGTAGAGTAAGGTAAAGTGTGTTTCTTTATTATGTACTTTTGTAACTTACAATCTGACGGTCACGATATGTTCTAGCCATTAAGTGATCCGACAGTTCATTCTCTCCTCAGTATTACTGACACTTGATCTGTGGCTTAACCCATGATTGGTCCATGATCTCTATTTAAAGAGCATGGAGGGTCATTTGTAGGGTGATCGTTTATGAGAGAAGCTTATGTAAATTTTCTTTCTTTTATTAACAAAATGCCTAAAGTGGCCGTGTTGGCTCAGGTTGTGGATTGTTTCTCTCTCTGAGGGTTTTAACCACATCAAGAATATTGGTGTATTGATCTATGATCTGTTTGTGAGCGGTGTCCTTTGGTGTTCTATCTTAGAAACTTACCCTGCAAATTCCTACACAACGATAAAAAGTATCACAAAAGTCTGCCATGAAATATAACATGGAAAGGAGAGGGTATCTTACTAGAAGTTGTAATCACTACGATTGAAACGTTGTGGTATATAAAGGATCAATGCCATTAAACTCACGATGCTTATCAATATAACACATCATACAATGGGTTCTTTGTAACAAAAAAAAATTGGTTGAAAATGGGTATAAATGCCTTATTATAATTATTAAACTTCATTTTCGAAGCAAATGTTTAGAATGGTTGGGTCATCCATATGTTCCATATGATCTCCTAATTCTTAATTGAACTAAAATTGAAAGAAGTCATCGACAACATCATCTTGGTTGTCTAAAAGTGTCTCACAATTTTGTATCATGCTCTCTTGCCATAGCCATGTTTGTCTAAGAGACACAATCTACACTAAGCCATAATGATGACGATGATTTGCTATCCATGTCTCAACTATGACAATTTATGTCTTCAAATAACCACTTATTTACACCTTAAATGATCAATTACTAAGGCATTGATTTCAATTTTACCATCTTCTACAAATAGACACATTACTTAATTCCCCAACATTATACATTAAATTTTGATTCCTCATCATGATAGTAATCTTCATGGTTTGGTCACGAAATGTTTGCTTGCTTTTCTACAGGGGTTCATATTGGATTAGATTTCATTGTAGACATCCAATTCCAAAGCCTATTGTGGTATTTGGACCATGATTCTAATTATAGTTATGTTTCCTAGAAATTTTATTTTAACCCTCCACTAGAATGTGTTCAATACTTTCTTATGATCTTCTTACTTCAATTACTTGGTGTTTTCTTTCTACCTCCATAGCTTTTTAGTTCTTTATGAAGTTTTTATGAAAAACATATAATAATTTACTTTAAACTTTAGTGATTTTTGTTGACACCTAATCCTCAACGGTTGGGTGTACCCGGAATGTGAACAGTCATCAAGTAGATGAACTGATCAGCCACATTCCTGTATATAAACAATAGTTACCTAATGAAATAAATCAATCAGTTTTCTTTTGCCAAGTCTGGAGTTACCCTGGCCTGACATGGTATCAGAGCACAAGTCCCAGGTTCCTTTTTTGGCGTGCCTTGTAACTCCTCTGTCCCATATTCTGCCATAACGCATCTGCTTGCTGATGTTAGTGTAATTGCATTCGTTGGTTAACGCCTCTGCCTTATTCCCTTCTGTTCTTAAATAATTTGTCTCTGCCAGCGCTCTGTCTATAAAGCTTGTCTCTGACCTGCATAAGGACTGACAACGCTGCACACTTATTCCCGTTAGAGAAACTGCAAGAGAAGAAAGTGGCACGATGGATGATTAAACATTGGATGCCCACGCTGAGCTTTCTTGTCGGAAAAACCTTAGGAGAAGAAATTGGCGTTACCGTGCTTTCTTGGAGAGTGCGTTGGAAAAGGGGATGCCTTTGGCGGTTTGAGATCATTGTGTGGGTTATTGTTTTTACTGTGGATGAAGTGCGCCTCCCTCTCTTTGTCAAGAGCCACTATACTATTCTCGTTTCCATTCGCAGGGCAAATGCTCTGGAGTTACCCTAGCCTGACATGGTATCAGAGCGAAGGGACGTTTATCAAAACCTCACTTGCATTAGATATCCTTCCGTCCCTGCGACCTGTTTTCACTCGCCAGAACGGTCCTCACCTGTGGATCAATACAGTTTTTTGATTTGAATGTCTGATGGTTGTTAACGTAACTCCGCAGATAGCATATTTTTGATTTGAATGTTGATGGATGTTAACGTGGTATCCTCATGTCGTGAGTTCGATTAGCGACATGGTATCCTCATCCCCGGTCTTAAACTCCACAAGATAACGATTCGACATGCTGATGGTTCTCGAACAAGAAACTCTAGTGCTATTGTGAACGTTGGTAGTCTATCAAAGCATAAAAGCCCAGTCCAAAATGATGCTGGAGCTGGAAAAGATGTGGTAATTGGTCGTCCAGAGAGGCCAGATTGTGTCCATTTATCTGGTCTGATTGGCCAAACTGGCAGCACATCAAGACGAGGAGTGATTTCGAGTAGCAGGCAAGCAATTCTGTCTGATGATGATTCATCATCACATCCACGTGCAGCTGACTTGAGTCCTATTCCATTGCACAACCCTGGAGGCCAGCGGAGCTCTCCAGTAAGTTCTGCAGATCCCAAACGATCTGGTTCTGGTCGGATTATGCCAAGTTCTAGAAATTATGAAGCATTTGTGGAGGTGACATAGTGGTATTGCACATTTTTTTTTCATTTGAATGGTAATGCTGTGAGTCAAAGTATTGCGCAGTTTATGTAAGCAGTCTTTCAAAGCAGTCAAAGTATTGTCCTGTTTTCAAAGCGTTTATTTATCATTCAGAGTATTGCGCTGTTCTTCAAAGTGTTTATATATATCAATCAAAGTGTTTGATATTGCACAATTTATTACACAGTTTTCTTTTGAATGATAATGCTGCATTGAAAAGTTATCATTTCAATGCTGATGCTTCTAGCAAACATTAGAGGGATTTGAAGGCTGTAACGTAAGGAAGTTTTTTTTATCAGCAGAAGTAATTTTTTTTTACAGAATGCATTCAATCATTTCTATGGTAGGAATAGTTCTCACTGGCAAGGAGAACTATCCTGAATGGTCCCGGATGGTAAAACACACCCTCATCTACAATGAGTTGTGGAAGGGAGTGTGTGTCGGAGAAGGAGACAATGACCCAGTACAGCCTACATCAGACAAAGAGCTCGTCATTTGGGAAAACAAGAACAGCAAAGCCTATGCATTAATCGCAGCATCTGTAAATGAAGAAGTAAGTCGCCATATTTCATCATATTCAACTGCCTTTGAAGCTTTACAAAAGCTAAAAGAACTTTATGACTCACATTCTGCACTTGAAGTTGTTCAGCTCATGATTAAACTCTTCACTCTTGAGCTAAAAAATAATGATCCTCTTGCTCTTGCATCTGAAGTAAAATCCATAATGCATGATATCAAATCCACTAAGGTTGAGCTGGATATCCCTCTTATTGCCTTTCTCAAGGCACTCTATCCTACTTACTCCAATTATCTTGAGTCTTTACAAGCAAATGGAAATCTTAAAGATATAACCTTTGACTCTCTTGTGAAAAAGTTTGTTGAAAGAGAGAAAGCCTTTGGAAAGAAGACAGTCCCTGAATCTTCTGAAGAGACTGTGTGCCTTGCTCATAAAGAAAAGCATCCTGCTCAAGACTCTACAAGAGGAAGAGGTGGACGAAGAGGAAGAGGAAGATATTTCAGAGGCAGGGGGGGCAGACATTCTCAAGCAGAAAAAGCAGATCTGCATTGCATTCGCTGCAAACGAAATGGATCACATGATGCTTCTACATGCAAGCTACCATGGGACAAAATTGAGCAGAAAAGAAACCAGCAGAAAGGTAAAACTGATGATACAGACAAAGATAAAGCACCTGAATCCGCTCACTATATTGAGGCACAATGTAACATTGGAGTAAATGAAGATTTGTTTAATGCTTCACTTGCTTCTTCGAAAAATGATTGGTTGCTTGATTCAGGAGCAATCTGTCATATGACTCATAGGAAAAAAAAATTTGAAGATTTCACTGACAATGTTGATGGAGCAGTATACTTTGCAGATCAGTCAAAAATCAAGCCATCAGGGCTTGGCACAATCAGGCTTAAACTGCCTGGTCTTCCAGACTTTCTTCTGGATCATGTTCTATATCTCCCACAGCTCAAGAGAAACTTGTTGTCCTTGGTCCACATCCGCCAGCAAGGTCACTCCATTCATATGTTTGATGGCAAGCTTGAGGTAAGAAAAGCTTCTGACCACTCACTTGTCATGAGGGGAATAGAAGAAGAAAGACTTCTCAAACTGCAAGGAACCTCTGCTCATGCACAACATTTCTCATATATTTCTCATCATGAAGAAGGTACACTTCCATCAAGTTTATTATGGCATGTTAGATTTGGACATTTAAACTATGACAGTCTCCGCTTATTAAAGAAAAATGGTGTTGTTGGTTTGCCTACAATTCCTAGAAAACATAAGCAATGTGATGCTTGCATTCTAGGAAAGCATAGCAAACAGTCTTTTCATGATTCACATTCAAGAGCACATAGGAAGCTTGAACTCATTCATTCAAATTTATGTGGTCCAATGCATGTTCCTTCTGCAAATGGAAATAAATATATCATGACATTTATTGATGATTACACCAGAATGTGTTGGGTTTATTTATTGAAGAACAAATCTGATGCTTTTCAAACATTCAAGAATTTTCATAAATGGATTGAAAATGATGCACAATCTCATATTGTGTCTATACGCACTGATAATGGAAAAGAATATACATCAAATGAATTTGAACACTATCTTCGCCAACATGGGATCAAACATCAAACAATTGTGCCTTATAATCCCCAACAAAATGGTGTAGCAGAAAGAATGAATAGAACAATCTTGAATATGGTACGATCCATGCTTTTCTTCAAAAATGTAAAGATAATGTTTTGGACTGATGCTGTTCTATGTGCTGCATATATAAAGAATAGATGTCCATCTAGTGCTATAAGAAACAAGACTCCTTATGAATTGTGGTATGGACATGTTCCTTCGGTAAAACATCTCAGGATCTTTGGTTCCACCTGTTATGCTTTAATACCAAAGGTACATAGAAACAAACTTGGTGCTAGAAGTCGTAAGTGTATCTTCCTGGAGTATTCAAACACATCTAAAGCATACCGCCTCTATGATGAAGTAAATAAAAAGTTTGTTTTATCTAGAGATGTCATTTTTCTCGAATCACCCAAATCTGACAATGTTGTTGAGCGGCAACTTGATCGCTTGGATAGATTCGCAAAAACAAAATCATTTCAAGAATTTGATAATCAGATTCCACATCTTGAAGGGGGGATTCCTATACTAGAACAACATGTGGAATCTTCTTCTGAAGAACAATCTCCCCTGCATGAAACTCCAACAATAGATGATGCTTTAAGTGATGTAATTGATAGAATTGGGAGACTCAATCTTGATTCAGTCCCAACTCAATCAACAGAGCAGCCTGGACCATCTCAGAAAGGTCCCCCAAAGTGGCTGACAAAGACACTTGAAAGTGTTCATCCTGATGAAATTGGAAAAACAGGAACCAGAAATACAAACCGACAAGATGGAGGTGATGTAGATGACTCTAATTCACCTGTTGATATGGATGTTACTTATGATTGTGAATTGAACTTGTCTACAGATTTTGAACCAACTTTCTTCAAAGAAGCTGCTTCTCATGATGAATGGAAAGAAGCGATGCAAAAGGAGTATGATGCCCTCATAAAGAATGGCACTTGGAAGCTGGTTGATCCTCCATTTGGAACCAAACCAATTGGTTGCAAGTGGGTCTACAAGAACAAATACAAAGCTAATGGCTGACTTGACAAGCACAAAGTTAGGCTTGTTGCAAAAGGTTTTGCACAGAAGGAAGGGGTCGATTATGAGGAAACTTTTTCCCCCACAGCAAAATGGGCCACCATCCGGACACTCTTTGCACTAGCTGCTCAGAACGGTTGGAAAGTCCATCAAATGGATGTAAAAACTGCATTCTTGAATGGAGATCTAAAAGAGAATGTTTTTATGTCCCAGCCTGAAGGATTTGTTGTGAAAGGACATGAACATAAAGTATGCAAACTTGTGAAGTCCTTGTATGGCCTCAAACAAGCACCACGAGCCTGGTATGAAAAACTAACAGAGCATCTTCTGAAACTCAACTTCAATCATTTTGATCTTGATGATGCAACTTTATTTGTCAATAAAGTTGGCAAAACAGTTGTATATCTTGTGGTATATGTAGATGATCTTTTAATGACAGGGAACAATGAAAGCTATATTGCATCCATAAAGAAAGAATTAGGAAAAAGTTTTGAAATGACTGATTTGGGCTATGTTCATTATTATCTTGGCATTCAAGTAACCCAACATCCAAAATCCATATTTCTTTCTCAAAAGAAATACATTGGAGATTTGTTAAACAGATTTGGCATGACAGAGTGCAATCCTCTTTCTACTCCAATGGAACAAAACTTAAAGCTCACATCTATTGAAGGAAAGGAATTTGAGGATGCAACAAAGTATAGACAACTTATAGGAAGTCTCATCTACCTCACTACTACCAAACCAGACATTTCATTTGCTGTTGGAATCCTCTCCAGGTTTATGCAAAAGCCTTGTGAGGGACATTGGTCTGCTGCAAAAAGAGTACTAAGGTACTTGAAGGGAACTCAAGACCTTGGAATCAAGTATACACAGGTGGACAACTTCAGATTGATTGGATACTCTGATTCAGACTTCGATGGAGATAAAGAAACTGGAGTATCTACTTCAGGATATGCTATGAGTCTTGGATCAGGAGTTGTCTGTTGGAGATCACGCAAACAATCAGTTCCAGCAGATTCCACAACAGAAGCAGAATACGTGGCAGCAGCTAAAGCAACGAAAGAAATTGTGTGGCTCAGGAAAATTCTTGAAGATTTGCAGGTAAAACAAGTACAATCAACTCCACTCATGATTGACAACACCTCTGCAATAAAGTTGGCCAAGAACCCAAAGTTCCATGATCGTACTAAGCACATCAATACTAAATATCATCTGATCCGACATCATGTTGAGGCTAAAACAATCCATCTCCGTCATTGTTCCACAAATGAGCAAATTGCAGACATCTTCACCAAAGCGCTTGGAAGAGAAAAGCTTGAAAGATTCAGAATGATGCTTGGACTCACCAACATCCCTTCAGATTAAGGGGGGGAATTGTTGACACCTAATCCTCAGCGGTTGGGTGTACCCGGAATGTGAACAGTCATCAAGTAGATGAACTGATCAGTCACATTCCTGTATATAAACAATAGTTACCTAATGAAATAAATCAATCAGTTTTCTTCTGCCAAGTCTGGAGTTACCCTGGCCTGACAATTTTTTCAAGCTTTTATGGTCTTGATTATTTTTAATGTCATATTAAATAACAATTTTGTTTTTCTTTTTAACTAAAAGACACAATTATAATAGCAAGTTTAGAAGTCACAATCTTCTATTTAATTTAAACTTTAGTGATTTTTTCAAGCTTTTATGGCCTTGCTTATTTTTAATATTATATTAAATAACAATTTTGTTTTTCTTTTTAATTAAAAGACAATTATAATAGAAAGTTTAGAAGGCACAATCTTCTTATCTCTATCAAAGCTTTGCATTGCAAATGATAATATTATCTTCCTATTGCTTTGTAAAAGTTCTTTCTTACACATTAAAAAAACAAAAAACACTTAAAATTGAAAATCCCTTAACCAAAGTTTAAAAAGAGTAACTACTTTATTTTACAAATTGCATTAATGATTAGTCTTCAATGATGATGATGTACAGTGTTTAAAATTGGTCTTTGAATATTCCTAAAATGTAAATAATTGTTGCCATTGTTATTCTCTATTTTCTCTATACATTCTTCAAAACCAATATTTGCATATGAAAGAGAGACTTTTCCTTCTTTTTTTATCTATTACCATCATTTTAGAAAACTAGTATTTACATGCGTATGTGTATGTGTATACACTAAATAGAGTCTCACATCTATTTGATTTCTATATTTATAATCTTGTTTATATTTACATAGGAAAATGAGTATATTTGTTCCACATGTAAATTTTCCCCCCATAATATATTTTTATCATAATAACTAACCAAAATTTCTTTACTCCATCAATTCCACATGTAAACTAGAATCGAACAAATAATATTCACATGGGTAATAACAACAACAACTCTTAGAAGCCCTTGGGCGCACAGTTCACGTGGTCGGGATGGTTGACTTTACTGCGCCCCACCCGTGTTCGATTCCTGCTGCTCGACAGCCTATGAGACTTATGTAATGCGCCACACGGCGGCATAATATGGCTATTTCGCTTCTGTACATATTGTAATCCAGCTTCTGTACATACGATATATTGTGAATAATTGTGATTGTTGGGCTCCATATAGCTTCTATAGGGACTCGCCCCCCCTTTTTAAAAAAACAACTCTTAGAAGAACTCAAATATCAAAGAACAATAAAATAGTACACAACATTTTATAATACATTCAGTCTATCAAATTGCTTTATTGGCAATCTAAAGCGGTGGTTGTAATAATGACTTCAGATCAAATCTAGTCTGTAGTCTAGCAGCGACCTAAAGTGGTTATTGTAATAATGATGCAAGGTCAAATTTAATCTATAATACATTTTGTGGTCTAATGGGTAATGGCACTAACCCAAAATGTCATCAGTGTACTTTATAAGATGCAAATATTAGTATACAAGATAAATACATGATGAAGTAAAGTGTTGGTCATATTAAGTTCATATTATCTCATTATATCTTCTACTATTATCTCTTTTTATCCCTTTTTATGTATAAGTTCAGCTATTTATATTTAACCTACTAGTAAACAGGATAAATACATAATGAAGCAGAATGTTGGTCACATTATGTTTATATGATCCCATTACATCTTCTACCATTATCCCCTTTTATGTATCAGTTCAACTATCTATATGTAACATACTGGTATACAAGATAAATACATAATGAAGCAAAGTGTTGGTCATATTAAGTTCATATTATCCCATTATATCTTCTACCATTATCCCCTTTTATGTATCAGTTCAATTATTTATATTTAACATACTAGTAAACGGGACAAATACACAATGAAGCAGTGTCGGTCACATTAGGTTTATATTATCACATTATATCTTCTACCATTATCCCCTTTTATGTTTATACAGCTTGAGTGTGCCTAATGGTTAAGAGCATGTGTTTCCTCTTAAAAGGTCACAAGTTCAAAACCAAAGGGGGTAAAGTATGTATGCCTTCGTAGACTTAGCAATCAAAATCATTGCATTAGGTGGGTCCCTTGTCCCACAACCAAGGGGGTCTCATACACCAATGCGGTGTTTGGCTTGGCCGTAACCTTAAAATTGGATAATAATAATAATAATCAGTTCAACTATCTATATTTAATATACTAGTAAACATGATAAATACACAATGAAGCAGAGTGTTGCTCATATTCTTCAATCAATTGGATAATAATAATAATAATAATCAATTCAACTATCTATATTTAATATACTAGTAAACATGATAAATACACAATAAAGCAGAGTGTTGGTCACATTCTTCAATCAATTGGATAATAATAATAATAATCAGTTCAACTATCTATATTTAGTATACTAGTAAACATGATAAATACACAATGAAGCAGAGTGTTGGTCACATTCTTTAATCAATTGGATAATAATAATAATAATCAGTTCAACTATCTATATTTAATATACTAGTAAACATGACAAATACACAATGAAGTAGAATGGTTGGTCACATTCTTCAATCAATTGGATAATAATAATAATAATCAGTTCAACTATCTATATTTAATATACTAGTAAACATGATAAATACACAATGAAGCAGAGTGTTGATCACATTCTTCAATCAATGTAGTGTCTGGCTTGGTCGTGACCTTAAAATTTGATAATAATAATAATAATCAGTTCAACTATCTATATTCAATATACTAGTAAACATGATAAATACACAATGAAGCAGAGTGTTGATCACATTCTTCAATCAATTGGAGGATAATAATATTAATAATCAGTTCAACTATCTATATTTAATATACTAGAAAACATAATAAATACACAATGAAGCAGAGTGTTGGTCACATTCTTCAAATTTATATTATCCCATTATATCTTCTACCATCATCCCTTTATGTATCAGTTCAACTATCTATGTTTAACATACTAGTATACAGGATAAGCAAGGTTTTATATTATCCCATTATATCTTCTACCATCATCCCTTTATGTCTCAGTTCAACTATCTATGTGTTGGTCACATTCTTCAAATTTATATTATCCCATTATATCTTCTACCATCATCCCTGTTGGAATTCAGAGGCACAGCAAATCAATTAAACACACAGCAGAAAAAATAAACAAGCACATAAGACACAGCTTTTAACGTGGTTCACCCAACCAATCTGGGCTACGTCCACCAAACATAGGCATCAGGAGTTTATTAATCAAATTAGGAGATTACATCATGAAATCCTCACACTCTCTTAGCAAATCATCCGAATGACTGCCTGTTATATAGCATAGAGAATCTAACAGCCTCATAACTCCCTCACATCAAATATAAGAGGCATTAACTCCCTCCCAACAACCTGGAGCTAATCTAGGAACTGAATCTCTATTGTTGTCAACCTTCAGAGATTTTTGCCTATTTGACTAAAACAGAAAATCTCAACAATCTCCACCTTGACAACAATTCGTCTGATGCCCTGTTATTATTATTTTATCTTTTCTGCAAGCCAAGAGAAGCCAAACACCAGCGTAGCTTCTCCAACAAAACTGGTTTCGTGAACATGTCTGCACAGTTCTCCTTTGTATGCACCTTTTCAAGAGAAACTCCTCTTTCAGTGATAACCTGTCTTACAAAATGATATTTGATTGGAATATGCTTTGACTTACTATGATAGGCCGGATTCTTAGCCAAATGTATTGCACTTTGATTGTCACAAAGTAACCTGATGTTGTCCTGTAACCTACCAAACTCACCAAGCAAACCTTTCAACCAAACCGCCTCTTTGCAAGCATGAGAAGCAGCAATGTATTCTGCTTCAGTAGTGGACAAAGCAACAATGTTCTGTAGCTTTGACATCCAGCTTATAGCTCCACCTGCAAGAGTAAAGACGTACCCTGAAGTTGATCTTCTCTTATCCAAATCACCTGCAAAATCGGAATCAACATATCCGCAAACAAATTCACTACTCTTATTGTAAGAAATACAATAACTACTTGTGCCTCTCAAGTACCGAAGCACCCATTTCACTGTTGACCAGTGTTCTTTACCCGGATTTGCCATGTACCTGCTGACAACCCCAACTGCATGAGAAATATCTGGTCGCGTACACACCATCGAATACATCAAACATCCTACTACATTGGCATAAGGAATTCGAGACATATAATCCTTTTCTTCATCTGTATTAGGACATAAACTCGAAGAAAGCTTGAAATGGGAAGCTAAAGGGACTGACACAGGCTTCACATTGTTCATACCAAACCTCAAAAGTATTTTCTCAACATACTTCTGTTGTGATAGCCACAGCTTACCATTACTCCTGTCTCTGAAAATCTCCATGCCCAAAATCTGTCTTGTGGCTCCTAGATCTTTCATATCAAACGTCCTTGCCATCTGAGTCTTCAACCTGTTGATTTCTTCAATGCTTTTGCTTGCTAAAATCATATCATCAACATATCACACTAAGATAATGAACATGCCATTATTTAACTGCTTAAAGTAAACACAATGATCATATTCACTTCTTACATATTTCTGACTCAACATGAAAGAATCAAACTTCTTATACCACTGCCGAGGCGACTGCTTCAGGCCATATAATGACTTCTTGAGCCTGCAGACAAATTTCTCATTGCGACGGTGAACAAATCCTTTCGGTTGTTCCATATATATTTCCTCATCTAAATCACCATGTAGAAATGCAGTCTTAACATCTAACTGCTGCAACTCCAAATCAAACAAAGCCACTAATGCTAACACAATTCTAATTGAAACAATTTTAACCACTGGTGAAAATATCTCATGAAAGTCTATGCCAGCTTTCTGAGAAAACCCTTTTGCAACCAGCCTTGCTTTGTACCTGTCTTCCGTATCATTCACACCCCGTTTCAGCTTGTACACCCACTTACATCCCACAGTTTTCCTGCCTTTGGGAAGTTCAACCAGATCCCACGTGTCATTCTTACCTAAGGCCATCATTTCTTCCTTCATGGCTGCTTTGCATTTGTCACTATTTGAACCTTCTACAGCTTCCTGATAACACAAAGGTTCATCATCATTAGCGATCAAAGCAATTGAAGTAACATGATCATCATACCTTCTCGGACGGCGTTTGATCCTTGTATACCTCCTTAAGAATGTTTCTGGTGCTTCCACAATTGGTTGTCTATCAACTGTAGGAATTTCTTCATGATCGCCATCTGAGACCTGTTCATGTCCTCCATCTGAACCCTGTTCATAATCTGATTCTAAAACCTGTTCATGACTAGAATCTGAACTATGGTCGTTATGACTATCATTAGAAATGCTGTCAAACTGAATATGTTGGAAATCAGATACATCGTCCTGTTTCAATCTTCTATCTACATCTAACTGTACAAGAGAGGATTCATTAAACTTTACATCTCTGTTGATGATGATTTTGCGAGTAGTAGGATCCCACAATCTAAATCCCTTTGTTCCATCACCATACCCAACAAAGATATACCTTTTAGACTTTGGATCTAATTTAGTTCGCTGATGTTTAGGCACTAGAGCATATGCATCACAACCAAACACTCTGAGTTTAGAATAGTCACAAGGGTGTCCTGTCCATACCTCTTGCGGAACCTTGCAATCTATTGCCGTTGATGGAGATCGGTTTATCACATAACAAGCGGTTGCCACTGCTTTCGTCCACAACTCCTTCGGCAACCCGGCGTTACTCAGCATATACCTTGCTCTCTCTAGAAGAGTCCTGTTCATGCGTTCAGCAACTCCATTCTGCTGAGGAGTATAAACCGTGGTCTTATGTCTTTCGATCCCTGCATCCTTGCAATAGCTGTCAAACTCCTTGGAGGAAAACTCACCACCATTGTCAGTTCTTAAACATTTTATAGTTCTACCAGTGTTGTTTTCTACCAATGCTCTAAACTGCTTGAAAACTGTAAAAACATCAGACTTCTTTTTCAACATGTAGACCCATACTTTCCGAGAAAAGTCATCAATGAATGATACAAAATAAGACGAACCACCATATGAAGCTGTAGGAGCTGGACCCCACACATCTGAATGGATATAATCAAGTATGCCTTTACTAGTATGTTTGCCTGTTTTAAACTTTTGTTTACTTTGTTTACCAAACAGACAATGTTTACAGAAATCCAATTTTGCAGATCTTAGATTAGGAAGTAACTTTCGGTCAGCCAAAATTTTCAATCCTCTTTCACTCATATGCCCCAATCTTTGATGCCATAAGTGAATGGAACTACTGTCATGTTCAAACACAGACACATGATCTGACCCAGTTCTACCTTCTAACTGAAAAAGATTTCCTACCTTCTTGGCCTTCATCACTAGTAAGATACCTTTATAGATTTTCATAACTCCACCTTGAATTACAGTTTTATATCCATTTGAATCAAGTGCTCCTAATGAAATCAAATTTTTCCTTAAATCTGGTACATGCCTCACATCAGTTAATATTTTTGTTGTCCCATCAAACATTTGCAGTTGTATGCTCCCAATTCCCACAATATTACATGTTACATCATTACCCATGTACACAACACCATCATCAATTGATTTATATGTTTTAAACCAATCTTTATGTATACACATGTGGTTAGATGCCCCGGAATCTAACAACCAATGTTGATCATGTTTTGAAATATTAACTGACAATACCTCATCACTCATACCTGAACCAGATACTGAACCTGTATCTGTGGTGTTGGCTTCCTTCTTTTCTGTCGAAGAGCCTTCTTTAGCAGCCTGCTTTCGCTTCCAGCAATCCTTTTTTAGATGTCCAGCCTTGCCACAATGCCAGCACTTCACCTTTGGCTTCTTTCCTTTGGACTTCGAACGAGAGTCGCTATGCTTTCCCCCGGAGTGTCTCTCTCGTGAGCGACCTCTGGCCATCATTACCTCTGATGTAGAGGTGTCTGCATTCGACCTCTTCCTCGTCTCCTCAGCCAACAAGGCTCCAACAACATCGTCAAACTCAAGAATTTCTGATGTACTAAAACTTATGGAAGTAACAAAGTGATCCCAGGATTCAGGCAAAGAACATAATAGAGTTATCGCCTTATCCTCTGAATCAAATTTCACATCTAGACTGTTTAATTGCACCAACAAGGTATTAAAAACATTCAGGTGATCAGCAATTGAGGTACCTTCTTTCATCCGCAAACTGTAAAGCTGTCGTTTCAGGAGAATTCGATTTGTCAAAGATTTCGTCATATAGAGCTTCTCAAGCTTCGACCACAAACCTGCGGCGGTTTTCTCTGACACAATGTTGAAAAGAACATCGTCCGCCAGACATAACCGAATTGCGCTCAGAGCTCTATCGTCCATCTCATCCCATTCATCCTCCGTCATGGAAGGAGGTCTTTTGTTTTTCCCCAACAGTGCTTTCGCCACACCTTGTTGAACCAGCAGATCGTGCATCTTCACCTTCCAGATCTCAAAATTATTCTTGCCATTAAATTTCTCAATTTCAAACCGGGCACTTTGAGTTTTCGCCATTTTGTATCAAAAAACACAATAATCTCCAATATCAAACCAGCAATTTAAAACAAAATTGTCTATGCCTTTGTTTTTACATAACAAAGAAAACTGCTTATGCCTGTGTACTTCTGCTTTTTTTTTTTAAAAACTGCCCTTTTGCACTTCACAAAAAAAAATATTTCTTGTTTGCACTTCACAAAAAAAGAACTTTTGTCTGCACTTCACAAAAAAAAAACTTTGTTTGCACTTCACAAAAGAAATTTCTATAATCAGTTGCCCTTGAACATTCGCATATATTGGTCAAACCAACCATTAATGTTCACAGCGACGTGAGTGGGCCTCAATGGGAAAAGGTTTTAGCAAATGCCGCAATGTTCTTACAGTCCATTATATCACAACATGTAAGCCCTCCTCTCGTTTATTCTTTGAGCATCCTTCTTTTAAAAACAAAAAAGAGTACAAACTCCCAACTGCAAGTCGATCAAAGATCAAAACAGGTGCTCAAATAACATGATGCCCCGGTCACGGTATTGCATAAGCACCGAGAATATCAGGTAGAAATGCAAAATGGATAAATTTAATACCACTTTGCCTTACAAAGTGATTCGACCTTTTCCAACGCTCCAGCACCAGTCAAAACAATTCAAAATACGCACCACTCAAATTCAAATGCGTTTTATCAAATCACACTGCGTTTTATAGCAGAGACTGCGGTTTTTAACAAATCACACTGCGTTTTTCTGAGATTTTAAATAAACACTAGCACGCACACTAATACGCAGCTATTTAATATGCAATGCACCAGAAATGTAAATACCAGGTATCAGCGCTCCGTTCATTTCTTAACATACCAGGTACGCACCAGCAACAGCAATTTAAAATGTACCAGCACACGTATCAGGCTCCACGGCTCCGCGCAGATATATCAGCAACAAAACCTTCAGCACCACGCAACACCTCAGCGCTCCAGCTCTTCCAGGCAGCACCTCCAACATGCTCTGATACCAATTGTTGGAATTCAGAGGCACAGCAAATCAATTAAACACACAGCAGAAAAAATAAACAAGCACATAAGACAGCTTTTAACGTGGTTCACCCAACCAATCTGGGCTACGTCCACCAAACATAGGCATCAGGAGTTTATTAATCAAATTAGGAGATTACATCATGAAATCCTCACACTCTCTTAGCAAATCATCCGAATGACTGCCTGTTATATAGCATAGAGAATCTAATAGCCTCATAACTCCCTCACATCAAATATAGGAGGCATTAACTCCCTCCCAACAACCTGGAGCTAATCTAGGAACTGAATCCCTATTGTTGTCATCCTTCAGAGATTTTTGCCTATTTGACTAAAACAGAAAATCTCAACAATCCCTTTATGTATCAGTTCAACTATATATGTTTAACATACTAGTATACAGGATAAGCAAGGTTTTATATTATCCCATTATATCTTCTACCATCATCCCTTTATGTATCAGTTCAACTATCTATGTTTAACATACTAGTATACAGGATAAGCAAGGTTTTATATTATCTCATTATATCTTCTACCAATCTATGTTTAACATGCTAGTATATAGGATAAGCAAGGTTTCACAAGTTTTCACTAATCTTTAGTGTAACCACCTACTGTGACCTTAAAATTGGATAATAATAATAATAATCAGTTCAACTATCTATATTTAATATACTAGTAAACATGATAAATACACAATGAAATCACATTCTTCAATCAATTGCATATTAATAATAACAATCAGTTCAACTATCTATATTTAATATACTAGTAAACATAGTAAATACACAATAAAGCAGAGTGTTGGCCACATTCTTTAAATTTATATTATCCCATTATATCTTCTACCATCATCCCTTTATGTATCAGTTCAACTATCTATGTTTAACAAGTTTTCCCTGACCTTTAGTGTAACCACGTACTGACGTTTGAAACTTGGCATTTAGTATAACTATATTAAAAAAATTGTTCTAACCTAACTAATTAAATTCCGTCTTATTACATGGGCCCATTTTTTTTATAGACATGTCACTATCATCAACCCCCATCCGTGTAAATTTAATGGTATGTAATAACATACTAGTAAGTCCCCAAATTTGTATACCATTCTTGAGATAGGTGAAATATCACTCTTGGATACTTCAACCCCTTATGATATGATTGATGGAATATATACTTTGAGAACAGAACTATTTACGATCATTACCATTTTAGAAATTATTCCATGCTATGGAATGCTCACGATGTTTCTATCAAATGCTTGTACTTACGTTAAACATACTGATTTTAGGTACTGGAAACAGTAATTTAGATTGATAAAAACCCAAGTAACAAAGGAGATTCCATATACAAATGAATCCATGGACAATTCATGTCCTGGCAATGTCTTCAACTCTAACAAACCAAGAACCATCCAAGCTTCTTTCTCCTCCCTAATACTGATTTATACTACTGACTCGCCTGGAATATGATTTTTACAATCTTCTGTTTATATTTCCTTTCCCCGTTGAAAAGCCAAACAATGAAGCAAGAAAAAATAAATGCCTTAAAATCAAGAAACTAATTGTTCAGCTGTCTGTAAACAAAAGCGGTGTAGTCTCTGTTCTCGTGAAAAATGCGGTCAACCTTACGACTGGTTATCGTTCAAAGGTTTTCGGGCCAGAAAAAAGTACATAGGTGTAAAAATATCTTTCCTGCACCAAGAATAAACCACGGGTTAGGCGAAAAAAGTTGCAATATGCACGATTAAAGTTTGTGATATTCGCATAACCAGTTTCCAGTAGGATGGAGTATCAACCATAATTTTGACAGATAGTATGCACCACAATATGACCAAATTTTATTCATAATTTTTTGACAGATGCACCACAGAATGACCGAATTTAATTATGAACGAGGTATTACTTCACAATATAGAAAGCGAAAAGATTAAAAAAAACATTATTAAATTTTATTCATAATTTTTTGACAAATGCACCACAGAATGACCGAATTTAATTATGCACGAGGTATTACTTCACACCATAAAAAGAGAAAAAAAAACCATTATTTAAATTTAGGTCTCTGTGATTTATAACAATGAATTGAATTTTTTTTTAGTGATAATCGCATCTAAATTAATTTCATCACATAACTATACCACACTAATTATTTTTTAATGATAATCGCATCTAAATTAATTTCATCACATAACTATACCACACTGCTTAGTTCAAAACACATTAGCAAATTATAACTACACCACACTGATTAGTTGAAAACATGTTACCACACTGATTAGTTCAAACGTTAGCAAATTAATTCTGATGTAATTATCAACCAGAAAAATTCTTTAATCATAAGACAACATTATTAAAATGCACAGAATTAAATTTTAATAACACTTTAATATTTATTAAGACAACATTATTAAAGTTCACAGTATTAAATTTTAATATTTATTCATAATTTTTGACAGATTCACCACAGAATGACCGAATTTAATTATGCGCGAGATATCACTTCGCTATATAAAAAGAGAAAAGATAAGAGAACATTATTAAAGTTCACCGGATTAATCTTAAGTAGATCAATGGTACTAAAAGTATGTTGAAGTTTTTGTACGTTTAAAGCTATTATACATATTACTTTGGTGTCTTAGCTTGTAGATATTTGATTCTCTTTAGGTGCTGGTTAAGTTTAGGAAAATTATAATAATTAATCTAATTAATTATTATCTATTAATATTAGGCCAAATTTCCAAGGTTAAATAATAAAATTATTTAAATGATTTGGACATAATCTCAACTGTTATTTCAAGTGAGCCTTGGATATTATTTCAAGTGAGCCTTGGATATAATTTTAGTCATTGATCACTTGAGAGCTTAAAAGCTATTATACATATTCTTATACATAACTTTGGTGTCTTAGCTTGTAGATATTTGATTCTCTTTAGGTGCTGGTTAAGTTAGGAACTTTGGTGTCTTAGCTTGTAGATATTTGGTTCTCTTTAGGTGCTGGTTAAGTTAGGAACTTTGGTGTCTTAGCTTGTAGATATTTGATTCTCTTTAGGTGCTGGTTAAGTTAGGAAAATTATAATAATTAATCTAATTAATTTTTATCTAATAATCTAATTAATTATTATGTATTAATGTTATTTAAAATTAGGCCAAATTTCCAAGGTTAAATAATAAAATTATTTAAATGATTTGGACATAATCTCAACTGTTATTTCAACTGAACCTTGGATATAATTTTAGCCATTGATCACTTGGGAGCTTAAATATAATCTGAACTGTTTTTTTTTAAGTCGATTTTTTTCTATTAATTCAAAATGATAATACATCATGAAAAGAGCAGTTTTCCTGGAAACCAAGCGTCACTCTAACCGGATATGTTGGCCTGGCCTTTAAATACAGGCAGAAATTCACTAATAACATGTCTAACATGTCTACAAAACTGAAGATTTCTTGTCAATAGCCCAGCATGAACAAAATTTAGCAACACAATATATTCCACTTTCCTCATTACAGATTATCTTCATTTGGGGCACGAGCAGCATTATCAGCGTTCCCATCCATTGGTCGATGAAAGGCATCATCATGTATATGAGAATCCATGTGAGCCATCCGCCCTTTCAATCCATCCATCAAGTCCTGCAGTTGCTGTTGGTTGCAGCATAAAGAAGCTTGGCGATCCAAGATGCGGCCCTGATTGTGCAAGATGTTAGAGAAGAAGCTGATAATTTCATCATAGTCCGTTTGACGGTTCTGTGCTGGTCCACTGATGTCTGAACTACCCAAATCTGGGCTTCAATGGAGTCAAACGAGGGTGGCAGATCAACATAACCTGGCGAACCTACTTGGGCCAAGTCTACTTCTCCTTCCTCCAGTGGTTGTTCCGCCTGATGTCTCTCTCCCTTTCCCCTTTGACCACCCCAATGACGAGGGTGTCCTCTTTGTCGCAACATGGGTCTGTCACTAACGACCCGGGCTTGGCAGAGGGAAAAGGAGCATTATAACTGGATTTTGCCTGAGACAGGCACCCAAGACCGTTGAGGCTTGCCCACCCGGCGGACACTGCGAGACTGCCATTGAATTCTTTCACCTAGAGCCTAGTCCAGCCAGGCGCGGGATGCCAACCGGTAAATGCCACAAGGAGACATGGGCCATCGGGCTCTGGGTTTACAGACTATTCTTTTGGCCAAACAAACCAGGAGAATAATTTGCTCCACAAGCGACCAAACCAGAACTGTACAATAAACTAACACTTTGAAACCCCCCACGCCATATCCAATTAGCCAACCGACTGGTAAGCCCAACCCTCTAACCGAAGTAATTCCCAACCAGAACACTGAGCTGCAGAAAGTTCTGAGCAAGGTATTTAAGCGAAGAAAATCAATCGCACTGCCAACAAGAGAACTTACGTGCCTACTACAACCTACCAGAGTGAAATGGAATGCTCGCCATTTGGGGGTCCTTCGAGCACTGATGTCCAAAGAGAAACGACCCAGGATCCCACATGATGCACCCAGTTGCAACAAGAAGCCAAATCCTCCGCCAGTGTAAGGGGTCCCTCCATACACCTAATGAATAGCTCGGGCTTCCGAGGAGTCCGTGCGCAAAGGAGGAGCCGGTATCATCCACTATGTCTCTCTGTCTCATTTCACTACAAAAACCACAGATCCTACAGAGCTGCACCATCCCAATTAAACCATAAATTGCCTCAAGAAGGTTCATCGGGCGGTTTCTCGACATCCATTTCCTACCACGTTGTATCAATACCACCGCCACGTAATATAATCTCACCTCATCTGGGTAATATAATCTCAACTATTATTTCAAGTGAGCCTTACGATTTAATTCTATTCATTGATCGCTTGAGAGATTAGTGTTAGGGATTTAAACTTAGTGAAATTATATAATAAGTGTAAGGGAGAGGTGAAGGCACAACACAAGCAAAAGACTCAACTAGACTGAAGATAAGTGAGGAAAAGTGCAGGAATTTCAAGAGAAATTCAAAGATGCAGGCGTTCGGAAAAGAGGAAGGCCAAGTTGTTTGAAGAAGAGGGTCAAATTGTGGAGGAGGCCAAATTATCCAAAGCGATCGATTTCTCTAGTGCACAATGGTCCTCCGAGACAATGAGAAAGGAAGTTCGATTAGCTGGTTAGACAGGTTAATTCTCTAGAGGTCGAATTCTTTGAGGCGAATTTCCCCAATGACGCTGAGTTTCCAAGGGCCTAGCAATTGCAATTTTTCTATGTCTTATCTATGGTTCTAACCCAAAATTTCTCATTTAATGGAGGAACACTCTGCTGGGTATAAATTTGTTGTTATGATGTGATTGATCTCTTAATTTTATCTCTGATGCGTTAAGTTAATATACCAAAATATTTATTTTTAGGCAATTTTAGAAATATGTGAAACAAATATTTTCTAGAGTTTTTAATAAATTGTTGAAGTAAATTAAATCAGAACTAGTGTGTCTATTTCTGAACAGGTCTTCCACAAATTTAATTTAATTATCATTAATTATTAAGTGGATGGCAGAGAACTAACCTCCATGGAATATGCCAGAATATTCATAATAGTATTCACAAATCAAGGGTTTATATTTACCTCCACATTAGTTTCCTCTTTTAAATAATTTATTTCTAATTAATTAACTAAAGAAAATATCATATCAACACAAATAAGATTGGGCATGTGATATTGAAAAGCCATGGTATGGGCCTATGGTATTGTAATTAATTTATCTCAAATTAATTAATTAAAGAAAATATCATAACAACACATGTAATATTGGGCATGTGATATTGAAAAGCCATGGTACTCACCCATGGTATCGTAGTGAGAGTTATTTAAAAGTTTAGAATTTCAATGGTAAAGAGGGGGTGAATGTCCATGATTAAGAATATTGTTACTTTTTTTTTAAATGTATATATGTTTACGTTTTTTTAATTTGGGTAGTGTGAAATGTATCATGGGGTAAGTGTTGGGTTAAATGTTTGGATGCTTATAGTGGATTTATGCATATCAGTGTTTGCTAGTCATTTAATTTATATGGTTGGACTAGTATAAAAATATTTAACATGGTATCAAAGCAATAAAATCTACAAGGGTTTTATCATAGCAAATTATTTTATAGCAACAAAGTTTTTTATTTTGCATTGAGAGTTTTGTGGCTGAAGTCGATTTGTTAATATGGCATCATCAAGTCCAAGATCTGAAGAAAGGATGGAGGGCTCTATAAACATCAGTCCATGGAAGGAGTGAATCACCCATCTCTTAATGACAAATGGTTTGTGGGAAATTGCAAGCCAAGCAATTCAAGTTCCTCGAGATGGTTCCCAAGCAGCCAAACATAAGTTGAAAAATGTAAGATCCAAGAGCATCATTTTGGACGGTGTGAAGGTGATACTAACTTAAACAGGAACGCAACAACTTACAGCTATAATCATAAATACAAAGATGCAATAGAAAAGCACTTCATTTCATTAATAGAAAAATACTAAAGTATGCTTACAAACAGAATGGAAATAAAATAGCTTGGTTGACGGTAGCTTATTTCTTAGAAGAGATGTCACGGTTACATGCCTTTGAACTGTGTTACAATGAGGCGCAAAGGCCTATTTATTATTGAGAAACAATAGAAAACCCTAAACATCCAAAAACCTTGCCCTAGGAGATGAAGCGCCAAAAATGTGGGCCCCGTTTGGGTAAATTGATACATCAAATTCTTGGGGTCGTAACTTTGGCATCAAACTTTACAATGATTCAATAGTTCCGTGATGAAATTTCAACTGTTGCGGAAGAGGTCACTAAGGTGGATCTTGTCAAATTAAGCTTCCTGCTAGCGTTGCTACTCTCATACAATTTCACCAAGGCATCATATATTTCTTTGGTAGTCTTCAAACCAACAACATGAGGAATCAAGTGATCCTTTATTGAATCTATCAAGATTCTCTTAGCCTTGGCTTCATCCTTCTTATACTTTGCTTTCTCCTCAACTCCCTCTGGCTCTAGAATGACTTTATCCACATGACCCTGAAGCTCATTTTCTTCCAAGATAAGAAGTATCATTGTCTTCCAAGCACTAAAATTGGTGGCACTATCCAACCTATCTTCAACTATGAGACTTGGTGTCATTTTGACAAAAGATCCAAAAACCAATCAAGCTACCGAATATTCTCTCCTAGGCTAATTTCAATGGCTATTCTTTCAACAAAGCTCTAATTCCTTGTTGAAATTCTATGCAAGAGTGCAGTAAACACAATTTATTGCCAAATAATTACTTCCTAGTGATTTTTTACATAGTATTTTATGCTACTACTATCATTGAATAATTACACTATAAAAAATTTCAACAGTAAATGCAGTAAAACAATAACGATCATAAAAAGACAACTATGCACAATAGAGACAATAATTTTATCCTAGGAAACCCAGCCTTGCGAGAAAACCCAACAACTTTTCTTTAGTAGAAATTATTCTTCAACAAGGCTTACAAATCAATAATTTCTCTAGAAATTTATGCCAATATATAAGTCCAAATACCAGTCGAACCTACTTAAATCCAACAGCGAACCAACACTAGTCAAAACGAATCAAAAGTCAACTCTGGTCAAAGTTTCGACCAAGAATCAAATTTGGCCATGCAGTCAGAGGTCCACATGTGCGACCCTTCTACAGTCAGCTGTCGCTCAGTCAACTCAGTTAAAACAATAGTCAAATTCGATCAAACATAAGTAAAACAATCATGTTCAATAATTAGTCAAACTTGTCCTCCTCCACACATGCAGTTGTCCAAGAGAGATAAGAAAGATGAAAAGAGAGAGAGAGAAAAAAAAAAACTCGCTCTTGCTTAGTGGAGAAACTGAGATATCAGAGCATCTATTTATACTTTTCTAATGAGGTAAAATAACCCAAGGGACACACCTTTTCATTGGTTGGGTCGACTAATGGTAGCATATCTCTGAGAAAAGATGTTGTGGTTACATCACTTTGAACTATGTTACAATGAGGCGCAAAAGCCTATTTATTATTGAAAGACAATGAAAAACCCTAAACATCCAAAAACCTAGCCCTAGGAAATGAAGCGCCAAAATAGTGGGCCCCGTTTGGGTAAATTGGTACATCAACTTCTCGGGGTTGTAACTTTGGCATATGATCTCCATTTGGCTACCATAATACCTCGTTTCGAAGATCTCGAATACTAGATCAACAACAAATAGGCAGACCGGTTTGTGACTTTTTCGGTCTCTTAGTATTCCCTAAAAACATCGTTTAGGGACTCAAAACGGCTCCGGAAGTTCAAGAACTGAAAAACTGCCCAAAATCGTAAACTTCGCTACAATTAAGGAAACCGGAAAACTGCAAGAGACAGTGTTGAGGGTCCAAGTGGAATAGGCAGGTGGCCACCAATATCCACCTGGATCAGAAAGATCACATAATCCCTCACATAACGATGAAAGATTCAACTTATGTGGTTGACCTTAACTAAGTTGTACCATAGTGACAACCAAAATAGAAAGATGATGCTAAGGAACACAGTGAATAGCATCAGGATGAACGGATCTAAGACTGTGGCATCAAACTTCACAAGGATTCAATAGTTCTATGATGAACTTTCAACTGTTGCGGAAGAGGTGGCTGAGGTGGATCTTGTCAAATTTAGCTTCATGCTAGCGTTGCTACTCTCGTACAATCTCACCAAGGCATCATATACTTCTTTGGTAGTCTTCAAACCAACAACATGAGGAATCAAGTGATCCTTTATGGAATCTATCAAGATTCTCTTAGCCTTGGCTTCATCCTTCTTATACTTTGCTTTCTCCTCAGCGCCCTCTACTCTAGATCCTAAAGCTCATTTTCTTCCAAGATAAGAAGCATCATTGTCTTCCAAGCTCTAAAATTGGTGGCACTATCCAACCTATCTTCAACTATGAAACTTGGTGTCATTTTGACAAAAGATCCAAAAACCAATCAAGCTACTGAAAATTGTCTCCTAGGCTAACTTCAATGGCTAATCTTTCAACAAAGCTCTGATTCCATGTTGAAATTCTATGCAAGAGTGCATTAAATACAGTTTTTTGCCAAATAATTACTTCCTAGTGATTTTTTACACAGTGTTTTATGCTACTACTATCATTGAATAATTACACTACAAAAAATTTCAACAATAAATGCAACAAAACAATAACAATCATAGAAAGACAACTATGCACAATAGAGACAATAATTTTATCCTAGGAAACCCAGCCTTGGGAGAAAACCCAACAACTTTTCTTTAGTAGAAATTATTCTTCAACAAGGTTTACAAATCAGCAATTTCTCTAGAAATCTATGCCAATATATAAGTCCAAATACCAGTCGAACCTAATTAAATCCAACAGCTACTCAACACTAGTCAAAATGTATCAAAAGTCAATTCTGGTCAAAGTTTCGACCTACAATCAAATTTGGCCATGCAGTCAGAGGTCCACACATGCAACCCTTCTGCAGTCAGCGGCCGCTCGGTGAACTCGGTTAAAACAAGGGTCAAATTCGATCAAACTTAAGTAAAACAATCCTGGTAAATACTTAGTCAAACTTGTCGTCCTCCACACTTGTAGTTGTCCAAGAGAGATAAGAAGATGAAAAGAGAGAGAGAGAAAAAAAACTCGCTCTTGCTTAGTGGAGAAAATGAGATGTCAGAACATCTATTTATACTTTTCTAATGAGGTAAAATAACCTAAAGGACACACCTTTTCAATAGTTGGGTCGACTGATGGTAGCTTATCTCTGAGAAGAGATGTCGTGGTTACATGCCTTTGAACTGTGTTACAATGAGGCACAAAGGCCTATTTATTATTGAGAAACAATGGAAAACCGTAAGCATCCAAAAACCTAGCCCTGGGAGATGAAGCGCCAAAATTGTGGGCCCCTTTTGGATAAATTGGTACATCAACTTCCCAGGGTTGTAACTTTGGCATACGATCTTCGTTTCGCTATCATAATATCTCGTTTCGAAGATCTCGAATAGAAGGCCAAAAAAAAAACTGGCGGACCTATTTGCGACATTTCCAGTCTCTCAGTTTTCCCTAAAAACGTCGTTTAGAGACTCAAAACGGCTCCGAAGTTCAAGAACCGAAAAACTACCAAAAATAGTAAATTGTGCTACAATTAAGAAAAGCGGAAAACTGAAAGAGAGAGTGTTGGGAGTCCAAGTGGAATAGGCGGGTGACCACCAATATCCACCTGGGTCAGAAGGATCACATAATCCCTCACATAACGACGAAAGATTCAACTTATGTGGCCGACCTTAACTAAGTTGTACCATAGTGACAACCAGAATAGAAAGATGATGCTAAGGAAGACAATGAATAGCATCAAGATGAACGGATCTGAGACTGTGGCATCAAACTTCACAAGGATTCAATAGTTCCGTGATGAACTTTCAACTCTTGCGGAAGCGATCACTGAGGTGGATCTTGTCAAATTTAGCTTCCTGCTAGCGTTGCTACTATTGTACAATCGCACCAAGCCATCATATACTTCTTTGGTAGTCTTCAAATCAACAACATGAGGAATCAAGTGATCCTTTACGGAATCTATCAAGATTCTCTTAGCCTTGGCTTCATCCTTATACTTTGCTTTCTCCTCAGCTCCCTATAGCTCTAGAATGACTTTATACACATGATCCTGAAGATCATTTTCTTCCAAGATAAGAAGTATCATTGTCTTCCAAGCTCTAAAATTGGTGGCACTATCCAACCTATCTTCAACTATGAAACTTGGTGTCATTTTGACAAAAGATCCAAAAACCAATCAGGCTATTGAATATTGTCTCCTAGGCTAACTTCAATGGCTAATCTTTCAGGAAAGCTCTAATTCCATGTTGAAATTCTATGCAAGAGTGCAGTAAATACAATTTTTTTCCAAATAATTACTTCCTAGTGATTTTTTACACAGTGTTTTATGCTACTACTATCATTGAATAATTACACTACAAAAAATTTCAACAGTAAATGCAGCAAAACAATAACGATCATAGAAAGACAACTATGCACAATAGAGACAATAATTTTATCATATGAAACCCAACCTTGGGAGAAAACGCAACAACTTTTCTTTAGTAGAAATTATTCTTCAACAAGGTTTACAAATCAATAATTTCTCTAGAAATCTATGCCAATATATAAATCCAAATACCAGTCCAACCTTATTAAATCCAACAGCTAGTCAACACTAGTCAAAACAAATCAAAAGTCAACTCTAGTCAAAGTTTCGACCTACAATCACATTTGGCCATGAAGTTAGAGGTCCACACGTGCGACCCTTCTGCAATCAGCTGCCGCTCAGTCAACTTGGTTAAAACAAGGGTCAAATTCGATCAAACATAAGTAAAACAGGCATGTTCAATACTTAGTCAAACTTGTCCTCCTCCACACATGCAGTTGTCCAAGAGAGATAAGAAAGATGAAATGAGAGAGAGAAAAAAAAAAAAAAAAAACAAAACTTGCTCTTGTTTAGTGGAGAAAATGAGATGTCAGACCATCTATTTATTCTTTTCTAATGAGATAAAATAACCCAAGGGACACATCTTTTCATTGGTTGGGTCGACTGATGGTAGCTTATCTCTGAGAAGAGATGTCGTGGTTACATGCCTTTGAACTCTGCTACAATGATGCGCAAAGGCCTATTTATTATTGAAAAACAATGGAAAACCCTAAACAACCAAAAACCTAGCCCTAGGAAATCAAGCGCCAAAATTGTGGGCCCCGTTTGGGTAAATTGGTACATTAACTTCCCGGGGTTGTAACTTTGGCATATGATCTCCATTTGGCTATCATAATACCTCGTTTCGAAGATCTCGAATACAAAGCCAAAAAAAAATTGGCGGACCGGTTTGTGATGTTTCATGTCTCTCAGTATTCCCTAAAAACTTTGTTTAGGGCCTCAAAACGGCTCCGGAAGTTCAAGAACCGAAAAACTGCCAAAAATAGTAAACTTTGCTACAATTAAGGAAACCAGAAAACTGAAAGAGACAGTGTTGGGGGTCCAAGTGGAATAGGCAGGTGGCCACCAATATCCACCTGGATCAGAAGGATCACATAATCCCTCACATAATGACGAAAGATTCGACTTATGTGGTCGACCTTAACTAAGTTGTACCATAGTGACAACCACAATGGAAAGATGATGTTAAAGAAGACAGTGAATAGCATCAAGATGAATGGATCTGACACCATGGCATCAAACTTCACAAGGATTCAATAGTTTCATGATGAACTTTCAACTGTTGCGGAAGAGGTGGCTGAGGTGGATCTTGTCAAATTTAGCTTCCTGCTAACGTTGCTACTCTTGTACAATATCACCAAGGCATCATATACTTCTTTGATAGTCTTCAAACCAACAACATGAGGAATCAAGTGATCCTTTATGGAATCTATCAAGATTCTCTTAGCCTTGGCTTCATCCTTCTTAAACTTTGCTTTCTCCTCAACTCCCTCTAGCTCTAGAATGACTTTATCCACATGATCCTGAAGCTCATTTTTTTCCAAGATAAGAAGTATCATTGTCTTCCAAGCTCTAAAATTGGTGGCACTATCCAACTTATCTTCAACTCTGAGACTTGGTCTCATTTTGACAAAAGATCCAAAAACCAATCAAGCCACTGAATATTGTCTCCTAGGCTAACTTCAATGGCTAATCTTTCAACAAAGCTCTGATTCCATGTTGAAATTCTATGCAAGAGTGCAGTAAATACAATTTTTTGCCAAATAATTACTTCCTAGTGATTTTTTACACAGTATCTTATGCTACTACTATCATTGAATAATTACACTACAAAAAATTTCAAACAGTAAATGCAACGAAACAATAACGATCATAGAAAGACAACTATGCACAATGTTAGGGTCCCACCCTAACCCCCTTATTTATGTAATAGGATCGAGTCATAGTTATAGTTAAGTAAAGAGTCAATAAAGCCCATATTAATAATTGTAAGTGGTTAACCCGCATTTAATGAAGGGACCACAGTTAGTTGCAAATGGGCCATGGTATTAGATAGATGGTATTAATAAGAACCATGGTATTGCATGTATGAATCCTATATAAAGGATAGAGACTCCCCTCGAGGAGCATCGTGTCTTATTTTGTAATCGAGCTCTGCTCTATTGGAGGTTGCCCCCTCGAAGAGGCAAGTGAACATTGCTTTCTGAATAATAAAGTACTTGCTGTTATTTCTCATTGTTCTATGTTCTGGGTATATTTCTTCGCATATTTGGTATTATGGTATCGTCTTGCAGGTTAAGAGCATAACAAGTGGTATCAGAGCGCTTTCCAACGCCGGTGGGATCTCTAATTTTTAGCAATTTTTTTTTTGGCTAGAAACGTGTTCCGGCGTCTTTAAACCACGGATCTGTTGCTGAGTGCATAAACCTGCGGATTTGGGGAGGCATGCATGCAGGAAATACAAGAGGTGGTCACGCTTGTTGGACTCCCTTGTAACCCCTGTGGGTACCCCTTCGAGTAGTAGCGCATTAGACAAAACCGTGCACAGACTGTCTTCCAAGTACCCTCTAGATATATCGGAAGCCCCTTAGCTCCCTTGAAACCTCGCCATAGATAAACCGTCGGCCGTCTTGCTGCTACAGTACACCGAAAACAACACTCGGAGAGATTACTCGCGTGTACGATAGGGTAGTCGGGTTGTACGGCTAAGGGTACGGTTGATCTTCCTTGGTTAGTGCCCTGAAAAATTGGGCCGAGTACTACTGTTAGACCCTTGTGTATATTGCGATCTATAGCACCTGACACTCCTGGAGACCATAGTCCCCTTCTCTATCTTTGGATCACGCATAATCTTTGCCAGATCAGTTCCGCCATCCAAATCTATAAGAACAGCCATTCGGATCTATTAGATCCATTAGATCCGCAACAGCAATCAGTTTTGTCATTCAGATCTATCAGATCAGCGATTCAGATCTCTCAGATCCATCAGATCCGCCATCTAGATCTAAGTAGTTGTGTGGGTTCCTATACCTGGGCGTGATTTTCACAGGACTTTTGGTAGCATTGACATTTCTAGGATTCGGCTATTGCAGTACTCCTAAGCAAGGAGTAAAACTCCGTTCGGGGCGCTTATTGGTGACTTAGCCCATCAGAATCAGGACGACGCGCTGAGGAAGGTGGTACCATTCAATTGTTAGTGCCAAAAAATTCGGGCGGTCCCAAAATTTCAAGTACATAAGATCGGTGCATGGTAGAAACTAGAGCTCAAGCTATGGCGAATGAGAGGATCGACAAACTCTAATCAACATTGAACGAGCTCATGTCGTTGTTGCAAAACTTAAATACAACACTCTCTAAGGGCAAGGAGGAGGCACGCGAAGAGGCACATATTGGCAATGAAAACATTGAGGGTGAGTCTAGCGAGTCGCTTCACCTCTTTAGCACCCACCAACAATCCCATCTACGACCACCCAAGCTGGACATGTATAAATTTGATGGCTCTCACCCGGCTGCATGGATAGCACAAATGGAGCAATATTTCACTCTAAATTATATCCCGGATAATGCGACTCAGCTTAGTGTGGGTATCATGTACTTGGACAATGAAAGATGGCAATGGTGGCAATGGCATCAACGTTGCTATGGAAGGCCCTTGACTTGGGAGACATTCAAAAAAGCTCTTATGGATCGCTTTGATCATGAATCTGACTTTTTGGGTCATCTCACTAAGCTCCGACAGACAGGAACGGTGAATGAATATGTTGCAGCCTTTGAAGCCTTAGCTTTCCGCACTGGAGGTCTACACGATGAGTTCTACGTAGAATGTTTTGTTAGTGGGCCCAAAGAAGCCATACAAGCCCACGTCCAACTGCGCCACCCTAGTTCATGGTTTCATGCTTGCAGGATAGCTCGTGAAGTCGAACGTGCGTTAGCGGTGCAGTCCAATCGCCCAAATTTCATCGCCAAGGGTCGCCCCCCACAGGCTCAAAGAACTACCCAAACACTCAAGGTTCAAAAGGTGTGACCAGTAGAAATGGCGAAAAGAAGAAAGCAAGGCTTATGTTACTACTGTGATGAGAAATACTCCCCCGAGCATAAATGCAAGGAGCCCAAATTCTTTCAAATTGATGCTACTGATGACAGTCCATTGGAGGAAGCCCCACCACTTGAGGAACCAGAGGAGGAAGAAGAGGACAACCAGCAGAACAATGTACCTGAAGAACCAGTTATCTCGCTGCATGCTTTGGCAGGGATTTCTTTGCCTCAAACTCTCAAAATCAGAGGTTTTATTAAGCATCGCCCAATAGTAGTCTTGATTGATAGTGGAAGTACACATAATTTTATCCATCAAAGAGTCGCGGAAGCAGTGAATTGTTTTGTGCGAGCAGTTTCTAACTTCCAGGTCCAAATCGCTGATGGGGGAACAATGAAATGTGAAGGCCGCTGTGAAAATGTCAAACTTCAAATGGGGGATTATCAGTTAAAGACCCACATGTTTGTCATACACATGGGAGGGTGCGACATTGTCCTCGGTGCTGAATGGCTTCACACACTTGGCCCAATCACAATGAATTTCCAGGAGTTATATATGAGCTTTAAGCAGAACAACCACACACATACCCTCCGCGGACTCCAGGCAGGAGTTCCCTCTATCATCAGCTCACATCGGATGGAAAAATTGTTAAAAAAGGGCCACCATGGAGTTATAGCTCAATTTAATGCCATTTAGGCCTTCGAACCCAATTCTCTTCATATTCATCCTAAGATGCAACAGATCTTAAACAACCATCTGCCAGTCTTTGACAGGCCTCATGAGCTTCCACCCTCGAGAGGGGAACATGATCATAGCATTACTTTGGTCCCAGGGGCCCAACCACCAAATGTGTGCCCATATAGATATCCGTTTGCCCAAAAGAATGAAATAGACAAAATAATCAAGGAACTCTCGGAAGCAGGCGTCATTCGTCCCAGCATTAGTCCTTATTCATCGTCGGTGGTCATGGTGCTCAAGAAAGATGGGGAATGGTGTATGTGTCCAGACTTCAGGGCCCTTAATAAGTTGACAGTCAAAGATAAATTTCCCATCCCAGTTGTCGATGATTTGCTGGATGAACTAAATGGGGCTCAACTTTTTACTAAGCTCGATCTTCGCTCAGGCTACCACCAAATTCGCATGAAAGAAGTAGACATTCCAAAGACTGCTTTCCGAACTCATGAAGGCCATTATGAGTTCCTGGTCATGCCATTCGGTCTTTGTAATGCCCCATCCACTTTTCAGAGCCTTATGAACCACCTGCTCAAACCATATCTCAGAAAATTTGTCCTTGTTTTCTTTGATGACATCCTCATCTACAGTCGCACCTAGGCCGCACATCTTTAGCATGTAGATCTACTCTTGCAACTGCTCCGCAAGCATAAATTATTTGTCAAGATGTCCAAGTGTTCTTTTGGCATGGAAGAAGTTGAGTATTTGGGCCACATTGTGGGGCGTGAAGGTGTCAGGGTGGACCCCAAAAAGATCCAAGCAATGCAGGAGTGGCCTCAACCTAAGACCTTGAAGAGCCTAAGAGGATTTTTGGGTCTCACAGGCTACTATCGCAAATTTGTCTGCAATTATGGTCGCATTGCTAGGCCCCTAACTCAACTCCTCAAGAAAAATTCATCCCTCTCGAACGATGAAGCACAACAGACCTTTACAGCTCTCAAACATGCCATGTGTTCCACTCCAGTCTTAGCACTACCTGACTTCACCAAATCTTTTGTCATTGAATGTGATGCTTCAGGTACAAGTATTGGGGCGATCTTAATGCAGGAAGGTCATCCCTTGGCCTTCACGAGCCAACAACTAAGTGGGAAGAATCTGGGACAATCTACCTATGAGAAGGAGATGATGGCCATCTTACACGCAGTAGATACCTGGCGACCATACTTATTGGGGCGACGTTTCCAAATCCGCACAGACCATCAAAACCTTAAATATTTTTTGGAGCAACGCCTATCCTCACCACAACAAAATCAATGGCTCGCCAAAATGCTGGGATATGATTATGAGATAATTTACAAGAAACGGAGCGAAAATACTGTAGCAGGTGCATTATCCCACCAATTTGAAAAGGAAAGTACCCTACTCGCAATTTCCCTTCCCATTCCCGAATGGATTGAAGAGGCTCGCAAGGAATGGTTTTCACATCCCTGGCTCTCCCAACTCATTAATCAATTGCAAGCGGATCCAAATTCCACAACAGGCTACTCATGGCAAGATGAGATTCTTCGCTACAAAGACAGAGTAGTAATATCACCAACATCCACCCTCAAAAGCCGCATTTTGGCGGAGTTGCACTCATCTCCCACTGTAGGACATTCAAGCTTTCAGAAGACGTATGCTCGCACTCGGAGATCTGTTTTTTGGACAGGAATGAAAAAGGACATTCTTACTTTTGTAGCTGAATGTGACGTCTGTCAGCGCCACAAAGGAGAAACAGTCAAATCCCCAGGCACATTACAGCCATTGCCCATCCCAGCCTCAATCTGGACGGAGGTTTCTATGGATTTCATTACGGGTCTTCCAAAGTCAGGAAACAAGTCAATCATCATGGTGGTTGTGGACAGACTTTCTAAGTATGCTCATTTTTGCGCCCTACCCCACCCTTTTACACCGACTTTGGTCGCTCAATCTTTCATGGATCAGATCTTCAAATTACATGGCATGCCCACTTCCATTGTGTCTGATCGTGACCCGGTCTTCACCAGTAACTTTTGGCGAGAACTCTTCCGGCTACAAGGCACCCAACTACAACTTAGTACTTCCTATCATCCACAAACTGATGGTCAAATTGAAGCAATCAACAAATGTCTAGAAACCTACCTTAGGTGCTTCACTTCTAAAAAGCAACATCTCTGGGTACAGTGGTTACCTCTAGCTGAATGGTGGTATAACACCAACTATCATGCCACCACCAAAATGACTCCATATGAAGCAGTTTATGGTCAACTCCCTCCTTCCCCTACTTCTTATATCAAAGGATGCTCGAAGGTACACGCAGTGGATCAACTCCTACAGAACCGCACAACCATGCAGACCCACCTTAGAGAGAATCTTCATCAAGCTCAAAACCGCATGAAGCAACAGGTAGATCAACATCGCTTAGAACGCCAATTTCAAGAAGGAGATCAGGTATTTTTGAGGCTGCAACCATATAAGCAAACATCACTCAAAGACAAGGGTTGTCAGAAACTATCTCCAAAATTCTACGGACCATATCAAGTACTTCAGCGCATTGGAGAAGTTGCCTACAAGCTAGCTTTGCCACCCACTGCAAAAATCCATCCAGTTTTCCATGTCTCATGCCTCAAGAAAGTGATTGGGAACAATTGCAGAATTCAAACCAGTCTACCTGAACTGGATGAAGAAGGGTCAATCTGGCTCCAACCTGAACAGGTTCTTGATACACGAGAAAGGCACCTGCGTGGCTGCATGATCAAGGAAGTCCTCGTCAAGTGGAAAGACACCTCTCCGGAAGATGCAACCTGGGAACCAGCCACTATTCTTCAACAGTTTCCACAGCTTCAGCCTTGAGGGCAAGGCTATTCTTATGGGGGAGGGCATGTTAGGGTCCCACCCTAACCCGCTTATTTATGTAATAGGATCGAGTCATAGTTATAGTTAAGTAAAAAATCAATAAAGCCCATATTAATAATTGTAAGTGTTTAACCCGCATTTAATAAAGGGAACACAACTAGTTGCAAATGGGCCATGGTATTAGATAGATGGTATTAATAAGAACCATGGTATTGCATGTATGAATCCTATATAAAGGATAGAGACTCCGCTCGAGGAGCATTGTTTCTTATTTTGTAATCGAGCTCTGCTCTATTGGAGGTTGCCCCCTCGAAGAGGCAAGTGAACATTGCTTTCTGAATAATAAAGTACTTGTTATTTCTCATTGTTCTATGTTCTGGGTATATTTCTTCGCATATTTGGTATTCTGGTATCGTCTTGCAGGTTAAAAGCATAACACACAATAGAGACAATAATTTTATCCTAAGAAACCCAGCCTTGGGAGAAAACCCAACAACTTTTCTTTAGTAGAAATTATTCTTCAACAAGGTTTACAAATCAACAATTTCTCTAGAAATCTATGCCAATATATAAGTCCAAATACCAGTCGAACCTCATTAAATCCAACAGCTAGTCAACAGTAGTCAAAACGAATCATAAGTCAACTCTGGTCAAAGTTTCAACCTATAATCAAATTTGGCCATGCAGTCAGAGGTTCACACATGCGACCCTTTTGCAGTCAACTGTCGCTCGGTCAACTCAGTTAAAACAAGGATCAAATTCGATCAAACATAAGTAAAACAGTCCAGGTCAATACTTCGTCAAACTTGTCCTCCTCCACACATGCAGTTGTCCAAGAGAGAAGAAAGATGAAAAGAGAGAGAGAGAGAGAGAGAGAGAGAAAACTTCTCTTGCTTAGTGTAGAAAATGAGATGTCAGACCATCTATTTATACTTTTCTAATGAGGTAAAATAACCCAAGGGACATACCTTTTCATTGGTTGGGTCGACTTGCCTTCTTGAGCCAACTTGTCACTCCAAAAATAAATTTTATTTTAATATTTTATGCTGAGTTGGATACCCCTTCACCCATGCAGGAATATCTCCCAATGCCACAAAAATCAACAATTTTTATGCGAACACACTCTGTCCAGTTCATGGTGGAGCCGAGGAGGGTTCATTGGGTGGCAGCAAAGCATTGGCTTAGGTATCTTCATGGTAGAATCAACTTTGAACTAAAATATGTCAAAGTTGCTACAGTGGAGTTGCAGAGATTCCAACTGGGCAAGGAGTGCCATGGATAGGAAATCTACTTCTGGATGTTGTTTCAGCTTGGGATTAACTATGTTCTCGTGGAATAGTAGGAAGCAACACTTACTGGCACTTAGCTCAGCAAAGGTAGAGTACATGGCAGCGAGTTTGGCGAGTTGTGAAGCCATATGGCTTCGCAAGATGCTCATAGGATTATTTGGTCTTCAGATGGGGCTAACTGTGATTCACTCTGACAATTGGAGTTGCATTAAGCTCTCTGGAATTCTAGTGCTTTGAATGATATAGCAGTTCTATTACCCCTTAATGATGAGCCATTTTATCGTTCGTCGGGGTTGGGATTGTTACCGCTCAAACTAGTAGGTGTCCTAGGAGGGGATCCTATAAAGCAACTACTAGGTCAAGGGGCAATAATGGAGCAATATCCCACTGTCACCTCGGCTAAGGCTCCCTTCTCTTTACAAACTTTCAATGATGTGAGACCCGATATAAGAGGAATCACAATGATGAATAGATCTATGATTGGATCGAGAGTGATTTGAAAAGCCTATTCACAAGAGAGGCTCAAACAAATAGCTTGCTTAAGAAGTAAGGTGATGGGCTCTCTAAGAAGGGCTATGATGATACGAAGACCTAGGGTTGGAGGATATGCCTTGACAAGGGGCTTCCTAAGCTTAAGGATCCTTGTGAAGAAATGGATTCTATGTAATCCTTGTGAAATTTGAGTTGTAGAGTGTGGGACCACAAAGAATCCAAGTGGACCTATTACTGCTCAAACTAGCAAGGGTGCTAAGAGGGGATCCTATGGAGCAACTACTAGGTCGAAGAGCAACAATGGAACGATAGCCCACTGTCACCTCAACTAAGGCTCCCTCTTTTTTATGGACTTTCATCGATGGGAGGATACTCGGTATAAGGGGATCACTAAATGAATGTATCAATAAGATGAGGAGGAGTGATTCCTAAGGCCTATTCACAAGAGAGGCTCAATTAGATAACTTGCTTTCTTTGAAACCTCTCTCTAGGAAGGGCTAAGAGGATTCTTGAGCCTGGGTTTGGAAGATATGCCTTAACAAGGAACGTCCTAAGCCTAAGGATCCTTATGGAGAATTGGCCTTTATGTGATCCTTGTGAAATTAGAGTTGTGAAGTTGTGGGACCACACACGACCAAGTGGACCCAATATTAGGTCAAAGGTATGGAGTTGATCAACCAAGGAGGGGCTTGACCTTATTAGCATAGAGAAGAGGACCATAGGAAAAAATTTCTTTTGAGGATAAATACAATGACCCAAACGACGACACTAGTTAAGGGAAACATAGGGAAGGAAATGGCCCTCGAGCTAGGGCTTGCTATATCTCGGGATCCCACTGTCGGAATTGCTTCAAATTATGAGGGCCTCTAAACAAAACCCCGGCACATTAGTGAACCAAAAATCGAGGTGTTTTGAGGGCAACAATGAGAGTTATTTGATGCCCTAGATGACCTATGGGGATTAGGCTTAGAAAGAGAGAGAGGAGGCCAAAGTGTTTAGGTGACCACCAGTGGGTGGATTAGTGCCTTGCCTTTGGGAGAGATGGAGTCAAGATGAACTTGTGATTTGGAGAGACTATGCCTCATCACGGAGACCTCTAAACAACTTCACATGGAAATTAGGGCATGATATTAGCTGCCAAAATATTTTATACTTCAAATGCAATAATTGATGACTTATCAAGGTAATTTCAACAAAGATAACCTCTAGGAACATTCACCCATTCATACATGACACATGCAATGATGCAACGTTTCAAAAGACCAAAATTTCCACAATTTCACAAAGAATAGCAGTAAATTTCAGACCTATACAGCGAAAATCCCAGCAACATTCAACTGACAAAGTAAATAACAAGAATAAACATGAAAAATATTACTTACATGTACAAATGAGTATATCCAATCATCATATTATGCCACCAATAATGAAGCTCCAAGACCAAGAAAATAAAATCCAAACATCAAAATTCATCCATGAAACCACACTCATCCTCCAAAAGGGAATGCGAAATTCTTCAAGTAGCTACTAAACTTAAATCCAAGTGACGATCAAAGAAACGAATCACCTCTCATCAATTTATAGATATTTAATGAGTTTGATTTGCCTAATTTGGGCTAATTGAGCCCCAAATAATAAAATAAAGTGCAATAATAACATCCCTTGGTGACAAGCCGACCAAGATAGCTCAATAACATAAAAATAAGCCTCCCAAGAGGGCATAATAATCAATATAATGAGTCATTGGGCCATTGAGAAAGTCTAATGAAGTCTAAAGTGTGCCATAGGGAGGAAATGGACTTTAAACATAGTGGACAAGGGGTTGGCCCCTTGTTTCCCAAGTAAGTCACGTATGGTGCTCCCAAGTGGGTGTGGGGGCACAAGGACATCCTCATGGGTCTCCAAGTGGATCAATAATGCTTGTAAACCATCTGTAAGAGCTAGGATGACATAAGCTCTCCCTTTGTCTCCTACAGTGAGGCACATCCTCATCTGGACCATGGAACATCTGCCAAGTGTATGTTGCAAGTGTGGAGTTGGTTGAGCATGGTGAACCAAGTGCATCATCCTCATCCAAAAGGTGGAACATGAGCCATCACTTAGTGGTGTTGGGGATCCATGAAGTGCTCTCTAATATGGTGGAGTCTCATGGCTCTCAACACTCACCCTACAAGTGCCAATGTGTACCTCTGGAAGGCTTGGACCCTGTACAAGGGGACCAAACCCCAAATGGAAAGTCACCTGCAATCCTGCATAAGATCCAATGTTCCCCCTTGCCCTCCAAAACAAAAAATCATTAGGATAATCAAGTAAAAGAACTTACAAATCATGGAATCAATGGGGCACTTCATGGTGGCATGCACTTCCATAGTGGGCTTTGGCATATGTACAAGTGTCTCCAAGCTCATAATGGGGTTAACCAAGGACCTTATTGTTGGAAAATGTAACTAGGTTCGGTCTTGATAATTATACTTGAAGTCAAAATGTAATATATTTGTCAAAAGAAAAGCAAAAAGAATTTTATTATTATTGAAATTGACTTATTAAAGTATGGGTCTCACTCTTGGGTCATTTGTCTTAAGGTCAAACTTCCATTGTAGGGTTTAGGGTATTATCAAAGTCAATTTGTTTATTGGTTGAAGACTCCTCCATCAAAGTCTCCTTGATCATCATCAAGTCAGCCTCCTCAAAGACTCCTTCAAGTCGGCCTCAAAGGTGTTAGGATATTCTAACACATAGGAAATAGTTAAGTATAACTTGGTCTAATGTAGAGTTAGGTGAAGTGTGTTTCTTTACTATGTACATTTGTGACTTACAATCCGACGGTAATGATATGTTCTAGACATGAAGTGATCCAACGGTTCATTCTCTCATCGGTATTATCAACACTTCATCCATGGCTTAAAACCCGATTGGTCCATGATCTCTATTTAAAGAGCATGGAGGCTCATTTGTAGGGCGACTGTTCATGAGAGAAGCTTATGTAAATTTTCTTTCTTTTATTGATAAATTGTCTGAAGTGGTCGCGTTGGCTCAAGGCGTGGACTGTTTCTCTCTTTGAGGGTTTTAACCACGTCAAGAATACTGATGTATTGATCTGTGATCGGTTTGTGAGTAGTGTCCTTTGGTGTTCTATCTAAGGAACTCACCCTGCAAATTCCTACATGGTATCAGAGCTATTTAAGGGCCGCATCCATTGGTGATCCAAATCCGAAGCCAGTACAACTGCATCCAACTGTCGTTTCCTAGACCTATTGTTTCTGATTGATTTCGGGCCGAGAGGACTGCTCTATTGTGTTAGGAGCATCTGTTCTAATGAAGAACCCCTTTCATTTCACGCGAAAAGGTTTCCAGTAGGCCTAGCTACGTCATTTTTAAGATTTGGAGGTGTACGGTCTTTATTTGCAATTTTAGTTGTTCATCTCTCTGTTTATTTCGGTTTATTTAGCTCTCAGTTTTTTATTGCCGGATCTATACCTTTCATTTCTACGTATGCTCTTTGCCCCGCGACTCTGTGCGATTTGGGCAAATCAGAAACAGAAAGGAAGAATTTTTCCCATGCGTATGCTCTTTTCCGCCGCACCTTAGTGTGATCTCAGAAAATCAGAAATATTGAGAAAAATATATAGTTTTCCGGCGAATGCCAACTAAAAGCCATAAGGTTTGGTATTTTTGCATGTCGGTGTTGGGTTGTGTGACTTTTTTGTTTTGTAGGCAAAAAGAGTTTTTTCAAGTAAGCACGCACCCCAAAGCTTCAATGACTAACAAAAAAAAAAAACTCTTCCTCTTTTCCAAAAATTACTAACCTTTTAAACTAGCTCACTTGGTCGAAAGTTACTTTATGAGAATAGAGGTCTTGGGTTCAAGTCTTTCTTTTTGTTGACTTACATTTTCAAAAAACACATGTAACTAATGTTTTAAAGTTACTTTATGTGTAAGTGTTCTCACCCATTATAAAAAGTGAGTCACTTATAATTCTAAAGTCTCTTTGTCTTTTATTGAAGTTACAATTTAGTAAGTAGCTCATAAAGTACCATTGTAAACATGACTTTCACTTAGTTATAAAAGTGGGTCACATAAAATCTTTTTTTAAAGTGAGCTAATTAGATTGAGATGGGAGGGGGGGGTTTAAATATAACATTATCATTCACTTTCGCACATTCACGCACTTCGTAGGCATCTTCAACAACTTTTCTCCAAAAAGCCATAACTTTTTCATTCGGAAGTCGTTTTCATAGCCGTTTTTTTTAATCGACCTAATTTTTCGATATCTTTCCATTGGACCACTTAGTTTCAGCATCAGTTTCTGTTAAAATGGAAAGTCCATGCCAAGTTATTCTTGACAGCACCAACTACTTCCAATGGTGTTCCTACATTGTGGATTTATTTAGAAGTAAAGGTCTTACAGAATAGCCTTAGGCCAAGAAACTAAACCTAAAGATGAAGATGAAGATAAGACAGCCAAATGGGAAA